>WARS01000047.1:0-1200000 GCA_008933995.1 Datnioides undecimradiatus | reverse complement strand
ACGATGATCACTGTGTTAGATTAGGTGATCGCAGAGTCATAAATCCTTGCTGTGACTTGGCTGAGACACATGGCAGACTACGCAATGGAGCCCAACCAATCATGGCTTCCTTTTTTTTCCCCGGTTGGCCATATTAACACTTGTGCACGGAAGCTGCTTGGCAGTCGGTGCTCCTTTGGGTAAACGTCATGAAACATGTTGTAGAATTAGTCGAACCAGGCGAAACAAGGCAGAAAAATTGGACTAGTCTTTTTATCAGGAAGTCGTGAGGCTTCCAGATGCTGCTGCATTTGTCTTCCACTATGGCGGACAAGATGCGATGAAATGAGTTCTTCAAAAAGGGGTGCCCAGTGCTCATTATTGTTCCAGACTCCCCACGTCTGTCAGATTAACCAGTTATCTAATTCATATTGTGTAGTCTTATCCTAGCATCAGGTTGCACCTATTCCCGACATCCTGTGCCCAACAATGTAAGTGTCTTATTGGGATTGAGCTCCAGCCTGCTTAAATTGCATTTTATAAGTTTTGGCTTGAATTCTTACACTGCAGATGTATATTTATATGCTATTTTGTCACTAGCAGTAAACAGTTGCTTTGCAGTCAGTGTATTGTTTTGACAGTTACCTAGTTCTGCTTTAAATTTCACAACTTTTGTGAACATTGAGTCCACATATTTCCTGTCTAGTCTACATTATTTCTTATTTGGCAGTGAGTTTAGGGGGTTGGTTGAGTCCATTCCCTCTGTGAGGCACTGTTGTTGTAAACCCTTGCCCCTTTGCCCTGTGACCCTCACAGTACAACCAACCATGGACTGCTTCAAAGGCTGCACGCAGACAGCTTATGTCTGCATACTTTGGAGCCATAACCCTACCCCAGGCACCTCCCTCCATACCCCTCCTCTATGCTAAATACCAACCAGCCCCTACAACAAAGGAAAGTAGCCTCAGTTGCCCTCAGGCATGCAGACAACAGATACGGGCCTATGCTCCCGTCTCATTATTCACCGTACTTTTTGGCTTTCAGTGAACAAGTCTTTCAGAAAAATGTGTCAACACTGATCTTGTATTATGGATGTAGCCAGGATTAAGGGCTGGTAGGACCAAACAGGCTTTCCAAGGAATTGTAACGCTCTACAGGGAGCGAGACTCTCTGGTTGGCTGGCTCCTGACCATGTGTGGAGTGCTTGTGCCTTTGCCTTCTGTCACAGCGTCAGTACCGAAACCCAAGAACCCCACTGCCCAGGCCCTTCACATACACGGGTCAACCGCACGCAATCCGGTAATTCAGTGCTGTTCTTCTCGCTCGCAGTCGTCTTTTGCGGCAGTCTGACTTGCAAGTGTTCAGTGGCAGTGAACAGAGATGCCACTGTGTTGCGTCTCTTGCGTGTGTCCTGTGCAACCAAAGTTAATAACGCCCCTTGCATTTTCGTGACAGGCTGAATGGTTCTCACTTCATTTTTTACTCACTGCAGACTTCCCGTGTCATTCACTTGTTCAAACAATTGTAGTCCATAGTGGAATTGAGGTTAAAAAAAAACTTGGCAGCAGTTACACAAACAGCTTGTTTGTCCACTGTGTCCTTGGTTGTTAGCGTGGACTGTGTGTATTGACTTTTCATGGGGTGTTTTTTTCGGATGCTTTGTATTCATTATTCATTCAAAGTTAAATTACATCCAGGTCTTATTCTAAAAGTGCCAAACACTTGGGAAAGATCAACGAAATGTGAACCCCAGCCACACGCTGTGTCTTACCGTATAATACTTCAAATTTTCATCTCTTGGTTTGAATGTAATTAGACAGTAACCCCTTGGATTTGCAAATTAAGGTAACTGCACAGGGATGTGCAGTTAGCGGAGCAGTTGTGCTAAGTTAGCAAGATGCATACGCCAAAATATCCGAGTAGATTTCAGTGAGGTCTACGCGAATGATATGGGCGCTGACATTTTACGTGGAAAAAGTAATAATTCACAGGACTCTGTAGTATGGCAGATGACTTGGACTAATTCTGTTAGATGTAAACTCAGATTAGACCTGCGTCACTAATCTGGTTTTAATAGAATCAAAAAATAAAAAACAAAAACATTATTAAAAATCTAGAGAATTACTAAAAACCTGCTCACTCAGTTCAGTTAAGGGCGGTCACAGTTCTGTTTTGGCCCTACCTTTTAAAAATGCGTGTTAGACATGTACAGTGATTTTTATTTTATTATTTTTTTTGTTTGGCTTTGTCATAACAGGAAAATAGTTAGAAGATTAATTATAGCCTACAAATGATATTGTATGTATAAAGGGGTTCTTTTCCATCCAGTTTTAAAGGGATCAGTGCATGAAACTTGTGTAGCAAAATGTCTCTAGGCTGCCATTTTACATCACTCTCATAAGAGCCATCCACTCTTAACAACCGAATGTGGATAAAGGATGCCTTAGTTAATGGTTTTAATAGCCACCCTGACGACTCAACACCCCTCCAAAATTGCAAAACTGAGAGACTCTGAAGCGCTCTCATCTTCTCCGAACAAAATTAGCCTTCCACGACCCTCCTTTGCTGTTCCTCTGTGACATTCACACTTGATTAGGATTGCAAATGAAGTTTTCCTTCTTTAAGGTAGGAGGCGTGACCTTGGCCCCAGAGACCTGTTAAGTCTTTATTGGATTGACTGGACATACTAAGCTAGGAGGATGTCCCAGCAGTGTTTTGCTGTAGCCTGCTTCATCAGCCTTTTTTCATGGCTCTTTTGTAGCCTTATGTCTAGACACAAGGTAGCGTCCTATACTTGAGGTAAAGATAAACTACTTTGATTAACGGCCCCCATTTGTCAGTTGATTTAGAGTAAAGCTCAGTTCACATACTTACAGCCTACTGGAACAATTCAGTGTAACGCAGCCATTGTTGAAGTTATTCATTACATCACAGCTCACATTGGACTCTGGTCTTAACGTTGTATAAAACAATTTCAATGATGTCATATAACACATGATAATGGCTTTATTGCATTCAAGTGTCCCAGTGACCCAGCTTGAAGAGTAACAGGACAGTGAAACTGGAGCAGTTGTTTTTAATGATTTAATGCTCATTTCTGAATATTGGAGATTATATGAATTGTTGCTGTGCCACCACATGGACAAGGCACTAGACCAGGGTGCAAACTTAGTGTTAAGTTGCATTACAAGTGGCTAATTAGAAAAAGGTGAGTGTGTAGGATAAATAGAGGAGCAGCGTAGCCTTTAACTATCTGCATTATGCCAGATTGTTAATGGTGTTAAAATCAGGGCCTCAGTTACAATTTGTTGCTCACGTTGTAAGTGTTCCCCTGCCTTTGATGCAACAAATAGTGCTTATCCTTCAGCACTGGTTAGATGCATTTGTTTCACGGTTGGTTGAGTAATTTTATTGTGTTGCCTTTTTTTTTCTTAGAAACTACTTACAGTGGGTCTGTTGTCTGTACGCCTGGAGTTATTTACTTACTTTTCTGCAATAGTTCATTAGTTGTTGCTAATTTACTTTCCATTGCTGGTTTTCCACCTGCAAATGAGCAGGACCTATTTATGTCAGTTCAGCAGACTCTTTGCTAATGAGCTTCTCCTCAAACAGGCAGGCCAAAGAGGATTTAAGTTTGAGCTAACAGGTCAATTTCAGACATCTTTGTTTATATATTTCCACAAAATTAGAATGCCATTTAAAGCTCGACTGGGCAGCACAATAGCTCAGTGATTAGCGCTGTTGCATCACAGCAGTCTTCTGCAGGGAGCTCCAGTTTTCTCCCTTAGTCCATGCAGGTTACATGAACTGGAAACTAATTTGCCTGTGGATGCCCCTCACAAGAATCAAACATTAAGTGAGTTAATAAAGTGTTAGTAAGTCCCTGAAGAGTATGAATGCTGTAAATCAGTGCTGGCAAGTGCAGGTTGGAGGAGATCAGCTCTTGGAGAGAGTTGAAATATAAAATTGCCTATTGTTCCCAAAGTTTGGAGCAGGCTTTAGTTGATCAGGCAAACACAAAGAGATTGACTTCAAAAGAGATGAACAAAGGTTCAAAAACCTCCCTGCATCAGAATTTTTGCTGAGACTGATTGCAGAAATTGATCTGGTCAGAAGCACGTGTCAAGCGAGCTCTTGCATTAATCTGTTAGGCTTGGACACTGTATGAGCTTTTCATCATATTTTTTGAATAAGAGTTTTTCTTTAAACTTTCTTCTTCAACATCGGCCTTGTCATTATGAATGCTGCTGAAGCCTATAAGCCCTGGAAATGCTGACTGCAGAGAGGGGAGTGAATTGCTGTCTCTGTAGAGCTCCACATATGAAGAAGTGCAGCTGAATAAATAGGCTTTACTGTACCATCAAAGTACAGGCATGTCTCCTCTCCTTTCTCCTGCTCCTCCACGCTGCATTGTATACCCATACCCATGGCTGACTAGCACATTTGCCATTCAGCTCAGCTCTGACAGGCCTGTTAGCAATGACAAATTTGATGGACCATGGCTATCTCAATGTCACATCTCCAACCAGCTTCATCCATCTAATGTAAAACAGACTCTGTGATTGTACAACCCCGGGAAGAGCCTTGTTTGTGTGCCATGATATAATGATATGATACCGCGTATATAGATGGGTTGTCATAGATATAGGTATCTATAAATAAGAAAGAAGTAATCTAGCCCAGCTGTCAGTCAGTAAATTTTCAAGTAGCATTTTGTTGTTTGTTGTTTAGGGTTTAGTTTAATGAACGTCTGGAGTCATTTCTTGGTTTAACATCATTAGCAGCTGCAGTGGCAGCTTTCTGTCCTCACATAGTGAATGAGGTCGTTAGCAGTTCCACCTGCGGTAAAGACAGGCATGTAGCACAACACTGTAGCTCTCTATCTACTCCACAGATAATACAGCCTCGGTACTTTCTTTTATAGTGAGCAGTAAACTGGGATTTTGGACACTGACAGGTGCATGGCTAGACATTTTGCATGTATAAATTACAGCATTGTTGGACTGTCCTGGACATTGCTTTAATATTCCAGTATGGGAACTGTCATCACACTCAGAGTTTGGCCACTCAAATAATAAGTGAGTATGGCACATTGCACACCCAGCAGCCACTGTGTTTGGTTCACCTGTTCAACCTGCGCAACCTGTGCAATCCAATACAGCGCCTCGGCTATAAATTCTAGCTTAGCTTATGATGATCAGTTTTTTGTACATGTATAAACTGAATTATGTGTTTACTTCTGAGATTGTTGTTAAAGGTGAGGTTGTACTGAATTATAGTGAGAGGTGTATCTAATTCTTTATCTACACTATTCACGTACATGAAGGAAGAGTATTAGAAACACCAGCCCGAGCTATGACATCAGTGCTGAAGTTCATTGTAGTAAGAACATTGTAGGTATCATGAAAGTAGATTTTATGGCAGTTGTATTGGATTGCATCAGATCGATCAGGAGGAGTGTTTTGTTCGTGGGAGGGATTTCTGGACACAGCATGTGATTTGTGTTTCAGGTCTGTCTTCTTAACTATAAAATAAAACCACATGATGAAGAATGCTGTTTTTCTTTGTCTAGCACTTAAGGGTCCAACCCGAAATTAAGTTGTAAACAATTCTGTCCAATGTGTCAATATCCACCGGCCTCAACAGCAAAGAAAAGAGCTATGGCTGAGCTGTGAGCGACACACACCCACGGCCAGACGTATGAACAGGCGTACGCATGAAAAACATGCATACTCCATTTCCAAAACATGTAGCGGTATTTATTATAGCAGCATTGGAAATATGCGTCATGTATATCTCACAATATACTTCCGACGATGTGTTCCGTTGTGCAATGATAAAGTGCTAATGCTTTGACCTTTAATCATGAAGCAGTTTGTCAAGAAAATCATTGATCTGCTTTGACGTTTAACTGACATTTGACATAATGCATAATGGCCAGTGGGCACCTGTGATGATTTAATTATAATTTGCCATAACTGCGCCAGACAGATATGGTATTTTTGAGACTGATAAAGGCTTTAGAGTGAAAAAGCACAGATTACCAGTACAGAAGCAGATAAACTAATTTTTCTAACAGTAATGGATTGAGACCTTTTCTATGTGAATTGTGCATTGATTTGACCATGCAGAGGTCAGAATGCTGCTTTATTGAATAAATTAGTGTATTGATGAATATATAACTAAATATAACTTTGTATTCACACCAATATATTAGCACAAGCATTTCCTGAAAAAATAAATAGTTTACATATTGGCCGATATGAGGAACATATTGGTATGTCCATGATGGGATAATATCAGCCACTCTAAACAGAAGTGCTGTAAATGGCGACATATATGGCTAATTACACATGCTGTGACATTATTAGAGAACCTCACCAGTGTGGCTGCTTATTTGGTTCTTTTCCTGGAGCAGGCAGAAGCACTGTTGTTCAACCATGTGACGAAGGTGTTTCTGCTTCGCGGGAGATGAAAATCTCGCTCCCACAATGACTGATATGGATAACAGAAATGGGTGACGCACATATTTATAAATCTGACAAGAAGTAATGCATATGTTTATTCCTGTTCTTTGTGGATACACAGTTTGAGTTGTGAGTATTATGCATCTGTCATCCACTTCAACACATTTGGCTAACATCACCGTTTCTCAAGACGAACACAAAACAAAAATGTCTTCATACATCTTCTGTGAATGATTACATTCACAGCTACTAATTGTGATGTTAACAAACACCGGCAGAGATAAGGAGACTTCCTCAGACAGACTAACTGAAATAACTCTGAAATGCTTCCAAAGGACATTTGGGACCACTGCAGGAGTGTTATAGCCAGGCCACATGGACAATCTGGGTTACAAACTGAGTTAGGAGCTCACAGACTTGGGAACAGTGTCAACAAATTGGCCTGGCCTTGTCGTGCAATCTGAAAAACCAGAAGATGCAGTGAGTCCCAAATCACTAAAATTACAAGCTAACAGTGGTATAATAGCCTTAATTCCTTCAGCATCTTCCTGTGTGGCCATGCAAACACACATGATGCAAGGACAGACTGAGAGGGAAGGAAATGGCCTAAGAGCTGCAGAGAGAGGTTGAAGGGATTTATCCGAGAGCAATTACAGGGAAGAGAGAAAACAGAAGATTGACAGGACACTGCCGCCCTGACTGGGGTAATAATTTGCTTGGAAAGGCCACTTATAGGTAACCCTGCGGAATATAGCTAAGACAAGGTCTGCAAGACAGAGCCATTTCTTACATCACCTCAAGGCTTTTAGCTTTCCCATTGCCCGACATGTTGTACCTCGTTGCTGGATTGCCTGCAGACTCTTGACATTTCTGACAAATTCTTTAGCTCTGTGAGCGAAGGTGCTTTACATTTTACCTTTATCAACAGCATCTCGGTTCTCTCTGCTGTGACTCTTGACGCCTTGACTTGTATTTCTCAAGGTATATATGAAGGCCTGGGATGATTTAACAAAAGACAGGATTAAAGACTCCCTCAAGGTCAACAACCTATTTTTTTTTTTTTTTTTCCTGTGACTGAAGGACGAGTTGCAAGAGACGTGTTATCTGGCTAAATTTAATCTCTTTGCAAAGTGACGGTTAATTTTCTCACAGCAACAGGAATGCCATTATTAAATCAACATGTTTGTTTAAGAGTCACATGAAGAAGAAAAAAAGCACAGTGTGCCTTTTTGTCTTTAGGTCTTTCAGTGGGAATTTGCTTTTCCTGTAATTATTCCAGCCAAGACCGCTGGTGATCTAATCATTTCATTAGGAACCTGCCCTCGCATTCCTCCAGAGAGAATCGAAACAGACGCTTCCTCTCCTGCACAGAAATCATAGCGAGGATATCTGCTCTCCTTCCTGCCTCTGTGCCCTCTGTTCCCTCACAAGGAAACTGTATCTTTCCATTCACATGTCCACATGTTCTCTTCCCCTCCCAGCAGAGACAGAATCTGAAGCAGGTTTGTAAAATTCCAGGGATAGTCAAGCTAGAAACTTTCCATGGGAATCAACAGAAGATTTAGGGGTTATTTGCTCAGGTTGCATCTACAGTGTCACATGCCGATATAAACAAACCTGTTACCGTAGCATAAGCAGACATAACGGTAAACCCTTCTAATAGAAATCAACAGTTAAGCAAGATGAACTTAAACCAGTTGCCTGGTTTAACGTGGTATTGAACTTTTATTGAGCAGCAAAAACATGCAATAAGTTGTAAAGCAATTTATTAATAAAGCAATCATTTATATATATAAAAAAAACCCAAACAGATTGGAATCAGATTAATTAAAATTCCTTGATTTAGCCAGCGCAGTCCAGCAACATCCCACATAGTAACAGCTAGCTTTTTAGAAGTAGCAGCAGGGGCAATAAACTGTGTCCGTTGCCTTAGGCTGTGACCTGCTGGGTAAGTGAAATAACTTACCTTAGAGCATTTAGTTCTTTGTCTCCGACAGTGCAGTAGTGTTGACAGTGGTGTGATGGGAGAATCAACTTTGCCTGCAGAGAATTGTGATTTTACTGAATTTCTTTTTAATGCTGAAAATGTTCTGGACGTGCGATGTAAAATTGAACACTGGATTATATATTCAAATTGTGCAAAGTTTCCAAAATTCCCAACCTAACTTCCTTTAGAAGTTTTCTGAGAATTTCTGGTGTACATTTAGGTTCTCCTCTCTCCAGCTGGTTCTTTTCCCATGCAGGCTGAGGAAGCAGTGATGTGAGGCGTCCGTAGCACATAGGAGCATGAACACGTAACTTACTTATTAATGCAGTAAATGTGGTCTGCATTTGGATATTACTGGAAGTGAGACAACTGGGTTTTCTTTACTTGAGTGTGCCTGCTATGATAAATGACCTGAAACATTTTGGTGTCCCACTTTCCCCCCTTTTTTCTATTTCTGTCCCTCTCACGCCATCTTGTCTTTTCAGTCAGAAGTCTTGACATTTTAAGAGCAAGACTCTCTGATTGTGGAATAATGATATATGCAGAATTCAGAGAGGAGAAGAATAACCTCTGCCACGCTCCCCTCTCAGAAGCCCTTTGTTCGCATGTCTTTATTTCTTCATTCCGTCATATCTGCTGGAGATTGAGCGATATATACCATCAAAGCCTTTTTGAAGCGTCCCACTCTCTTCCAAAATCCTTTTGATTTCCGACAGCATGAGCTGCTTAATATTCCAAAGTAGTCGGTGGCCTTTTCAGAGAACTAACAAGGTTCTGAAGATGCAAGTCTTGTCTTCGTGTGAAAGGCAGCTGGGGCACAGCCCTGTGCTTTTTCAGAGCTCACACCGAGGTGTCTGTGCTACCAACAAGTTCAAAGCTGTTCGTCAGATACACAGAGGCCGGTAGGACATGTTCTCATGTCAGTTGTCTTTCTGTACTTTGTCTGCAAGAGTTCCCACCCTCTGTCCTTTCAAAGACAAAATATGTTTCCTTGCACTCTGGGTATGGCTGCTCATTTCCGTTTTCTTTCCAGGGTGGTCAGGAAACAATGGTTTGTGTTTGTATTGATTTCTTAGAAATGTTACATTTGGCTAACACAGATCTTTTGATTCATTAGATGATCAACTGAAAACGTCTTGTGAACTAATTTTCCAAGCAAAAGTGTCCCACTCATCCATCACTTTCACAAATCCGAGGACTTGCTGCTTTCTTATGTTTTATATCTGTGCATCTCTATAGTTTGTTCCTGGAATGGATGTGAAGACGACATCTTGGGCTCCTGGGAAATTGTGATTACCGTTACTGCTAATGTTTGACATTTCTTAGACTAAATGATCAATCAATTATGCAAGAAAACAACCTGCAGATTAATCAGTGATGAAAATAATCGTTCGCTGAGCCCGGCTCTGTTTGAAAACCAAACATGGTGAGCTTCAGCTCTTGGCTTGCAGCAAAATAAAATATCTGGTAAATGAAGTCTCATGTGGACGCTACTATGGTGGTTGTAAGTTTACAGTATCAGCTTTTGCATACTCAATGAGATAATGAATAATTCCTGTGCCTTAACTAGGGTCTTGCAGTAGCTAAAGGTTGTTGTGTGTTTATATTTCTTTGCTGCTTCTGTGACTCATTGCTGGAATATGATGGTATAGTCTTTCCAACGCCAGCTTTTGCCTACAAGCATGAAAGCAGAGTTCTCTGCAGGGAGCACCACGTAGTCTTGACAGGCACCAAGGGTATTTACTCAGCTTTCCAAAAACTTCCAAACTTTTATTTACTTTCATCTTGGCTTCCTCTTGCAAGCTTGTCTTTGCTGCCTCCCACTCCAAGTCTTATCCTCTCATCCTGTTTCTTCAGTTTAGAGTTGGAGTGCAAAGCAGGAGTGGCTCTCAGAGACGCTTCAGCTTCTCTGTTTTGAACTGTGTTTGCGCACTGACTCCGCCTGCTTCCCCCAGAGCCTGTTGGTGCGTGTTGCCTCAGCCGTCAGCTGTGTCACTCTATCGCTGATATTACTGTGATCAGATGAGTGAAATCACCATGTTGTTCAGAGTGCATTTTAATTCATAGGGTAGCTAAATTCTGATGCTACAGGTTAAGTGGAGACATATGTAGTTTTTTTGTTTGTTTTTTTTTCAGGGAATTCACA
Organism: Datnioides undecimradiatus; assembly: GCA_008933995.1. Classification (NCBI taxonomy): domain Eukaryota; kingdom Metazoa; phylum Chordata; class Actinopteri; order Lobotiformes; family Datnioididae; genus Datnioides; species Datnioides undecimradiatus. The sequence continues at coordinate 1,189,421 of WARS01000047.1, read as the reverse complement.
AAGGGAAAACTGCTTCTGCTCGAGAACGAGTAGAGCAAACCAGTGGGCGAACAGCTGCGCCCAGTCTGGGTGTGAGTCGCTGCAACAAAACCCGCATTTTTATACAGGCACAAAAAGGGAGTGACGGAGCCTTTTAAATGTATGCAAAGCACCACTAAATAACATCAGAATTTACTGTCTGTATTCCTGAACACTTGTGACAACCACAACGCATCTCTCAGCATGTGATGCGGGCCCACTGAAACCCTCTTTGTTCCTTAAATCCAGTGTGAAAATTACCCTAATGTTTTGAAAGTTGGGAGAGGTTGGCGTGGGGCCCATGCACTAGGAGAATATGCCTAGCATTGGTGACTAGCTTGGTCTCTGGAGGTTTGGGGTTTTTTTTGGGTGTGCTCATTGATCGAAATCTGGTAAAAGAATCAAGTTTTCTGATCATGAAGTTGCGTCAAGCAAAGATTGTGACTTTGTTTGGCCAAGTATTGGTTTTAGTTTTTTCAAAGTTGCTTTGCTTTAATTCGATCATCATTAATGTAGAAGCATTGTATTATTTCATTGCAGTCCACAAGGCGTACCTCATGCCGCCTCATTTTTATTGCTTTTGACAGGTCATTATGAATAGGTAATGAACAGGAGATTCAATTACCTTGTCAAGACTGCATGTTTTATTTAACCTTTTGATATGAAACATGCATAAAAGAAATTAGCCTGAAAAGAGACATGTTCTCTTTTGTTCCTCACCCAGTGACAGTCTCTAAGTGTAGCTTTTTGTTTTTACATTTGTACATGCACAAAACACACACTTGTAATGTTTAATGACTTTTAATTTGTCTATGGATGTATGTCTTCAGAGCACTTCTTTTTGATAACATGTTATCTAGGAATACCCCACCCAGCAGCTACCTTGGAAAGCGACCGTTTAAGATAAAAGGTAAAAGATAAAAGGTCATTTCAAGGGTTCTTAGTTGCTGTGTTGTGTTGTATTTCCAAGAGAAACAGGAGAAGTGGGTGGGTGAGGATTTGGGTTTGACCGTTGAACCTTAAGGACGTCTTAACAAACGTGGGGGGGGTTGAACTAAAGCCAGTCATGGTTTTGTGTTGTTGAAGCAGTCTGCTGTAAAATGCCTTGTGCACAGTGTGGTGCTGTCACAGTCAACACTTACCTCTAAGTGAAATTACCTCTAAGAAACTTCACTGAGCGGGGCTTTAACCATGATATTTATGAGACAGCATTTGTTAGCCACCTAGCTGTTGCTGCCCAGCTATTGACTGACATATTTCATTTCATTTTGACTTTAATTGGTGATGTGTCTGTATGTTTTGGGATTTGCTGTTTGAACAAAACAAGCATAGTATAAACATCTACAGACTTAGACTGATTCATTTATTGATTGGAAAAAAACGCAGATAAAAATAATCATTGTTGTTATTGTTGCATCTCTAAACTGTAATCACCTTTAATCTGATTGTTGGGTTGAAAAAGGTTGTGTATCACAATGTTATATGTGTGAGAGAGAGAAGAGAGAGAGAGAGAGAATAAGCAGAGGCAGAGTTGATGTAATGTCTAATAAGAAGTGATCACATTTAATCAGCTCGCTACAGCTCTGCAAGCAGAAATCTCAATTAAACAAGCTTTTCACTTTGCAGACTCAGATTTCTTGGATATTGCTCTGGGCATCAGATGGTCAATGATGGCTGGCACCATGGTGGCATCAGTGGTGCGATCATTCAATGTTTGGCCAGCCATTGACTCCCCCGAGAAAATGGATGTATTATGAATGCCCAACAGATGGGTCTCCATCTCTCTTTTTACCCCGGCTACAAGTCCTGATAGATGGCTGCTTGTGTCAGGATGGCAGCAAATGAGGAGCAACTAAAATAATTAATGACCTAATATCATTCTCAGTCAAGCCGCCGTAAAAGAAATATCCGCGGCCTAATGTTCAAAATGTATTCACAGGAGAGAGCTATAAAGTTGATGTTCGTGATTCATATGCGAGGTGTCAACCCCTTGCTTAAGAAAGGTCGATTAAATGGGACAATATGTAAAGGCTATGAAAATGGTGTCAGTGCAGTGCTAAGCTTTGAGAGCCACATGTTAAGCCACCTTGAAGAGGAGCTGGAGTTCTCCTTGGCTTTCAGCGCCCTTGATTACACATCCTCCAGAGCTCATTTCTGTAGCTCATTCTCTGGCCGCATTCATCTTCAACTTCAGAAATTCACATTAAAGCGCGAAACTTCTCGAAAACAAAGCCTCTTATTAATCACTCTGATGTCATGTGATTTCTGTTATACAGCAGCCAGAGAAAGTGCAGAGAGAGAATAAACAAGGATTTAAATGTCTTTTTATCACAACACCTCAAACTGGTTTCGGATTAAAGCTTTTTAAAAATATAGAGTGTATTGAATAAAATAAGATCAGACCAAAACACATGTCTTTTAAATATTGTCATAATTATATTAAAAATGCAGTAAACCGACAAAACATTACTTTAATATTTCAGCTTTTTAGCCATTTAAACTTTATTTGTAGGATTTCCTCCAGGGTGCTGGTTAGCAGAGCTGCTAATGTGTCACCTGCTGAGCTAAATCAGATCCTAATGCATTGCCTCTCATTGTCCAAATCAGCACATGGTGTAAACATTGACCTCACTTATTAAATGCATGACCTTTGCTGTTTGAAACTTCATAATCTCACTCCGTTGTCGTTTATTAGGTACACTTAGTTAGACACTAAAGAAACCGAATACAGTAAAACACAGTGATATTATAACCTTGAATCTTAGGGGTCGGATTCAACTCCTTTAGGGGATTGCAGGCTGTGGTGCTGTACCTAATCACATTACGGTGTGATTGAAGATGTAGGTATAAAAGGGATAGACAAAACAGTAGAAACACTTAGCAGTGAAATGCAACTGGGATTGCAGTGGTATGAGATTTTGATTGTGTGATAACACTCTCAGAAAATATCATGATTTCACATCACGTTTCAGTTTTTTATTATGTTATTGTCATTATGTGTTACAATGAAAACAGTTGGTCAAGTGCTTTGTTGTACACAAAATATTGAAAACTTGACAACTTAAAATAGCAGAATCCAGTACCATAGAACATGTAATATAGTTTGATAAATGTCCATTTTCAAATCATTGTACTGCATATACTGTGAAAAGTGGTATATACGGTAGCTAGAAACATTAAGGCAACACACTTCAACAGCACCACTATTTACAGCCTCCAAAGTGAGTACACAGAATTTAGTCAGGTTTTCAATTCCAACCAAAACTTGACATAAATTTCATGCATGTAGGTTTTATTGAAGGGCTCTTAGTAGTTTTAGTTAGGTTTACCTGTAAACTGTTAACTGAATATATACGGTTTCGTCTGATGTAATCAGATGTGCCACACGGCCTGAAACGTGGAGATACACCAGGAAAAAAAATAATCATCCCCACTGTGAGCCGGGGAAAGTGAGGAAAGATTCGTAATTAAGATCCACCCCACACACTCCACCCCTGAGTTTAAAAAAAAAAAAAAAAAAGCAGATAGTGTCTAACACAGGTGCTTATTATTTTGGATGCCTCCCCCCATAACAATATGCATAGACTGATATGCTATGGTTCACCGTCTGACTTTGGCTTCTGCATAAGTGGATGCCTGTGCAGCAGCTCAGCAGAGATGCTGCTTCATGCACCACAACAGCATAGCCAGATGTTCAGAACGAGGAGATACCCGGAAAATGCCGAGATGGCAGGAGTGGTGCAGGATAAGCTGCAGGAAGAATGAGCTGCTCCAGGTTGACATTAACTCTCATTTTCTACTTCTCACCATCTGCCTGCAGCACACCTGCCTCAAAAAAAGCATCAGTACTCCTGTACAGTAGCCAGGGAATATTGATTAAGACTGTTGACATTTCTACTTCCCTTTCACTCTGGCTGGGTACAAGGTGTGCCATCTTTCACATGAAGGCTGGCTACACACTCACAAACACACACATCCTGCCTTTGTGTCATCCGAGGGTAATTACGGCCAAAAATTTGAATTAAAATTGAATTTATTTTATTAATCAGGCTTTATTTGATATAGATTGTGAATGCAAGATGTAGGTCACCTTTAGTAACTTCAAGAGGCGGTGCAGTAAATCTGACAACAGCGAAAAGGCTTCTGTTATTTTTAGCAGACATGCATCAGACCTCTCATCAGGGACAGAGAGAAAAGACGCTGAAGAACATGAAGTTTCACATGTTGATTTGGGCTTAAATACAGTACTTTGACTTAATGATTCCTAATGAGATTGCATTGTAATATAATATATGCCAGTTGTTTATTTCACCTCCTCCTAATCGTGCTCCTCTCTCTATTTCCTCTACAAGCATTGTAAAACCACAGTGGCCCATGCAATAACAGAAGGAGCCCAGCTGGTTTTTATTTCTACAATATCTAATTTAAGTGCTTTGTCAATAAGCACATTTCATAAAAAAGATCAATATGCTCTCTTTGATGTGGCAATTCAGCACCTTCTTTAGTTTAATGGCCCGTTTCAACAGGAGCTAGAAATACATTGGTGAGATTAATTGCAGAGTAAAGTATCTATGTCACTCACTGCGCCTATTTGCACTGATAGATTGGCTGTACATTAATGACCCTGCTGTCGGAAAGCCTATAAATTCGTCATGGCTGCAATTACAAATATGTATTTGTTTCCTTGTCTTAATTTATTGAGCATCAGCGTCAAAGTCTATGGGTCATTGATTTAAGGTTCTAATTAGTTACAGTGAGAAAGAATCACAACAGTTTATAATTTTGTTTCCCTCAGAAAAGTTTAGATTGAAAAGCTGTTCGGTGCTCCGGAGCAATCGATCACAGTTTACCTCCGGAAACATTTAGTCTGTAAAGGGATTACATTTGAGGAATGTGCAGCCTGATTAGGCTGAGATGCAGAACGGTGTGGAATTCATTCTTAAGCACGATTATCACCAAATCAGCAACTTTGATTTCAGCCCAAACCTTTCATTCTTAATCCCGGTGTGACCCTTTTTCAAAGGGTTTTGTCAGTGCTCTCTGTGTGTGAGAGAAGCACAGCTCTCAGCCGCAGTGGTTCCCAGCCTCAGAGTCACGACCCACAGGAGGAGTCACAGGATGAATCCAGGGTTCACATGTGGGATGGGAAGAAAAATTCTGCTGTTGTGTTCGTTTGTTTGGACTCCTTTCCAGCTTTTGGATGGCTTTTAGTTTTCTTCAATGACAGATCGCAAGACTCCAGTATTCTTATTAGTTAAAAGTTAAAGAATAGTATGTTCAATACAGAATGCATGTCATTTACAATGGGAAAAGAGGCACTCATAAATTGAAACTACATGCACAGAATCAGGGACGATACAAAATTGAATGTGTGTATATGTTCATAATCAGACGAATCTACTGTGAGCCAATTTGAGTGCAACTTTAGGCCACAATAATACAACTGCACTTTCTCCTTTGTCATGTAAAGGTGCTGAGGAAAGGAAAGACCCAGAAGAGGCTCTGTGCACAGACGCTGTGGTGAATGTCAACAGGATGTCCAGCCAGTTGGCCGTTTCTTTGTGAATGGATTAAAGGTGAGGATCAATATCATTGCAGTCCCTGATTCAGAGCAACATGTGCATATATTCATGTTCAAGGCACACCCTTGCTTACACCCCAATTAACATACACAGGATACACAGACTGAGCTGAAACATTGGCTTTGTTTTGTGATATAAATATGAAATTAAATCACGTACTCCATACGCAGTATAACCTCCTCTGCATGCCAGTTCGTGCAGAACTTCAGTACGTGGACAGATCTTACATTTCTTTATGCTCTCATATCTACAATGAAAAATGGCTTTCTTGTCTTTCTGCCTTGAGTCTATGCTTGTATGATGAAACGCTTAAGTATAGATGATATAAGTCCCCCTGAGCCCCCGTGTCCCTCCTCTTGTCATCACTGACTCATCTTTGATAACATGAGGAAAGATGGAGCTCTTTGAACTAACTGTGGGTTCATTAGCTTGTATAACATGGGTAATTGTGCATCTGCATGAAGAGAAACTGCTGGACTTGAGGCGCAGGCACAGACTCCCACACCACCTCACAGCTTTGTCGGTGGGTCAATATGATCGGATCATTTCTGCATTTATTTACACGTAGACGTATAATTTGTTTTATAATCACATTAATTCTATTGTTTCCCTTGACTGATGTTTCTGCCTGTATGTTTCAGCAGTGCTAATGATGGCTGATTGCTCAGGTGTTTGGAAAATATTAAGCTCAAAAAGAGAAATTTGGGGAGATGTTAAATACTTGGTTCAATATTTGCACAAAAGCGTGCATTTAAAGCCACCAAGAATAAAAAAAAATGTACAGTAAAGACGCGTCATTCTTCCAGTGAGCATACTTCTATTCTACCTGTAAAGGGGAAAAAAGAGATAATTCAAATGTAAATTACTTCTAAGTGTAAGACACTTCAATGATTGTGTGTTGTTTTGGTTTCAGTTTTTTAAATAGTACTCATGTCTATCATTAACTCACAAATGCATAAGAAATGTATCATTAGGACATAGAAAGCAGTCATATCTGACAGTAAGATCTGAAAACAATAAATACGCACAAACAAATAAAACGTGATGTTTGCTTCAGCAATGCTGATAGTGTCACATAGATTACCAACATTATCCTTAAACCTGGCTGGTGCCAGAACAGTTAGCGTGCAAGGATTAAACCCCAAATCCAGAAGTGACGTATGGTGCAGTGTCCTCACCAACTGTTTACATGGTCCTGATTTTTGTTGCTGGCATTGTAGACGTGGTGCACCAACATCCTATCATAGCAAGATTTGTTTCTTAGCTTTTAGCATCCTTTCTTTCTTCCTTAGCGTTCAGCATCCTTTCTTCCTTCCTTAGCGTTCAGCATCCTATTTCCTTCCTCAGCTTTCAGCATCAACACCTGTTTATTGTTGTGGGTCCAGCGGCTGGCTTGGCCTACCCCTAAGATGATGCATAAAGGCCTTGTTTATGAATATTTCTCTTGTCTCCGCTTCATTTGATTAGGAGTTTACTTAATCCCTCAGTAGGGCTCAGTTATAAGCTTTTTGGTAATGACCTGTTTAATCCTCCTACCAGAGATAAAACGCACAGGCGCATTAACTTCAAAGCAGTTTACTCACTTCTTTTCTGCTTTGCTCAAAACAAAGCTTTGTTATTGAACAGTGATGCAAGTTTACTTGTTGGTTTCTTGTGTTGCTATAGCTTTGTCTGTTCAAAGCCCATATCTTAGTTGCAGGCCCGTAAGTAAAACCAAGTCTATTGAAGCAGCTGAAGTACGCGATTTATGATTTCATGGTGTTCGGATGGATCACATTTAAAACCACGGCAGTGTTATCAAATCTGCGACTGTGTCACTCAGAGCTGTAACAAATAGTCAGTTGACAGGAAATTAGTTGGAATCTATTTTTAGATATGTTTTATTAATAGATATGTTATTTTTATTCTGTGGTTCCAGTTTCAGTTGTGAGGATTTACTGGTTTCCTTTGTCTTATTTTACAGTAAACTGAATACTTCTGCAGAAGAACAGTTAACAAATCTAAAAAATATTCTGAAGATTAATATTAACTTATTGTTAGTTTCAGGAGTCTTTAGCTTCCTTATTTTAAAAATCGAACCTGTAGATCAATCTCGGGGCTGGCAGACAGACATTAGCGACAGAGCGATTGTCATTTTTCCTTCACTTGACTCCAGAGTGCTGTCTCATGAAAATGCAGACCTCTCTGCTCGCTGCTCTGTGCTTTCAGCCACAGTAAGTGAGGTCAGCATCAGGTTGTCTGAACCCGCCATTAACGGTTCAGCTGCGCCTTGAATGTAACGACTCCACAACAGACATCATATCAGCGTCGCCCTTAATATTTGCAGTATTTGTGTATTTTGTATTCCAGTGCTCAGTCTGTTGTAGAAATTTAGTAAATCACGCGTCCGGGAGGGAATGTACACACATTCTGATGACAGGTCGGTTTAATTAGTGTCTTTGGATGATGTCACGTTCAGTTGCACGAGAACGTGGGAATGGCAGCGGGTAGAGAAAGAGATTCATAGTCACTCACATATTAAATGGCTTTGGGATGAAAATGCAGCTTCTTTTTTCTCCCTGTCAGTTGTTGCCTTGACTTCACCACGATGCCTACACAGTGTCATAATTAGGCTCAGAACCACAACAGACACCCACAATACATATGCATACACACGCACACACACACACACCCCATCCGAGCTCAACAGGAACTATCATGCCTCACAGCTTCAGCATAAGTTGATAATTTACAGGCGATCCCAAACCCCTACCTTGCTTCACCTGTGCTGGAGAGCAGTGAAAATGTCAGGAGTTTAGTTAGGACTACGACACCTGCACCTCACGCAAGCGCTGGGCTTCTGCGCCGATGGCTCCCCAAGGGTTCCTCACAAGCACTCAGCTTTTATTGCCGCGATGACTGCTCGTGAGTTTTGCGCCAGAGGACAGCAAGAGAAGGAAAACAACTCCATTCATCCGTCCCAGTGCTCACTGCTGCAGCACTTTTGACATGTTGTAAATGTTCTACGCTCAGATTTGTAGCTGGTTTGACCTGAAGTGCATGCAACAAGGTCACAAGGTTTTTTTGCATTTGTTTTGTTGAAGAGATTTGATTTTACAAGACTCGTCTGAAAAAATGTCCCCGTTTTTCATTGTTAATAATTAATTGGAATTTTCACAGCCGTGTTACTGAGGATTCTGGGGATAAAACAGAAATATTTGCATATGTTTTCGAAAAAAAATCAGGCCGAATCGATACCCTTAGTTTTAAGCCAGGGGATCGCTTGCTGTGATGTGTGATGAAGCAAATGTCAGGGCATTCAGAGATCCTTCATGTGTTCTAGACCATCACAGCCCAAAGGCAGAAGCTCACGATCAAAGTCTAAAGCCTTTGATGATCTGCAGAAGCAGTAAAAAAAGCTGAGTATTATTGGACACGTGGACCTTAGGAATTGAAGACTGCGAAGCTGCTTGTCCTGTCAGCCCACAGCCTATGAAGTCGATGTTTGCTCAAGCAGCTACAGCTTGGAGCTGTCAGCATTATCACGTGGGACTTATCAGTCAGAGATCATTAAGCTTTTACAAAGTCAGATGTGACTTAACAGCAGTTTGTCATCGTTAGCTTACCGTAAGTGGATCATTTTGTGTTTGGTTGTTAGTAAACATGGCGCTTATTTTTGACGCCCCGATGATTATTTTTTAAAAAAATGATTCAATAATGTTAATTATACCAGTGAGGCTGCAACTAATGAGTCCCAGGTGACGTCTTCAGATGTCTCGTTTAGTCCAACCATCGGTCCATCCCTCAGTGATAGTCACTTTATTATCACATTAAGGAAAGCAACAAATCCTTATGCTAGAGAAGCTGGAGCCTGAGAATGTTCTGCGTTTTTATCAAAAACTGATTATTTAACTGAATTTATTGTTTCAGCCTTGATCTAATGACACTGTGTAATGATAACAGTGTCAGGATTTTCAATGTTCATAATTTTCCTAACAAAATTTAGTTGATTCGAATATGGTGTTTGGGTTCACAATAGGAACTGGATTTGATCTGAAAAGAAAAAAGCCGTATGCCAAAGTTTTCAGTGCTTTGGTACTTTGTTGCTATCATGTAAAAATGTAAAGTCTCGACAAGACTGCCTGGTATTTCAGGCACTTTTCAGGTTCCTGAGGTGGGACAATAGGAGCATGAAAACTGAAAAGCTGCGTTTGTGTCCCACTGCCAGTGTTTCCTTAATCTGCCAAGCATGGAAGACTTTTATCCTCCAACAGGATTGTCTTCCACCTCCTGTCCGGCTGCATCTGTCTTTTTTTTTTTTTTTTTTTTTTATATATATATATATCTGTTGTAGTTCTCCTCAAGATGAAACCCCTATTACCAAGCGGATTATGTCTGTGCATCACTTCCTGAGTGTTATTCTGCCTGAACAACAGAATAGAAAAAGATGCATATGACTGATGTCTTGTACACGCTTTTTTCTGAACTTTCGCATTTGCGGTTAAAGATTGATTTGAGATAAACACAACCCCTGGGTTAGCAAAATAATGTGCTTAAGGTTAAGGAAAGATTGCCTTTGTGGTAAAGAGATAATCAAATAAAGTGGACGGTTGTTCTTGAATTCAAATAATTTGCACTCTCAGTCATCCACTCTGACCTCCTGCAGACCAAATTTGTGGTTGTATAACAATACCACACAACTCCTGTCTGTGCTACTGGATGAGGACAGCCATAATTTGAACAACTGGAGAGGCGGATTGTTGGGAAAACCCAAACATAAGTCATTCTGCTGAGAACAGACTCTCAATGGCTGTAAGTGAATTAGCCAAAATACACCAGAGACTATGCAGCTACTGTGAGAACTAGCTAAATGGTGTTTGTTTAGCTTCTAATTAACACGTGCAAAGCAGCAGATATGATTTTACAAACATCCTCATTTGTGAGGATGACATTCGCAACATTGTTCCAGTTACTAAATGTTGAGTGGACGTTTTCTTTTGAGGACATTGATGTTTGAATTTGGAGAGATCAGAGAAGTTGCACCTAACTTACAGCAGCCTTGATTCACATTACATTTTCCAAGTAGTATTAAATATTATATGGAACATGTATCAATATGTATTAGAGAGAGCAGAAAAACAGTCTTTATCCATGCTCAATGATCCAAACTTACCGATGAAGACCGCCCTGTTGGACACCTTTTGGCAGGGCTTAAACCTCCTATTATGTGAGTTCTTTTAACTGTGTCTTAAATGCATTATGTCATGATAAAGCATGAATGATATTTGCTAAAACTGGGCTGACTTTGATCGACTTCTGAGCCCACTACCAATACAACATCCCGATTTAGACCAGTGGTGGGGAAGCACAGAGGAGACATTTTCCCTTCTGGCTAGGAGTCGATGCTAACTGCTCAGCTAACCCCCTTCACTTTACCTCAGCAGCTGTGACACCAGACATGGAAACTTTACGGGTATTGAGGAGCTGCAGAGTTCGGCAAACTGTAACTTACTACGTACATTTTTAATTTCATTAGACTCTGCTGACATTTCCCTCTGCTCTAAACACCAAAACATTCCCGCTCTGACTGCAGCCATCACTCTCTCTGATGCATTCACTCACTAAACACTATGCACTGCCCTATTTCTGAGGAGCCTTACTTCTCTTATAACAAGAGGCTACGGGGAGAAAAAGTAAGAAAAGACAGCTTGAGGATGTGCAAAATTTATTATGTTAGACAACAGTGAACAACATTGTTGTCCATTGCAGTGTTACACTATGGACATGGTCAGGTTGGCATCTGCCGGTCCTGATATTTCCGAGACGCGTTGCCGAGTGTATCCCTTGCTGACAAGTGAAAATTCAAAACTGTGTCATTTCATCATTCTAATTTAATGTTACTAAGTTTTATCTGATACCATTTTTTATTTCGTGGTAATGAAATATAGAACAAATTAAGTTTCAGGGTTTTTTGCATCAGTCTCTCCAGTTAGTTTCTGCTTGGTTTCAACCTCTAGAGTAGCTGCTTGTGCTGATATCAACTGTGATATTACACAAATGAGAATATTTATGACTTAGGATGTGTAAAGAAGCTGCGTCTTGTAATTTTCCTACCTGTGACATTAACACCTCTTCCACTGTGCTTACTCTTGCAACATCAGGGTTTAAATTGCATTCAGGAAGTGGGACATGGCTTTAGACGAATCGTCTCACAGTTGGCATGAAGCATTAGGATGCTCTCCATGCGGCGGTGCTTAAGCCTATGTCTATCCACCTTGAGCCTGAGCTCAACACGAGCAACGAATCACTATAAAAAGAGCCAATTATTTATAGTCGGTTCCCTGACAGGGCCGGCCCTACTTATCTTTCAGGGTGCAGTCCCCAGGCCTTCCGCCTCACATTTTCAACATTGTCAGAGCTCCCGTCGGCCCAATCTTTCATCACTGCGCCAGGCTGACATTTCTCTAAATATCAATGATAGTTTTTATGTGTGGCAATAATTTATCAGGCACAGAGATGCACCAAAGCGTATTTCTACCGCTGACTGCAAGACAACAGCAAAAAGTTTTAAAATAAAACTTTTCTTGTGGAACAAAAATGATTCAGTTATGTTTTGGAGAGAAGATGTTCGATGCCCATTAAACACATCTCAGCCCTTATTACTCCAGCAGAGCTTATATTCAATGTTTGGCTTTTACAGTTTTTCTCCTAAGTCTTAATTTAGACTATTCCTCTATAACTTGCTCTTATTAAACATTTGGCTGTCTGGAAGTTCACTCTCCCATTTATTAAGAGTCATCTAAGACCCAAACTGTGTTCGAGAAGTCACTAACACTATAATTTGACTGAATGCTGCAGCAAATTCCTATTGTCCATTTACTGCACATTAATTGAGCTGACCTTTTAGTAGTGTCTAGTTTGAGCTGAGATATTGAAAGGATCTTGGGGAGTAATGATTTTCCTCCTCTCCTTCCTCTGTTATCACAGTCCCCAACTCTGTCATCACTGTAATAGTAATTTCTTTGAACGGTAAGCTGTAATTAGTGTGGGGGAGGAGACCTCAGTATGCGTATTGATTTCTCACTGGCGTGGTGAAAACACCCGATTTGCTTGGTGCATTGTTTGAGTTACCCATTCATATAGATTGAGAATCCGAAAATAAATGCGAGTCTGTGCTGAAATGCTATTGAATACATTGCTGTAAGCAAGGGAAGTCACAGCTGTGCAGAGAACTTGGATGCAGATAATTACAATAAAAATAGATGAATGTATAAATTGGAGTTGCATAATCTGGTAAACAGAGAACATGAACAATCACGTAGTGGCAGCAACCTTTATTTGGACTCATTTACAACAAATGGTTCTGAAACGTCAATATCCAACTTAATAGTGAGTGACAGTGTAAAATGTATGGGGAGGGGATCTCAGGAACCTAAAGATGCAATATGAGACGAGCAGGTCAGAGATAAAAACAGACGCCATTCCGTGGAATGATCTAAAATTAAACAAAAGTCCCTTAAAACTATTTTTAGATTTGTCTAAATGCCACCAATGGGAGGCCAGCATCAGGGTGGTCGAGTGGCTTTACGGTTTAAGACTCTTTGTTCAAAGGACTAGTTTGACATTTTGAGAAATCTGCTCATTGCCTGTCTTTATGGGAGGCTCTGCGCATGATCGTCTCCTGGTCAGATGTAGTCTCTGCTGGTCGTCTGGTAACTGCTCCTAGCCAAGAAGTGAGTCACATAAACGCCCATAAAAATTGTTGTTTTTACTCTCTGGGTTTTGTGAGAACTAAATAAATAAGATATAACATGTTTATTAGTGAGCTTTAGACGTTCTGGTGAGTGCAGTTCTTTTGGCTGGAGCCAGCTGTTTCAAGTCTTAATGCTAAACTCGGCAGACCATCTGCTACATCCAGCAATACACTATACAGTGCAGACTTGATAATGATATCAATAATGTCTTTTAAATCGCAGTGAGAAAGCAAAGGTGGTGTTGAACTGTTCCTTTAATTGTGGACGTGGCAGAGTTTGTCAGTTTTAACAAGGAGCAGAAGTGACTTGAAATATACCCAAAACGAGACATAAACGTGTCATTGCACGTTGTAACGATTGTCTGTTGGGCAGTAAATGCAACACACATGCGCTCGCTGGCAATTTAAGCACGGTCCAGAGCTTCTTATTGGTCACAAACCTTCCCTTTTCCACATGTGACCACGCCAGATTTTGTGTGAAGTGTGCAGTCTTAACCAGCAACAGACTCCACATCTACCAACTCTGTTCTTATGTTCTGACTCATCCATAAGTAGACAGTCTCTTCACCAAACAAAAGTGAGCAGAAATGTGTGTTTGACACAAATTACAACTTGTCATCTATTTAGGGAAAGTTATTCCATGCAGCTATCTCTCAGTTAGCAGTGTTACCATGTCGCTAATGTGAGTTAGATGGTTTTTAGCTCCTTTTGGTTGTATCCAAATGGTTTGTGATTACTGTTCATTGATTCATCTGGTATAGTCCTTACTGATATAAATCAACTGACTGTTCACATATGTAGAAACTAAAACTTCTATTAAGAGAGCAGAGCAGTTATGTCAGCCCGGGCATTTACATGCTCCCAACCAAGTTAGGGTCAGCTTTGTATGGCTGGCTCGTGCAGCTTGGTGAAAGCTCGTGCTGTGGCCGTGTATACACCTTACTGGGTTTGTAATTTGCTTTTTAAACATACAAATATGCATGACAAAGGCATCAGACTGCTGTTACAGAATGCTGCAGGATGAAAGGGAGGATTATAACACAAAGTTATGCATCCTCTTTTTGAAAATGATTTTATTCAAAGTCAGACTAAAGCTCAGATTGACACTAAGTAGCTTCCGCTGCTAAACATTTGACTATTTTACAAGACCCCCACTATTTGACTATTTAACTGTGGACTGTGCGAGTACAGTCTGTCCTTCTCACTGCAGGGCCATGCCAAAAAGGCATGTTTTAAAGCCATGGCTCCAATTCAAGGAGAAATCTGATTACTGACCTGCTGCATATTAAAGCAGGTTTTACAGGAACCAGGTTAATACAGTTCATATTAAAGTGTCGTCTCGAGTTCTGTGTAACCTGATTTCTCCTAGTAACATCTTGTGATTTATAAATGCACTTGCTTGCGCTTGTTCTGAGATTGAGTCTGAAGGTTCGCTCCTTCTCACATTATCCTTTGCTCTCTGATAATAGGGATCCAGTCGTATTTCACATCGGGCTGGTGGTCTACAGTGCTGACACTTGTAGGGTGTAAATTTTTCCGCCTGCCAATACCAGAGGGCTTTTTTTTATTGCCTTGACCATTTCACAACAAATTAGCAATCATACATGGCTCTAATGTTGTTTTTTTATGACATGCAGGCAAGTTGTGACCATGCGCTGCCTGGCTGCTCGGGTGAACTACAAGACCCTCATCGTTATCTGTGCCCTCTTCACACTCATCACTGTGTTACTATGGAACCGCTGCTCCAGTGACACCTCCCTACGCTTCCTGCCCCGTGCTGCCTTGGTGGCTCCAAGTCCCAAGGTGGGGGATGCCAGCATAAGCAGCCAACAACACCCTCCGCAACCTCCAGAGCCCCCGCCTGTTGTCGGGGTTGGCGGTGGGATCAAGTATGAAGAAATCGACTGTCTGATCAATGATGAATCTACTATCAAAGGCCGACGAGAGGGCGGAGAGATTTATCTGCCCTTCAGCTGGATGGAAAAGTACTTTGAGGTGTACGGCAAAGTGGTGCAGTATGACGGCTATGACCGCTTTGAGTTCCAGCACAGCTATTCAAAGGTTTACACACAGCGTGAGCCCTACCACCCCGATGGAGTCTTCATGTCATTTGAAGGATACAATGTGGAGGTCCGCGACCGTGTCAAGT
Organism: Datnioides undecimradiatus; assembly: GCA_008933995.1. Classification (NCBI taxonomy): domain Eukaryota; kingdom Metazoa; phylum Chordata; class Actinopteri; order Lobotiformes; family Datnioididae; genus Datnioides; species Datnioides undecimradiatus. The sequence continues at coordinate 1,173,940 of WARS01000047.1, read as the reverse complement.
GTATAAGTGGAGTGGAAGGTGAGCCTTTTTTATTGATGTTTGAGAATACACCTCATGTCACTATACACCCGAATACCGATGACAGACTGTTTAGACAATAAAAAAAAAAAACAAATATCAAAGACTTTGTGCTTTTAAGTCCAGGCTTTTCAAGTACTGATGTCAGAAGTGTGTAGCCAAGATCAGCAGTCTCATCTCACTGGAAAAAAGGAGAAGCTCTTTGGATGCAAACAGAATCATTTGTATGCAAAAGTTGACAAATATGTCAAAAAAGTGAATGACACATTTTGTTACTTTTGCACATGTAATAAATTGATTTTTTTTGTATCTGAAGAACCTCCACCCTGTCCCATAAGGTACAAGAGCCAACATGTTACTTTAGAGGATAAACATGCAAAAGATTTAAACAAGTCAATTTCTCATTACAATTTGTGTTTACTTTTAAGTAGTGTTATCGCTTTCGTGCAGCTTCCTACATTGTTATATACACCATCAGTGCAAAATACAAAATACACACATACATGAAAAGACAATTCCTGACTTCCAAATTTTTAGGTTTCTAAAAAAAATATCCACATCACTGAGAAATACGATTTAGTTAATGAGGTCTATCAGCTGTAAATTCTTTATTTGATCTGTGACACAGTGAATCAGGACTTGATTAACAAGATAGATCAGCTTTCAAAAGCACCTACTCAATCTATGCCACATGCTCCCAGGCTCTATTAGCCTTCCTTGAACACTTGCGCTACCAAACATGATTTGTGTCGAGTCAATTAAAAACTTATCTTTGCTTCACTCCAACATTGTCGGCATTTCTTTGTATAGGTATCTTGCTGGATGTCTGCTAAGCGTTCCTCCCTGTCCCTTCACACTTTTAAGTTCATCCTCAAAGTTGTTTTCTTTTCCAAGGTTCCTTTTAAAATAATTACCAGGAAAGATCAATAGCTCATTTTAAAAGGCTATTAGTTCAAACCACATTGTCATCAATTTAGTTCCATGCCCCACTCTCTTGAAGAAGTGGCCCTGTATACTTGCCGAAAATTACAAAATAGATATTCATTATTCTTCTTTTATTGTCAAATGGCTAGAGCCACTGCTAAAAAGAAAAGGAACACTATCGCACCGGGAACTCTAAATATAGCTGCTGTTTCTGCCAAAAACGCTCCGTTACAAATTCAAACAGTATCACTGATATCACTGAAGATGATAGGACGGCAGACAAATAACTACGAATCACACCCTTTCTATTTCTGAGTCCTTTTCCACTCAGGAAGGAGGCTTTTGTTTTGGTGTGGAAACGTAATAAAAAATGATATATTCACTGGCAAAGTGTCAGTTGCAGACGTTAGCTTGATGAATAATGATAGCCAGTGTCTGCAAGAGCAATTTGCCAGCAGTAAATAGGTATTTTTTGCTGAGATGGATAGTGCAATTTCCCACCTTGGCATTTCTTCTTTTACGTGGTGGCACAAATCTGCTTTTTTGCTCATCACACAACCGGGACAACGCACAGAAGTTTTCTCTATAGTAAAATTAGCAGGTGGTGTTCACTTGTTTGGAGGCTGTAATCAAACAGCCTGATAACACGTTGGGTTGATTAGTTACAATTCGTTTGGTGGATTTACTTTTTTAAAGATCTTCATCCTTCATGGATGATTGTTGAGTTTTGCCGCTTTTATCCACAGCAACACATGTATGGGAGGGAACATATAGGTTGGAAATGGGTCAAAGGATTCGAGCCAAATCTGTTATTACCTCAGGGCCAAGCAGCAGGGAGCCAAGTTATTCTTACCCTCCCATTTCCTGCAGACCCTGACTTCCTGTTAATACAAAATCGAGGAAACACATCAACGCTCCCAAACGCACACACTCGCTCACTCTCTCACACACGCACACTCACGTACACAATTAACCAAGGTCCATTAATTAAGCCCAAGGCTCCTTGCTATTTAGCACTCCACATGCACCAGCATACATGCCTTTTCAACTTAGCATATTTTCGTAGGTGAAAATAGCAGTTCATTAATTAGCCTGTCACAGTCTGGGGTACCACAGGGCTTAAACAAGGTCATGGGAGCATTTCTTTCCCAACGCACCCTGCCACCCATGGAAAAGTTATTTAACGGGACCCTCAGCAATATTCATTAAATGTCGTGATGGCCTTGTTACATAATTCTAGCTTCTGCCTTTTGCTGTTTTGATCTAACTTGTGTCAGGAGTCCAAGTTTTGCACTCAGATTGTTTTGATTTCTTAAGCTCTCACTCAGTTCTTTAAACTGTGCTGTTTTCAGCTTAATTAGTGTTTGAAGGCAAATTCATGCTCCCATTGTTTGCCATTAAAAACACAGCACTACTGTAGGAGTAGTGGTTTTATAGTGGATGGTTAGAAATGAGGTCTTTCTTTTCCTTGTTGCCACCAGAGCCTCCAAGACACAAAGAGCAAGAGCAAAAGTTGAGAATAATGAAGCTCCAGCAGCCAGGGCACTATCATTAGTGGAAGTAGTTAATGCTCTCTAACAACACCCTCTTAAATCACAGCCTGCCTCGTTTTTTTGTGTCTCACGCTTTTTCTTGAACCAGCTTTATCTTCACTCCCTGTTCTGTTGCAGACCACCATCACTTAAACATTTGCACAAACACAAACACGATTTTAAAATGTGCCTTATAACCTTCGGACAGTTTGATTAAACCCACTTGCCTGCGCTCTGCGTGCAAACGTGCGATATCTCTCAGCCCAACACCTGTGCACACTCAACCTGCTGACCAGGTGAACTTGAATAAATAGTCTCTAAATGGAAACAGGACACTGATGCAAACCTTCGTGCTTACAGTCAGGTCACAATGACAATGACTAAACCACACATAATGTTACATAAGCAACATTCGATCCCACCTCCATCTGTGCCATGTCAAAATTTAAATAAAATTATGGTGTCGAGTCAGCGTGGAGGCACTCTTTTTGTGCTGTTTTCCTAAAGATGTTCCTGTAGTACAGGTGGAATGCATTTTTATGCTTCTTTTAATGACCATCTGTCTATTGTATTCTGTAAAACAGCATAAAGAGGTATATCCATCTAAATAGCTATAGCATTATTCTGACATAGTGTTTCATGTTGCACCTTTTCTGAAACGTCGAAATGTTAAAGCTGCATTAAGCTGTTTTGGCCACTCAAAGGCAGCAAGGCTGGGAAGACCTCACCCAACACATCCCTGATAGACCGTTTGGATTTTCAAGTTATTTATGTCTAATGTGTCAGCAAACCATTGCAAACTTGGCTTAAACATCCAGCAGAAAGGATGCAACATGATCATGTTTGTGGCATCCCGACATACCTAGCTCTGCCAACTCCTGAGACCAACATCTGCAACAGGCTAAACACTTACCACCAGTGTACTTTGTTTCTTTAGTGAGACTTTGGATTTTAATTCTCAGTGTCTTCAGCACTACAGTTGTTCCTTTCACATGTCACATATTAATATTAAACGTGTCGCTTGACGGTGCTTTACTTTCTGCCCATCCACGCGTCACAGTTTTTCTGACCTTCTTAAACGTCAAGAATGAAGCTTGCGATAAAAAGCAGAGGAAACACATTACACAGCAATAGGATGGTGTGGATGTGATTGTTGCTACTATATTAACTCCAGTAGGCTTAGATCCTACTGTAATTGGCAGAAGACTTAGGTTTTCAGATTTCTAGAAAGTCCACTCTCTGGAGTCATGGAAATATGTGGAGGCTTAACAGTCAATTCCACATGGGTTACTTAGTGTTATTCAGTGAGTAGCACAGTGTTACAGTGTTGGGATTTTGACAGTCATTTGACTTAAGTTGTCAAGGGAGAAGCCAGTAACAAGACAGGCATGAGGAAAAGTCTGCCAAGGGATTTGAAAGTGTGTTTGTGTGCGGACGTATGAGTGTTTGTGCATTTCCTTCTTTTTTCAACATTCTCTTTCGAACACATTAATCAAATGTATCAGTTCTCTATCAGGAGCTGTTTGTGGCAACTTTACTGCTTTAATTTGCTTTGTGGCATCGGCCCATGCTTTGTACTTGACTCTTTTACAAGTAAACATTAAAATGGGGCATGAATTCATCGCCCATTAGTCATGGTGATCAAACTGAAGAAAATGCACATTTCAGATGCATTACTTGGGAATGTTTGCCATGAAGCAAGCTATGCAGCAATTGTTGCTCCCACTGGAGCACTTTGTTTCACTTGAGCATATGAAGCGGATTGGAGTGGGTTTATATGGATGGGCCATGCAGATTGGAAACTGTGACTGCAGCGTGGCACTTAAAAAACTATGATTGTTTTTGTGCAATGACTTTTGTCTCTCTAAAGTATTTCCTCAGTAATATGAAAATACAATTACTGACTTCCTTTTAACAACATTTGGTACAGACCTGGTTGAATAGGGTTGTCCAGGTGGTGTAGAAGCAAAGACTCCACCCACCCAGCACTTACTGAGGCTCAGTTCAGTATTCAGCGACTGCTATTCAAGCTTTGGTTGGTCAGGTCTTTGACTACAAATTACCAGGGTTTGTGGGTGGGACATCGGTAAGAGATCATGTCCTCCTTGGTGCATTGATTTCTGCTATCCAGGTTGTTGAGCAGTTTAGTGCACAGTGAAGCGCGTATCGCTGAAATTTCTTTCTAACAAATTACCTTATGACTAACAAATATACAAATGATATATATAATGTGCACATTTTGTTTGACAGACAAAAATAAAGTGAATGTTTGTTGCTTTAAATTGTTAATCATTGTCATTTTAACTCTTCTAATACCCATTTTCGACACATTTTTGTAAAGAATTGGAGCTGTAATATGTATAAAAGAAATTGAATCAATTCACTCATTATTATTATTATTATTATTGTAATCACCATTGGAAACAATTACTAGCTGTTGTATGATGTAGCTGTAAGACCCGAGGAAATGTTACACAACTACAACTTGATCTCCATCTGTTCTTTTGCCTCCACATTCAATTACATGCACACTCACAAGCTCGGTTGAAAAACCCATTTCCACTGTCTTTTCTGTCATAAAAGGAAGTGCAAAAGCTCTTTTTGTCGAACGTCAGTCACTGTCTGACTTGGGGTTGGACGACTGGACCTCTATATTGGAGTCGGGCAAATAATAAAATGCAGTCTGTTGTGCAAGTTTACCTCAGATTGTGGAAAACAGCACGAAAGGCAATAAGGAAAGTGGCACATGAGTGATCAGCTGTGTATGTGATGGTGATTAGTTTGAGAGGAGGAGGCACATTATCACCCAGGCCTAATCTGGCTACATTATGTTCTTCTCAGAAGGATGGGGTTTGGGTTGTACATGTGCACTCTCTGTCACAAGGTCTTTAAATGAACTATCTGTTAATCAGAGTGATTCTCCTGCCTGAGCTATTTCTGGCTGTGTGAACAGGGAAGCTCGCCTGAAGTGAAATGCAGTATCTTAGCTTGAATTTCACCACACCATCCAATCATTTACCGTAGCTGCTGGTGGGGTTTTTTTCCCTAACCTTGCTGCTTCTTTGTGCTCTGTTGTCTTCTTTTGTTTGTGTAAACAAAATTGGCCCAGATTTGTCATGTTATTGCCATGGTCACCAGTCAGTTTTAAAATTTGTATTTTTTTGTGTTAATAATTAATTTTTTTTTTACCGGTTTTATTGATATGACTGTGGAGTTCACTGTGATGCAGCCCTTAACAGATTCAATCTATCCCAAGCCAAAAAAGCTGCCATCTAAAAATAAACACTTGCTTTAAAATAGCCTGCAAAGAACTTTCACAAGCAAAACGAATGTGTTGGCACGCAATTTAGAAGAAATTCAGGACAAAACGAAGCAACACACTAACAGAAGAAGCGCAAGAACACAATGTCTTTAATGCCGAAGTTACCTCAAGTTTTTAACTCAAGTTTGTCCTTTATGCAAAACACTTTCCTCAGCTCGGGGGTTTAATTCAGGAGCCTCATTCAAAGCTTCTTAGGTTGTCTCGAGTGTTTACTGTAAGGCTTTCATGGTGGTTACCGTCATAATACAGCACGTGTGCACCTCTGTTACCATGGTTACACTTCACTCACATCCTCATTCTTTAAAGTTACTTGACAGCGCTATTGTCAGCGGTAGCTAGCTTCTCCCAAACGGACAACAAAGAGAATACACAAAGATGAAGAAAGCTATCCAAGTAATCTAATCCAAGTAAATTTTAAACAAGCCTTTACAAATACATACGAGCAGGAAACGTGGCAAGTAATTACTGACGAAGTCAATCTTGCTGTGAAACGACCAGTAGATGAAGCAGTGGAGAAATATAATAAAATTACTTTGACAGCAACAGTGTGAGTTTCAATAAAACCACTTTGGTGATGTTCTATATTATGTTAATGTTTGGCCTGCTAGCTACAAACTTGCAAGTGCTCATCACTCATAGTGTCTAGTTAGCTTTGCCTTTCCCAAAAATCTTGGCACCTTCTCATCCTCATCATTCACCATAAATTCAGCCATTGTCTTGCGTTGCAAATTATCTGCTATGATATCCCTTTAAAGACACTGGTGTGGGTCCCAGCTTTTTTAATTCCTAAGGATAATGGTTATAAGAACATTTGAGCTATGCATAAGGGAATACTTAAGTTGCTTAGGGCAAACACGCACAGTATCAAAGGGTTTTTTGCTTTACAACATCAGAAGGAAATCCTTATGTTGATGATTTTATGCAGCTCATTTTTTTCTAAGGCATCCTTAGACGAAATTTAAGGATAACCTTAGCCCAAGAGGTTTTATTAAAACAGGCGATGATCTCTAGAATATAAGTGGGTCATTTTCTATATTTATTCAACATCATTGTTCTTATTCTTGTTCTCTGCCTCCCTCTTTTACATCTAGGTGTGCCTCTTTCCACTCAGTGGGGCCCTCAGGGCTACTTCTACGCCATCCAGATTGCTCAGTATGGCTTGAGCCATTACAGCAAAAACCTGACCGAGCGCCCTCCCCACGTCGAGGTCTACGACACGGCCGAGGAGAGAGACAGCCGGGCCAGCACGGCACCCTGGAGTGTGCCAAAAGGTTGCGGTCTCAGCCGTGTCCACGACAAGTCCCGCGCCACCTCCGTGCGTCAGTTCAGTGCTCCAGGTATGTAAGCCTTGCATGAGCCCAGATGGCCTCAGGGCAAGGGGCTTATCTCCTGTTAACTGTGGCTGTAGGAGGCTCGATATGCAACTACACCCTCAGGACAGGATGATAGTTTGCAGTGAGTCACAGCCGCAGCGAGAGAATCCTGGCAGACTGTGTCGGTTGACAGTGGACCCACCACATAATGACAGATCCCTAGAAATTCAGATGATTTAAGAACCAGCAGACACAACATCACACGTTTTATCCTATTTTGCTCACTTAGTCAGACATTGTCACATTTATGCTGTCTGAATGCATTGTGAAAATTGCTGAAAATACCTGAAGCCCACATTATCTTCACTATAGACTTCTCCTTTGTATCCACAGCACAGACGTCAGAGGATTAAATAATAACGACATGTTGACAGAAAATAGATAGAAAATCACATATACTTCTTTAATTTATCATCTAATTATATTTATAGTTTAAGCAAATCAACCTGACAGCTCTGGATCAGGATCTCCAGTGTGTGACGCTAATGTGTCATATGGCGGTCCTCAGTCAGATGTCATTAGCTTTGACAGAAGTTATTTATCTGTAAGTCTTTCACTGACACCAGAAGTTTGATAACAAACAAACTACACACTCATTTTAATCAACCTCTGGGTCGGGCGTCTAGCTGTCTGAGAAAAATGTCACCGAAAACTGTTTTTGTTGTTGTTTTTATGGAAGATTTATGAGATTTAAACATCGCAGCAAAAACTGCCGACTCATCACCATGTTTAATTCTGCACAGTTTCAGAAAAATAGGGGATTCCTGCACCTTGTAATAAAACTGAGTGAAGAGCAGCACTGTCCTTGGTGCCATTTTGCACTGCTTGAACTCCAAGGAATCTAATTTAATTCGCATTGTTTCCAAAGCTCATATCATACTGAGGAATCTCCATCAGACTGCATAGTTGTTTACTGTGTGAAGGCTTCTCCCTGATGCGTCTGTAAAGAGGGAAAATATGTAAAAAAAAAAACAAAAAAATCCTCTTCACTCTTCCTTCCGTCCTTTTCATTATGCCCCAAACTGAATTGTACTCAGGGCTGCAGTACGTGGTGGCAGTGATTTGAAAAAACAACACAATTCTCGCATCACGCAAGCCGGTTAAAGTTTCATCTGGTGGCCGTTGGTTTCTCCAGCTTCAATGACAACTGTCCCTTACTCAGCTGATGTCAAGTGATGTTAATCCCATGAGCTGACTGCCGCCTGGTTAATATGCTCTGGCTCCACATGCCGGTATAGATTTACTCTTATGGCTCTGTGGAAGAAGAAACATCAGTCCGTCGTTTCTTGAAAATTAAAAAAACACTACACCAGCACACTCAGTGCTGTCCAACGCAGTGCCGTTTTCTTCCACAATAACAGGCTGGATGGTTGTCTCACGTCGGTGTCAGACAAGCAGACACGTAGCTCTGCAGCTCTGTTTTGTTAAACTGTTGGAATCGCTCAGCTGAATTTTAAAAGCTTCTGGCTTTTAAGTCCGGTGATAATAAAAAGAAACATCTGCACCCTGCCAGAATAAACTGACAATTACATAATCTTTAATCAGTCAATCAGTGTGGAAACAATACGTTTGTGATGGTCGTGATATCTTGAGTAATACCACGTAGACTGCAAACACAGCCTGCAGCTACGTTTGTTGTAAGTTATTGCACTTTAAAGCAAAATGTTGGTCAGAAACGCTTCAATTAGATATTTCCCTTAAATTGCTCAGCCCTGCGGTAACGTGTCGTACAAACCGTGTTGTGCTCTTATACTGTGGAATACAAGAAGTGCAGTGATGCTGCTAAATAACTAAATTATATATAAACATGTTTATTATACGAGAGCTTGGAAATCTGGCCCAGTTACTGCTGTACGATGACCAAGGCCATGAAATAGTTGGCAGAGTTATTTTTAGAATTGGGAGAAGTCAGAATCTTTTACCCAGTGCCGACTGTGAGCTGTCTTTTACTCTCCTTTGATCTCAGGACTCTCTCTCTCTCTCTCTCTCTCTCTCTCTCTGTCTCTCTCTCTCTCTCTCTCGCCGCCCTCTGTTGAGCGGCTGCCTCTACTGTAATTTTCACCTCCTCCTAATTCCTCCGTTTCCACCTCTCATCATCAACAATTTCTTTTCATTTCACCGCTCCACGCACACCCTCACTCTGTCTGCTCCTCGCTCACCTTGCCTCGCGGCCTCCGCTCGCCATCACAGCTCTCTCTTTCCTTGACATCATCATGTTTTCATCATCACTCCTCAGCCCTCCCTCGGCAGTCCTCTTTCTCCATTAATCTTCCTCGTCCGCTCCCAGATTTTCATGACGGTCTTCCCCTCTATTTACTAATATCCACCCGCTTAACACCCCTCAGCCCTCTCATGCTTCCTAAACACATGCGATCACATTACCTCCATCCATTTTAAAGCCTTATTCTGCGCTCTCGTCCAAACTTTCCCTGTTTTCATCCTCTGCTGTCACTTTCTCTTTCTGTCTTTGTCCCCCTCCTCTTCCTCCTCCTGCTCCTGTCTTTCTGTTTGGCTCCCTTTTTTTTTTCTCCTTACTGTATCTGGGGCACCAGTGTTGAGCATCCTCTCAAATGCTCTGACAAGTGGATCAATCGTCTGTCCCCTGATAATAGCCGAGCATCTACCATCTGCACATTCCTGCACGATCGCTGTCCACCACAGAGCACCTTTATTGTCTGAATCCTCTCACGGTCCAAACCATACTGAAATTACCACGGATTCACCAACTTCAGACATTTTCATATTTTTTGTCTTATCGTGAATCGTGGACGTGACTAACCTCGTTAGCAAATACGACACATTCGCAATAAAAATCAACCTGTGTTTTAGCAGTGAGATGTTTTTAATGTGAAGCAGCTTAATGGCTTCAAAAATACTGACAGTAAACAGTAAACAAGTTCTAATTTTCTGTAACTCTTAATGATCAATATTTGAATTGCAAGTTCAAGTTAGAGTGCTCAATGCAACCAAGAATTTGTGGCAGGACTTTAAAGAAAGGCGTTTTCACTGCACGGTCTCCGTGCAGCCTGACAGAGCGCTAGCAGTTTTGCAGAGAGTAATGAGGAAATGGATACAGACCAATCCACACAGACCCAAGGCTGTAAACGCTGCCAAAGGAGCTAAATCTTTGAGTGGGTGAATACTTATGCAAACATGTATTTTATGTTTTTATGAATATAGATCTCATTTAAAGGCTCGTTTCATGTTCAGTAGAGTCAAAAAGCCACAGTAAATCTTCTTTAATTCAAAGCTGTATGATAATATAACATGTAGAACTGAGACGATTAAAACAGACAGACACTTAAAAGCAAATTTGACACTCCTCTGTCATTTTTTAAGCGAAAATGCGAACAGTATGATGGTCTTCAGCTCCTTCAGTGTGGATTTTGGGTGTATTTCTTTGTCATATATGATAGTAATTTAAAATCTCCAAGTTTTGGACAGTTGAGCGTATAAAACAAACAATGGGACGGCATGGGGTGATTAATCGATAATGGGATTAAAAACATTAAAACCTCCCAAGAGAGTTGATACTTTTATAGGCGCTGTGTTTCCCGCGTGGCCACACCGATGTAGTCGCCAGATGACGTGGATGAATAATCACACGGGTGCTGACTGTCGTCTTGTCACTTAGATCTTTTGTATCCACGCATGCACAACACCTACTGTACATGTGTTCTCAAGTGTTCGTTCAACATGCCCACTCATGTATAGAGGCATGATTTTATCCTGACATATTCCTTGCAGCGTGTCATCTCTGTCTCCTGCCTTATTGCTAAACAGCCAGAGAGCCGTGCAGAGCAGAGGAGGTGGAATCTCGTCTATATTCCCTTCCCATCCTTTATTGATGCCAGAGTAATCACAGGGCCAGAGTACAAATCCACTTACTCTCTGCATTGCCTTAAGTAATGGATTTATGAGTGCATTAAAGAGCCGTAGTCATCCAGAGGCCCCTGCCAGACTGGCTCTCTCCTTCATTCTCCTCCTGATCGACTGCCTTTGTGTCTCAGACGGCCTCGTCTGCCTCTGCTTTCTCAGCTCGTGTCATGCGAGATCTCTCTGTCTCTGATTCCCAATTGTCTTCTCACTATTGGCTCATTTTCACTCTCTCCGGTCTCGAGTTGGCTTTAAGAGCTCTTGTGCGACCCATCACTCCATGACCCTCCTTTTTCTTGACTCCTACATTCATTCCTCTCTTTATTCTTTGGAAAAGCTCGATGGGAAAACATTTTTTTTTTCAGATCCTTTTTGTGCTTTGTGGAGAAGAAATGTGCAGATGCAAATAGAAAAGTTGCTCAGTGCATCAACTTCTTTCACTCTCTTGTTCCGTCTCCCTACTCTGTTCTTTTCCTCCTACTATTCCCTCCCTTCTGTCCTCCTCCTAATTAAACTCAGTGTGCAGTGACACATCTGTACTGCACATCCCATGAGGAGTCTGTCCCTGTGTGTGTGTGTGTGTGTGTGTGTGTGTGTGTGTGTGTGAGAGAGAGAGAGAGATTGAGAGTGAGTGTGAGACAGTCTCAAACACACACACACACACACACACTTCACACAGGTAATAACGATGTGAGGGCGATAAAAAGTGTTTTGACTGCAGAATTTTTCCAAACTTATCCGACTGTTATTGATCATTTGGAAATGTGAGTATCGAGTGAAACTTGGGGACTTGAGGGCAAATAAGAGCTATCACAGAAGTGCACCATCAAAGGAGAGTGTATTAAAGGAGACAGGTGCACTTGATAAGGCTTCCAGTCAGTCTGCTAAAAATAGTCCATTATTATCTCGTTATCGTCACGACTTCTTAAATGAGGTCAGTTCTTTCTGTTCAAAAAGCTTGAGGAAATGCAAGAAAACATCTTTCTCCAGCCATTTTGGATCATTGTATACGTTTTTAACACTTCCTCCATCTTATCTGCTGCACCCATCCTCCTCACCACCACCGCTACAGATTCCTCAGAAGGCGTCTCCCTCCAGCTGGGCAACTCCAAAGACTTCATCCTCAGCTTGGACCTCAAGTTCACCTCCAACGGCAGCGTATCCATGGTTCTGGAAACCACAGAGAAGGGCCCGCCCTTCACTATCCACTATGTGACCAGCACACAGCTCATCGCCTTCAAAGATCGTGAAATCACCTACGGTATTGGTCCACGGACCGCCTGGAGCACACTGACCAGAGACCTGCTCACAGACCTCAGGAAGGGTGTCGGGCTGTCCAACACCAAGGCTGTGAAGGCCACAAAGGTTGGTTCATATCAAACATTTGGTGGTGTAATTATTATTTAATTAAAGACCTGGGGTCTAATGACTAGAACATTTATATGAATCGAGAACATTATCAACATTACAACATCTGCAACTTAAAACATTTCATTATTTCAGCTTCTTAAGTCTTTGGTTTTGCTGCAGGTTCTGGCGAACAATATATTTTTGTTTCAGTCATTTGAAGGGCTTCAGGAAATTTTTGATATTTACACAGATTTTACAGACAAAACCATTCATCAACGAATTGAGAAAACAACCAGCAGGTGAACCAACTATGAAGAAAATCATTAGCTGCAGCCCTAAACTGGACCATAATCCGTAACAATCATTGATTTCCCATCTTAAAGCTGCAGAGTCAGTATGAACACAACTGATAGCACGATGATGATCACAGCGATATATTTAACTTTCCTTTTTTGTAAAATTTAACTGCTGGTGTGTTTGAACAAGATGATGAAATCTAACCTACATCTTAACTCCAGTCAGTAATCCTTGTCATTGTTGTCCTCAGATCATGCCCAGACGGGTGGTGCGACTAGTCCTACATGGGCGTGGCTTTGTTGACAACATTACTATCTCCACCACTGCCCACATGGCCGCCTTCTTTGCCGCCAGCGACTGGCTGCTTCGCAACCAGGATGAGCGAGGTGGCTGGCCCATCATGGTGACCCGTAAACTGGGAGAAGGCTTCCGGCCTCTGGAGCCCGGCTGGTACTCTGCCATGGCTCAAGGCCAGGCCATGTCCACCCTGGTGAGAGCCTACCTCCTCACCAAGGACCAGGCTTACCTCAACGCTGCCCTCAAGGCAGTTGGACCCTACAAGGTGCCTTCAGCGCAGCACGGGGTCAAAGCTGTGTTCATGAACAAATACGACTGGTATGAAGAGTACCCCACAACACCCAGCTCCTTTGTCCTCAACGGCTTCATCTACTCCCTGCTGGGACTCTTTGACTTGACTGAGACAGCTGGAGAGAAGCTTGGCAGGGAGGCCGGGCAGCTGTTCAGCCGTGGCATGGAGTCACTGAAGGCCATGCTGCCGCTCTTTGACACGGGGTCTGGGAGCATCTATGACCTGCGTCACTTCATGTTGGGCACCGCGCCCAACCTTGCACGCTGGGACTATCACACCACGCACATTAACCAGCTACAGCTGGTGGCATCCATAGACAACTCGCCCATCTTCAAGGATGTGGTCAAGCGCTGGAAAAACTACTTAAAAGGGATTCGTGCCAAGCACAACTAGACAGAAACCCACAGATAGCATAAGAGCTGAGCTGTTGACTGAAAGGTTGAATATACTTTATGTGTGAGAACTTTATGGATGATTAAATGTGAGGCGGATGCTCATGTTGTGTGTCTGTGTGCGTCCCAGTTTTGGTTGAGGTTCATAATCTAAAGGATGAGTTTATGCAGCTGCAGCTCTCAACACTAAACATTTCTCGTGTGCTCTGTTGCAGGTTTTATATTTTCTGCAACACTGACTGTAGCTCTCCTCTCCCCTTTTTATTTCCTTGAGCTAGTGTTTGTAATTATGCACAGACCTAGTTTCAGAGTGTGAGTGTTTGTCTTCAGGATGACTGTGTGTGTGTTTAAAGTAAGAATATACGATGTTAGAGGACTGAATTGTTAAAGTTGAATCACATTTCCGACGAGAAGCATCCACCACCAAGTCTCTTCTCCAACTCTATTTTTTTTACCATTTTAGACAGATTTGCAAAGTTTATTGAAACATATAAACCGATAAAAAAACAGAATAAGAATATATTACAAATTATTTTGAGGAGAATATTGCCAAAAAAATATATCTTATCAATATAAAAAACACTCTGGGTTTTATTTCTCCAGCACAACACTCCACAACAAACATGCTTTGATCCCATAACCCTCAAAACTTTTGAGTTTCAAATGAAATAGTGATACTTAAAGTGTTTAGGCTGTTGGATGAGATGAATTAATTTGGCTGCTGTTCCTTTACAGAAATGCCAACAAGTCAAAGGCTTAATGCTTCCAAACCAGCAGCTTCCAGTTCCTCTCTGAAGCCCTTTCCCTGAAAACACAGTTTAGAAGTGACAAATAGTTTTGAGGGGGGATTATGTTGTTATGTTTAGTGAGCTTAACTTCTTTTTTCCAGTTTCTTTCCATTTCATATAAACATTAGGTCATGGATTTGTCAGTCAGATCATTTCTGAGGAATGAACACCTCACCTCCTGTGTAGACACATCATGACTACACCTTCGGTCAGGTGACTTGCACATGGGAGCCTGTAGGTAGCACGCTGCCATCAACCCATCATAAATAATGGATCATTCTAATGAGCTGTCAGTGCTGCTTATGTGATGTTTTACACAAATAATAATAATTACAGTGTTTTGCCGTCTTAGCTGTAATCAAAAGGGGCAAAGTCTGAGTCACCGTCGCCTTGTTCTTCTCATTTAGGACTCAGTTGGAGTCAGTCAGACATATTAAACTTCTTCCCAGGTTCCCAGAAAATGTCTGTTATAAGTAATCTGTTCAGATAACACAAGGCGCTGCAGATGTAAATGAGTTATTATTGGCAAAGTCTGATGCATTCAAATTTAGCTTAATGTCAGTTGATGTTCACTGTTGGTACAAATAAGATAAATACAAATGGAAAAGTCCACTAACTCTTCATGTCGCTCAGTCTAAGCAGATCCAGCAGTGTTAGCCTCATGGCAAATGTACAGGCAATGATTTCTAGCATATACTCAGATAAATCCCACGACTTGCCATTATTAAACATTGCAATCTCTGCATCCCTGCACATCCTGGTTTGACCACCAGCACCTTTACATTTTCAATAATTTTCATGCCCTGTTCGTGACCTTTTTTTTGCAAGGTTGTTGTTTACTTGGAAACTCTGAAAAGCCCTTCTTTAACTCACACTTCAAGCTGATAATTGCAGGATACGAGTGTAGGTGGTGTACAAGTATGTGCTGTGTATTCGGGTAGATAGACGTGTGGGCAGCAGAGGCACAGCTGCGTCTGGGTAACATGTCAATTTATAACATTTAAATAGACAATGCCAGGAGTGCTGAAGGTCGAGGTAAATTCTTGACAAACATTAAGAGGCTGTCGGTCCCGGCAGGCTCTCATGGCTCCTCTCAGCTGTTGCGGGTGCGTGAACTCAGCGTTTTTAATCTCAGTGCTGCCCTGTTGACCGCTGCGCTAGGAGAAAACGGCTCGCCGAGACACTAACAATTCACCCGGCTAATAGGCTGGAGAGCCTGCACACAGTACCGTCGCTAGTCAGGGGGATGAGTCAGCATTCACTGGCATCGCACTCGCAAAGAAAACAAAGTGGAGCCCTCAGCATTAATGAGGCTTTCATCGATCTACTTCAAAGATTATTAATGGGACGCAGGAGAATCAGTTTGTTCTTTTGAAGGTGTTGATGGTGAATTTTCTTTGGTTATTTTCATGAAAACTGGTGTAAACTTCGAGATGAAAACCTATTCCCAGACGGCTGCTTTCAAAACTGTGAGCTTTTAGGACAAAGTCAAAAGAAGAATATGATTGATTTCGATTTAACAGAGAAAGGAAAAAAAGTCCTGCTGGTGCATCTTCCTGACCTCAACTTCTTGGTTTGAGTTAGAAATAACAACTGAGTATTGGAGGCAAACAATAATCTGAGATTTCTGGAACAATACTGAGAATATCTGAAGCATAAAGCCATGAACATAGGAAGAGCATGACAAGTCTTTTGTAAGGAGAAGTAATAAATGTAGGTGTGAATAGGTAGAGCTTATGTACTGTACTGTACAGATATGCACATGTAATCCAGTCGACACAGTTTAATTATAACATACAGCATTTTGCTCTTGAGGCATCAAATTGATTGTGATTTTATTCTAATAATGACATTTGTTTTTGAAACATTACAACTTGCTTTATTAGGACTTTTTCTGACCCATGGCCCTGATCGTCAATCACACATGCTCCTGCTTTTGTTTTTCAGTTAAAAGCTAAAACCTGATCCCAGAGAAGCTCTTTATGATGATCCCGGTTTCCTTCTGGATGCTTGCTGATCTTTGCTCTCTTCATGTCTCTGTGGCATTTTCCTTTCCATGAATACTTGCATAATTCATACTTTGCCAGTTCAACAGGACGAGTAGTGATACGTAGTTCAATGGGAACATTCAGGAATGGAGGTTTTGTGTGTGATTACGTTTTGTGTCTGTTCTGTTTATACCAAAGTCATTGATTTGAGCATATTTGAATTTGTATATTTTTGTGTGAACCCATTATCATTCAGCATTTAATAACGTGGAGTCTCGGTGGAGGGGTCACAGAGAGACACCGCCTTTCGACAAATGCTAGTTTTTCAAATGTAGGTTTAATAGATTATAGCAAAAGTCATGTAAAACCTGCTTATCGTAAAGGGGATGTGTGCAACTAGAGATTAGCATTTAGTCAGCTACTGTTTTCAAGGCAAATGGGCCAATAGCTGCGAATTGAAAGTTGAAAGTTTAGTTTTTTTGGAGTGTTTTGGCATCATTCATCTATGTTGGAGTAATAAGTCAGATGTTTTGCTAGATAGACAAAAGCACAACTGCCGTTTACTGTCACCTGATTTTTGTTGTATTTCTTTGGTATTGCTTTGTTTTTCTGTCCAGGACAATGTGCAACGCCTTCATTAAGGAAGCTGCTATTATTGTTCACTGTGTTACAAGTACGAGAACTTCAGTTTCCTCATTTTACTGTTTTTTGTTTTTGTTTTTTTTTTTTTCTTCCACTGTCTGTTAAAGACTTGTGACCGAGGAGGTCAAATGTGATTTATGCAATAAAATGTTTACTGGGGTTGAGACACCACAGGAGACCCAGAGCGGTTGTACAGACTTTGCAATCAAAGCACAATGTGCAAATGCTACCATTTTTTTAGTCAAAGGAAGAGATGTGTTTATATACAGAGTAAATCTTTGTGCTTTAAAAAATGCTTTTTAATGGTGTAAAAGACAAAACAAATAAAAGCATTTTTCTTAAAAGTCTGGTCTAATATCTCTTTGTCAGGATCTCCACACAGATACAGTTTTACCAACCTTCATGACCATTGTACAGCTGATTAGAAACTGACCCTGCAACTGTTTTGATAATTGATAACTGCTTTCAGTCATTTTAAAGAAAACAAGCAAAACATTCATTTCTGGCTTTTCTTTCTCTTTTGTGATGAAACAAATGAATATTATATATATATATATATATGATATGGATGGACAGACGTAATGTGGATCTTGGGTAACGGCAAATAGTTTTTCACCATTTAATGAACAAGTTGAAAATTCTTCCCATATGCATCAATGGTGAAAACAAATCATTAGTTTCAGCCTCCAGCCATTGTCTCTTTGTTTACTTTAACTTTGTAGCAACAGAACGTATTAACAACTCTTTACAATGCAATTCTGCAGTATTCACATATGTATGTTTACTCTAACAGAATCTATATACATATATTTAAGGAAAATAACAAAGTGTACTGACCAAATATTACCAATTGAACACAAACTTTAATCACTAAATACAATAAGTTAAATGACCAGTTTATTGATTGGATCATCCGTGCAAATATGCAATCATCTATTGTTCTCAAGGCTGTATCCTGCTATATCGCATCGATCTGTCCACATTTAATGAGAAATCAAACCAGTCACTCTTATTTACTCTTTGTACTCTTTGATCCCCACGTTTTGCATCTGCATTTTGCATTTTGGGTTTTAACTCATCCTCAGCTAATTATTTCCATTTCTGCTGCTCTAATGATTCAAATCAGATATTGTCTGGTTCTAGAGTTTGTTCTAATGGTGTTGAACCTAAATTGATGCCATTTGGTTGATCTGCTCATGTCCATCGCTCAACAAGTTTGACTCTGCAGTGGGGGAAACAGTTTGTTCATACTAAATGTCTTTTCTGCGAAACTGCTGAGAAGAAAAACAATCCTGATTAATAATTTATCCTAATTAGGCTATTCTGATCCAGTGAGGAGCGCAGACACCTGAGAAGGACTGTATCTCCTGCCACCCGCTTGCATTTTTCATTACCTTCTGGCATTTATACAATCCAGCCATAATTTCTCCCTCACAGCCACACACTTCACCCCACGCCTCTCATTCCTCCCCTTTCTTCCACGTTAATGACATTACCGCCCCCCCCTGACAGCGAGTCTGTCTCCCAGTCCTGTAATTAGCCCTACACAAACCCGATAAGCTCAGTCTCTTCATGGCCTCTTTGCCGGCCTCTGCTGCCTCCTCTGCTGCCATTCGGATGCCTTTGAGATGTCTGTGATGACATTACAGTGAATCCTTGGTACTCCGGCGTCCGGAGGCCACAGGCTTTATGGTGTCCATAAATTTACCCACTTGATGAAATTAACACTCCGTTGAACCCGGCATTATTGGATTTGTGTGTTGTTTGGGGGTCTCAGAGGAGGTGGGAAAGGAAAACCTGGATGTGGAAGCATCCAGTGAAAAGAAAACAGAAACAATACACCTTCTACACTCTTTATGAGTCCAATTCAACGGTTCTCAGATGGGTTTGGGGAGTTTGAGACCTTTTCACCTTGATAAGTGACTTTCTTCCACATTCAGTTTTAATCTCAAAGCAACAGTTTGATGCTTTCAAAAAACAACTCAACTATATATTTTCATGCTTTCCATGCAGTAAGTTAAAGATGAGAAAATCAATACCTCTCTCATATTTGTCCATTAAATACACGATAAAGGCTGCAACAGGTGCTTAGCTTGGCGCAAAAAGTAGAAATAAAATATGCTTACCAGAACCTCTAATTACTATCATGAACCTCTATTTAACGTTTGATATCTTAATCATTCTTTTCTCCGTGCAGTAACTTCCTGGAATCTCCGCTATTTGCAGCTTGCAGGTTACAAGAACGTTACCAGAAGAGGCGTTGGCAGGTGTTACTTTTTAAAATGCCTTGCCAGCTGTTTCCCTCAGGTTGCAGTCTTTATGCTAAGCTAAGCTAACCGTCTGCTGGCTGTAACATCCGACAGACAACAGATATAAGAGCGGGATCGGTCTACTCATCTAACTGTGTCCTTTTTCAGCAGCAGCCTCAGCAGTTTGTGTTGAAAGTCAAGTGCACAGACTTTTTTTCTGTCGAGAGCCAAAACTGACGCTTAATGTTGGGCCACAGGTCAAAAGCAAACACCTATTATGTTTTACTGCATTGTGTTGTGCAAATTGGTCCTTCTCTTAGTCGTCTGACTTCCTGCGCAGTGCTTCTGTGCCCTCTGTGCTCAAATGATAAAAACAGTTAAGAATTAGGGATCCTAATATTGACTAAAGTGCATCTTTACAGTACACAATATAAAACAGCATGAACAGCATTTCATATTATTTATTTTTTTAAATTAACATTTAATATTTTTCTGCTACAGACATCAGGCAGGCTAAATTGAAGCCCGTGGTGTTGTCCTCACTTTGGGCGGCTGTGCTGCAAAGCTTCACTGAATCACCAGAGAATCCATTTCTGCTTGTTCTCCTCGTTCTCTGCCAAATCATTTTCAAACTTCACTTCTTATCTTGTTTCATTTGTGCAACTGAGAAAACAGTGTTATCAAATTCAGCTCAGTCTCATTCTCTCTTCGAAATGAACAGCACAGACAGACAAAAGGCTATTACTCTAAAATACAATAAAACCTCTGGTCTCACTCTCCAAACCTGGTAATTGCTGTATTTTGCTCATTCATGAGCAGCTGGTACACTTCGGTTAACGTGGTAGAGATGCTGAAAGTCTTTAAGGGTGCGTTCACCAGCCAAGCCAGAGATGACAATAGTGCTGGAAAAGAACAATGAGGAGACGGAGCAGCAGCAGAGCGTCGAGTAAACAGAAAAATGCTACAGAGATGTTCGGGAGGGAAAGCGAGTCTGTGACAGGAGGGGGGTTTGAGGATCGAGGGAAGAAGAAAAAGCTGTTAAAGTCTGAAATTCAACAGAGAAAAAAGGAGCCAGCGCCTGGAGTCTAACAACTATTAATAATGTATCAGAGGGCGTCTGCCACACACGCTTCTCATTTGGAGACACAAACTACACCTCATCAACCAAAACACCAGGGAGGCACCAACACTTTGAGCAGCTGCAGCACAGCAGCCAGGATCAGTGAAGTCTACCACCCATCTGTTCCTCTGTAACCCCACACAGCCACGACACAACACAACACAAAGTCAGCAGATCATTAGCAGCATTATTAGTGAGCAATAATGTGAAAAGTAATTTCTCTAAAAACCATTGTGTACGTCCTTTTATCTGTTAATGATAAGAACATATTGTTTTAGATTGTTTATCTATCTTTTATATTTTGTATTTCATGTAACATCACTTTGGAATGCAACTGTGTACATTTACCAAACTATTATACAAATTTGAGGTACTTTCAATTTCATGCTTCCTTATAGCTGCTCCACTGGAGATGTTGTCCTTTTTACAGCAGCCAGGATCTACATCTATGTGACAAAGTCTACAGAACATACTGTATGATAAGCTTATGAAATATGATGCTCCGATATAAATTAAACTAGCAGACTAGACGGTAAATGAAACAGTTGAAATTAGCTGCACCTATTATATGCTTACATATATATATACATGTCTTCCATAGAATACTTGTTCTGAATTATAAATACTTATAGTTTATATTTTTCTAATAATGCTTTTCATATTTGTCATTCTTGGAGTATACCATCATCTGAACTCATTAGGTGTTTTGATGATGGTGGTGGAGACCACATTCATCTAAAATCTCCCATAGGTGTTCAACTGGATTGGGATCTGGTGACTGTGGAGGTCGTAACGTCTGATTCACAGCATTTTTATCCTCATCAACAGTCAGAGAGCTGCGGATGACAATAGGTGTCGTCTTGGAGGAGACCACTCCCACTTTCAGAGGAAATCTGCGTGGAGAAGCAGTGACTCTTTCCCCTAAGGGGACGAACAGACTCAAACATGCCAGCAAATCAGAACAGACCCACTCACTGTAGGAGTAAAACAGTGAGGGGTCTTTATGTTCTCTTGGTGGACGCCACACGTTCACGCAGCCACTCATCGAGAATATGATTCATCGGACCAGATCACCTTTACCCACTAGTTTCTGAGCAGCAGTGAAACATGTTGTCACTTTCATCACATGAGCCAGTCGAGCAGACTTTGTGACTGAAGCTGCTGCCGTCCATACCCCAACAATGAGTCAATGAGGTCTTTTTGTCTTTCCATCTTCATACAAAATCAGAAACAGCTGAGCCTGCACAGCATTTTCATACCTGCCACTGAGCAGGATGGGATGTTATTTGCCTAATTGCACCATGCAGGGTGCCTATGTGGAGGCATCTCAAGTTGTTCTGTTCCTCCTCTCACTGTTTCAGCTTTTTAATAGTTTGTATTTATACCTCAGTGTTTATTCTTTTACTCGGGGACCTGAATACCATTTTCCATCACTGGACTGTTATTGATATGGGAACATGCAAGAAGAGTTCTTCTCCCCAGTGTCACCATACTGGCTCCCACAACCCTCCAAAAGAAGCATGAATGGATGGATAGAGTGTATCAGGAAGTATCAGGAACTGTAGGGAATATCCGCTATTGCAAATATGTAAATTGAAACTCTGTATTTTCAAAATCAGATGTGAGGAATGTACTATTTCTTGTTATTTATTTGCTGTAAGCCTTTCAGCCATCATCTAAAGTAAACACAAACTCAGAAAGTTCCCTCAGTATTGTAGAAAGCAATGTTTTGCGCCTGCAACAAAGACTTAATGAATGCTTAATGTGAGAAGTTGTGCTGATGTTACACAAACAGTCAAGGCTTACCACAGGAGACATGCATGTGTGTGTGTGTGTGTGTGTGTGTGTGTGTGTGTGTGTGTGTGTGCGCGTATGTGGTTCTGCCCTGGCCTGCAGCGACCGTGTCACCTTTTCCTCTTTAAAAGCCAATAAAAGAAGGACACAGTCTACACCCTCCAGTCTCTGCAGTGTTGGGCTTTAATGTCTCCAAAACATGCAGCTTAATAGTGGAAGGACACTAATAAATTAATTAATAAAAACAAAAAAAAAAAAACGTGAAATCCAAGGACAACGTTTAAGGAGTTTCTTTATTCAGGCTAAAAATAAACAGCGCCAATAAAGACCTGAACAAAACCTGGGTTTTGCTCCTCATACATCTTCATAATCAGCTGCAGGACCTGCTCACACCCAAACCCGCGCAGCTTCTCTTTGACACCGCTGACACCTGCTGGAGACATCAGGCAGTACAAACAACAGCAGGTACCGTATTTTAAGCATTGTTTATTTAATTATTAATTATGGTTTTTAAAATGAAATGCAGATCAATTTCTTGATGCCTCGATGTTGTGTAGTGGCTCTGGGCAGGCGATAGAACAATGAAATCAGTCTGGATTTTAAAACTTAAATCTTCACGCTTACACTCACTCTGCAGTACTACGTTTGTGAGAGAAATATTGTACTTTTCACTTAAGTTACTAGTTACTTTGTGTATTTTACATACTGATATTTACTATGTTGCAACTTAAACATGAACTATGGTGCATTATTATTTTAAAAGAGGAGCCAAAGTGAGAGCTACAGGGTATAAACCACAAACTAGTTTGTTGTTTCAGTTGTAAATGAATGTGGCTTCACCCCACCTCTGTCAGTCCATTTCCAGGTTGGTAGCTTTTATGCTGATCAACACTGCACTCAGTTACCCTAACACAAGCTTGATAGCTTGTTTCTGTTGACCTCTAGTGGTTAAACCCTGTCAGCACATGGCGAGGTCGCTGCTGGTTTCATTTGATGACAGGGCGGAAGTCAGCTGATAGTCACACAGCAGCAGGTGGTGGAAGCACTCTGATCAACTTCACTTCAGAGATTCAAAGTCTCCGCAAACAAACTGCCGAACCCTTTCTGTTTGATATCTCACGTGGACTCTGGCAGCTGCATCCAGTCTGGGTTGTTTATGATGCTGTTGAACGCGCCCGTGGTGTTTTGTTTACCTCTTGCACACTGATGCTGATTCAGGATGAGATCAGCAGCGTGTGACATTTTTTGTGTCAAAGTGGAAAGTAGGACCAGGCAGATTTCTGAAGCTCACCCACAGCGCACGCTCTTGACCCCACCCGTCCACACCCATACCATCCAGCAGTACCCGTGGGTGTGGCTGAGTGATGCAACTGTTCTCAAACTTTCTACCAGAGAGGAGATGAAAACGCTGCTTTTATTCACACACTACTAGATCTAGATTATAAGTTACTCATGAAAGAGAGCAAGCTGAGTGTAAATGGTCCACAGACATTTAATACCAAAACAAGTTCAACTTTCTCACCACTATAAATCTCAGCTGCTCCTGTCAGCTCGACTCAGACTGCTGAAATGTCCATCTCTGTGTTTTTTTGTTCCTACAAATAAAATTTGTTGTTGTCGTTTGACCTTGTTTTCTATCCCCTGGCTCTCTCGGGGCATAACCCTCAGCACTCTGCTTTGTTTATACTGTCACCACTAAATTCTTAATGACTTACGTATTAACTCCTACATGAACTGTGCTAAGTGAGTCCAGGCCAAAGCAAACTCGCTTCCAGTCGGACAAGTGAGTCTTGCTGGTTTATGTATGTCTGACTGTAAACGTGGTGGTGTTGCTCTGACTCTGACTGCAGCTCCGCTCCCCTGAGACAACGGATGAATGAGATCCCAAGATGCTCGGCTGTAGTACATGTGTTAGCTCATCACACTGAGTTGTTGTGATTGCAGCTTACAGCAGAACGTGGTGGATTACTGAAAGTGGACTGATGGTTTGGATTGCACCTGAGTGCAGAGCTTAACTCTATGATACTTTAAATATGCATAATCTAGAATAATTTGACTGCACTTGTAAACAAGTGTGGATTAGGCATTGAAACCCAGTATAGTTTGGGTTTTCCATCACGCCTTTGAGATGAAGCATTAACTTCGTTTCTGTGTTCAAGTTCAAGCAAGCATGACATTTGGTTCAGGGCTGCTGAGCTTAAAGCAAACAGTATGAAACCCATCACACCAACAAAATGTAATTGACTTTTTTCTTTTATTCGTGGCATGAGCAAACTGTCAAACAAACCACAAATAACATCTCTCATTTCCACTTCCTAATTCTGCGGCAGCCCTGAGACCTGTTTGCTTTCATTGCTTCAGAGTTTAAACAAGATAACAGCAGCTCTGACTGGGCTCGGCCGTCTCTGTCGGGCGTGACTACTGCTGGTTCTCTGAGGGCACACGGTGACCAGTCAGTTTAACCAGTAGGCCAACTCTGTTGACTTTACAACCAGGGCGACGCACACCCTTCATTCATGGTGTCGGCCTTATCTGCTGGCTCTTGTTAAGTTCAGCGCTGAGCCGAGCCGCCCGTCTGCCGCACTCGCTGAGAGTTTCTGGCAGGGAAATGGCTAAAATGGTCCCAGACCATTAATTTTAATCCCAGCTGAGGTTTTTTTGTCACTGAAGAGAGATCTTTTCATTGAAACCTGCCTTACTGGCTTGACTGTCATCTCTTTAAGATTACGCAATTAAAAAAAAACCATTGTGTGAATGTTAAGATGCTCTATCTTAAAAATCTTTTCCTCTGTTCTTCTTGTGCTGTGTGACTGTACATACCTTTGTGTGTGTGTGTGTGCATGTGTGTGTGTGTGTGTGTGTGCGTACACACCTGTGTGCACAAACCCTCCACTTCCACAGAGACAGTGGGAGGAGGAGGAGGAGGAGTGGCACAGGTACACTGGATATTCTCATAGGGTTTGAAGAGGGGAGGAGATGAATGAGGGAAACCTTGAGGGCAGCATGGCAACACAAGCTTTATAAAGACGGAGGCACACCCTGCCGGCGGCCTCAGTTAGGCTCTCCTCCCAGACAGCGACGGCAGCAGCAGCAGCACCTGGCAGCAGTCATGCTCAGCCTCATCAGGTTGCCACGAGTCTTCACCATCAACCAAGTGCCCAAAGTAAGTTCAGCTTCACTGTATCTCTTCACATTTCAGCCTCCACACAATCAGACAGAGCTGGACAGGAACAGGAAATACTCATTTTGCAGTGCAGAGGCATTTATCTGTTTGGGAGGGAGCCATCTGGACAAAAACATCTACCTAATGTACTGTAATATAAAGACAACCCCGCTTTTAGGCCCCTTTGTTTCACATATTTCATGAGCTTTGAAAAGTTCAACCAACATGAGTCAAATGTTGGACCACTCTCCTTCATGACCGCTGTGAGATTTTTACAGGTTCTTCCATGAAACATTTAAACCTGGTCCATTGAGAATCATCTTGTGTGTTTTGTGACACTTTGTGAGACTCCCTCTGCCTCTGCCAGATTGAGTACTCTGTTCACAAAGTTGTCTTAGGTCTGACCGAGAGTTTTGTTTTTATCTGGAGGTCTTCCACGAGGACAGCATCATCTCCGGGTACAGGCACCCCCGCAGTTCAGCCACCGACTGCATCCTGAGCCTCTTCCAGCTGACCAATGAGACGCTCAACATATGGACCCACTTTCTGCCCACCTGGTACAGATGAGAAATCTTTGTTTTTTTGCCACCGTGCATCACGATTTGAAGATTTGTTAACGTGAGTTTGCTGCCTGTCACGCGTTTGTTAGTCTGACAACATGTGACACACCTGATGGTGTTTACATTCAGCTGTTTTTTTGGAGGCAAAGTGGCTTGATTTGTGCAAGAGGTGACAGCCGAGCATCCAAGAACAATCTTATTTCTCTCAGAGAGGAAGAGCTTAAGCTTTATGTCCCTGTAGCAAAGCTAGTAACTTCATCTAATCATACATCTGCTGTCATTTTGGATTTTTTTTTCACACCAAAAACAAAATTTGCCCATTTGTTTATTAATAGGCTCAGCATCTGTCACACATGAGTTGTTTGGTCAGCTTTATGTAAGAAGGAATCTCGCGCAGCTTGTTGAACTTGTAGGTCAGAGAATAATCCAGAATGTGATTTTGTTGTTTTACACGCCGACATTTTCTGAAGTCAAAGCTATTATTACCTACACAAAGGATTTGTTATATCTGTTCTGGCACATTCATGACTAAAGACTACCACTATCCAGATCGTATATCTGCCTGCTTAGTATTCACATTCACATAAGTCAGGGTATATTTATGACCATAGATGCATCCTTCAAGAAGTTCAACAGAAGCCAGGAGAGCAGTGGACTTTATATTGTAATAAAGCTGTTGTGGATACTACAGACAGTTGACAGCCACTCAGTCTGGATTGACTCAGGTAATTGGAGAAGGATTGGACATTAACACATGTTTGTTTTGAAGTCATACATCCCAGCAACCATATGGGTCCCACAGACCTCCTGCAGTCTCACAGTGTCTCCCTGTCAACGGTGTTTTATGTGCAACAAGCCACTCTCACTGTTTAGCTGCATACTAAGCTGCATTCTGTTCATACATTTAGTCACGATTTGTCCCATGCACTACTGTTTTTAAAATACAATTCACCAATGTCCAGCTGATGATACAATGATGATAGAAAACTCATCGTGTCCAGGAGTTTAGAAACATTAACTTACAAGAACACTTGCAAACATGCAGTGTATTCAGGTTACAGCCTTGTTTTTACTATTTTGAGGAAAGTAATGGAGCCCATTTACTCTTCACATTTCAAACTATGATCCACTGATCAGTGTTTCAACGTGGCTGTTAGGACTACATCAGTCGCTGCGGTCATTAGTCAGTGCTGCACATGGGGAAATAAAACACGACACTGCTTTGCAAACAAACAGCGACTGACAGCTAAACACTTGTCGGCTCCGTTTAATTTATTGAGTCTGTCTATGTTCAAACGTTCCGTTTATGTGATGAAGTGATGTGACGTTTGATCAGATCACGAACACTCCAAACTCCAAACTGAACTAACACAAATCATCAAACAGAGTGGAGTGAAGAGGACTTTGCAGGTTGTCACCTTTCCTCCTCGAGCTGCGCCATCCTCGCTGTGTGAATGACAAAGATGTGCTGAATGACAAAGATGTGCTGAATGACAAAGAGAAACAAGCGCGGAGGATAAATCTATCAATGACTGTGGAAACTCTGTAACTTATTATTTTGTGAGTGTGCATCAATGTGTGTTCATGTGAGTGTGTGTCTGGATTTGAAGGTACTAGAGTGGTTACTGCTCCCACTACTGCCATGCTGCACTTCCTCCCAGCTGAGATGCCAGTTGCTTTGACTGCATGGTCCAGGGAGAAAGTGTGTGTGTGTGTGTGTGTGTGTGTGTGTTTGTGTGTGTGTGCATGTGTGTGCGTGTGTGTTTGTGTGCGCGGTGAAAATATGCTAAGCGCACATGGGTGTTTGTGTCATGGGGCTCAGCGTAGATATACAGGCCAGCTACTAATGAGCAGATCTGTGCTTTAGGCGAACAGAGGGGTTGCCACAATTAGTTAACTGCTCAGTGATGGGGAAAAGCACAAATAATGTTGATTTGTTAATGAGGTGCACTGAGATGTGGAAACACTGGCCACGACTCACAGATACACAAGGCAAACTGCAGTCTTCTGATAAGATTGATCCTTTTGTGTTGAACTGTTGCTGTTATGTAACTGACTGTTGGTGCTGATGCATGATTTAATGAAGTGAAAATGAACATGATACATAATGATGTTTTGCCCACACTGACAGGTACCAGCCTGACAGCCCAGCCCAATGTGCGTTTTTTAAAATCATATCACGGTTTATTAAATTATATAAACGTATATGTATTGTAAGTACGTATACATGTCTTATTACAAGTTTTTATGTAATAAGATGTAAAAGTACTATATTTTCATACTGCTGGCATAATAAAATCATCATATTCATACACTAATGTTCCATGTTTGATTTGGACGGTTAAAAAGATTGTTTGGGCTGGGAGGCAGTTAGCTTAGCTTAGCATAAAGACTGGAAGCCAATTGAATCAGCCAGCATGGATCTCAGAGACCACTCAACATGTTGGATCTCTCTCGCCCACTCCTTAAACAAACAGAAACGTGCAAGACAGTCGGTGCTTTGCCGAGACTTTACGTGCTGTGACTTTTCCTCCGTCTCTGTCTGGAGTCTGCCTACACTTCACTTACACCCACATTTGGTGTACGATGTAGAGATATCGCGCGCCAAATTTTTGGTTTAATTATCACATGCGTGTGCAAATATTACAACAAGTGATTGCCGTGTGAAGGTTTTGAGCAATGAATCAGCCGCGAGGGTTGACTCTGTTTGAGCTGTGTGCTTCTTTTAGCCTCGGCTGCTAGAAAATAGTACTGAAACACGTATTAAACACCTTCTTTTGTTATTTTAACTTCTATTACTCCTTAATGAATTTATGCTGTGGGACATAGATAAATGCAAACTCTATAGTTTATAGAAAATCAACATAAAGCTCCAAATTCTCAGTCAGGTTGATATGTGATGCCTGCAAGAGCTGAATCACATCTCATCAGTTTCATACATACAGTGACTGTGTATATATCTGGATATATTTTGTTTCTTCACATATTTATATAGGTTTCCCTCTGACAGGTCAGTCCTCTGTATGTTTCGACACTGCTCCTTTTTACATTATGTATGGGGCCAATTATTCAATGTTAATATTATAGAAAGATTATCACACCTTTTGAATAACTTACTTTTTGAACTTGCTCGCCATAACATCCATCTGTGTTGCTCTGCTATTATACTGCTGCATTCCCTGCCATCGAATCATCGTTATGTCATCTGTTTCTCCTGGCAGGTACTTCCTCTGGAAACTAGTGACGGTGGTGCTGATTCAGACAGCATGGCAGGACTCCTTCACCTGGCCTCTGGTGATCTTCCTGCTCTCCTGCTGCATTTATCCACTGGCGTCCAGCTGTGCTCACACCTTCAGCAGCATGTCAGCGCGCGCTCGCCACATCTGTTTCTTCTTCGACTACGGTGCCCTCAGTTTCTACAGCCTGGGTAAGTGCATGTGCTTCACTGTCACTCAGTTCAGCTGGAGCCAGTGCTGGAGGGGTGTTGAGTGGTTCTGTTTCATGCACTGAGTCCTCCACATGTGGTTACTGACCTTTGGTAACTTAACAGCTAAATATCACCAGCCCCACCAGATTTGCTGTGTAAAAGAACTGCACGATGCATGAATAAGGCAGGGTGGTCTTAAAATGCTGTGCTTGGTTTCATGAAACAGTGTCGCCATTGTGACAGCAGACACAAATTAGAGAAACATGACAAGAAAGTGAGATCAAATTAAACCAAAATATACTGAATTTTAAGGAAAACTTTAAGACAAGACTGCAACTCAAATAATTCAGTAAAAAGAGATGTAGTCCATACATATTGCATATTACAACATTAATTAATTATACATCCTAAAATGTAAAGATTGTACTGTGTACAGTTTTAGGTTCTGACTGAATGTTTGTGGTCAGTGGTGGTGTTGTGCTGGATGGTGTTATGTTTACAGCTGTTTGTAACACACACGATGAATCTCTCAGACTGCAGTGTGCTGATATTGTTCTCTATTATAAGACATACAGTATTCAACATTTACACTGTTGATGTGTCCTGCTGCAGGTTCAGCTATCAGCTATTCGGCTTATGTTTTCCCTGACAAGTGGGTGAACAGCTTGTTCCACCAGTGCTACATCCCCATCGCTGTGTTAAACACAGTCTTCTGCACCGGTGTGGCCTGCTACTCCAGGTATGGCGTGAAAAGATTGTTTTACATACATAATACCAAATTTTAATGTTCTGTTGTATGCTATGAATGAGTATAGAATGCGTTCACATTAGTTTGGTTAACGTGATCAGTTTAATGTCAAAGAGCTTTGCATTTGTTTCTCTCATGTGAATATTATGTCATTCAAAATGTTGTACCTGAAAACAGGTTTTGTATCTGTTAATATAGTTTTGCAAACTTTTGTTAACTGAACTGAAGTTTGAACTTTCTGCACACTCCGTTTCGCAAGTCTCTGCATTTAGGCATTTGCTTTCAAGGCCACGTTCAAAAACATTGCTCATGGGTTTGAAACATAAAAATTAAACTTCATTAACTGAAAAACTCAGAAAGTTGTTTTACAGGTGGCCATTTAGGTGTCTCCAGCATTGTTGCGAAATGCACTCATAAAACTTGAGAGACACAAACTGTAACATTAGCATGGCTAACATTAGCATGTTAGCATCACCACAAACCTGTTGAACTTCAAACTGTAGCTTCAACTGTATATCAACATATGTCAGTATAGATCCTAGAAAAAAGTAATACCTGACTTCCTTTCACTACCTAGGTGTCTTTATTCAGTTTTGGTTTTATTTACTTTTCTCAATATTCAGTGTCTGTCACATCACTGTTCAACTTATATTTGCAGTGTGCACATTGGAGTAAATGTGTTACACACTGTAAATCCTGACAAACTGCCTGATCACTGTGGTTGGCAGGTAAAGCACGGTGGTGGGGGGTGGGGAGGCCTTGGTTTTCATCAAAATGGAAATGACTGGATGAAATGAACAGACAGCTAAAGTTTGCATGACCTCTGACCCTTTCATAAAGGAGAAACATTTTTAATGTCCATGAAGTGTCAGTGCAGCACTCCTCCACCCCTCACATTTGCAGCAGTTATCACTTTGTTAGCACTGTTTTCTCTTCATGTGCCGAGCTAATGTTGGCTTGTCGTAGCTAATTATTGTTCTTTCACACATCTCTCCCCACTGCTAAGGCTTGGCTTACCATTTCGGCATTATAATCATGACATCGTAAAGAGGTAAAGACAACATATTTGCTCAAATTTTGCTCCTCCATTGCTTCATTCACTCTCTCCAAAATCATGTTTATTGTGACTCAAATGATAGTAGCATGTCTGCAGTTTAATCCTTTAAAAATGTGTGATTATTCTGTGAAAGGCTTCGGGCAGACTTTATCCCACGTGCATTGTTGACTCGAATTGCAAAAGTGGAATTGAGCAATTCTCTGTTTAATTCAATGGGTGTTCCCTATCTGTGACTACATGACCAACCCCAAACAGTGGTTTACACTGATTGTAGTTTCAGCTGAGCAGGTTAGAGGAGCTGACAAAGAGAGTGGCCAAACATGTTCTGTAACAACATGACTCTGACTTTAACTCGAACATTCTGGTGTTTGAGTATATGGATATTTCCTTTTTTTTAAAATAAGACTTGTGTACACTAAACATCCTTTTCTGCAGTCCATCATAAATGTATTTATTTCAACCTGTTTGGTATCAAATTTACATTTACAAGTACACTCATTTTTATAATGGATTTCTTTATGTATCTGGAAATATGTGGCTAGTGTACACACAATTAGCAGACTAAGGATGACATGACATTTAAACTGTTCCCGCGTGGATTACCTCACACAAACAGTCTTGTGAGTCAGTTTTAGTTTCACGTGGATTTCAGTAAATTAATCCCAAATTCTCACACAATCAAGCCATTAGTGATTCTGTACAAGAGGTTACAACATAGCTTTCTCCACAACTTTAACAAGGTGTAACCGTGAGAAATATAAAGCTATTCTACATGATGTTAGTCATTATTAAAAATAATGTCTTGTTTTTGTTATTTCAGATTCCCTGAATGCCAGAGTCCAAAGTTCAGCAAATATCTCCGCGTTGTTGCCTTTGCCTACCCGTACCTGTTTGACAACATTCCTCTGTTCTACAGGGTAGGGCTATGTATGCACTATGTATGCACGTCACACATCTGCGTCTTCTCCAAGATACATATGGAAGGCTGCTGAAGAGTATGTGTGTGTGTGTGTGTGTGTGTGTGTGTGTGTGTGTGTCTGTGTGTAACAGCAGTTTGGTTAGGTCCTGAGTTTGGAAGATAAAGTCCATTATACAGACCGTGATGACCATATCAGTGGAAAAAAAAAAAATCACTGCGTGTTTCCTGAGTGATGAGTGCCAGTGGTTTCATTCAATATGTTGCATGTCAAGGGTTATTTCAGCTGTGATTTTTTAAATTCACATGGGTGGGTTAGGGGGTTAATAAGGTACAGTTACGTTAAGTGTACAGTTAGTATATCAAGACAAAAATCACAAAACAGCAAATGCACAAAGAACTTTTCACCAAAAATGGTTCCTGAAAATGGTATAGCAGCAGGATATATTAAGTTAAAAACAGTTTATCAATAATAGCTAGTTAAAAGTTGAAAGTTTAGCAGTAATAGCTCTGTTTTTTCCTGTTGGATGTGGAACAGCTAATGTTTCCTCCTGTAATGTAAAAAGCTTTTGTAAAAGCCATTTAGGAGGAAATGAAGCTTGTGAAATATAACACAAGGGTCAAATCACCTGCACCTGAAGGTTGCATTTTATTGTATCGTAAATAAATAATCATTTTATTGAAAGTGAAGAACTGATTTGTGGTGCAGTGTTTGGTGCACAACAGGATGCATTAAATAGTTTCTTTCAAATGTTTTTTAAACAAAGTCAGTTAGTACAGTGAGACCAATCAGTACACAATGTACAATGTACATATTCACTCATGAGACTCAAAACAGAGTTTTATGTTGCAGGCCAACCTGCAGCTCTAGTTGCACATAATAAATCAAGACGGTCATGCCTCATTTGAAGGTGATAAAAGTGTTTCTGTCAGTAGTGGTGACAACATTATAATCTGTTAAACCTTCTCTGTGGGTTGTATTCACAGGTGTTTCTGTGTAGTGGGGAAGGCTGTACAGACAACGATACCAACATCCTCCACTACAACCACATCGCCTTGGCTTTCCTCACAGGCTTCCTGTTTGCCACGCATTTACCTGAGCGCCTGGCACCTGGCAGCTTTGACTACATAGGTAAGACTGAACTGAGGAGTAGCTGTTGGCATTAAAGCATTGACCTCTTTGTCCAGTGTGCCAACCAGAACCTACAGAGAACTGGCACCTGAATCTGCTGCAACGACTGTAATGACAACAAACAGTAGCACTACCGAAACAGTAGCTTAAAAAACATGTGAAAATAAGTGGTTAATAATTGAAAAAATATCACAGGTTATTCATAATCATTATATGTGTTTATCATTTGAGGCAAAAATGTAAACCTTAAGAGACCTTGAGTTAAAGGTGGCTGACAGATGTGTGATTTACCCTTACAGCATTCTTTATAAAGCATAAAACTAATTTAAAAAGTGCTTGCAGTTAAAACTTTGCCATAATAATGAATTCATTTGTACCTAAGGTGCTGAAAGGTGACGTAATGTGTAAGGTGTTGTAAGGTGATGTTTTCTCATCAAGTCAAATGTCACATTTCAGGTCTTACAACAATACAAATAAACACTGAATTTGTGTTAAACATTGCGAAATAATGCACATGCATAACCACTCTCAAAGTTTTCCATTCGGTTTAATTCAGTTGACAATGTGACTCATTCGCTCAGTTATGTGGGCTTGAATTTGCACAGCATCATGTGACCGAGCTGCTTGAGCATAAACACAACTCGACTGCTCCCTCTGCAGGTCACAGCCATCAACTCTTCCATGTGTGCGGCATCCTCGGCACCCACTTCCAGATGAAGGCCATTGAGCAGGACATGTTGACACGGCGCCCCTGGCTCACTGAACACTCGCTATCCATCACCTTCGCCAACTCAGTGGGTGCAGCACTGTTTTGTGTGGTGGTGAATTTGATTATCATCATCCTCTTCAGTCTACCTCTCCTCTCTGCCCCAGTATGGCAAGAAAAGAAACACAGTAAACATCCTAAGAAATCCTCAGCCAAGGTCTGCCCCTGCTACTGAATCTCTGGTTTTATAAGTCTAAGGGGTCCCAGTTGGTCATGAGACACACAGAGGGAATTATGGGTGCCATTGATACATTGAAGTGAAGAATACTCCTGAGCTAGCAGGCGTAATGCTTAAGAGAATCATAACTTGCAGTCTGTACTGAACTCATGGTGGTATTTTGGCCTTGAGACATCACTGTGGCAGCTGCTTGTAAATGTCTGGGTAAAATCAAAGTCAGGGCATAAGTTGCACAAGCATATGGAAATTTAACAAAATGTTTGTTACCATAATATGAGATGAATCTAAATGTTTCTGAGGAAACTCGGTCTTGCAAACAGCTACAAATGTAGCAGGTTAGCTACATTTTGAAGCGGTGCTTAATGTGTTTTTAAAGATGTGTTTTAGCTCAATTCTCTGATTCTCACATATGTGGGGCATGAAGAGACTGTCAGCTGCAGGGAACAAAAACTGTGTGAAAATCAAAATGCTTCTTTCATTTTTAGTTTCAAATGCATTTAGACACTCTAGCTTTTTATATTTATTGTGCTTACAGCATGTAAATTGTTCCTGTTCACTGAGGGCCATGTGACTATACAACACTCTGACCTCTGTCAAGACAAAAGAAACACTTTTGACCAGGGAAGAAAAATGTTTAACCTGTGGGTTTGAGCTGCCTGCAAAGTAACAATAGCAACAGTAGCAAAGTGACACAGAGTAAACTTTTTCAGAATTTCCCTCAAATGATTGCTGTTCTTGTCCCAGTTCCGTTGATGCAAAACTGAGAGTATTTATGTACAATGTTATTTATTATGATTTTTCCAATAAACTATTAACCAAAGCTGCTTTTATGTTGTTCTTTTTTTAAAATAGAAGTGACTTTTGTAATTTATCCAAAATATGCAGTTCATTAAAATTGTTTTTTAAACATTTAAACAGTGAAGCAATTTAATTTTAGTTGGTTAGTTATGCCCTCCAAGACCCAGTATCAATTCATTGAGTTAATTCAATCAAAACAATCCCAAACACATGATTTATAAATAATCAAATGATTCAATAATGTATAACAATAGGAAGAGGAATATTGCTGATGCCACATTATGTGATTTGATTTACATTGATAAGAGGAGCTGTTTCTAGATGGAAACTTAATTTCAATCAATATCTCACAAATTTTCTTTTTTAATTTTCAGGTCTTTGCTGAATTTTATTCTGCAATTTAGCTACTAGTAACTTGTGTTGTTACAGTGTTCAGAATTTGCTGAAAAGAATAAACAGATGAATTAATAAAATAACATCCCTTATCAATGTTGATGCTTTCCAAATAAAGAACCGCCATCAAACCACTGTTACTAAAAATATATTTTTGCATAGAAAAACATAATAAATATTAAATTAAATACTAGCAGTGGAAACTCGTAATAGTGGACCAAGCGTTATTCTACGTTATAACTCTCTATTTGATATTATTATATCTAGAAATATTTAGAAAGGTTTAGGTGGCCTATCGAGAGAACGCTATAGACTGACAGGGAATTCGGGGTAAAGGGCGGGACTTCCGCTTCTGAACGCCCTGACTGCCCTGTGATTGGTTGAAATATCAGACACTCGGAAAAACGTCTCACAACAGAATTTTTCAAATCGAGAAGAGGGAGAAGAGGCGCTCTTGTGAGCAGTGCAGAGGAGTTAAACACCAACAATGCAGAGACCAGGGTGAGTGTTACCATCTGTAAGCTCGTTAAACAACAGTCTACAACTACTTTATGCGTCCAAATGGAGCCAAATTAACCAGACTGCTAACGGGTCGTTGTCCTCTAGAACAAGCGCTTATTCGGGATAAAGGGAGGGTTTGTTCCATAATGTTAGCATAGCTAACGCTAGCTGTCCAACTAGCTAACACCGGTTGGCTGTCTGGCAGCTGATCAAAATTAGTATGTAAGTTTAGCGCTTGTTAACGCCAACACCGATTCGTGTTATAGCTCTGCTAAAACTGCCGAAACTTGGGTGAACTTAACATCAACGTTGCAAATGTTAAGTTAATGTTTATGTTGACGTTCACCTGTGAATTAACGTTAGAAAGTAACACCTGAGCTAACTGAGCTATTTGGCTAACCTGATAGGTGGTTGAATTGAAGCGATAGAGTAGATCAGGAACATCTATCAAAATAAAGCAATGTTTGACCAAAATCACGGGGAAACCTTTGGCCACCACAGACCTGTATACAGACAACAGATGAACTTTTGGTTTGTTTTGGTATGTGCTACTGGGTGCCCTTGGCCTCTCTGTTTCAGTTAAGGAGAAGCTTTGATATTATAGATAAGAGACAATGTTTTCTTGAAAGTTCTTCCTCTCTCTACATGACAATCCACATAAAGAAATATTTTTTTCTGGGTTGAATATTGAATAACTTCACTGGACTTCCTCAGTGCCCTGACCTAAACTCCACCCAGGAACCTGGTGTTGAATTTGACCTGAGTGTAGCCTTTAGCTGAATTAGCTGGATTATTAACTAGTGTGTAAAGATCGAGATCAAGATCGATGTTTTATGTTTGACATTTATTCTGTATTTTTTTAATCACTCATAGCAAAGGAAAGACTCCTCGGAGGCCTGGCCCAAAGAAGGCATCCAACATAGAGAAAGATCCAGTTGGAGTAAGTTGGAAAAACTCAATGAATGGGTGATCAGTAGGCTCATAGAGTCTTTATGATGCTGCTGTCAAATGAGGTTTATTTAAACCTAGTTCTCCCAGCCGTGATCCAGATATCCAGATATTTAAAACTGAGCTGCACAGAAATAAGTCAACAACTGGTTTTGTTTGTATGTAGGTGTACTGCCGTATACGTCCGCTTGGAACAGAAGATGAGGAATGTTGTATTGAGATGATCAGCAGCACCACTATTCAGCTGCATGCTCCTGATGGCCTTAAAGCCAACCGCAATGGGGAATACAAAGAGGTGAGTGTGTTGCAGCCTGTGCTGTGTGGTCAGCCACATATACCTGCTATATATGGTGGCACAGCTATTAAGCAGGTAAACAAAAAAAATATATCATGCCATAAGCAATACATTTCAGTTGAATTCAACAACTATGTGCTTCATACTGAATGATTGGTTGAATATTTTTGTTTTTTTAGCAAATGAGTAAATCTAAAGAAAACCCTCTTGCACTGCAGTGCTGAGACCGGTGTGGTAGTAGGAGTCTTCAGCAGAGACTTAGGGCCTTCTTAGATACTAACAGGCGACGAATGATGACTGTGATAATAATAATATAATAATATTCTGTTTATTTAACAGCAACTTTCAGAGAAGATGAAAGGTCACAAAGTGCTTACCAAGGCAGGACAAATGTTATAAAGAAAAACAAAAAGAAGAACAAACAATAAAATCTAAGCAATGGCAGACTTTCAATATGCACAGATTACAAACACAAGACCGTGCAGTTTAATACACAGCAGTGCAGTCATTTTCTGAGTGCTGTTCTCCTGTACTGTATGTTAATTCTTTGTTTGTCCTTTAGACACAGTACTCCTTTAAAAAGGTATTTGGTATTAATACCACTCAAATGGAGCTGTTTGAGGATGTTGCCAAGCCTCTGGTGGAGGATCTCATACACTGTAAGAATGGTAAGTGAGCTAAAGGTATTGTTGAGCCTTAAAATGACTTGCACTGTGCACAATGGTGTAATTTGACTATCTGTCCTCTCCATTGCTATTAGTTGATCAACAAGAATTGAGCTGAAAACACTTTTGGTTTAAGTTTATTGAGCAGAAAATGTCAAACATCTGCAAATGGCAGAGTTTCAAATGTGCAGGTGTCAGTTTTTTATACTTATACGTTCAAAACCTTAAGGATAAAACCTACATTTATACAAAGGTTTTATCTGACCCACATAATATCTAATATTGCACTGAAATCAGCCCTGATCCTCTCTGTAAAAAGCAGTTATGTAATTTTGATGCTCCGTGTGCACAGGTCTGCTATTTACGTACGGTGTCACTGGAAGTGGGAAGACCTTCACCATGACCGGCTCACCCGGGGAAGGCGGACTCCTCCCACGTTCTCTAGACATGGTTTTCAACAGCATCGGTCCCTTTCAGGCCAAAAGATTTGTAAGACTTTAATCTGCTGGGGTTTTTTTTGTGTAGATTGTCTCTTTATGGAAAAAAAATACATTTACGTAGAGAGCTGGGTTTTGACATATATTAAATTCCAATCAGGTGTTTAAGCCAGATGACAAAAATGGGATGGAGATCCAAAGTCAAGTTGATGCTCTGCTGGAGAGACAGAAGCGAGACAGTCAGCAGTCAGTGCCAAAAACACCTTCCTCCAGGTAGCTATGAGTAGTTTCACTTCACTCTTTACTTCTTGCTATTTATGTGTTAGACAGTATTGAGACAATTGGCAGGAAACTGATTTAGGGGCATTTCAGCTGCCGTTCATTGTGTCGTTGTTTGCTGTCTTTTTCTTTTAGGCAGAAGGCTGACCCAGAGTTTGCAGATATGATCAGCTCAGAGGAGGCATGTAAATCTGAGAATGTAGATGAAGACTCTTGTTACAGCGTCTTCGTGTCCTACATTGAGATTTACAACAACTATATCTATGACCTCCTCGAAGATGCTCCTTATGACCCAATCAGACCAAAGTAAGAGACCGTTTTTGCTTTTTCAACAGCATTGAAGGATCGTCTGTACAAATCTGATTTCAGTCCAGGTTATTTGTGCTGCTTTTACGTACAAGATAGCTCCGTCACAGCACTGTTACAGCTACACTCTACTAATGTGCACTGCAAATGTTTTTCCAGTTGTGCAGCCATGCGTGTCTGCATAACGACCACTTCCTGTTGACAAAATGCACTTTTAAAACCCCTGTTTTTGTCAGGTGGCTGGGTGGAGGCACGCCTGTACGGAACAATGAATTCATGTATGTGGCCAGCAAAAGTATTTTACACAGCACTCATAGTTGTTACTTGGCCGTAGCTTATATGTTCTGTAGGTCATCAGTGCTTTCCATGCCATTAATCCAAAGCCCTGTGAGCATCATAGGTGTAGCTCCCCAGCTTCGTCATTTTTATGGTGGCTGTTGTCTTCATGGATTGGCTGCTAGTGTGGACACACATAATGGCTGAATGGCTCGAGCTTGTGTGCAAACCCAGCATGCATGTGTCTACAGTCCTGAATGTGTTTGTCTCCCTATTTAACTTTGAATCTAGAGCTGCAACAGTTAGTTGATTTAACTGATTGACACTAAATGAAAAGTCTTTGGGTCTCGGGCTGTTTGTTGGACCAAAGACGATTTAACGATTAATCAATTCATCATGGGAACAGTGAAAATGAAAGCAATCATCAGTTGCAGCTCTAGTTGATTTTAGCTTTCTGTCGCTTGTCTTCCTCAAGCGACACAGTCTGTTTCGTTGTGTGCTCATTCATGTTCATCACCATGTTTCAGACCCCCTCAATCCAAGATTCTCCGTGAAGATCAGAACCATAACATGTATGTTGCTGGCTGCACAGAAGTCGAGGTGAAATCCACAGAAGAGGCCTTTGAAGTCTTTTGGAAGGGTGAGCATTGATACTAACTTTCTCTCTTACAGTAGTTATTTACAGACCAGAGCTGTAATCACACTGTCTATCATCGCATGGTTATCAGCATTTACTGTTTTTATTCATAAGCTAAGTCTATACTAAATGAGTGTACCATTTGCATGCTTTAACTATGGCAACCCTCAAAATATTTTAATAGAATAATTAAAGAGTGATAAATACGGTTATGTTCATAAAGAAGAGCCTCGACTTTTTCTCTGTAACGAGGTCCACTTGGCAACCAAATCAGCTGGAATGAGTAAATCTGTTAAGAGCAACATTTAATAATGTTACACACTGTTTTAATGACGCTCTGCTTTGGCCACAGGACAAAAGAAAAGGAGGATAGCCAACACACAGCTGAACCGTGAATCCAGTCGCTCCCACAGTGTGTTCACAGTGAAGCTGGCCCAGGCACCACTGGATGCTGATGGCGATCACATTCTACAGGTGACAGGCTTGATTCATAGTGACGTGTATAAAAATAAATAAATACATTTTTTTTTTTTTTTTTAATTAAAAGGTGTTTATGATAAATGTTTATTCAATGATTTAATTTAATTCAAGCTGATCAGGCTTTAACAAAAATCAGGCACACAGCAGATGCACATCATGTGTCATGAGGGACTGTAGCCGATGAGGTGAAATTAACAGTCTTATTCAACTGCAGGACAAAAACCAGGTGAATGTGAGCCAGCTGTGCCTTGTGGATCTGGCGGGCAGTGAACGCACCAGCAGAACCAGAGCAGAAGGAAGCCGTCTCCGTGAAGCAGGTCAGTTTATTCATCACTGTGGGTTTCCCTCTAAAGCCAGCCAGAGGCACTGCTGTGTAGTGTCAGCACATGTGTTTCAGGGCACTGTGGTTCACACGCTTAATGTTTCTTGCGATTTCTCATTTACAGGTAATATTAACCAATCTCTGATGACACTGCGCACATGTATGGAAGTCCTGCGTGAAAACCAGATGTGTGGAACTAACAAGGTTGGTATTTTACAGTCTGCTCATCATCATACTACCATGTAGAGTAACATCAAACATTCGTTCTTTTCATTGATGCAGATTCACAGAGCCTTTGCTTTCTTCCAGATGGTGCCATACAGGGACTCTAAAGTTACACATCTGTTTAAAAACTATTTTGATGGAGAAGGAAAAGTCAGAATGATTGTATGTGTCAACCCAAAGGCTGACGACTACGATGAAACTATGGTAAGGCTTGTGTTGCTGAATGGCTTGAATGCCTCATTTGCTTTCCCAGAAGAAAACCTTCTCATCCTTGAATCATTGTTTCAGTGAATACCTGACAAGAGTGTTTATACACTCCCTGGCTTTGTCCCACAAATAGACTAATCCTCTCAGTCAGTGCTTCGAAACTCAGCAAAGTTCACAGCTATAGCTCATAAGCACATGCTGATATTGTTTGTGTAATTACTGTTATTATTGGGGGAAGGGGGGGTCCTGTACTGCACTAAGTGTATTTCTTATTTCTAATGGTATTCCACTGTGTGTGCTGCAGCTGGTGATGCGTTTTGCAGAGATGACACAGGAGGTGGAGGTAGCACGGCCTGTTGACCGGCCAATCTGTGGCCTTGCTGCAGGACGCAGACACAGAAACCAGGCCTTCAGAGATGAGCTGTCCCGACGCCTGGAGGAGAGAGGAGGTCCCAGTAATGCCGGTAAGTCACCCTCTGAAATACCAGTCTCGGTCATTGTGTTAATGACATATTGTGGGGTTTTTTTATTCTTCAAACTCTTCTGTGACACATTTTTTTTCGCACAGTGGATGATCCAGTTCTGCTGAATCAGCTCATTGAAAGCCTTCCAGCCCTGCCCCCCTGTGAGCTGGTGGACCCAGCTGATGATCAGACGTTACCCCGCCTCATCGAGGTGCTGGAACGGAGGCATCACATTCGTCAAATGATGACGCAGCAGTTCAACAAAACTGGTACAGACCTGTTTTCTAATATATAATTAATACTCTGGTGTTCAGCTCAATTGATTCTGATTTTAGGCAACAATAAATGATGAGTTTATTGAGTACAGTACTGATCCATCAGTCATTTGTAGAAAGCAGCATTAGTAACACTCTTCTGGTGAGTCTATCCAGCAGTGGTCAGGGGTGGATGACTCTTTATTTTTGGTCAGTCAGTGAAAATGTGACTTTTGTTGTTTGGATGAAAAGCAACATTTCAACTCAAAGCTGAACAACTTCCATTCATCTGCTCTTCTACAGCCAGTACACTGGCATCTATGCTGCAACAGTTTGAGAGTCAGTTCAATGCAAAGGAGAGTGTCCTCCATGACCAACGAAGCAGGCTGAGCGAGAAGGACAAAGTCATCATCAACCAGAGGATGGAGATAGAGCGATTAGAGAAAAAATCCAAGACGCTGGAATACAAGGTGCTGTCTCCTTCACTTAGAAAACGTAATCTCCTCGTT
Organism: Datnioides undecimradiatus; assembly: GCA_008933995.1. Taxonomy (NCBI): domain Eukaryota; kingdom Metazoa; phylum Chordata; class Actinopteri; order Lobotiformes; family Datnioididae; genus Datnioides; species Datnioides undecimradiatus. The sequence goes on along the minus strand of WARS01000047.1, from coordinate 1,131,743 downwards.
TCTACTTTTGTCTTGCAACATTTTAAACATGCCGCCCCCGCGCCCCCTTCTTTTCAGGTCGATATTCTGCAGAAGACAACAGGCATGTATGAGCAGGACAAACGCTCACTTCAGCAGGAGCTGGAGACCCGGGAGCAAAGGCTACAGAGGGAGCTGTCCGAGAGGAGGCGCATGGAGCAGCGCATGCAGGGCATGGTGACGGACACCAAACTCAAGTGGGAGAAGGAGTGTGTAAGTGAAATAACATTAGCCCTGCTGTTTGGCATGTCTGGTTAGTCTGGTGGGGGTCTATGTGTATGTTTGTGACTGCCATCATATTTTCATAATTTACTTTCCTAGTATAACACAACACCAAACAATGTAGGATAAACAACTCACTTTCCCTATGCAATGAAAAACAGAAAGTAGAAGGATGTAGAAACTTTGGAGGAAAGGTCGATCATCAGGACTGACGTTAAAAAGTCTGTGCTTTAAATTATTGTTATATTATTATGATATTATTAACTGAAGGTTTTAAGAAGCACAGGGTACCACCTAAAACAGTGGGTCATAGTTATACCTTGCCAACCAACATAAATACTACAGTATATTATAAAAATGATAATATTGTAAACAATAATGTAATGTTAAGATAGAGAATGCAAATCTATCAGCACCTGGTGTTTGTTAGATAGTAGTAGTTGTGGCTGACGGACCAGGATGAGGAAAATAAACCTATATTTTTAGATACATGTTTTTGCAAAGTATTTTTTAAAATATAACTCCAGCCTTTAGAGCGCCTTAGCCATAGAAAGAATATATGTTGTAAACTTGTTTTGTGATGTCAGTGTGAGACATAGTGTCTGTGGTTTAAGTGGAAACAGCGAGTTGGCCGCAGGCAGAGCAGTCACAGATGTGACATTTCTGCACTGTTGTGTATGCATGCGTGTGCAACAAGTTCCTGTTCAACGATACTTTATGCTGCATTTTATTGTATGTTTGCAGTCAGAGGGCTGTTCTCATAGCTGACATTTCCATTTACCTGCGCAGACACACAGCGAGGACAAAAGCAGAGAGGCAAAAATCACTGTGATTTAACTGGTGTCAGTTATCAGCTTACATTTCATCATCAGCACAATAACTATAATTTCATCTTCTTACTTACTGGCCAATATACACCGGCCACTGACGCATTCTGTGGCCCAAAAGAATCAAAGTACTGTTTTTCTGTGTTGCTGTGACGGATTTTAGCAGTCAACTCAGACACTGTTGATCACTTGTACTTGATCCGCTCGTGTTTTCCTTATTAGGAGAGGCGAGTGAATGCAAAGCAGCTGGAGATGCAGAACAAGTTGTGGGTGAAGGATGAAAAGTTGAAGCAGCTCAAAGCCATAGTGACGGAGAGCAGCGGCGGCAGCAGTGGCGCCGGCCCCTCAGATCGTCCAGAGAGGCCAGACAGACCCTCAAGGGAGAGGGATCGCAACTTTGCCCAGAAGAGGTCTGCCTCACCATCGCCACTTCCTGTGAGTCACTTACTCTGTAATGGTGCCACCAGTGTCCACCATCACCTACTTATGAAACCTTATTTAACATGGAAATCTTGCATGCTACTAATTATTATTGTGATTATCTTGAATGTGAATTTTAAGATTTCTATACTTGCTGTACACAGCAGCTTCTTCACTGTATCACCCCGTGTGTATTTTCATTTGGAGCCCCTAACATCCACAATGCTTGGCCCTATTCCTTCATCACTTTTCAGGACTTCAGCCAAACTCCTACCCACCAAAATCCAGCCAATGTTAGGCCAGCTCAGGGTCCTCACCCCCCCTCCTCTTCAGCCTTTCCTTCAGTAGCCACCTTCATCTCTGACTGGGAGCAGAGGTTCCCCGTAGACTCAAGCAGCAAGGCTAGGTACCCTGGGACTCCCCAGTACAGGAGCCGGACTCCCGCCACATGCCAAAGCGCCAGCAGCGTGGGTCGCAGGAGAGGCCAGCGCTGGGCCGCAGACACTGAGGCCCCTGCTACAACTCTTGTCTATGGGCTAGACCTAGAGGCAGGCACAAGGGTTAGTGTGTATGTTAGAACGTAGAACCATTTAAGATTACTAGTTTTTTCTGCAAGCTTGTAGTTTAGGCCTTGCCTAGGTGTAGCACTGCATCCGTAATGTCATCAGTAGATGTCTGCTTATAGTAGAAGTGCTTCGTCAGTTCAGCCTGGTGCTTCTCTTCTCCAGACTACAGGGCAGACCGGTCTGTCATGCTTGTAAATCCTCTTGACTTGCCTCTTAAGCCTTTTATGAGTAGTTACATCATGTTTGATGCCCTCTTTGTTGCTTGTTGCCAAGTGCTGTCTAGAATTGTCCTGTAGTGCATCATCTCATTCAGTAGCACCGTTTAAAATGACCGAATGACTGTGACCACTAAAATAAACACGCACAAATATCAGTATTAAAAACACTCATATAGTAGGAGGAACAGCTGCAGCAGTAGTTCACATTAAGAAAGATTATTGCAGAATGGTGCACAATAATCTGTCCGGTGTTCATTTACAGTCGGCCAGAAATGAGTAAACGCCTGGTTTGTCTGTGAATACTGTATGAGCGGTCAACTCTAATTGCTGTTAGATTAACTCAGATGTAACGTCATCATAAATCCAGACTTTTAAACTTGGATAAAATACAAGTACAAAAAAATTATACTTAATGCTACGACAGGAAAAAGAGAAGTCCTTGGAAAAATACATTTTAAATAAATTGTTTGTTTTTTTTGATTTAACAACCAGCTTACAGTTTATATTTAAATAGTCACTGAGCACACCCCCTCTTTATTCTTCACACCCAAAGCCTCTTTTAAAGTTAGACTTTTATTTTGACATTGTGGGTTTCTGTCGCCTGGACGTTAATGGACCAACGTTAGAAACTATGAATATCTTGATGGGGACTGGCCATCTTAAAAGCGGCTGTTCGGTGTGGAAATACTTCTTAAAAACAGTACAAACATGTCACTGCTCTGTCTTTGGCTCAAGATCCAACTCAGGCATGTGATTGCTTCGAATTATAAAATTGTAGTTTCACTGAGCCTCATTTCAGACTCTTGATTTGCTGCCAGCATCGCTGATTTCATATTTTTCTCTGATGGATTTAAAGAAGTGAAACGCAACAGTAATTCAGTCTGATTAACAGCCTTCAAAAACTACAGAAAATGCAAAAATAAAATCTTCCATCCTGTGTTGACCTGCTCAGTATGTTGGGACAGAAGCAGACCAACATGTCTTATAATCATCTGATGCATCAGTTGTGCATTTTAAAGTGAAGAGATGTAAAAACTCCCGCCTGTGCTTGAAAACTTGTCTTTAACCTAATCTGCAAAACACATTCGTATTCTGTCTGCATGGCGCTTTAATTGCTAGACCTGTTCCCGCACTATTGCTTTGAATGTTAATTCCTTTTCACTCCACTGGCCTGTTTTCACATCGTGCATGTGATTTTAATAACTCTATGGAAATATGTATTGCTGGAAGTCCAGAATGTGGTTTGTTTGGGGTGTGACTCATGGGCTACAATACATTGGGAAGAAAATGCCCCTGAAATGTAGAAATGGGATCAAATGGGACCAGGCATGTCCCTGTTGGACTTCCAGTGGTGCATTTATTTTCAGTACCAGCTAACACCCTGTAATGATCGAGTTTCACTACTAACGCCGGCGAATTTTAAATGATCCCTGCTGATGTCACACGTGAATAACTTCGTGGTTTGTCTTTCTCACACTGGGATCACCAGACGGCTCCTCCAGTCCATCCAACGCACAGGCGCTCACAATCTGCGGGTGGGGAGAAATGGGTAGACCACAAACCACCTTCTAATTTGGACCTAGACACTGTCATGCAGCCAATCATACCCAATGCAATCAAGGTGTCGACCCCGAACGAGAAAGCTCTGTCTAAATGCCACAAGTATGTGCTTAGACATCAAGAGCTTGCCTCAGACGGGGAGATCGAGACCAAATTGATCAAGGTAAAATTACATAATTGTTTCATTTGAGACTTCGGATTACCCGATATCATGCATGTATTTGACTTTGACGTAATCACATGATGTTTTGAATATTAATGGGGACTGTTCTGCTTTTTTTCACTGTCGATTGTGTCGTGGTTCTTCCTGTATCCTTTGGGCATTTTTGTGATTTTGCTGTTTTTTGTTTTAAATTCAGGGCAATGTTTTCAAGACCAGAGGCGGAGGACAAGCAGTGCAGTTTACAGACATTGAGACACTAAAACAAGAGTGTCCAACTGCGCCAAGGTATGACATGCATATGTACAAAGCAATATGACATTATCTTTACAGTAGCACAAAAGTACTTCATTCTGTTCGCTGTAAGTTTTGTACTTGTTTAAATAAATATAAATATATTAAAGCATTTTTGCAGGGGAAACAAACAGCTGTCTTCAAAATCCAATGATTGATTGATAAAATGTAGATGTCAGGTCTTTCTTATGATAAATGTCACAAGAAACACAGTATTTGCCTCTGTACTGAGACGTTTTTGTTATATGATGTTTAAGTTGGGGGGAATGTTTTTGTTTTTTTTTGTCCACAGAACTGATAAAAACCTTTTTTGTTTCAGTCGCAAGAGGAGATCGGGGTCTGGAGAAGGTGCAGCCCACGCGGAGGACATAGAAAACAGAGTAAGCTCCTCATAAAACTAAAAATTAACAGGAAGTTTAAAAAGGTACCGTTCATAAATGTTTAGGGGTTTGTTTTTTTTGGTCTGTTTCGTGAGCAACAAACAAATATGGGGTGCAATCGAAATGTTCTGCGACTGCTCCTACAGCAAACCAAAACACCACACATTTAGATTTGGCTGCTCTCTTCTTCCGAGTAATAAGCAGGTTATTCTACTGCTGTGACTGCTGTCTGGTCTCTGGGTCGTAGCGGGTGATGATCCTCCACGTGAAGCTCGGGTTTGACGCACTGGCGAGGGGTCACACAACATAACTCGGTATATGGACTCACAACAGTTAGAGCTACAAGCCCCTGCATACTTGTTACCAGCCCAGGAACAGGAGAAACAGTTGGGAAACCTTTTGATTGCACCTCTGTTTGTAATTTGTGCAGTTACCCAAAACTATGTGTCAACCCTTTTCTACCCTTTTCTTTCATTAGGCTCCAGTAGCCAGCACAAGTACAAGCCATGGGTATCAGAAGTAAGCAAATCAATGTTTTTGTGTTAGCATCGTTTACCATGATGCATAGAAGGCCTTGGATTTTAAGATTAGACCGATTATAGACGAGTACCTTTTTCCCCCTTGCAGACGCAGAAAGCCCTAAACTGCTGTACATATGAAGATTTTGGCTGAGTGACGGACAGTGAAGGGACCGCCATGTGAAACTATGCATCTTCTTGAGAGTCAGAGCAATTTTCTATTATCACTGATCTTGTTACAAATTATTAGGGTGCAATTATAATTTAATCATAGCCCGAAATACAGTGTAGAATATTTCACTCGTATCTGCAGAGTTAGTGTGCTTTTTTTTTTTTCCTTTTTGAATGCTGGAATTATCACTTTTTGAAGATGTTGACAGATGTAAGCGTAATGTTTTATTTTTTTATCGGCCTTTACTGCTCCCCAAAGATTAGAATATTTAAGCTTTAGAAAAACAGAAAATGTTTATTTTTTTCACTTTAGTGTCATTGCTTGCTTTTTCCCCCCACAAGGATTATTCTTTATCATCAAAAAATACAGGTTATTTTAGCATACGAACATGTAGGACTGTAAATATAGAGCTGTTCAGTAGGTTTTGTACAAATAAATCTCTCACTACCGTAACCCCTAATTATGACGCTTTTTACCTCTGTTTATTGAAACAACTCCTAAGATGTGTAGCACACTACTCTTTTTGGTGGCATTAAATGTATGAAACACAAAGTCTTTCCTAAGTGATTTCTTAATCCATGAAATCTCCAAGATATTTTCATTAATAAAATATGCAGAGAGCTGTCCATAGCTTGGTAAAAGTGGAGGAAAACAAGGCAAATGGAATAAATGCTATGTATTCAAGTAGTTGGGCTTTGTTTATTCTGTTTTCCTGTTAAGTGAATTGTATGTTAGAATGATATTTGATAGTATCAGGGTTTTTACTTAATTAATCTGATTGACAGCGGGACTTTCTCTCAAGTTGTATGAAGAGCGACTTAAATCCACAAGCTAAAGGTCAAGCACACATTTGGTCAAAGCCACAATGACCCACTCAGGCTGGAGTCAAAGGCTCACTTTAAGGCTAAGCACACAGCTTGCCTTGCCGACAAGTAGACACTTTATCCCTGTTTGTGCAACATTTTTGGCCTGTCAACAGGTGAGAGAAGTCGAACCAAACTACACAAACTGGTTGAAGCATACACTAGCAAGTCTGTATCTTTTTTTTTTTTTTTTCTCCTCACCTCTGCTAAAACTGTATCTGCTTCCCTTGTGGTTGTGTGAAATTCCACTGACATGTTTCAGATGCTTTAAGGAAGTGCTTTGCTTTGTTAATGTTGGGGACAAAGTTTGGATGACAGATTGTTGTGGCATCAACTTCTTTGGGCAGTATGTCATCCTCCATTTGATAGAAAATATTTATTCTGAACAGTAACAGCCTCGATAAAGCAAAGCTCTAACTGATTCTTTTGTACATATCTCCTGATTATAGTGTTTATTTCATACCTTATCCATTCTCTAATTTAACACAGCCTTGTCTGTCAATGTACTGCGCTGTACTCTGAATGCTAATGATAGCAAGAAAGTGTTTTACAAACATTAATCAGTGGGTTTATTAGGATTAATATTCAAAACCTTTTGTCTTGTCAGGCAAACAGCAAGTTATTACCATGCACACATTCAGCAGGAGCTCAGAAAACGTGTAATATACAATGTGAACAGCAGGTGGAACCAAATATCTTTTTAGTAATGACATTTCTTTATGTATCACTGAGGAATACGTGCTTCAGGTCTGCTTCTACCTACCTTAGATTTGGACTTTGGACTGTTGAGGCTGAATCTGATGAGATATCTATTGAAGAGTTTTTTTCTCTCTGCAACTAACTTCCCAGACTTGAAATGACTTGATAATACAAAAAGTTTGACAGTAATCTATTCATGGAGGAGTGATGCTGTCTTCTGACTTTTGACTGTTTTACCCACAGTGCTCCGCTGCCTCATCTGTGTCATTTCCCAGTGAATAGGATGATGAGGTCACTGATTTACTGAACTGCTTTTCTGCATGGACGATGAGCTGTCATTAATGTCTCCCTAAGATTGAAATTGCTGCATTTTCACTTCACAGCAAATGAAGCTGAAAAGTATGCGTGGTAATGGGAAATGTGCACTTGGCTAATTGACTCTGGAAGGCAATTAGGTTACCGGATCTGGTTGATCAAATATGAGATGGAGATTTTTTTTTCTAATTTCTATTTGGAAGCCAGAACATGAAATCATACACATACCGGTTCAATCACTGCTTTTGTTCCTTACTGAAAGCTGGCAATATCATGGGGGCCCAAAATTACAAATTTATAAGTACACACCTGTTCTCAAGAGGGTGTGTAGGTCATTAGACTTTTTTGAAATCTTACTATGGTATTAAAAAGGGAACTTTTATATGTGTGGGTTCACAAAGTGTTCAAACAATAATAGGAGTTTCTTTCTGGTACATTATATTAATACGTTGTATGTGTTCAAAATCAGAATCTCAACTGGTCAAGAATGGTTATGCATACAATTTAACACTATTTTCTAAGGTGAAAGAAAAAGTATTTGAAACAATATACAGCGTTTTCAATTTAAGTCATACATGGAATCATCCCTTTTTACTTACCCTTAGATCACAGCATATTGACAGGGCTTTTGACAGACTGCTGTAAAGACTATGGTGCACTGACAAACGTTTGCATAACCTCTCACCAAAATTATCCAATTATTAGTTGGTCATTTCATCCTCTGGTGATTTCTGCTGTCCACAGGATGTCCATCCTGCATTGAGGCCCAACCAGTTTGAGCACAGGTTGGAAGTGGTGAGAATGTGGGAAATGGCTGTCAGCCAGTCTCAGCCCTTGTGTCTCCAGGCTTGCCTGTGAAAATATTGACCCTTCCTTCCCTGCCTGTTTAACCAGCCAGCCTTTAAGCAGTGTTGGAGCAAATACCACATGACAGCACTGCTTTACTAAATGGCTTCTTTAACTCAAACACTCGCTAATGGCTGCTTAAACATTGCTCCTCTTATCCACTGTGGACTTGTGTGTTTGCTTTGGTATATTGTATTAGATCGGTCACCTTTTTGTGTACTGCTGAGTGTGAAAGTGAGAGATTACAAAACACTGTGTTTGATGTTTGAGGCTTTTACTTTCAGGGCAATTTTCTTTCCGGTGTGGTGCAAATATGATGTATATACACAGAGCTTGGTAGGTTTTGTTGACCTGTGTACACACACAAAGATGTGCTGTTGTATGAGTCAACAAAAAAGGTGAAAAAACAAGCATGCTGCTCAGTAAAGGTTGTGAAATGACAGGTGAAATATGCCTTATTGGTTGAAAAACAAAATCAAACTAGCAAAACCTGTAGACTTTCAGTTACACTGCTGGAAATAACTGCAACCACTGACTAATAGTATAATCTGTACCGTAGGACAGAGAGCCATCAGCTGTGATCTAATAGCCTAAGGCAGGATTTTCACATTATAGTGCACTGTGCACCAAAAGTGTTTTGTTCTGCAACTGCTGTGCTTTAAGGTAATTTAACTCTGTAGGTAGTTCATTACAAAAATTGGTTAGGGCATGAATGATCTGTGAGCTGTGACACTTAATTGCGCAGGTGGCGAGACCCTGTTTGTTATCAGCTCCAGAGGTGTTTTTCCCATAACAAGGTTTTTCATTTCATGATATCGTCAATTTTTCTCAGCAAAGAAACACTTTAGTCTCTTTAAGGCTGCTGTTATGTTATTGCAATCGCCGTGTAGCTTATTTTAAAATGAATTTGGACATAAATCACTCTGTGTAGTTAACTGGAGCTTTCAATTGAATTTAACAGCAAACGTGGGGTTCCAACCACGGTTACCATGGTGACGGAATGGTTCAGTCCGCACCTGTACTGCTGTACCTGCAATCAGAAATATGGCTAACAAAGCTAATTGTCTTACACTTTTCGAGTGGGCCAAGCCAAGTAATGTCATTTTAATAAGAAAAAGACGCTACAAAACAGAAGGAAAAGAAAATGAAGAGGCAGATAAACACACAGGAGACGAATGAGTGGCATTTCAGGGAAACGGTAAGCTTGTTAATGTAACAGTTAACTAACCGCCTCTTGGCAATGTTAGCTAACTTAACCGTTTTCTGTGTTCGGTTAACTTCAGTTCACCCTTTGGTTACTGTTACCCTACAGTGACACAAGTACATTAAGTGCATATGTTTCAGCAATAGAGTGTAAATTAGCAGTCTAATTAGCTCTGAAGAGCGACCTCAGCAATGTTCACGTGACTGTATGAGGTAAGAAGTGCTGAAGCCGCAGAAGTGCTTAAAGGTGGATGAATATAACATCATGGGTTCATGTAACGTTAGTATCTGTTACTTACAGACCAAGTGAACAATGTTTTGAGACACGTGTCCCACACCTACCCCACTGCCCACCATCTGATGATGACAGATGACAATCACCTGCAGTTCAGTGTGTACTGATTTCAAGTTTGAAGGTAGACGAAACAAAAGCCTTTGACCCATTTAAATGTTTTCATTCATCCATTAACATTTTGTAATATAATATCATTGCATTTGGCATTTAATACATTTTTAGGTACTGTCTCTGAACCGGGTTGTAAAAAGTAACTGTGACAGTAACTATTTTTCAGCCAGCTTGGCCGACGTTTGTTTGCTTTAATATCAGACTTCCTTTTATTTGTGTGTGCCTTTTTGAGTCATTTAACCACATGGTGTTAGACAGCCTGAAAGGATGCAGAACAAGAACACAAATGTCCTGTTTCCCGCTGGAGTCATGGGTCACATTCAGACTGCTTGGTTGTCGGTCATGCATGGTGTGCCTGATTTATTGTATGGCAGTCTTTAGACAAACAATAGTGCTTCAAAAATACATGATCTGTGTGTATATTTCTATGAGCAAGCTACTTTGGCACAGTGGGCATGCTGTGGGCAAAAAAGTTGAACCAGGCTCAACTTTTGCTGCAACACAATGCAGAAATGTCTAACAATGACAGCCAATCGAGTACGTACAAGAGCACATTCCTGGGAGATTACTTTGTGATGTGTACCGCCTAATTCTGCTGTTTACTTTGCAATCATAGCAACACTGGATAAAACAGTTGTCGCTGTGATAACTTTCCCTTTGTAAAATCCTACCTCCATAGTATTATATCTCTGGCTTTTATTTCATACATTACTCGTACCTGTTACAACATGCCTTCACCAGCGCAGCCCACTGTACTGTTTTAATGCAGGGCTGTGTTTGATCTGAATGCTCGCTTGGGGAGTGAAAGATTTTCCTGTGAAGCCTGGCTTGTCAATTATTCTGTTTTGTGCTTTAGCTTTGTCTCATGTGAACACAATGGAGAGGATAAATTAGCTCGCTCTGGCTGATAGGTGCTCTATTGTTTTGTACTGATAAGGGATATTCAGACCAGGACATTTATCTTTTATCTTTGGCTATATACAGCAGTCTATGTAGATATGACCATCTATAGATGTGGCCAGTGTGCTGTTGTTATCAGTTGCCATTGTGTGTGTATTTATGCCATTTTTTGTAACAAAAAAATTGTTGACTGGCTTAGATGTAACCCCCTTGTCTTTCTAAATTAGACTCTCTGCCATCATTGTCTTAGAAAATACATGATAGTCCTTTACCACATGACCCACCCCCTTACTTTCCATCTACCTGCTGTGTCTCTTCCCGAGTCAACAAACAGTGTTTGTACAGCCGTGTATGTGTGTGCGTGTGTGCATGTATAAACAATGGTGATTTGAAGCTGTATTTGGTTCCCTTGTTTTCCCATTCAATTTTCAGGTTGCACCTCAGATGTCCATTCATTTAGCCTTAAACCTTACCTTGTTCAGTGAATGTCAACTCAGTTTATCACTTTTGTGATAGCAAAGCAAATGTGTAAGGACTGTAAATAATGTTGCGCTCAGCAGAGATGGGGTGTAGCCAATGGGATGCGTTAACAAAGAAGGTGTTTTGAGGAATAACCTCCAAAACCACCCCTGTCCAATAAAAATGACTATAGACTACTAAATGGTTTCCTTAGACATTTTTAGAAAAAAACATAATTGCTTCCTTGATTACAGTTACTGGCAAAAAGTACTACATTCTTGTAACACATAGAAGTAGATGCAGTGAACATGATGGACTTACAACTTCGACATTACAGATCGGAGTTTGCTCTGTTTATGTTAGGGTACGTAACTAATTCTAATAAATCGAACTCATACTGTCTCATTCTACCTTTGATGTTTCAATATTTAACTGAGGTGATGATGTTCCTCAAAGGTTTACCTTTAAAATTAAGAAATAAGTAACCATCAAAATGTTGATAGTACTTAAGTTGCCTATAGGAGAAACTGTTGGTAAAACAAATGAAATACAACTGATGGGAACAGCTTTTCCTTTTTAAAATGTATGCTTAATTTTAATGATACTTAATTTTAATGACGCAAGTTATTGTTGGTAGTGTATTTTTTTTTTCCCTGACCTTAAGAATCAAGAAAAATTTTGTCGAGATGTATTTACTGACTTAAGGTGTTGAATGCAGCTTAGTGTCAGGTGGTTCTGAAATATTTCCAGCTTCTACAACAGGGGTTTCAGCCAAAAAGTGATCATGTCCAATGGGCAAGTGTTTGTTGACAGGTGTGGCCAGTGCCGGTCTGATCGCAGCATTTAGGTATGGCCCTATGGTTTCTATGTTGACAAAATAATAGGTAGAGTAGCAGAATTGAAAGTGTAGAGAGGATAGAACACAAAGTACATGGGGCCCCAGATTTAGTCTGTACTAAAAGCAGGCTGGAGATTAGAAAACATGGCTATGGACAACTATGGCGCCTCACAAAGAGTCTGAAAATGTAAAATAATATTCCATCTAATAACTGTATTTACTTCTGCTTGAGGTAACACTATTCATACTTGGCTGTTCTTGTTCTAATAGTGTTTGTCAGCCACGCTGTGTTGACCTGAAGCTAGAGTCTAACATTGTTTACTGTGGCCATGAATGTTAGCAGTCTCTTCCTCAGCGCCATCACCTCCAGTGTTTGTCTGTCTGAAAAACTTAATCTAAGACTTGAAGTTTTTACCTTTTGTCATTGACATTTTCTCTAAACATCTCAAAAGAAGTAGCTATCTGTGTGACAGACTTTTTGTCAAGCTAGTTAATGTTGCTAGGTAACGTTAGCTTGTGATAGTTGGAAGCGCGTTGAAACCCACTCTGCACACTATGAGGGTCAAGACTTAGACCTGCTGTTTTCATACAGATGTTGCTTGTGAGCTTTTCGATCAATATATTTCTGTTTCCATTTGAGCCCGCCCACTCAAACTGTAAAAAAAATGTCCCCAGCAGCCCACAAGAATTTCTGTCCTTTTACATACACTGTATTTATATAACAGTTGCCAGCATAATCACAGAAACACTCTTTTCAGGCAGCTTGTTGGACAACAAAACAGTGGACTGCGGCAAGCTCATGTCAGAACAATAAAAAATTGTGAATTCTGTGTGAAGAGAGGTTTGAGTGTAGTATCGTATCTGATCCACCTGTAGGTTTAGTGTGTGTGTGTGTATTTGTATTTGTGACAGTAGCTGAGAGAAGGCATTGTACGGCCTGTGAAAATCCCCTAATATCTTGCTTTCACAGTTTGAAAGTTAAAGGCAGGGCTTGTGTGCTTGGCAAAGCTATAACATCCTCCACAGGTGATAGCCACTGTTGAGCCTGTTTACCTGCTTTGCCTCGCTAAAAGCCTCTCACACCCCCTTAATACACACTCACACAGACACATACACATACACACACCACACTAAACACGAGTGTGTGTACCCAGTTTAAACACACACATTAATAACAACTGTAATGCCATTCTTTGTCAAGTGCTTTTACAGGTTCAACATTGACCTTAGTGTTTAATCTTCCTGCACAAACGACCGTCACTTGATATGCAAACAAATCTTTTGTCACTGTCAGCCAACTCCCATGTTCTTTTGAGCCGGCGAACACAAGGACAAAGCTGAGACTTTTCTGTGTCCTGAGATAATTAAAATATTAGACTCTCATGCCAACAGAGGTTATTGGTGGATTTTCTGTCATGTCAACTAAAAACAGTGCAGGAGCTGAATTTTCATGAACCTTTCTACCTAAATGATTCAGAGTTGTTTTGCTTTTGCTTTCCCTTTTTAGTTTAAACTAGATTTGAGGTTGAGGTCAGCCTGAGAGTGATGTTGGAAGCTTCGCTGTGAAAAAGCGCTCTCCCACTCTCTGCCTCTACAAAAAGTGACCATGTAAATGAGATATGAGCAAATAAGACACACAAGAGAGGTTATGAGGCAGAGAAAATCAAATTTGCCCTGTTTGTTTGATTATATTGTCAGCACCTTTATTTCTTTTCTGTTTCCAGAAACAGAGAAGGTTAACATCTCTCTCACACACACAGTTACACATCTGTCAGCCACTTAGATGTCCTTTTATTGCCCTTTAAATGTAGCACTCACGAAGCGGAAACTAAATGCACAATGCTGAATTAATGCGTTCCTGTATCACTAATTTATTAGCTTATCAGTTCATTCTTTTTTTAACATGAACTAAAATCTGTATGCAGCCGTCCTCACTCTCCCTTGTGTTATCAGCTGCTGCCGTAAGATGTCACTGTTGTCCGTTTACTGACTTTGCATTTCCCTCTTTCATCCTTCCCCCTCCAAACTGTTGACTCTCTTTCCAATAAGAAACAGATGGGAGACCTTTGCTGCGGGCAACTGCCAAATGGAGCAAATTCTCATTACAACGTCTGCAAGCTCTGTTTATTCTCTCCAAGCTTCACCTCCACCCCTTGCACCATTTTGCCATCTGATGTGTTCAGCACTTGTTTCCGATGCAGACGTGTCATTTTGATATGCCTTGTTTTGCTGATTAAAGGATATTTATCATCTTTAGCACAAAATAGGAAACAGATTTCAGGCATCATTTTTATAGGGCTGTCTGCAATGACCTGTTTAGCTTTCCATGTTGTTGCTGTCCTGTGAAAATGAGGTACCTCGAAAACATCATTAGCTGAGAAAGCAACCCTTTTTCAGCTTCATGTCAATGTATTTAGAAGATCCATTGTGTAATTAACTGGTTTGTTTTGCTCCGGCTGTGGTTGGGAGCACTACAAGTGGTCATGAGGTGAATGTAGTGATTCAGAAGATGCTTGCCCTGGTTAGAGGTCATAATTCAAATTTTCCTTCCACAAATTTTTCTTCCTAATAATATTATGTATTTTAACTCATAAAAATGATTCAGATTTAACAATCTGAGAAGGGAAAATCTTTCTTGGGTTGGACTGCTCACGTCAACATGCAGCAAGAGGTTGCAACTTACAGAAGATAGTGATTCATTTCGGGGTGTCATGACCAAAGACTGTAAGGAACCGCTGCTAAGTCTCTAAACAACAGAAACATTTTAAGACATGATTTTCGTTGGATGGCAACGCTGACTTTTTGAATGTGCTGGAATTTTTCCAGGAGGATAGTATATGAAAAAGTAAGCCATTTGCTCAACACGCTGTTTTAGCATGTTAAATATTACATGCAGCGCCCCTGCACTGTGATATAATTTTATGATAGGCTGCTGGTCACATGTATCCTTTAGACATTTTTAGCGTGGCTTTTACATCTCAAGTCAGGCACATTGAGATATAAAGAGACAGTCTTTGCACTGTAACACTCTCTGCTCACCTCCGTCCTTGCTCATGCTGTCTGTACCCACAAACTTTTCTTCCCTATTACTCTCTATCACAGACAAATCCCCAGCTCTGTTTGAGTCCCCAGTCTAGGAAGCCAGTACTTCGAATGGAATATAAATGACATCATTATGTAATATTCAATCTGTTGCTGCAGCAATATCCTATTCCACAGATAGCCCCCTTCACCACCCACCCCATATGCTCCGGACTCGCTGGTCTCCTGTTCTTTTTCATGGAGAATATTAAAGAGTTATTAAATTAATCTGTGCTCGCTGGCGCATGTTATTGCAGTGCAGAGATTTGTGGGGCGAATGAAGCCGTTAGGCCGCACCCTAAGCTGATTTATTAAGGGTGCCAGGGAATCACCAAATAGACCTGATAACCTGTTTTATTTTGCATAAGTGAACACTTTCCCTCAAATCCGCTTATGTTGCCCCCCTCCCCCGACCTTTTTTTACACAAGTTTAGCTATTTCTTGTATTTTTCTGTGACCCAAGGCCGTGTAGCATTGTCGTCACAGTCTCTTTGTTAATGCTATTATGAGAGCTAATAATTTACAAAGGAGTGAAGGGAACAAGTCATGCTTGTGAAAAGTGTTTCATATGATGTAATATTGCTCATGTGAGGCTCATACTTCATCTAGTCTGTACTTTGGCTTTGCTCTAGTAATGAAAATTGTTCCTTTCTCTTGTTTGATGGCTCTTGGTCTGAGTGGCAGGCGATGGTTGGCTTTATTTATTGTGTGCTTTATTAACATAATTCTGTATAGTAGGCGGTGTTGAAGCTCTTCTCCCTCTGTCACAGTACGTGCTCATGTCAACGTCTCACCGCTCACAGCAGCAGGACTGCTGGATGCTTTTGGTTGCAAGATAGGAAGTGTACACTCGCTATAACAAAACACAAAATAATAGCACAAAAGACGCAAAGAGTTTTGTCACCTTTAATGAACCGTACACAGACAGTTAATTTGAATTTCACGCAGGTGGTTTTGCATCTCCAATCTTTTTCCTTTTCTAATGCGTGGCTCACTGAATGAAGGAGTATACAAACAGTTACAGTGTGAAATAGTCAAAGAGTTAGAAAGACAGACACTCATACAGCCAGGCATCTGTGTTCTCTCGCCCTGACAGAATCAGCAGATTTAACACCCGCTGATTCCACCCCAGATTCCTAACCTCATTTATCAGAGTGTATGCCAGCAGTGTAAACATTTAATCCAGCGTGAGATTTTTGGGCTCCTTTGGGTCAACAGTTTAGCTGTTGCTTTTTTTTCCAAGCCTCGAGACAAAGTCTGCTTTCAATTATTTCTGCAAAATTGCTTTACAGGGTCCATGCATGATTAAATATTCATTATGTTAAACTAAGCACTTTCTTTGTATATAAATCCATATTAGATTTGGCTGGCAGGCTGCCTGAAGCCACATGAGAAGGATTTCTGGTGCAAAAAAGCTTTGGACCTCCTTAGCAGCTCCTTTCTCCTAGATTTGTTTGTTTTTGTTCTGATGTAAATGACGACTTGTTGATATTTTTCTACCTTTTTTGTCCTTCTGGCCAGGCACACACTGGCCTTTTCAGTTGGGGGGGGGGGGGAATGTTGGAATTTAAAGTGGGCATGGGAAAAATAAACAAGCGTGTCAGTCGGTCTGGCGGCTGGGAAGCAGCACTGATCAGTCCAGAAAAACTGGGCTGTGTCTGAAGAAAAGCCATTTGTGTGTGTATCTGTGTCTCTAGCACAAATCAGTGTGTATGTGCAGAATGCAGGTGTGTATTTGCGTGTGTACTCTGTGTGTGTTTAGAAACGAGGGGCAGGCGGTGATTCCATTTCAAATATGACTGGTTTCCTTGAAAATATTTACCTAATATTTTTCTCTTTCCAAGCAAAATTGACCTCTTTGATTGCGAAGATTGCTCCAAAGACCTCATGGAAAATAAATTCAAGAGTATTTGAAATTCCTGAGTGGATTCGCCTGGGCTGCCTAGCGTGAGCCCATGTTTATTTGTTTTCCAACTGCAGGAGGGATCAGGGTTGTGTTGACTCAGAAGGTATTTGGTTTGTCTTCTGTTACAGACATCATGAAGGGGCTCTTACTACAGATGGCCAGAAATAGGACAAACCTGAAGCAGCTGTGTCCTCTTGTTTCCTCAGAACAAAAAAAAAAATTAGACCCGTCTCTCTGCCAAGTAATATGTTTTATAATTTGCTACTGTGGTATTCTGTCTTATATGGCTTTTTTTATCATTATTTACACTAAACCAGAGTCCAATAAGTGCTTTACTAGCTGCCTTGCCTTTGGCAGTGCAACCTGTCCCGCCTGGCCCTGAGCTGTTGGAGTGCGGCTCGTTGTAAGCGGCTGAGGAATGCATATCGTTCTTGAATGAATTGGACAGGCAGTGACCGCAGAAAAGAGAGCCTAGTGTTCTGTAGAATAACATCTGAAGAAAAGGAAAATTTAATAGCAGAAGCTTCAGTCCCAGCCTCCATGCTCCATCCACATAAGAGAGATGTGTGCCAGGCCTTTAGAAGCAGTGGTAATGAAAGGTGTGGAACCATAGGACTATCAAGCACATATTCTGGGTGGCCTAACACAAATTGGCCCATAGAAGGTGTGTGTGTAGTGCTTGTAACGTAACGCTATGCCTCAGTCTCACACTGAACTAAAAGAAATACAGGGACTAGCATGACAGAATTAGTCCCCCTCCCAGTGAACGTTCACGTTACTAAGATAATGACCTCTCAGACACACTGGTCAAGATTGCCTCTTTGTAATGCGAGTGCATCATTAGAAACAGGGATTGTACATATATAACATGAAGTAAGTCAGACTCACCACATATACCACATTGTTTCATTTATTCATTATTAAGTGATTCATGTACAAGCACCAGTCTAAAAACCCTGCTTATGTCACAATTTGACATTTGATATGAAATATCTTTATAACATCGTTTGCTCATTTAAAGTCTCAGGTGGTTACATTTTGTAGATTTAATACATGTGAACTTATGAATATGAATAATGCAACGCTGTTATTGGGAAATACAATACTGAGATGAACAGTCTTTAAATATCATTTGGCTAAGAAAGTCACTGCAGTAAGTTGGAAATGCAGCAAATAGTTTTGATAGGGGAGGTGATGTCTTACCATGCCTATTTTTAATGGTTGCTCACATTGAAGGTTGATGATGACAGTTTTATTTTATATAAAAAGTCTTTTATTTACTTTATAAATGTAAACATTTACAGTATTTGAGTTGTAGAAAATGAACTCTAACCCACAGTCATACAGTTGTTGATGCTGTGTTGAAAAAAGGGGGTTTGTTTTGTCAAGAGACTCAAGACTTATTTACACATATCAAATGTGACACTAAGACATTTTCTGTATTGCTCCATGGCACCATTACATACACCCTGCTGTCCTTCACTCTTGATGTCCAATAACACATCATGATCCCAGTCCAGCATGAAACCCTTCTCACAGGATATGACTGGCACCTGGACTGAAGAGGGCAAATTGAGAACAATGGAGGAACAAGGGCTCCTCCATTATGAGAATTAATCTAATCGCAGCTCTGAGCTGAAAGCAGGCTTTGTTAATGGGGCCTGTACAGTCAATTATCTTAATTGTTCCATTTACAGAACCTGCTGCATGTTTCACAAGCAGGCGCTGGAACTTGAGGGATGAGCTCAGTCACTCTACATAATTGTAATCATCAATAGATTCGCTTATGAGTGTCAGGGCGGCCATAAGGAGGACGAGAGTAATCGCAGGTCGTTCAGGGTGAGGGGGTTACTGTAATGATAAGAAGTGAATGGAGGTTAATGATTCTTTGCATGTAATGAGATAACATGTTTGATACTATGGAAGGTAAACAGCATTCTGTTTGGATTTCAATAATCTCATTATGCCTCATGCATCAGGCATTATTGGTTCATACTAAACTGTCAAAAAACCCACAAGATATACACTTCAACATTTTCATCACCTGGCCCATCTCCAAAGACTATTATCCCTCACAGATTGCTTCTAGGACGGAAGTACAACTGGTGTCAAACTGGAGGAATTACATCCATAAATCACAGAGTGGAAGATAGATTATTTTCACCTGCTGCTTTGGTCTGATGCACTGTCACTGTGAACATCAAAGCTCAGAAACAGCCATGCCTCTGATAGCAAAAAGCCTGAACACTGAGGCTTGCTACGCTTGAGGGAGCCTTCAGACAAACCCTAAGAGGGGTGGTCTGCAGTCCCTCCTTGTACCCACAGACACTGCAGTGTGGAAAAACTGTCACGCTGTCACCCTGTAGGGACACCCAGTCCCAAGTCAGTTAGCTATAACAGAGATGGGATGAAGAAAGAGACTCTGAGGGAGTGGATGAAGTATGTTGTCAAAGTGTTTCATCTCTCTTACATGCTTCCTCCTCTCTCTCTGCACATGTTCGGTAGTTGCTATGGCTCTGTTTCAATTTGGAATTGCTGGAGAGTGACTAACATGGAGGCCCCGTTGAGAAGGTCAAGCACTGGCAGCCATTAAACTCACTTGTCTGAGATATCAAGTGCTCTGCTTTTTGACCATGTAGTGTTTGATGAGCTGCAGCATAATATAATCACTTGTTCTCTGTACCACAATGGCCTTTCTGAGCAGTGCTTTAAAATGTTAGAGGGATTATAAAACTCCAAGGTTTAAAAAAAAAAAAAAAGCCTATCACAGAGAGATGTTGACTGTTTGTTAGAAAGAGAATATGTCAAAGAGATGGGGAGGATGAGTGTTGAGACAAATCTATTTTTAGATGAGCTGTTGCACAAAAGAGTGAAAGCTTTGGAGCTTGTGCAACTTCTATAGGTCTTGTTGTTACATAAATTGCTAATTTCACTAAGGCCTGCCCCCTTAGTTACTGTTGCTATGCCTGTCAAATGTTCCTGTATGGCACATATGCAATTTGATAACAGTGGTGGGTTTACCACTCCAAATTTTTCAGTCATTTCTGAAACAATGAGTCTGTAATTTCAGGCAGAAGAAGACAAAAGCAGGCTCATCATTTCCCGCCTGCTGAAATGACAGCTGTTGTTGGCAGATTTTTTTTTTTTAACTGTAGCTAATTAAGCTAAATTTAGCTCCATAAATTGGTTAAAATGAAGTCTCCACCTGTCTCAATGATTGCAGCTGACTCTTTTTAAAAGAGTTCCTGTAAAAAGATTTTAAATATAGACGACTACAAGATGAGTTTGACAAGTGTAACACTATCGCTGTAGCTGGGTTGCTAAACGTCCCTAAATCCAATTAAGAGCAGGACAAAATTCCTAAACTTTTCCTTAGGCTGTTCCTTAGTGTTGTCCCTTAAACTAATGCAACAACTAATGGTGTAACTAATGAGCTCTTTAAAGATAAACCTTGGCCTTGGTAGCAATGCTAAATACACTGTCTAATCCATTCCCTAAACTTCTACTTTGTTTAAGTTTGGGTGGACTAAAAAAAACCCCTTACCAACTTTCAAAGTCTTTAAATGTGGCATACTGCTCTAACTCAAGCTCCATGCTCTTCACTTTGGCATGTGAAAAATATAACAGAAGTTCTGTCCAGTTTCAAGCTAATCATAGCTTAGCACCTGATTAGATATTTAATGGTCAATTCCAGTAACAGACAACACAGTTCAAACAGTGACAGGATGTTTGGTGATGAACATTAATTGGATTCAACTATTTCCATGAAATCATTTTTCTTATGTAAAGATTGCAAGTTTATAATATAGTTGTAAGACCAAAGTTTTGTTTGATCTGTTTGCATTGTTTGCTATAGCCTAGCAGGATGTTCATTTTCAGTGACCCTTTGAACTCATCAGCAAGCTTAAGCACACAACATGATTTGGCTGGCATTCAGTCCAATCCAATAATCACATTACCTCCGAGCAGAACTGAAGACATTTTTATAAATAAGCAATTGCACAGTGGCAAATTTAATTCGGTGCTTCATAATTAACCTTGGGAGGGAAAACTCATTTAAGTCTATTAAATCATCAAATGAGCTCAGGTAAAGCTAAACTTGATTATGCTACAAAAAAAAAATCCTGTTACAGTCTTTGAGGTGAGGAAATACCGTCATTTATGGGAGCCAAAGCAGCTCTCTATTTGAGCCGTTAAATTGTGGCTCACACATCAATGCAATTAAACTCGTCAGAGGAATACTGACTTTCTGGTTGAATTCACAATGTTAATTAGCCGGTTGGGATTTTTTGAAATAAGTTATTGCTCTGCTTTATCTTGTGCTCTGGGTGAGTGATTCTCATAAAGACTAGAGCCTTTCTCTGTGCCTTCCTATCATAGGCAACGTGTGGGGTGAACTTGCAAAATAATTGCAAGGAAGTGTGTAACTAATGATTTCCACAAAGCTGCAGCGCATAATGTGTTGGTGTTTAAAATGCAAATTTCCCCTTGTTTATTCAAGGGGCATATTCAAATTCCAACTTACAAACCTTGTGCTATTTTTCAACATAGATTCAGTTCAACTGCCAAACATTTACCAGTTTTCTGTAAGCAGTGAATAGAGGTTTTTGCCATCTCCATTAATTTCTGTTAATGACATGATGTCATCTTTTCCGTGAATGAGCTTTTCATGTCTTCCACATATATCCCTTTTGTAATTGCAGTCACAATTGAATATTTTTTGGCTGGGCTGTGTATTTGGTTTCTCTTACTGGAAGATTTCACAACTACTTGATATCTGCATTATGTCTGTAGCAATCCTATATTTAAACATTGCTATAAATATACAGTTAAAGCTTTTTTTATATGCCACACTTGTTTTATAAGCATCACATTTTAAAACATAAGCAAAATGTTCACAGGTGTGAATAATACAGGCAGGTTTCCTTTAAAAACAACTGAGGCCGTAGTGGTTGCCCTAGTATTGCCCATGACCTTTGGAGCTGCCACCAGTGGCCGGCTGTAATTTATCAACATCTAAACTTTCCCCCTGTGCTCGGTCAAACACATGTGGGAGAGCAACCACTGACATTAAAACTCAATTAGCAAGGCCACTTTCTAAATAATACATTAGCAAAGTGCATTAGCTTCACATCGTCTGGTGCCCAGAGCACAGTTCTTGCACTACGTCTCAATATGTCAGGGCTACAACTGTCTGGGAGCTAATGTGTTAGAATGGAGAGGGGGCATTAGGATGCAGATGAGCTCCAGCAATTAGAGTATTGTCATTTAACACGGAGGAGGAAATTCGTGCTGGCCTGTGTTTTCAGTTTTTTGTTATTCTATTAATGGACTTGATTCCTGACTTTACCTGCTACAGATCTCATGATCTGAGATAATCTGAGATGTTAATGTTGGATAAACACTATCGCTTGGTGCACAGTGATTCCTTTACCTATGTGCCTGTAGGGATGATAGTGTTGATAGTCTGTTGGGCTGTCCGCACCTTAGATTCAAATATCTCAAAGACTACATTCCCACGAAATTTAGAGAAGACACCCAGCACATCATTGAGGGTAATATCTCAACACCAGTGAGATTGATTTGAACAAAATGTTGGAGGCATTCAGTGATGATCGCCTGACTTTCCTCCATCGCTTTGATGAGGTTGACATTTTTTGCTTTGACTGAAATGTCTCTGAAGTTTTAGATAAAAAGGGACATGAAACTTTCGGGATGAATTTTGCAGTAATAGGTGTTTCCGTGACGTCTCATTTGGCTCCACCATCTTGTTCAGTGAGTCAGGCAGCTTGAAGCTAAGGGCAAAACATGGAAAAGGTAAACTTTGGTCTTTGGATTTATGCATAACCCTGCCATAATCCCAACATTACTGAATGTGCTGTGGTTTATGCACAACCATATTGGTAACATTATAAAATAGAAGCTGCTCTAAAATACATCCGCTTGTGGCACAGTCATAATACCATATCCATAACTTTGAATTTGACTGTACAAAATCCCATTCAGGAATGCTACAGCTGAGCAATGCTACGCCATCTGCCACAGCACAAACATAATACACATATTCTATAAATAGATTACAGGAGGCCTTATCCTTTATCCACACAAAAGATGCTCTCTCTATTTATTCTGGGGAGAGAAATTTGCTAATCTGGCTTTGTTTCACTTAGAGGCCTCATTTGTCATCCCATTGCTCTGTCTTTGGGTAATGACTCCCAGCCTCAAAAGCACACCAACTGTTAAAATAGCACATTGTAATGCACTGGGTCACCTGGGTTGTTGCCCTTTGCCAACCATGTTAAAACATAAACAGATAAGATAGCCATAAAATTAATTGTCAATTCCAAATAACGGCCACAACTCTCACTCTGTGGCTTCAGCCTTGGCGAAACACAGTTGCAATCATGAGCTATAAAAGATAAATACATTTGCAAGTGATTACCGTTAAGCTGGTTCCTCGTCAACACCAACCAGGACATGGAGGTCCCTGCCAAGAACAATGAAAGCTCTGGGTTTTTGCATCCACAAAAAATATTGGAAGGCATTGTTGAGGGATAAACACTCTCAGCCAAAGTGGGTTGGATGTTTTCCTTGTGTTCCTGGCACAGCCTGTAGTTTCTGCAGCTGTCAGTGGTGTGGTTTTGCTAAGGCGCTGTGAATCCTGGGCTGACTTTTTACTGGCTGTGGTTGTCTTTGTGATGACAATGTTGAGACTGATCTACATCCACCCACACTCATTAAGGTCTAGTACGCAGGTTTTTATCTCTGTTTCACCTCCTTTTAGTTTTAGCATGTTAGGATCTAACTATGCTTTTGTGGAGTCCATACACTGCTACAAAATAATTTAAAAGAGAAGCCCTGATTTTTACATTACTGACATTAATAATACAGTTTTTCTGCATCACTGCAAACAGCACCAACTATCTTTATGTCAGTCAGGACTTGTAACCATGATTCTTCTTAGGACAGAGAATCTTCAGTTCTGTTATTTTATGGCAGGCTGGAGACGCACATTCAGAAAGAGGTGCTGTGTGTAAAGAAGCACTATAGTTTAGTGTGGTCCTGTTATTTCCTGTTTTTGAGAAAATGGCTAAAGGCTTTGTACTGACTGTAGCTTTTACAAATGGAATCCAGACTGGCAGCCACACACCAGATTTGCTTGCAAAGATTACAGAACCGTTGTTGTGTTGTAATCAGTTTTGATTGCAGTGATAATGATGCTGCCTAATTACACTACATTTTTGATTTAATGAAAAATATACACACATGCAGAAACACACATGCACAAAGGCAACAGCAGCAAGTGTCTCAGTGGGTCACTAATTCAGAAGAATAAAGTAATAAACAGATCTGCATTTGCAATGAATATTTAAAAAAGGAGCCTGTAGTTTATTAGCCCTGTCATCTGAGGGGTGATATTATATAAAACACTATTGCACTCTTTGTTGCACTCTTAACATTGGTCTCTTTACTTGAACTGCTACATATACTTGCTACACAAGTAAGAGTCATAATTTTAGAAATGCTGGAGTTTTCTCATGTACGACCAATATTCTCAAATTTAACCTCTCAGGAGAGTGACTATAAGGAGCTCAGTTTAGATGAGGAAAAACACATTTTGTGGTGTCAGTTGGTTTTCTAAAAGAGAGAGAAGAGTTTTTGTTCTCTAGTTAAAATGGCTTATTATGGACACGGCGTTAGTCATCAAGATTTGGTTATTGTTTGAACTGTGAAAGCTAAATCACTGCCAGGTTTTTTTACAGGTCAGGTCTTGGTCAAATGTTAAATGCATTATCATAGAAAAAAAAGACACATTGTCACTGTTTTCTTTTACTGCAGTGATGAATTTAGACACAACTACAATACACTGATTTAGGCAGACACCACACGTTTCAACCAGAGCTGCCACTAAAAGCAGCTCAACTTAATGCTCTCTGTGTTTGCACTTCGGAGCATTTGATCTGGCTTATGTCTGTGAAAAGGGCTAATAAAATTTGCCAAGATCTCCACAATCATAGAATAAGTTACTTATTTATCAATACGAAAAGGAAAATCATGTTCCCTGTTGTTGTTTAGCTAATAAAAGCTATGATATGTACAAGGTCAGGAGGCAAGGAAGGCTTTAACTAACAATGAGAAGAAATGAGCCTAGTGTTTGTGTGGCATAAACATAACTACAGCATGGACGGTATCAGTAGTTTTTGTTTGCTTTACCTCTGTGCTGTTCCTTATATTTACCAAGTTATGAAGTTTCGTTCTGGTGCAGAAATAACGACCAGCTCAGGGTCATTTCTCCCATTGTTTGCTTTTTTGTTTGACCTCCATGCCATTTGTTTTACTTGCTTCTTCTCCCTTTTTTATGTAACTGGTTTCCATGGCTGTAAACACCAGATTGGAGAGACAGGAGATTCCTGTACTTGGGTATTTCATGTACCACTATTTGCTTTTCTCTCCAGTGTATTGTTTAAACATCCCTATTAAACACCTTCATGTTCTTTTTACCCCAGTTATCCATCATTGAGGCAGGCCATTCTTAGAGCATTGGCAAGGATCATATAAGTCATTTGGTCAAGGTAACACTGCCATAGCTAATATTAATGTTTAACTCTCCTCTCGGTTGTAAATGAAGGCCCTCTGCACTTTTGCCCTTATTAACTGTTAGTGTCTTTTACTGGACGATGAAGAGATGCTGTAGATATCTGTACTTGCACATCTATATAAGCTGTTCCTCTAAATTTCACTCCATGACAGACTGGACTTCGGTGTAGTGTGGAGTATAGCAATGGCGAGAGACACAAAAATGTGTGTGGCCTTACTTAATATTGCTACTTATAGTTTGCAACATCAAATGAATGAATGAATGAATGAATGAATGATTATTAGCTAGCTCAAAAATAACACTGAAAATGTTAAAAGAGTGTAACTGAACTTTACATCTAAATTGACTGTCTTAAAGATTCTCTTAAATCCTGGTAAATAGTTTTGCTTCTGTGGATAACCTTAAGGAGGAGATGGAGCATCCCAGTTAATTTCTATATAGATTTAGCAATTTCTGCACGTTTCTGGTTCGGTGTAGTACAGTTGGACTGGCATGCATCTGTGAGGTTGCCTTTGACTAGAAAAAAGATCTTGGTTTTACAGACCCCCCAATAAGAGCACTGTCATTTCTTTTTTATTGAAATGCACTAGACTATTTCAAGATGCTGGATTCTAAAACATGTGGTTATTAGGGCCTGAGTTGACCTCAGATGGAGAAGATAAGTGTGTGGAGGAGCCTGAGTATAATTGCACCAAAAGCTGGCAGGAGCAGTAGAGTGTGGTGCATTTTCAGTCGCTGGATGAAAATGAGTAGAAATGAGTCATGTATGAGTGGGGCTACTCACAGGCTGCCACAAGAGCTGTCCAAGTGGCTTTTCAAAAGAGACATAATTGCTTTCCTTTTCAACTGAGCTCACACTGGTTACAAGAAAATAGCATAGTGAGTCTTTTTTGCATGCATGTCTTTGTGTGTGTGTGTGTGTGTGTAGCGTGTGCGTGTTTTAGAGAAGCTTTTTTTAACAAGGCCGACATTGTCACATTGAATGTGATTAGTAGAGATCACACAATAACCCCTATTATTAGCTATTGACAATGACATAGCTTTCATGTCAGATGCTACTTTTTCTAATACAGCATTTCAACTGAATTTAAAAATATATATTACCAAAGATGATGATAGTGTTTAGTTCCATAAAAGCTACAGAAATAACTTCCTTTGTGTTCCACATACTTAAGATCTTTACAAACATATTTCCAGGTTTGGAACAAACATTGTAGCTCTTAAGAAAGATGCACGATCTCTTCGAGGAGGAACCATTTTGGTCTTTTAGCACTGATTTGTGTAAGGTGCTTTGTTTCAGAGCTCTTACTATACATGCATCCATTGTGTAATTAAAGCAGCTTTTGTTAAAGTGTGCTACATTAACTTGTGAGCTAAACCCATCAGACATCACAGGCGTTAAGTAGATGCACACATGTGTATGTGTTTTATGTGAGGTTCTTCCACTACAGTCATATTTTCAGATGCAAGAGAAAACTGCAACTCATTAATGCTTTCACTGAGGAGAACTGTAAAATTTGAATGCAATATCAGTTTATTCTATCTTGTAACAAAGTCATTTTTGCAGTGCAGTTTACTGCAGGTCCCATATTTTGATATGCTTTTTGAAAGAAGCCTTTTATCCAGACCGTTTTACAAGTTTCCTCGATATCTTTGTTATTCATTATCTTTATTTACTGAAACACATTTTAACTGTGAACAATGTACTCCACCCTCCCAAGCACCTCCCCTTCCCCTTCGTGTCCTTTTCTATTCAGTTGTTGAATCTATAAACAATTTGATATAGCCAATGACTTTCACTGTTCTGATAGACTGTTATGTCCTGCCAAAGCTAATATTTGTCTAACATTTTATTGGCAGTAGCGGGTTGGAAACAGTAAGGTGGTGCCGTGGCATTGTCTTTAAAAAGGAACTCTGCCATCAATAAAATGTTAACTGCCATGCTGGGTGCCAACTAGAGGGATAATTGACTCAGCTAATATGAAGTAGTCCTATTGAACAGCGACATTGTTGTTGCTGTTGTTACTGTTTGTCAAATGCGTTCACGAACACGTTTAAGTTGATGCAGAGAATTTTAATAGACCAGGTACACATTTGATGGCAGTTCCCCAAATAGTCCTTCTGTTTATCTCAACAGGAGGAAAATTCCACTGATAAATATGAGCATCCTTGGACTCATAGCACCCTATTCCATTGTAAGAATATGATGGGCACCTCAGATCATTCTCATTACCTCACATTACTTACAAAAGAGCAGAAAACAGCTAATTAGCTACAGGGGCCAAAATACCAGCACACACACTAAATTGTTTAAGAGATTTCAATTCATCTGATTTCAGCATTTAATTCAATAGAAAATGTATAAAGGTTGGGTGTTGCAACTTCATTTCACCACTGCACAACTGCTTTTTGGGTGTTTACATCCACAAATTTCTAACATCAATTCTAAAATGAACCTTGTTGAATGTTAGTAGTTCTGATTTGTCAAAGTTGGTGGAATAAGTAATTTTACCAGTAAATTGTCATTCTCAGCTACATTTAGCTGTCATCAGGAAAGGTGATTAGATTTATTCACTTTAGAGCTTCAAATAAACATATGGTGTATGTAATTATACTGGCAGATAACAGACAGATTAGTGTTAGTCAATCAAGTATGTGTCATTTTGCAATGAATTATTACACTTATTTTTAATTTGTGTGTAAATTATACATAAAACACTTTGTGAAATAAATTTATTTGGTACAGCTCCTTTTACAGAAATGTATTATTCAGCTCTACACATGCCAAAGATTTATGTTTGGCAAAAATCCTACAAATGTCACTTTTAATCTTAATTTTTTACTTAATCTATTCTGTTTCTATCTTCCTCCAGTAAATCTCAAACATTAAAAATCAGGAGTGCTATACTGTACTAAACTCTGATGAATACTGAATATCGATCGCCAGGAGATGGCAGTACTAGCCATGAAAGCCCCTCACTTTGGTAGCTGATGTTGTGTACCTGTCCTGCCCCACCCCCACCGCTGTGGCTCTCATATCTATATTAAAAACACACAGTGGCATATTCCTTTGATCTGTCCGCATATCGGCTGCATTTTTCAGTCAGTCTCTCTTCATCCATTTCAGCTTTTATTACACAATGTGTGGAGGATATTGAAAAATGAACAGGTTTCCTTATTTTCAAGCACGGGCGCTGCAGAGGCACACTGTTCGCTTCACAATTGAGCGCTAGACACTGATTAACCTGTTTGTAAGCTTGTATGACCCGCTCGAGTGATGATGATGACAAACCTATGGACAGTGAACTCTGTCTGCTGGCTATCAAAGACTGTAAACACTTAACTTGAACTAATACAAACTCAGGCTAATGTTTCACAAAGTCAAAGGAATTCCTCTTAGATCAGGTTGTTCCACAAAAACTCAGTTTTCCAGCCAGAAGCGCTCCACTCAGTGATTTTGTTTTTAAACTGATGAACTATTTTCCTCACAAACACTAAAATATGATTTGGCGTTTGTACACTATCCCTGTGAATAACACCCAAGATAACATGCACATCTGATAGCTATTAATCCTTCTGTTTTTTTAGCCTTCACAACTTCGTTTAGCTGATGACGAACAAGAAACAAAGCAAATGTGAGATAGCATATCCACACATAACATTAGTCAATCCACACACCTCCACATACACAAAAGACCGGAACAAAGAAAAACCAACAACACACAAAAAACACTGACTCACTAAATGTTTAACTAGTGTGAAAAGATGACATCAGTCCACACCCTCAGTCGTCCCCTTTCTATCTGGGCCGCAACCTGAGGGGTACTGGCCTTATTGCCCAGACACTGTTCCCTCACTGTTGTTCTAATACTAGTCAAACATTATTTTGAATGGCCAAACTCAATAGTGGCAGTGTTCAGCTTGGCAGTGTAAATATTAGCAGAGCACACAGAGAAGCAGGAGTTGCTATGTGTGTATCTGTGTGCTAAGTGTCGTCTCTGTGTCAGCTATGTCTACACAGTACACAGCAGCAACAATAAAGTTGGTGGAGAGAAAAATACAGGGGAAGAAAAAACAAAGAGAGAGGAATTTGGGTTCATTCTGGCCTGATGCGCTTCCTTGTTTGACAAAGAAAGACACACCACTTTCTATTATTAGCTGTTTTTTTCTGCTGCAGTCAGTGCTAGTCACATATTCGTGCCATTATCTGTGCTACGTTTATTTAGCCTCACACTTATTGTGACAAATCAACGCAGCTGTTGAACATTTTATCTTCCCAGTGCAACCCTATGCTAATAAGCCGAACACAAAAAAAGCGAACATCTTTACTTTGTTGAGAAAAGTCAATTTATTCTGCCAACAGTCTGTTCCTAGAAGTCACATGGTAGCCTAGATAAACAAGACCAGGACTGCTGTTTTTGTAGACAAAAGCTCTCATTGCAGCTTTTGTACAGCTGTTTAAGATTTTGTGAAACAAGTTCGCTGACCACCAGTTCATCTGCAAAGTCAAGGACTGTCTGACGACTGCTTCTACACATGACACTGTAAGTTCTCTGGTAATTTGCCATAGCAAACGTAGATGGCTTGTTTACTCATCCCAGGCGAGAGGTTTGTTTAGTGGCAAGTCAAACATCAGGTGTTAAAGGAAATGGTCTACCTTGAATCATGACTATCAGTATCATCTGTCAATGCCTGTTCATAAAACGATGCTTTGGAAATCAGTGAATGCAAACTTGGAGAAGGAGCTCGATTATACAATACACTGTACACACTACAGTGTAATTCTTACTTGGCTCATGTTTGAGACTGCTAATGATTATAAAAAAGGCAACAAAACCTTGAACACTGTTAGTCACTTGTACATACTTTTATTTGAAGCTGAATGAAGACTACAGTTACGTTGGTTGCAATTACCAATATAACTGCAATTACAAATGGATCAGGGCAATGTATCTGGCTGTAGTGGCTTATCACACATGTACTCTACCAGCACTAGCATATATATCAGCTCAAAAACAACAAATTTAAGAACAAAATCTCAAAGTTTGGATTAATTTGTAGTGTAGTGTATTTTAACAACTGTAGTTTTCCCATTTTTGAAAATCACTCTAAATATGTCTGTCAGTTTTAGAAAAATCAAGTTATCATTACAAAAAACGTTGTTCTATGCTCATTGGAAAACATCTTCAGTATCCTCTAGGCCTTACAAATGCAGATGAGCCATAAAAAATTGTTTGCAAAAAAAAGTCAAAATATGTCATTGCTTTTATTATTGCCATAATTTAACTTTTTAAATGTCTTTTTCATTTATTTTGTATTTGCCAGTGCTCACTTATACTGAGTAAGTGGATCATTAAGATTGGATGGGTATAAACAGCAATAATTGTTTTATCTCCATGTTGAGACAAACAGAATGAGGAGCAACATGTTTCATTATTAAATATGTGTCAAATGGACACCTGTCATTGTTTCACTGATTAGCTACCTTGCTGCGAAACCGCACGCCTCTTACAAACCTGCTTTCACTGATAGAAGAAGAATCTCAGCACTGGAGACCATTGCTGTTCACTCTCAGTCAAAGGAAATAGAAAGAGCAGCTGTGAAAATGTTTGCAGTTTTATCTCAGGAGAAATGGGCGGGAAGTACAAGCGTCTTCTGCTGGTTGAGAAGCATTCTCTTGAAATACTGTTTGTTCTGGGCACAGACACAAAACGCCAATGTAAGTGATGGGCTAGGCAAGCAAATAAACAAACAGGCTAATATTGACTATAGTTTTATGTTTGTTGATATGTGCCATATGTGCCTGCTGTTCACACCAAACAAGATTTATTTCCCTTTGTGTATATAGCTTTTTTCAATTAAAAAGTTTTCACATTTTTTACCAATTCCTGTTTTGTGCCAACGTTATGTTGATAATTTGATAAAAACAGATTAGCTTATCCAAAAATGTCCTATACAAGAACATGTTTTTTGTATGAGTGACTGAGTTTTACTAAATACGAGCTAATACTGTCCTGTTGAGATACTATAGCCTAAGGAGTGCAACACCCAGACAGTTCTTATTAAACCACTCTAAGCCAAGTTTGTATTCAAACATACCTGACGCATGCATTTTGCATATATTTTACCCTCAGGCTGCTGCAGAAATGCCTACCTGGTGTTGCTCTTGGCCATAGGGCTTCACCTGTCAGTTTCTTAGCATCAATTCTAGCCCCAGGCCTCCCACTGTAAACCACTGCTGACACACTGTGTTACTCATACCTTTAGCAATTCCAGCAGGTCAGTTTCAAGTCACTATAAGATTTGAGGACTGTACCAGTATCCTATGGTCTCACAATTTCCCTGCTTTTGTATGTGTAAGCTAGGGTGTACATTCATCACTCTGTCGGTTGTATGTTCATGTGTATATGTGGTCTGCATCTCCAAAGAGAGCGAATGCCAGACATTGAGGCATGGCCCTGGGCTCATTCTCATGCAGGCCCATGGTGTGGGGCTGAGGCTAGAAGATAATTGCTTCTCTGAGGAGTGGATGGCCTTGGAGCTTTCTTCATCTACCCGTGCCAGCCACCAAGCTGTCCATCATATGGGCCTGATGACTGACATTCTCTGAGGAGAAACAAAGGCTATTAGCAGTATATGTGCACAGCTGCTGCACCAGCATACAGAATTGACTTAAACATAACTTGCTTGCATACAAAGTGAGACACAGGCACATACACCATCAATACTATCCTAGTGTTTTTCTTCACTTCCCTTCCCATTATCATCCTCCCTCCCCTCCTCCTCTTCCTGTGCTTTCTAATCTCACTTCACACCTGCTGTCTCTGACATACATGTTTCCCCTGAGAGAAGAGAGTGAAGCTTGAGTGAAGGGCTAAGGCTTGGTGTGGGAGGTGGAGAGAGGGAGACAGATTGAGCCTATTTTATACCAGACCTCCCCGTGGCTCTAGTTTGGGCTTCAAAGATGAGGTGTATCCACCCACAGGGCAACATTGGTGCCGAGTGAAGCCAAAAGGGGGGCATGATAAACAAAGTGGACACCACAGTGCTGTGAATCTTTCCATTTCCTTACTATATTGAAATGTATAAAAACAAATACCAAAAGAAAGAAAGTAAAATGCTGTTGAATGTTCAATGCTGTTGACTTTTGAAACATTGTTCTCATTTGCGATTTAAGTTAATCAGCAGAAGTTACTGCTGCCCTTATATGTATACCTGAGTTGAATTGAATTTTGCTGTAAAGAAGTTATGTGTTCAAATGACATATTCAGCTAAGAGCAGACATGCGTTATGTGTCAAAGCCTGCTGCACAGTCCTCCTACTCCTAGTTGATTGGCACGACTTTGACACTGGTGTGTATTTCAGGTCCCTCCACAGGGTGTGGAGCTCTAATGAGGGGGAAATTTGTGCTTGCTAAGCATGGCCAGATTTATGAGCCAGCAAGGCTCTCCAGCTCTGCACTGACAACGGATATAAATATAAGGACTCTTCAGGGGGAATGTATCACATGGGGAATTGGGAGCCTCCCAACATGGCTGTGTGTGAGGTGGCGGTTTCACAGGGAGTGAACACAAATGATGCATTTTACAAATCATGGTTGGTTCATCTCTGGTAGTATTTTACTGTTTGTTTATATGGACAACATTTTGACGTGGCAGGGGTTATTGTCGCATGTCAACTTGGACCATACACTAAAGTCAAGGTGTTGAACCTTAATTTAAGGATAATGACCAAGAAATTGTATTTGAAGTGTAATGTCTGACTAATGTGGTCAATTTTGAGTCTCCTTTAATCCGTTTAGGATTAATTATTTGATTATTCTTAGTTTAAGGCTGTCCAGACTTGTGTTAGTTTTGTATTTATATTTTAAAACTGCATCTAACAATTGTATAGAATTTATGGTAATTTGTTTGTGCACAATTGTCAACATGTTTTGTTCTGAGAAAACGGTTCAAGATGCATCTAAAGTAGTACTTCATGATAAGGATTTGATGCTTCTTGGGAGACTTCATGACAGTGGTTCTTGTCCCATGTGGATTCTATAACATTTGCACCATATTTACATTCTTTTTGAAAATCGTGTGCTGTGTGCAGTATATCCATAAAGCATTCACACTTTCAGCGTCACGTTTCCTTGCTTCTTGGTGGAGAGTTGGGTGGTTTGCATGCTGGGTGAGTGACTTAGGCATTATTAGTGGTTTTGACAGGAAGTGGGTGATTAAGTGTGCCTGTATATTTTTTTCCCCACGTGCTTTCACTGTTCGCTTGTTCTGACTTTGAATGAACTTGTTCTTTCCTGGAATGGCCTTTTGCATCTATGGTGTTACTCTCCCTGGGACTCCACTCTTATCCTTTAGCTTTCTTTGGATGATTAGTCTGAAACTTAACGTGAAATGGTGTAGGGATGTATCTCCTTTGCAAATGAGTGCACATCATGAACATGTCAGTGGTTTCAGTTGATTAAGTGTTTGGCTTTTCCTTCTCAGTTGTTTTGACATACTCTTGACACTGTCCTCTTGTTTTGATATACTTCAACCCAGCCATTTAAAAACCATTTTCTTTTCCACGAGCTATGAATTTGCCTGTCAATTCTGACCTTTTCCCAACCTCTTGCTTCACTGTTCTTCAGGTGACAATAAAAACAAGGTCTGGTGAAAAGTCATCTTGAATATTTGAAAACACTGTCAACATTTGACATTTTCACAACTCTTGCAGCCTCATGAGGGAATTGAGGCATTTTGGGAGGCGGTAAAGCTTATTGTTAAATTATGTTACCATCAAACATTCACAGATTTGAAGGAGAGTTTGCAGAATTGTTTCCTTAAGGTTCTAATAGCTTTTAATCCCAAGGCATTCACAGGTAAACCAGTCTTTCAAAGTTTCTGTGTTCTGTTAATCCCATTTCACTGTAGGCTTTGCTTTAGATCAAAATTTGTGTCAAGCTTCATGCTAAGAATCTTTGAAAGTGGACATTCAGAGAATCTGGGAGTGGACATTCAGCACAAGGAAACCTCAGCTATGTCACAATAGCACTGCTCCATCATAGCAATGCACCAGCTAACAGCACATTAAAACACACAAACTCGTAACTCCCCACTACTTGCTCTACTACAATCTCTGTATGTAGCGACTACTATGAAGGGGACAGGGGCCAGATCGGCCC
The DNA here is from genome assembly GCA_008933995.1 of Datnioides undecimradiatus. Lineage (NCBI taxonomy): Eukaryota > Metazoa > Chordata > Actinopteri > Lobotiformes > Datnioididae > Datnioides > Datnioides undecimradiatus. The sequence continues at coordinate 1,097,110 of WARS01000047.1, read as the reverse complement.
TGAGCTAATGTTTAATAATTGTGTTTATTGTAATAATCCCAATAATAATATATATATATAATAATAATAATGTGCTTGCTTTTTTAGAAGGATTCCTGATAGCTGTATGGTGTGTATATATAGTTTAAGAAAGAAGGATGTTGTTAACATCCTACTTAGAATCCAACTTGTTGGTAGGAAAACACAAAAGTGAATAAATTATAGTGGTATTTAACAAGTGTGTCATATATCTAAAAAATGTAGATTCATTTCTTGGTATTTTTATTTATATACTCTGTCTTTGTTATGTAAATAGCTGTCATTAGATTTGATCTGCAGGAGATATTCATAAGGAGCTGCCTTTCAATTATCAAACCATCAAAGACCATTTATATTTCAACGATAAATTGAATGCGACAGCTCCAGATCCGACTGTTTTTCCTGTCACGGAGACATGAGAAGCTGAAAAGAGAATTGTTATGTAGGTCTGTGGGCACAGGTGCACAGCCGAGGCTCAGTGTCTTAAAAGCAGACACTCAAGTCAATCTGAACAGGAAGCTTGAACAATAGAACAGCACTTGTATTTTTATTCTGCCCTCTTCAACCAGGACAGAGCCATTAAGGAGCACTCTGGCTGTCAGCTGGATGAAGTTTTCTTCCCTGCATCTCTCTGACAGGCGAAGATTTGTTCTCTTGCTGAGAGAATTGGTTTGAGTCTTATAGTTCTATTGTCCCCAAGATGACAGTTCTCCTAACAGCTCTGTTTTAGCCCACACACTGAACACCCACTGTCATCAAAACCACAACACTGCGGGCAGAGTGTAGCTTTATGTTAGCTGTATACAATGCTGTCTACCCTAAAGCTACCTTATACACAATACAGTATTAGCCTTAGAGAATACACATGTTATGACAAAGACTAACTGTATTAGATTACTTCATGCATGTTTATCACTCAGTCCTGAGCGGCATGATGAGTGTGTTTTGTGTGTCTTCCATTTAATCATTATTGTGCTGTCCAGTAGCTCTCAATATAAGTATACTGCAAGTTTTCCCCCACGAAGATGCTAAATCAGGCGTGTTGGATAAATGCTTCCTGATGTCCTTCCATTCTTGAGTTTCTCCCGGCGGGCTGGGACTGATGGAGCCATTTTTCTTCATCATAGTATCATGCTGCTTTGAATAAATTCTGCAAAGCAAAGAAAGTGTGATAATGAACAACGTCATCAGCTCAACTGAATCCTCCAGAATCCTGACGCATCTTGTCATTCAGGTACTAGATGGTGGTATAAACGATTGACTCACTCCTTCAGTATCTAGATTTTGCTGTTAATTTTGAGCCTCTGTTAATTTTCCAAAAACCGATTTCTTCTCATGTTGGTAGAGACTCTCTTTTACTTTAACATCCTGCTGGAAATCCTGTTCCCTTGGAGCTACTTGGAGCACTGCTGCAGCAAAATAAACCTTTGAGTAAGTCACCCTTTAGCTTAGTCCTAATTCAACAAGAGAGAGGACATGCTAAATCATTTAAGAGACAAAATGACAAATGGGAAATTTAAAAGCTTATCATTAAACCTGTTAAATTCAAACTGTATAAATTAAACAGCACAAGTTGTTATACTGTAAGAAATATTGCTGCACTAAAACTCTATATGCTTTATGTCTATAAAATGCTAATAATAAATAATAAATAATCTATTTTATGAGCTTATCCTGCATTTTGCATGTGATTTAAATTCAAATTCATTCACCATTATGCTATAAATGCAAACACCATGCAGATAACAATACCACCTGCATCTGAGAACTTGTTTTACATGATTACTATTTGTTAATTTGGCTCAGCACAGTTAGGCAACTGGGAGGGAATGGAAGTGTCTTGTGGTTGCCACTCAACGTCATGTGAGCTTTGGGGACTGAGTGAAATATAGGCAGATAGGCATCCAGATATGTGCGGATTATAGGAAATCCCTCTTATAAAATCAATACCTGTTTGGAAGAGAGAGCTGACAGGGAGTGGAAAAAATTGATTTGTCAATGTAAAATGATCCAGTCCCTGGGTGAAAAAGTGCATTTCGCTGTTAGTGGGTGGCAGGTCAGGTTAATATGGTAACCAGAGTGTATCTAAGCATAAATTTAAGAGCAGGAAGTCATCAGTGGAGGAATACTGCATTGAGAGTCATACAGTCATACTGTCCAGTTGCTGTGTGTATGTGCGTGTGTGAATTTTGTTGTTGTACACACATCCTGTATGTATCTATGTATCTTCTTGTATGATCATAGAATTCAGACACCTGTGGCAGTCGCTCAGGTGTCGTTGTATTTAAACCTTTCACTGTCAAGATTAATCCGTATCAATCCCACTTTCAGCGGATTGGTATGAGGACATCTCTTTATGCAATTGTCATTTTTTAATTTGACAATGTTAGTATTTTTATCTTAACAATGGAGTAAATGACAATTTTGGATATAAAAGGAGATGCTTGTAGTGACAAACCCACAGAGAATTATCACCCATCTCAGCAAGTCTTCTCAGCTCAACTGAGTGTTTTAGGCATGCATCAACCCATTGTTTTGTCATCCTACTCTTTCACAGTTTGGCTTACTATTAACACTCTCATCAGTAGTTTAGCAAAAATGCCTTTTAAGCCCACTGTGTGCTAACTGTTCAGCACCAAATGGCAGATGGACAAAGTAAGCGACTTGCTGGAGTGCTCAATGGAGCATTTAGCTAATATCCCTCCAGAGGGAGACCAAAACAGAGTTTAAAGTAGAGTGACTATTATACTCATATTCATCAGGTCACCAGCAGAAACACAACTCCAACTTGTAACAAATGAATGCATTTGCTTCAGGTTGTAATAGTTAATTTCAAAAATGCAGTTAACCTGCATTTTGTAGTACTGTCTTGTACTACATGTTTTTTCTTTTTGTAAGTTAGTGAGTCTCTCTCTCTCCCTCTCTCTCTCTCTCTCTCTCTCTCTCTCTCACACACACACCTGGGAAATAAAAGAAAGCATAAAAATTAGACCTCCGTAACTACGGTTTCTGTACTCATTGACAGGTCCAGGCTGCGGCACGTGTTACTGGCAGATAACATTTTCCTGCAGGTGTAAAAGAAAGAAACAGACAAAGATATAAGCAATAAAGCCAGGTGGAGTTAGTCTGCTGAAATGCGACGGCTCTTGCCTAGTTAATTATGTAGTTTGCTCCAGCTCTATATTCAGTCCTGTCATGTAAGAACCGCTGTAACCACAGGTTACACAAAGCAGGGAAGGCCCCTCTCCCTGCTGTCACAACCCACTTCTTCCTGCCCTGTTGATTATCATTTTCTCCGCCCAGGAGGAGCAAACCACAGGGGCTTTCTTGCTCTTTGAAACTTATATTATTTGAGCTCTGCAACAGTAGTGCGCTTCGTTTCACATATAGTGGATAGTTTTCAGAATTTTTAAAATAATGTATGACAAGCATAGGCAGCAAAGAAAAAAGTCTGAAAAGTAGAGTGCCATTCTTTTTGACATTTAGGGAACTATTTATAAAGTAGTTTGCACTGGCCATCCTCAGCTTTTGTTTTAAGTTTGACACTTTAACATTGCAGTGATTTAAGTGTGCGCCAGTGTGCTCTTATGCTCTTATGTTATTACTATTTATCGTAGGACGTGATACCAGCTATTTAGTACACAATTTAATAAACATTGTGTTCTAAAATACTGTGACAAAGCCTAGAACAGGAATTATACCATAGCCAAAGGCCTGGTGCCATGGATGTCCCTTCTAAAACGATCCGACCCCACATTTAAACATTGTTTTAAACTGGCTGCTGTGCTTTAACGTTGCAGAATTCCTCGTTTAAATCTGTGTGTGATGCAGCGAATAAACAAGCCCACATTTCCCAGTGTCTCTGCCATGCCTGGACACAGGAGTGCAACATTTTTTTCTCCCCTCTCATGTGTTGACAGTTAAATTGGGAGTTAATGTTGTTCGTAATCTCCATCGGTGCTTATAGTGTAGGGTTTACAAAGGCAACTTAACAGAACGTGAGAAAATGAGTTAAGCTGAGTCAATGCTTTTAACAATCTCAGTGTGAAGAGGTTTAACAAATGATCAGTGGGACATTCATTAAACTAATTTTGATAATCACAAATCAACTATGAAACGCTCTTCATGTGATTAGATTAAGGTGGATGTGATTATGCAACAGTTTTCTGTTTTTAAAGTAGTCATGGTGATAACCCCCAGTGAAAGACGTATTTTACAATGCTTTAACAATGTGATATCTAGCCTGTCCCGACTGCCTTCTGGAGCCCAACCAAGTCCAAGCTCAGACCTGCCACAAGGGTTGGCAAGTCTGGGCTTAAGAGCCAGTTCTCAGTTGGAAGCAGTTCTAAATTTCTAAAGAATTAGTTAAAATTCCTTACAGTTCTTCTTACCGATTTCTCACATTTGACCTTCTGTCTATACACTGTCTGCATATACCTAGTGATATTACCAAGCTGACAAAATGTTAATCTCAGGACCTCAAAGTTCCTAATGGACATGGGTTTGTTGTACAAACAGCACAACATCAACAGCCTCAGTATTTTTGCTGAAAAAGTACTTATTCAAGTGATTCACCGACCTATTTCCTTGGAGTAATGACTAATGAGATTGTTTCCTATTCCGCATCTCCAGTACACCTGGCTTTAACATGCATCCCTGGTGATCATATGGTGTTTAAATAGAGCAGAAACACATAGAAATTGGAAGCAAATACTGCACACAATACAACACAATAATGCAAAACAAATGACATTACTATGAACCTCAGTCGAGCTTTGTGTTTTCCAAATAACTGAAGAATTGTTAGTTACAGCTGTAGTGTTTTTTTCTGAACTTGTGTAAAAAGTAGAACTCTGTCTGTCTAAATTAGCCATTTAGTGACTCCAGTCAACCGGCGTCAGCCAGAAATATTATTATATATGCATGTCCACACAATGTGACTTGCAACCTGGTTTTGTGTCTTGCAGAAAACAGCATGCACCCACACTCCAATTAGCTTGCTTTTCAAACGGATCAAATGCCACTTCACACTCTGATTGAGATGAGGGCACCGCCCTTCACTGTCCACGTCCGACAGACACGCACTGGCGCTCAAGAATCGTTTCATTGGTGCCCACACCCTAAACTGGTGCTTAGTGAAAAGAGATGTTTGGAATGTGTCTTACTGTTGTCAAATGCCAGTCTTAGATGTAAATGAATGCGTGCTCTAGGTTATGTGCCTGTCACACAGCGATAATCATCAGTAGTCATTCTCTTCATGTTTTGTTTTCTATGATTAAGCAAAGATTGTTTTGCCACTTGTTGGCAGATGATGCATAAATAGTGGCTGCCTTTATCAGATGGCTGATTACTTGACCCTGACGGAAGCAGACCACACATTCACACGTGATTGTCACCGCAGGTAAACGCACACATATGAACGTGTTGTGTTGATGTGTTGTGAAGACATATGACTAATAACTGTTACGCAAGAATATCTGATGGCCACGGGTAAGCATTCCAGCACTTCTACAGGAAATATACCATCATAAACTAATAGAGGCTACACTATACTGCACACAGCAATATGCCGTCACTGTTAAATAATGCTGTGGTTGTTGTGGGGAACGAAGATGCAGACTGGCATTTAGTAATGCTGGCGAGATCCGTAAACCTGATGTGAATCATTTGCACTCATCCTCTAGGTCGTCCGCATTGTCAGTTCATTACATCTTGATTGTATTTGTCAGTGCGAGGGACTTAGCCACTCATTGTGCTGCTTTCTGCATGCTTGAGAGCTGTTACCCGCACAGACATGTTTGTGTGCACTTTTCCTCACCCTTCATAGATAAGAGCACCCTTATTGATGTTTGGAGGGCATGAACTAATGTGGGCATACTCAGACACCAAGCTTAAAAGAGTACGAGTTCGGGAAAACAAAGAACAAAGCAGCTACGATGGAATTTTAAAACAAGGAGACGCTTTGAAAATAAAATACAACCACAGTATTATGAAATGGTAAAAGATGTGCAATATTGCTCTCTGAAAAACTTAAAACCATACATGTTGCCCATATATAACATATTGCTTGAATGTATCATAAGTGCCATGAAAATAAGAGAAAAGGTAATGACTACCTGCCATGGACTGGAAAGGAAGTGTTTAGTAGCCCCTCTATTATAGTGTTACATCACCACCCCAGGCCTGTGCTGATAAATGTACATTGGTGAAGTGGTTTATTTACAGTGGTTAAATCATTATAGGAATTGTGCAAATGGACTTGTTTTGCTTTATTAGACTGAAATAAAAAATAAAATTCCCTTAGGAGGATTTAAGTGAATTTGATGGCCACAGTAAAGGAGGGCAGGAGCAGCGGGCTTCAGCATACAGTAGCAGTTTGTTTTTGTGCTTCCTCCACTGAAAATCTAAGAGACTAAATACATGCAAAAATTACTGGTAGCAGTCAGTCATTTTCCCTGCCATGACTTCAAACCTTCCCTTTTCCTGCAGGATTAAGCTGCTTAGACCTACAGAGCAGACTTATTGGACCATTAGTGGCCAGTCAGTAGTCATTAATTGCAAGGCAAACTAAGCTGACACAGATTGGAATGAGAAGCGCTTGTAAAGGAGACGGCTACAAATTTCGCCGAGAGCTCGGGCATCCATTACTGAGCTGAATGTGCTGCCAGAAATTCAGTGATCAGAACAGTGGACGTGCAAGGGTGGAGTAAAGAGGACCTGTAGGTTTTATATTAAAAACTGTACCTGCCCCAGTGTGTACCCACATGTGGCTCCTTTCACTGTGGTGTAATAAAGATCAGTAGGACTTTGTAAATACTGTTGAGTGGCTGAGCGCAGCAGAGCCCTGACTTAAAAACACTCCAGCCACAGCGATATCTAAGAGCCTGTACAGTTTATCATATTTGTTAGAGCAGAATTAAAGCCAAGTGTGTAAATGCATATTACACATTAAACAGGCTGGTTGCCCTGACTTTGTACCTGTCGTTTATGCAGTTCAGTTGCATGTGATGTTTCACACATGTAAACATTTCTGTTTAGCAGGCACCACCATGCCCAGCAATATCACATATTTAGAGGCAAGTACATGTCCATATGTAGAAAACAGTGTGCATGTGTGTCGTGCGTCTATAACAGTTGCCATCAATAATCACACCTAAAGTCTGACTAACTTTGTAAAACAACTGTGTGTGCAGAAGTTATGGACCCCTTAGATTAGCTACAAATATTATTATATGTTGGTGATGTCAGCCCTGACTTAGTGAAGGAACACATCAGTGTTCACTTATGCACTGTTTTCCTAATACTCCTCAATGCTAATTGTGTCCAAATGCAAAATTTAATTGTGGACATTGAAACATAACAAATGCTCACATCTGCATTTGGCTGTTACTGGGTTTTGTTGCAAAAGCTACAAAGTCAAGTTTGTAGAAATACACAGAAAGATAATAATTTACAAAAAAATCTAAATCATAAAGCATGCTATACTAGATTTTATGATATTAATGTAATCCCATCACTTTTTCACCCTGTATCTAATCCCTTCCTCTACTCCTCTGGCCTAAAGCTCCCCTCCCCAAGCTCATCACAGCTTGTCACATCATTTTGGGGTCACTTCATTCGGAGGCCGGCAGCAGGAGACCTCCGCAGGTTCTAAAAACAGATGTGACAGGCCTATTAAAATGAGTGATCTCCACTGCCCTGCTCTCCTCTGCCGCTGTAGCTAGAATGAGTACTAAGCTGTCTTCCCCAGGGCATGGACAGGAGCAGCAGGGCGCAAAAGGCCTGGAAGATAAGGTGACAGTGGCACATAGCTGGCATTGTGGCAGCTCCCAGAATTATCTCCTGATGAGCTTTTCAATTTTAGGGAGGGTGGTGGAACCTGAGCTCTCATGCCTTAAGGCTGTTAGGCACACAGTGAGAGATAAACATAGTCTGCAGAGAGTGGGGGCACATATACATACAAAGACCAGGACTCTATGATGAAGCTTGAGTACAGCAACATGTAAACAACATGTTTTTTTTTTTTTCTTTTGACAGTAAACAAATACTAGTAAGACTTGGACAGATAAATTGCAATATCTCTGTAAACAGTCAGTGGAAACGCAAAGCCTGCAAACACACAAATCCACCAAAGCCACGACAGCAGCTTGTCCCTTTTTCTATCTCCAGCAGCCTATGTGCTATCATTTTCATTTCTACCAAGCTCCCTGGGACAGTAATACTACACTCCAGGGTTAGGGCCTTCGCTAACTCATTTCGAGCCTCTGGAAGAAACATTCTCTCATATGAAAATCTTATGGTCAGATGGCTGATAAACACATGTAGTACAGGTTATTATGCTCCAGTGTCTAGTTATTTGACATTTGACTGTGAATCTCTGTTTTTGCAATGTCAGCAATAACCTATTGTTTAGTTTGAAAATTGCACTTGCTCAGTTCAAAAGTCAGGTATCCAATATTATTCAAATTTACTAATGATTCCCAGGGTTGGAAGAGGTGCTACAATGCTGCATGGTGCAATTTAGAAACATGATAAAATATGTGCATTTAAAAAAAATGCTTGGTAGAACGAAAAGCTTTTTTTGTGAATATATAATGAATAATGACTTCTGATGCGTAACCACATTTTATGATGCCATACTCACTTCTGGTTCTGGCATATATATATTATATATCTGCACTTCATAATAACTATAGACAAAAATACAAGTCAACACACAGCAAGAGAATAAAATCTTGAGAAAAGCAATTTATATTTCTTTCAAGAATGACACTGTAGGGTTTCTGTGTGTCTGACCTCTGTCAAATCCCTTATAAAAACAAATCAAAGTGTTTCTAACATTCCTCTTCAACACCTTGGTCCATGTTTGAATTGTAAATTTGTTGGCACGAGGTGGAGTGGGAGCTGCTGTTCCAGAATTATCTATTCTGTTGGAAGGGCTGCCAGAATGTGTGAGAGGGTCTTCCTCTGAGGGCCACAGCTCTGAGCTGCTGTCTCCTGCAATCCACCCTGATCAATGGCTCGCTCTGAGATGAGCCAGCTCCCTCACAGACTGAGGGGCAACGGAAGCAAGGTGAAAATAGGAGCTTTTTTCTCCTCAGCAACATTAATACGAGATCAAAGGGATCAGGTTTATATGTCACAATCTCTCATCTGTAAGCTTTGTGGGGAACTTGTGCCCGTGTTAAAGTTAAGTTTATCCTCATGGGCACCTGCATGAACGCCCACATCAGTTATTCAAAAGTAACGAACCAAACCATAAACTCACGCTCTTTAAGCATTACGAACTATGATTTATAGCACAATATATGCTTAATGCACATGCATTGTGCTATAATTATGCTACATTAATTAATGTGCTCTTTATTTTTGTTGTGGTATATCATTGCAAAACTCTGAGAGATCACCAGAATTGTTAGGAATTGTCTCATTCTAAATTTCAGGGACCCTAGTGTTGGGCAAATAAAGAAACTGACAAACTTTGACATCTCTAGAAAAATGGAATAAAAGCAAACAAAAAAATCCACATGAAATATGCATAAATAGCCCTGCAGACAAATGACCCGTGCAGTCGCTCGGGAAAGGGACAGAGAAGAGGAACCGAGGCAGAGGACAAGTGTAGCAGAGACGAGGGCTTGTCTCAGTGGGGCAGTGGAAGGAGCGAGGGGAGGTGATGGAAGCTAAACTAGCATGAAACTGCCTTCCGTCACGGATTACCAAGGCAGCGCTTTTCATTACCTGCCTTTCATAACCAGATATTTATGGCAACAGGATGTGTTGGAGAGGCGTGAGACACATGCCGCCCATTTGCTGCAGAGATCCATTGCCGGTGTTAGTGCATGTGCGCATGTGTTTGTGTGTGCGGGAGAGAGAGTAAATGGTGCAGAAAGAAAGTGAATTGTATAGGGAAATGGCTGCTGCGATATGCTATATTATTGCCTATTTCACAGTTGTGTGCGTTTGCTGACTGGATTGTTTGAGGGTGTTTTTAACAGGGGCATATCTAAGTTGAAGACTGAAGGCAAGATCATTCACGTGGCTCGTGGCTGGTTTTAAAGCTCATGTGACCTGCACACCTCCACCTACGTGTATGTTATGGTAGCAGAAGGTATGTGACTGGGGAATACTGCATAACTAGCAGGGAAGGAGCAGGCCACACAGAGGCATGGGAGTGAGTGTGTTTTTAGTGTTTGACTACAATATCAATCTTTTTTTTCCTTTAAATTTCATGTGGTTTGGATCTGTGGTTTTGTGGTCATGTAGCTGTATCTGTGACTCTGGTATCTTTTGTTTGTTGAATTAATATAAATGTTCCCCACTAAAGCACAAAGATCCACACTTGTACTCTCTGTCCCACCATACATTCAGCCTGACGATGAGCCATGGGCATGACCCAGATTAGTTTATTTAAGAGTCGGCCGGTCACCGTCCACAGGAGCAGCAGCATTCAAGATGCCTGACACCTTCAAGATCAAAACAACCATGTCCTCCATTCTCCCTCTCCCTTTTCATAGGCCACCAGTGTGTGCATGTGGGCGTGAGGAGTGTTGTGTGTGCATGGACTTCCAATCAGTGGAGACTGCGGACAGCCCGGTGCCCTACGCTTGGAGGCAGCCATCTGTCAGCTGACGCTTGGTCGCCACGGCAATCAGAACGCTCTGCGGCGGGTCCAATCTGTTCCACCACAGGTAGAGCTGTGGGAGGGCAGCGATCACTCTACACACTCTCTCCTCTTATTCTTTCTGTCTAATCTATCCTTTTGTAACATCATTGCTCACTCACCATCTTTTCTTTTTAACCCCTGTATATTGTCCTTTTGACCCTTTTTTGAACCTCCCATTTCCATCATGTTATGTGAAGCTGTCATTATGGTCACATCCTGGTTTCAATGCTGTTTTGGGGTTTTTTTAATGTCATTTTTCATGTGACATATGGTAAGCTGTTTCAACACCAGTCAGCATATAGACACTTTCAAGATATACGAATTTTGTTTTACCTTGCAGGTTAAGGACAAGCAGGAACATTATCCAAAAAAACAAATAATATCCCAGTGTGATGTAGAGCGTGATAAACAGTACTGATGTCCTGAGCCACCTGCACTGCTTCCCTTTCATAGCAGGGGCATCACACCACTTGTGTCATTATGATGGTAGTGCGCTAAATGTGGTGTATCACTGCTCCCTCCAGCCTGTTAAATGTGCCATGCTGTACCCAAGCCATGCCAGGCAGGACTCTGCCTCTCCGTGCCTCTAGGTTGGCAAAAGGCCCAGCCGTTAATCTGATCAGAGCCATGCTAATAGCAGAAGGCAGCCCTCCTAACCAGACAGCTAGCCAGGCCAAGAAGCCTGTAGCAGTGTAGGTGACATCCTGAGCTCTGAATTATTGAATGGGACCCAGAGCAGAGCTTGGCTGTGTCATTAAGCCATTGAAACAGATGTGTTTTCTGTTACAATGAGATTATTGTGAGTGTGAGAATGAGGAATAAACCTGTGAGTGTGGAAGCATTGTGATTAAGTTGATTTAATGGTAAATTCCATATTCTACCCAATTTTAACAACTGTGCTCAAACCCACTGTTCAGGTGAGTTTGAGCAGTCGCAGCCTGGAGTCACACATGCACCCTAGGATGTTTGGGAAGGTAATCTGCTCCAGTGCCAGTTCTCAAGATGTGCCTCATTACGTTTGCATTTGGCATATTTTACTGGTAACATATGATATATAGTTGTTCTCAGCTAGATATAGTGTTTCTGGTGCTCCTTCATCTGTTATAGCAAGAAAATCTGGAGCCTTTAGACAGCCCATCCTCATCCCAAGCATGAACAAAATACATAAGATTAAAGTCAGTTTTCAACCAATGCTGGAACTTGAAACAGTTGGCACATTGCATATTGTTTCATGCCACCTTGCAGTTGGCTGGCTTGCCACAAGGAACAGTTGTTTGATTGGACCTTGGTTACATGTACACTTTTACATCTGCTTATGTCCAATAAACAGAATAACACTCTTTTGAAAATGAACATTTTCATTTTACCACTGAAAAACAAAAATAATCCTTTAATTGTCGTAATGCAGCCAATCTACAGTCTGTTTGTGCATGTCAACCTACAGCGATCAAAGAAAAGACAAGAGACTGCAAGACACAAGATAAAAATACTGCATTATCAGCAGTGTTGTTTTACAAACATGCTTTTGATGACAGAAATACAGCAGTACTCTGCTTCCAGGTTGCCCCAGTGACATTTTAAAATATGACATTTTACCGAGTAAATCAAATAACGGCCTATTCACAACTTTTGTTTTTAAGTTTAGTCTTAAGATTAGTATGATTGTTTCTTTGCTCCTACATTTAACCATGTATACTCTTTCGCTGAGCAGTGTTTACTACAGTAGCAGATATTTATGAACTAAGGGTTTTTTAAGCCATCCCATTAAATGTTTACATAGCCTTTGACGGTAGACATGCATGCATGCACAGTTCAAAATGCATTGGTTTATTCTTCTTTGAAGCACATAGTGACACATAAGCAAACACACTGTGTGCCACACACATAGATGAGCAAAGCACACATATTTTGTGCGTGCATCATCCACGTTGGTACACCCATTTCTCTGTATCTGCCCGTCTAGCAGGCAGACCCGTACAATAAAACCTCGAGCTAGGCTGTGTGACCAAGCATGTTAGGGCTCTCTCATATCTTTCATATTATCCAAAATAAATAACATCTTGGCAGCAGCTGCCTAAACAAAGCAAAACATGCAGATGGAACTGTGAAGGAGGACTTTAATCTGTTATTCTTCCTTTACTGTAGGCAAATAAGATCAGTATCTTCCAGCCATGGTGATATGACATTCACCAAAGTTGCAGCAAAAGCTACTCTGAGTCAACATACATGTAGGTCAATGGAAAATTCTGATTGGTTCATTTATTTTCATGGTTTTATCTTTTCTAAATCCTGGAACTGTTGAGTTGCCCACATCCTTTTGCCACACCCACAGCTTTAGTGCTTCAATTTCAACCAGTCTCTATGTCATCCATGCCAAAATCACCCACTTCCAATTAAAAGATGGAGATCATCCACACAAAGTTATGTCTATCAAATCCTTGTTTTTGGCCTTAGTTTTTCAATTTTTCTGCCAGTTCTTTCCCCTCTGCTGGCACAGTGCAAAAACAAAGTGAGCAGAAGGGACTGGCAGAGTACAAACACCAAAATTTAATATCATCCTCTGTTATTCATTGGGTGTACATTGGTAAAACTTAAATTGGACAATAAGAGGATATTGTAAATGTAAAGGACAGATTTATTTTTTACATGTGCTGCTCCTGCATAAGGTTTAAAGCAGATGTGGTTTAAATGTGTAAATGAATACGAAGTTGAAGTTTTGCCATGACTCCTGGATATGTCCAAAATAATGAACAATATTAGTGTTGTGCTGTATTAGTTCTGACCACAGTTATGTTAACACACCATGTGATCATACGCTGTAACTTGCAGCGTTCTGTGACTTTTTCACCATTTACATGAATATACTAACCACAGCAAGGCCTGGCCTCCCACTGAAGTGAATTTTACAGCATCTGTTCAAGTTAAGTTCAGCCAAAACAGTGGAGGCATGGAGTTTATATGCTCAACATTGTGAGCCAAACCACTGTTATTCAAAACCTAACCACAATACACAGGCGGGTTATGAACACTGGAACATAAACATGTTATTTTTCTCTGAAAGCTTGTTCAGAGTTGGCATTCCCTCTTTTTCTTTTGTTTTCTTTAAACCAGTGATTGGCAGGTATTCCTCAATACCCGGCCACCACAGAAATCAGGACTTTCATGCCACAACCAAAATTAAGATTACAATAACACTTCCATACACCAGATATTTGTGAAAACACCTTAAGATTATTAAAAATTCAAAAGGACACTGAAACATGCTGAGGACAAGTGATTTCCTGTTCCTGTTCTTGTTCTGCCCCCCCCCCCCGTACTATTAGAGAGCAAACTGCAAGAATCACACATGCTTGCCTTGCTCTTGCTACTGGCCCTTGAGTAATTAACTCTCACTGCATCAGAACATTTTGCGAGTCCATTGTTGTGTTCAGGAGCCATCTATGATTGAAGTTTTCTTGTGCCCAGCTATTTTTAAGTGGCGTACTACAAATTAAAAAGCTACATTCATCCAGTTTTGGCTTATGAACTTTAAAACATGTCATTTTGTAAACTGTTGCCACAATAACTCTACCGGCCTCATCCCCATGCTGCTGGAGCTGCTGTGTCATGGAATTTTTACGAGCCACTACCAAAGAAGCTCTCTGCTCAAAAGCTTCTTGGGTTACCTACATGACATTTAGACTGCAGTAAATTGAATTATTAAAACCAATATTTTATATTTAAGTCTGGTTACAGCCTAATTAATCTTTCTGGGGAATCGGCTGCCATAATGAAGGCTTTGCCTTGGTGCCTCGCTTGTAAAAAGGCAACTGAAATGCAGCAAAAAGCGTAGTTTGTAATTTAACTAGTTACTTTAACTGCAGTTTAGAAGGTGTGGGTAGATATCATAGTAAGATTTCTACCAGCAAATTCACTTTGGTCCTGTTTCCAAGCCCTGAGAGCTCAGCGCGGACCTATGACAAGCTGAAGCATTACTTCTGCCAGCTGGCCTCAGAAAAGCTTGGAAATCCGTCAAGAGAACAAAATATTTTTCCCTGGTGTAATTTGATTACATTCTCTGTTGCTGTTGTACAAGAAGCTTGTTATAATCCTTGCCTACCAATTAAAACTACTTTGAAGAACTTCTTCATAAAATTGCTGATATATTAAAAAAAAAAAAAAAAAAAAATCAGTCCACCAGGTCAGGTCAGTTTTATTGATATATCACAAATTACAAATTTGCCACGAGAGTCTTAACAACCTGTATGTTATCTGTATTATTATCCATAGACCCTTGAAGTGAATAAGCAGAATTTCTCTCGAAAAACTCAGGACTTTTCTTTTCATTACATGTTCTCAGAAACGTTGTTTTAGGAGAGCTAGCAGCAAGAATAATTGTTTTTTTATCTGTAAACAACCTTGTGGCCTCTCATGTCTTATCTACTTTTCTTGGGAAACTAGAGATATTCACTGAACAGGAAGTGAGACTGTCTACTTGCTTCATTCAGTTGACATGTCGGTGTGTTGTCGCAGCTCTCAACTGGTATGTTGCCAGACAACTCAGGCGTGATAGTTACAAGCTCTCTCTTTCAGAGTGATCATTAAAGAACCTAATACATCATAACATAAATACAAGCTTACACCTCGCTCTGACACTGTGGAAAATGCCTGTGGCTGAATTCCAGCTGTTGTGGTTTAAGGCTTAAATTCTGATGACAGATGAATATTGTGCTTTCAGGAGGTGGAGGGAGGATAGTAGAAAAGATGGGTGGATGTTTATTCATACCTATGACACACAGTTGGGCACAGTTTGTTACCAAGGCAGGTTTCTACGTATACCTCTTTTGGTCTGTTGATTTAGGAAACGCCTGTCTGTTTACTACTGGCTCACCTGTTGAAAAGATGACAATGATCTTTTGTTAAGCTTGCCAAACCTCTGAAATGAACTTACAGTCACAGCTGCAGAGACAGACGGTGGCACAGGGCAACCGCATTTCTCAGTCATAGTTAAAAAAAACCCAACCCTTTTGTTCGTCTGATTCCCTCATAAAGCAAATCTATTGTCACAAATGGATTATAAACAGCAAATAGAAACAATCTACTGAAATAACACTATTTAAACCCCTCTAACCTTGTGTTTAAACAGATTAAGGGTATTCACAAGTCATGGGTGTGTGTAGTGTGTCCATAATAGCACGAATTTGGTCACATGTCATCACCTCCCTTCTTTGCTCTCAAGTTTTCTTTGCTTTTTAAAGCCCTTTGATAGTATTATTATCCATATGAGTGCGTCACAGTTTGAAGTCCCTCAAAATCAATGAATCAATGCGAACGTGGCAGAACTAGGACTTTGCAATGTTATTCGCAGGTTAATTGTTGGTTAACAGTTAGCTGTGGTGTTATCTTTAAAAGTCACCAGATTTATCAGAAAAGTCACTGACGCTGGTCTCTCAATAGCAAAATCTTTCGCCCTGCTGTGATCAGTTGTGTCTGGAACTCTTGCTACATTCTGGATCCAAGTAAGAGTGTCACAGTCATTTGAAGGCACTGAATAATTAGACATATTTGCAAGCCAAATTATGTTTTTATTCTTCTTTATATCACAGGCACTTTAATCAGTTTCTCCAATCCAGCAACTTCACACTGACAGCATTTCAGATATACAGTGTGCATTTATGTCAGCGCTGCAGCCATTTTAAGTGCCTTTTGTGTTGTCGGTGTGAATATTTATAGTGTCAGGTAAATATGAGGTGATTCCTCATTGGTATTTAGGTATGCAATAAAATGAAAACATCTCCTACATGTGTACCAGCGCATGTGCATGTGGTTATTGAAAGTTCAAGACTGTGGGTGTTTGTGTATGTGATTTCTCATATTGAACAAACTGTTTGCTTTGTGTCTGAACGGTATAATTAAGATACCTCTGGTAGTGACAGCGTACACTGGAGGGATAAGAAGCCCCTCCTTTCAGTGCTAAATCCTCCCTCCTCACCAGCCTCCTCGTCAGCTGCTTCCCTCCCACTGCAAGCTATAGCTGTCAGAAGGCGGGACCACAGGGAGCCCGCTGATGGTATTTATAGCACACCAGTGCTCTAAGTGATAGATGTCACCTTCACGCCACAGCCTCTGGGGCACTGCACCAACCGTCCTGCCTGACTAACAAGCTGCAAAGTGCTGTGCATGCATGTGGAAGGGACGAGAGCAAGCGTGGCGAGGTGGAGGCAACGAGTTTCTGTCTTGTGTGTAGAGGAAGCGGGGGAGCAAACAGCATGCAAACAAAAAGTGAAGCAAATGTGTTAACATTTTTCCCACCTAGCTTGCTTCCTTCTTGGTGTCTCACTTGCTAATTAAAACAGCCCTTTTGACTGTCTCCTGGTGAGAGGTTTGTTTAACATGAAACAGTTTGTGTTTGTGGCACTTTTGAGTGCTGTGTTCCTTCCTTGAAGCAGGATGATGGATGAGAGGGAGGGTGATGAAGACAAGCTTGACATCAGGGTGTGACTTAACAAGTGAGTCTCTTGGCTGGACTCCTGTAAGTGTAACTTTATAGGTCTCATGCCCAGTTTTGATGCACAGTTCACATCTGAACTTCTCACTTTATGTGCAACAGAACAGTAGATAAAAACATAAGCATGAATAACCCAAAAACAAAGCAATATGTCATATGAACAGTGATCAAAATATAAGCATATGCAGATACCACCCACGGAAAAACATAAACACAAACACAAACTTTTATTTGCCACAGAGCACTAGCTGTGTTCCACCAGTGCAAAATAAAAACCCCATAGCTACTGTCACTGTCACAAGGCGTCATCTTCTGACATTTTCAATCATCTCCTTTGACAGAGATATTTTTGGCCCAAGTGGTAGTTGTACTTTGAAGGCGTCTGTAATTCAAAATATAATTCAGGTCTGTCTGACGTGTGGAATAAGCTTGTCGGAAGGCTGAGGCTTGGGGAAAGAAGCTTTTGGCTGAGGACTCAACTTGGCATTGTTCAGATAACCAAACTCCTTCTCCAAACCCAGTTAAAGTTGGTAATGTGTCCAATTTCATACCACGACTGGCCTCCTGAGCTCTGTTCAAGAGTGCATCTTTAAAAACTGAAATACTACACTAATGTCCTTTTAAAACCTGGACCGCTTACTCAGGTGACATGTTCATTTCACATTAAATTACTTAACCATATCGCTGCAGTTTCAAAACAAAAAAATGTTTGCCTAGTCAAAATATTACATCCTGTGTCAAACTAAACATCAGGTACCCCAGAGAGTTCATAAACTAAAAACCAGGGTGGACAGTGTTACACTCAACGTTTCGTTTGCCACCTCAGCAATTACACCTTTTATATTTATCAGCAGCTAAAACCAAATGTTTGCTTTGCATGTAATATCTGTGCATTGTTTTATTACTAGATTATTCCAAGCTTAGGCAAACTCTGGCAATGTAGCATCTGCGGGGTAGCAATACACTCAGCTGATGTCTTCATTTTTTGTACATTAATGCCTATGTGGCATTAAGTACCTCTTGAAAAAGAGGTCACTTTTATAATTTTGTATTCTTATAGTTTTGGCCCTAGCCTGTTCCATACACATTTTCTCCTGCAGGTTGCCTCAACTGTTCAGAAGCAGGAAAGCAGAAAAATGTATGTATTTGTACAAACTTCATTTGCATTCAGTGTTGTGTCCATTGTTGGTATTGCACAAGGCAGCTTGCTGCACAAATGTGTGTGCTGAGAGGTTGGGCGGGAGGCACAAGATTCATGCGTGCCTCTCCATGACAGTGACAAAATGGTCAGTGAGATGCTGAAATTCATCCCTGCAAGGGTGAATGTGTTGACATTGCTTTAATTCAACTTGCCATATGACACTGTGTCCAGTTTTCCTCTCTGAGAGAGCAGGATGCACAAGGATATAGGCTGTCAAGCTCACATAGCCTGTTGTAATACTGCACACATGCCCAGTGAAAAGGTGAGAGATGGAGCTGAAGAGGCTCCACTCTGTACAAACTTAGATGTTCATCAAAAACAAAAAAGAACGTATATTTTTTGGGTTGACTGTAGATTGTTTGGAAAAGATGTGTTCTTCATGGAGTGTGACATCAGCTACAAATTTCAACATTACACAGTTAAAACAACTCCTGCATGCTCTATATGTTCAGTATTTTCCAAACCATATCTATAAAAAATTTAGTGTTATAAATGAACTCTGCCCTCAGACCTAGAAAAAAAACAACCACCATTGATACGGCCCATTACTGCCATTCCACATAGAGAAGAATCTGAGAACCAGTTTTAAGTTATTTTGTATATCTGTGTCCCTTCCACATGATAAATCATGTACAGCTAATGTTTTATGACAAGTGACAGAAAATGTTCTTGATCTCTTTGTAGTTTATTTAACATTATGTCAACATCACATGGTCGATAAGGCAGCTGTTATTCCAGTGTACAGGGCTTTTCTTTATTTATTGCCTTACAGTCTTCTTCAAGAACAGCGCCAGCCCAGTGAAATGTGTCTCCATCTGTCTAGTTATCAGTTGTGAGAGTAAAAGTGACTCAAACCATTTGTACTTTATCGTGTCTGTCTAACCACCCAATAAATTGTGTACATCAGTGCAGTGGCAGTCTCCTCTTACCAGTGTGGCCTTCCTCAAATGATCAGCTGACGGAAACTGTCAGGAAGTGTCAGGAAACACGTTTGTGTGTGTGTGTGTGTGTGTGTGTGTGTGTCTGTACCCATGCATGTGAGTGTGAACACAGGCATGCACATGTTTGAAGCTTGTGAATTTGTGTGCATGAGTCAGAGAGAGAGGGAGGCTGGTCTGGAGTCAGGCGCAGTGGACACACTATCTCTCTGCTGACAAGTGTCATCAACTCCAGCTGCTTGGGGGTCTCTGCTGTCGTACGGGTGAGAGGGGGCAGACAGGAGTGCGAGCACTGCTGGAGGGAGACGGGCTACAGGGATTGGGGGTTTTGGAGGTGGGCAGTCAAACATTTGGGGGAGGTGACAACACAACCATGCTGAATGCAACCAGCAGCCCCCCATTGGCAATCCCAGTGTCAGCACCCAAGCGTCCACCTGTCGTTTCCTCTTAAACCCCCCCTTCATCCCCCTCTTATTCTCCTTCACAACCGCAGAGAGAGGGTGGCAGACGTGGAGTCCAGCAGCCCCAGTTAAAGGCCACTAGTACAAAACCTAAAATGAGGCACGACATAACTGTGGCATGTTTGCTTAGATTAGATTTGCATTGTCAGATGTTTTGAGGCGGACCGGTCCAAGGCATTTACACCTCTATATATAGGCCGCATGCAGGCCCATCCGCAAGTCACAGACAGATGCAATTTGTTTCATCTGCTTTTATAGCTATCATGCAGCCCTGTAAAAGTGCCACACTGTGTACCTTGTGCATTGCCGCCTAACACTTTTTAACAGTGCTGATGAAGCAGGATGCAGTGTGGGCATCCAGTGCTGTGAGGTCTCCTTGGGTGGTGTTTGGGGTTATTAATAATCTCGTTTTCCCTGCTCTGATTAAATCAGCAGTCATGGTAGTACATGCTCTGGACAGCTGCCATGCTTTCTTCTGTTAATTAATGGGTGGCTAATTGCAGTCTCTCTATAAATAAATATATCTATATCTATATCTATCTATCTATATATATATATATATATATATATATATATAAAAAAAGAGCTGTGCATGCAATAACAGTCATGAGTCAGTGCAGCTTCGTCTTTCCCTGCATGTAGTAACATGATGGTTGAGCACACGGAGCACAGATTTGTGAGTAACCAGGTTCCTGTGGAGCTCTGACGCTCTGAGCCCAGATTCTTCCAATGAGCTTTTATCTTGTGAGCATGTAAATGCAGTCAGTCTCCATCTTACTGCCAGCTTCACAGACTCTTCACCGCCGCTATTCTGGGCAGCAGAAAACACCATCTGCTTCATCTATTAGTGACTAAGCAGTGGGTTACAATCAAGTTTATCTGCTAGTGTAACCAACACAGGATCCGATGGAACTACGGTCATCAGAGGGAAGAATGTACAGAGCATCGTAACTGGNATATATATATATATAATACTGATGTGTTCTTTATTGCCTTCACTAAAAGCTCACTAAACAGGTTGACAGCAAAGCTTGTCTGAACACACAACCTTTACTTTGACAAAAACATGGGGCGATGCTGTGCCAGCTAAACCCAGTGTCAGCGCACACACACACACCCTAAGATGCATCTGGCTTCCCATAAATCTGTCCGTGTCCATCAACAATGAAATGCAGCTGGCACACACATATCACACCCCCTGCACGCTCGCACCAGGAGTCGGGTTTACTCGGAGTGTGAAAATAAGATCTGCCATCTTCAATAAATGCCTCATAGCAGTGCGATCAGTCTGAGGCTTTCCAGCTATGTGTGGCCTCCTCTGGCTAAACCGTCTCATTAGCAACAGGGGACCTCATATTTACAGCACAGTTTAACACCATTTAGATTTACACTTAGAAGGCTACCTGCCCAGCCAGACCAGGGCCCCCGGGTCACTTATCAGGTTTTTCTTTTTTAAGTTTAAACAAGTTACAGTTAATCTGAGAGCACCTTATATAAGGGGTAGTCCAGGGCCATACTGATTTTAAAATAAGGATATATAGTTGCGTAAGTGCGTGTGCGCGTGTGTTTGGTACTGAAGATAAGCAGAGCCACTGTGCTGACAACTCGGAAGCATAATGCGTAATGAACCCAGACACATGATCTCCGGCTACCGTGGTGTCACTCTAGATGCCCATCCCGGAGTGTTGAGGCATTCTGGGAAACCCTCCAGGACTTCGGGACCTTCTGTCAGCTCTATCAGACACTCTCAGAAAGGTCCAACATAAATCCATCTTTGGGGGCTCTTGTGTTGAATTGGATCTGAACTCCAGAAAGTACTGAAGTTCCCTCTTAAGGCTCAGCTGGTGGTAATATTTAAAAATAGTACGATCAAATAGATCTTGTTCTGTGTGAGTCAGACCAACATGTTATCAAACGGTCTGACCTAAAACAACTGGGCATATTTATTTGTTAACAGCATAAAGAATGTCAGTTAGACAGCTGTTAGACAGCTGTTAACCAAATTATTTTTTTTACCAAGAATGGACACAAAAGGTTGTGTCTGTTCATTTTGCTGTTTGCCATGGCTGCAGGTTTTATCAGGACAGGAGGTGGTTGGAAATGAGACCCGTCTGTCACTACAGTCTTTTCTCTTAAATCACTTTTACCTTATTTCAGCTGGCTCATCTGTGCATTTAGTATTTGGTAACTGGTAATAAAAATGATAAGGGTTTTACAAGTACTGCTGAAGTTTTATTTCAGTTGACCGTCTTTTCTCTATTTGAGACTTGTTGTTTTCAGTCAGCGTTTATATGGCCAATATATTACTGGATCTCGAGGCTGTTGCTGAACAGAGGCACAGCTGAATGGCATAATATATACAATATTATGCACAAGCTAACAGAGGCATATGGCTTTGGATTCAAGAGCTAGAGATTTCCAGGCTAACACCAGCAGTTATCTCCAATGAAGACTCTGTGATGAGCACAGGCACGCAGCACTGGCCAGGTGGCTCTTTGGAAGATAGTGCCAAAAGATGAAACCACCTCAGTGTCAGCATTTTAATTTGATCTGCCATGTGCACATATGTCTTTAAAGTCTGTGGGGAGTCTCTTAGCCATTGATGTGCTTCGCCAACGGTCTGCAGTCGTACAGGTTAGCACTGCAGGCTAATCTGTAGTGAGTCGGTCCCAAAAGCCTGCGCCAAGTTGATGGCAGGATGAGTGATCTCCTCTCCTCTGATCCCCGGCCCTCGGATGCCCACTGTGTGCCAACTATTCAGCTCCTTTGTAATAGGTGCCAACATGCCCAGACGGGGAGAGGAGGAGCAGCGAGACCCAAACAGGATTTGAGAAGCAGTAGTCCTCCGCTGCTAGATATCAGGCTGCGGGGGGAGTGTTTCCAGGACTTGCAAAATGTTACTGGGGCAGCAGCCATCCTGCAACTTGGTTTATGAAAAAGGGTTCGGGAGGGCGCACTGGCAGATTATATGAGCCTTCAGCAGCTCCACAGATGGCTGTGATGTGTCACCATGTTATTGATGGAGATAAATGTGCAGAATGATTATGATGATGATGATGATGATGATCACCATAAATAACACACATCTAATGCCTCAATGTTTGCATACCAGTTCTTCCTGCAGCAGCAAATTTTACATAAATGTGGTGTATCAGTCCATGTTCAAAGGTCAACGTATCCAGCTCTTATGACATATTGGATGGTGAAGGACTCAGCCATCGTTATGTTGATGAATGCATTTAGTCTTTTTTGGTGCTCTTGTGTGGCTAGCAACCAGCTAGCCGAAACACCTAATGACCAGAGTCTTATGTCCACGCATCAGTACCACAATTGGTAAACACGTCTCTTAACTTGAATACTGTAATGAAATTGTGAATGCATGCATCAGAGTAGCATTTGATGGCGAAAGACAACCTAAAGCAAAATATCTACTTTCTTTCCCCTGAACACATTTCAATAAAAAACTCTCTGCACAGCAATGAACCTAACTACACTGTCAGAGTGAGTCACGCTGGTGAAACTCAGCATCTCATGTATCCATTCAGTGTCAGAACAATTCCACCATTAGAGCTTTGTGAAGAGCCCTTGAGAGCGCTACATTGACGATGGAGTTCTCGCTCCTCCTTTCTCCTCCACTCCACAGCCTGCCCACATTAACTCTCCAGCCCATTCAGCTGTGATTAGAAAAGCCTCCCGGCTTCCAGAGTTTGCAATCATTTGACCATAATGAATTCCAGTCACTCCCTCCTCCTACCCTCTGCTCCCACTTGTACTTGACAAGTTATAAGGAGGAGAGTGCAGAATGGAGAGACAAAGAGCGCATGGCAGTCATGGAGAGAGAAGTGTTCAGCGAGAGAATCATACACAGAGAATTAAGCCTGAAAAAAGGCTGTCTGGAAGTAAAGGGGAAAATACAGACATTACACTAACAAAAATATTCTATATATATATAAAAGGATAGCCAGGTATTAAATGTGAATTGAGAGAAACAGCAATATATTAAGATTAAAAAAACAAAAAGGACAAAAAGAAGCCATGTCTCTGGTCATTAATGGTTGAAGGACACGATTGAGTGGCATACACAATACTACTGTTATGCTATAATATGCATCTGCTGATAAAAGAGTGCAAGTGAGGCCAGGAGTGAGGTGACAGCAAAGCAAAACCACAATTACTGCACCTTGAAGACTAGACTGAATGATTTCTCATACATAGAAAAATCCACAAGAACTTAAAGCAGAGGACTGCAGTTCACCCACTAATCACCCAGGAACATCGCTTGTATCACCTAGAAGCCAAGGTTAAGCAGCTCTTTACCAATAGGAAGCATGTTAGCCATATAATAGCAATGGAAATTTCACATCTGCATCATTTATGAAGTCAAAAGAAATGCGTGGTCTTATTCAGTTATTAAATCTTAAGTTAATGTTTCAGTCTGAAACATAACGGGTAGCAGTTGTTACATATTATAAATATTTAAGTTAATTTCAGTGTGAGAAGTTATAACTTGCTCTTAATTTTCACATATATTATGCACATTATCCTTTTACACTTAAGGCATGTTTTGTTGCTCAGTTATTTGATACACAGATTAAATCAGCATTAAAAAATGTTTTGCCTCCTTGATTGAAATTATGATTAGATGCAGTTGGCTGTACATTATTATTTACAACAGCATTCCATCATGTTATATTTACCTAATTTGTTATCAGTGCTAGTGTTTTTCATTTTAAGAATGTTATATCCACTTGCAAAACAATTCTTGGGGAAAAAAGAAACAAAACCAAAAAAAACCCCAAGATGGTTGACTGTGCTCCAGTCTGCTTTTTGTTCTCTACGGCTCTTTCATCACTGTGTCACAGCGATGATGCTGACAGTGCCGTGGTGATGACCTTTCCCCATTGCCATGCCAACATTCCCAGGTCCCTCTGGCCAGCAGTGTCCCTGTCACCTATAATCAGCACCACAGTCTGGCCGGCAAGCTGCGTTCTGAGTCGGACCAGTTGAGACACAAAGACAAGTCCGCAGAATCGTGGAGTTTTCTGTAAATACAAGAGGGCAGGCAGAGTATACCACTTCTTGCAGTGGATTAAATAGTGTAGCAAGTGAAGATTAGGCATGTATTGAAATTCACACCATGATATTCACCATTTTTCTTTTGTTCAGGTGAGATGATAAACTGCTGAACAAAATAATGATGGGTTTTGTTTTTAAAAGCAAGACGACATAGAAAATGTCAGCTGCGAAATAAACAAGAAACCAGTGATGTACAAAGGAAACAAATCATTCCATAGTTCCCATGTCTATGTTTAAATAGTAATCTTGCTATTGGCCATGCATTGGTTAAGGTTCCACTCTGCTGTTGACACTAAACTCACATACCACGCATCACACCCCATTTGCTACCAAGTACAAACAAATCAGAAGTGTTTTTCTTATGAAAAACTTTATGAAATTTATGAAAAGTTGCACTAACCAGTTGTTCTCTTTGACAGGGCTGAGGCTTTCCTCTGATACAGGTGAAAGAAATGACAACCCAAATAGTAAATCAAAATCTACCAATAACACATCTTTAAGTTTACATTTATGTAGATAAAACCAAAGTAATGTATCCGTTCAAAGTGAGGTCACTTTTAACACACCAGAATCCTGTATGCATCATATCCAATTGACCCAGTATGTCATCAATATTAATCTGTCCCACTGAGACACTCTGAATGGTCAAAATTGTGTCTTGTGAAAGCATCAGTGTGCCGAGATGCTGTTTCATTGTGCCAGCCTGCCCACGCTGGTTCAATTGTGTTGCTCACTGGCAAACACCAGATGAAACTGAGCCATCATTAATGTTATTCGTTACACCTGCACCCCTCCTGCTATGGCATGTCCAAAAATGTCTACCGTGGGAAAGATCTGTTGTTTTCATATGCTATTATATCACCATGCTGACATGGTCATGACTTGTTTGTTCTGGCAATAATGTAATGCGTGTCTGTGAGAGAGAGAGAGAGAGAGAGAGAGAGAGAGAGTACAAGAGGGAGAGTTAAGGGAATGAGAGAGGAGGAGTGCACCATGCCACAGTCAGTATATTCCATCCAATGAAGAAATGGGATTAATACTATAGAGAGCTTGGTGACACAGCTGACAAATGTCTGAGCTGCTTGTGAACTTTCAGAGGGCCAACACACACACACACTCTCACTCACTCCACTCACTTACTCACATAGAGACAGAAGATTATGGAGGTATTGAGCCATGTATATGTCTGCACAATCTCTCAGGAGAAGGTGACAGACATTAAAGTGTGTGTGTGTGTGTGTGTGTGTGTGTGTGTGTGTGATGTCTGACTGAGGCTGACAGTCCAACCCACACCCTCAGGGGGTGGTTTGTTGGTGACGACTGCTGACACACGGCCACACACAGAACACATTGGTTTGCTCATGCAGAAACGCAGTACATACATCTGCACGGACAGATCCGCAGTCATCCAGCTCTAGTTCAAGTGGGGACAGAGTGTTTTCACCTTATGTATTTGAGCCATTAATAAACAACTATGGCTTTTGTAACTACTGCAAGCTCCGTTAGTGTTTCGCTGCTGTAGTTTCTTAAAGTCGCTGTGTGTCTTATGTTAACAGCACTACTTGGCTACGGTACTATGAGGCAGCGTCCCTCTCCCAGCTTTGCCTTAAGTTTTTCTTATGAGCATTGGTGCAGCTGAAAAAACCTGCTGTTCTAGTTTTGAGTTGATCAAATCTTATTACTTTCAAAGCTCCACTGGGTTCAGTAGTTTCAAGACAGCTAGTGGAGAGCAGCAGAAAGAGGGTTTTTTTTTTCAGTTTTGTGATGATAAAGTCCTCTATTTCACTGACACTGGGCAGAATCACAAGTACAAACTCTGGTTGCAAGTGCACGTGGGTGAGATTGACTAATTTTTGTAATTTTCATGACTAGAGGCTCAAACACAATCCTGGCACTCAAACTGGAAAAGGATGAATAAATTATATTGCATTAGTAGGAGGAATTGAGTATCAGCTGGTGGAGTTGGGGTACGCTTCAATAATTGCCAGCCCCTCTGATTCCCTACCAGAGCAGCAGACAGTGTAGTGGGCCAAGAGGAGAGTCCAGACTGTGGGGAAAACTGTTTCTGTCTGCTCCTCAGGAAACACTGAAATTCCTGTCTAGACTTACCGTTTAGATGTGCACAAGTTTTGGATGAATAAATTATGTGCATTTAGGCGTCAGGTACACTGACAAGCGTGAAATGTTTGCGTCCCACGCGCTATCCACAAATTGTGGAAGTTTAGATACAGCAAGCTGAAATGCAACAAATTGCCTGTAATAAAAAATATCAGTCATACTCAACCTCCCGAGAGGCTCCAGTGCCAACTTCCTGGTAGAAATTTGTTTTTCTTATGTGTAAACTCACTGGAAGACTGCCAACACAGTATTAGAAGGTATCAGACTGACATGGACATGCTGTTTGTTTGTGTGACACTTTAATAGTATTCTGGGTGTTGTTGTGTTTAAAGGGTGTGTGTTTTAATTGCTTCCTGGTTATGACTGTTCCTTCTGAATAGCATTACAGAGCAGTGTTTCCTGCAAACAGAGAGGTGGTACAGCAGCTCTGCTCTGAGAAAACAGAACAGCATAATGGTAAAATATAGATACATAGGGTGAGGATGATTGTAGTTGTCCTTTAAGAAATTTTCAGTTTGTCATAGACGTTCCCTAAATGTGTTAAGCAATACAAACGAAGGGTAGTTTCACTCCCAGCATATGGCAAAAGCCAAACAGCTCAGGGAAATTACAAAAAAGAGATGGATCCAAGTACGTGTGCAGGCTAATGATCTATTACTTTTGTTATTATGTATGTACATCCTATCTTTTATGTATAAACATTGTGGTGCTGAGAAGATTGTCTAATAATGGAGGAGTAGCAGAGACAGAGCACGTTTTCTTCAGAGATATCTATTTTGTCTGTTTATCTTGTATGGAGTGTGTGTGTGCGAGAGTGTGTGTGAGAGAGGGAGTGAGTGAGTCATTGGTTGCTTGGCAGCAGTGGTGCTAGGTTCATTACCCTCCTAACGACAGGCTGATGGAGGTACCTTAAGAGGCTCTCCTTTCTCTCCCTCTCCTTCTGTTTCTCTTTCCCTGCTTTCATCTTCAAGACACATCTCCTGCTGATTGCCATCTCTCAGTGGCTTCACAATACCAATATTGAGAGAGAACGAGGAGCGAGACACTGCTGGCCACCTATATTTCATTCAGTCTCACCTTATTTTTCATTCCTCTTGTGCCTGCCTAATCCTCCGACGGTTTATGATTGGAAGATTCCCATTACCATTGTGAAGCCACATGTTGTGTATCGAACCTGAAACTAGTCTTCCCTTAAAACACTGTGTACAAATGCATTAAAAATATATCAGTGCGAAGGAAGCCAGGCACATGCGTATCGACATTATGTATATGCCCTTTAATACACGCACTCTATAATATATGCATGCACGCACACACAAAGTGTGCCAATATCCATGTCAAAATCCAATTCAAACCAAGAGCCCTGTCTGTTTTTGTGTCTTCTGCCATTTACATGAAAAGAAGTGGTACAGGAACAAAAAGGCCTGGCAAGGCACCCTGCTCTGCTACCCACAGATAACATTCTCTTATTAATTTGTTCCCATCATAACACAGCCAGATTGTACATTTAAAGCCCATGTCAGCCCATGTCAGATGCTTCTATTCATTTCTCTGAGAAATGAGGGGGCTGCAATGCCCACCGCTTGGAAAATTCACCAGAGAATTTAACCGTGATGGTCGCAGAGAAAAGCAAAACGTGGAAAAAGACACATTTTCTTAAGTGTGCACTCAGAGCTTTTTATTTCTAATTAACCATCTGGCCCGTGTTCTTCAGACTGCCGTCCAGAATGGTTTATAATAGGGATAAAGACGGTGATTAAGAGAAGGCAGTTGTCCTTTGCTACTTTGTGTCTTTAGTGCTTCTGTCAGGTCGTGAGGATCCGTTATCTTCATCAAATAAAAGTCCTGACAAACTAAACTGAACAATTTGACTTTATGTCCAAATTTGAAACCATTGAACAAGATCAAGTCTGTGCACAACTGTGGTGCCCAAGTGTAAGCGCTTGTATGCTTGTGTGACTTGCACCCCGCCCGCCCCTTGCCTCCCTGCTAGTTATGCCAAAGGCATAATATTTCTGAAGCTGCTTGTAATGATGTTACGTTGGAGGCCTTCTGGCTCTGCTCCATTTGTTTCAGCCCATTTTACTCTCACATGAACCCACACACACACACACACACAAACACAATGCATTGTCTTTGTAACCATTCGCCCGCACTCATCTGTGTGATATCCCGTCCTCCCCTCTCTCGCTCTCGCTATCTCTCTCTGCCTTCTCTCATTCCATTAGTAAGGGATTTTCAAGGCCCTGGCAGCAAAAGCCCATTTTCTACATTTTCCCCCGGTGGCCTCATCATCAGGATTCAGCCGTGCAGCCTCAAGCTAATGTTTTTAATTCAATCCCCGCAATCCATATCTAAGCACCCATTCCTTTCCCTTCCTACTCCTCTGAGAAGGGGAGGGGGCATGAGAAAGACCTTTTATGTGTTTTTATGTATGTGTTTGCGTGTCAATGTGGGACCCTTCTATCACCTCAGGGTTCACATCTGGTAACCCTCGATAAGAGCAGTCAAGTGTCGCACCCGTGCCCTCCCGGAAAAGACGAATCAAACCTGCATGTACAGTTCCACTCACACACACACACACATGCTTTTCTCTGCAAATACACCCAGTCACAAAAGTTTGATGTTTTATAAAAAATAATGTTTGGACAAAAAAAGAGTAAAACAGAGGCAGTGTGGAAAACCATCGGGCAATGTGGGTAAAACACAGTATTTAAGTTAGTTTGCCTTATGTCCTCTTGTGTCGGAGGCGAGCTGTGGTGCTGACCACTTATACATAACAAAACACAGATGGATCTGGCCTTTGCTTTGTGCCTGCTGAACAAGAGAGCTGTCTGCAGGAGGAAGATGGTGAAAAGGGGAGGCGTGAGAAAGGCAACAGGCAGCAGTGTGTGTACACATGGGAAAGAGTGTGAGTGTGTGTGTGTGTGTGTGAATACTTGTGTGCGCAGAGGGCTAGAATCATGCTCCAGCGCCTAAGGAAGCCAATCATGTGTGCAATGTGTTTTTATGAATTAATAAAGGCGACTTCGGGAGCGAAGCATGGAGAGATGATGGAGGGAGGTTAACAGGAGTCTGGAGAAGCGAAGAGGGAGCGGGAATCCCAGAAGGAAGAGATGAGGAAAGGACGAAGAGAGAGGAGAGGAGAACAAGAATGACTGTTGTGTTTTTGCCAGCAAATAAATCGGCAAGCTAGCCCCACGGCCCGGCAGTCAGTCAGCCAAACAGAAATCTAGCCTCCACAGCATCCTGCGCTACGCCGTGCATACACACACACACACACACACACACACGTACGCACAGTACATACACACGCCCTGTCAGTCCAGATGACTATCATTACCCAGGTAAATACATCTCGTCTCGCCCTGTCTATCTGCCCCCTCCGTCTGTTTGACAATCGCTCTTTCGCTCACTCCCAGGGGTCTGCTTCACAGATGAGTCCCCGAGTTACAACATCATTCATTGATTTAAGAACTGCCGCGGGCATTGATCTGGAGCAGCCATGCTCCTAGGTGCAAAAAAAGTCATTTCTGCTTGCTAGACTGCTAATGACATGATGAAATGCACCCTGCCGTCCTGGCTCATACACAGATTCACTCCATGAATCTCTTGTATACAGTGCTTCTTAAATGTTTACATATATAAATGGGTGCATTCACCCACAGCAGTGTGATTTTTCTCATTTCTCTAGAATGTAGCCATCAGTGTGACTCATATTTACATTTTCAATTTGGGGGCTATTAAATAATCAGCGGCTTACATGATGCAAATTAGCACCCAATAACAAATAATACTGCTATGTGGTGTGATGTTGGTGCGATGGAAAGTATTCACACCGCCAAGGTCTATGTGAGTCATTCAAATAGTGAGTAGGAGCTGTTTATGTTTGTGTTAGGAGGGATTTTGAAGGCCAGAAATCAAGTGTGAAGTAATCACTGGCTCATTAGCAGTGATAAACCACTGTTAAACACATTTATTTATCTAAGCTAAATGCTATGTAACTGTCCCATAATCTTTAGTTGTAGGTATTCCCACCTCCCAACCTTGTCTGTCATTGTAATCAGTATAGTGATGCTGAAATATTATGAAAAGGACAATTTTAAAGGCATGAATGTTCAAAGTGCTTGCTGTACACTATAGAGTATAAAATGCAGTATGTACATCTTAATTCTTCGCTTTTAGAGATCACTTTGGAAATATTGGCTTCTTCTGAAATATCTCCAGATATTTATTTGCTCCACAGTCTAAATGATGAATAACATTTCATGATTTTAAGTGGTAACATGGGGAATATTGGGAACATTCACATGGCCCTCTAACATCACTGTTGAATAGTGCAAGACAGTGGGCAGGCATGTGTGGCAGGTGTGAATAGCCTAAATATAACAGAAATACTGCCCTTCAGTCTGGTTATCCGCTCCATTTAGCTTACAGCTCCTCAGGGTTTCATTATTATTAATGCCCACTTAGAAACTACCTCGGCACTTTACAATAAGAAAGGCATTTTTAAAAAAATGCAATTACGCTCACCTGCTCTCCACACACTGTCCACGTACAACTGCAGCGTGTATTGCAGCATTAATTGTAAGGATCCTCATTAATTATAGGAAAAGATTAAATTAACCTAATTAACATGCTAATTGTTGCGTCCAAATAAAAGAAAAAGTACTTTGGGGCTCTACCTGAATAGATTTTCTGTGGTTAATTTGTTTTAATTGATTCATTACTTGGTATTATAGTTATAGTAACATTATAGTAACAGAAAATAAAATGGTTGTCACACTTTCCTCAAACCATTGTAACGTCTGCTTAAACGTCTAGAGAAAACATGAAAGCTGTTGAAGTCTCTGTGCACTCAGGTGTTTTTAGTTACTCTGGTTGATAATACCTCTTCTCAGGTGCAGCAAGGTGGAGCTATGCTCGCAAATGTGTATATATTAGAAAACCTATGGGCTAAGGAATCTTCTTTTTCATATTTTTAATGCCTTCAAATAACTATTGTCCATCCATTTATGATTTGAGGCGGGGAGATAACATCAAGCTTAACCCTGAAGTTTCAGGTCTATAACGACTGCTCACATTTTTCCAGAGTACATCACCGTGGTAACATATGCTCCACACTAAACCCACTCCAGAGCAGTTTAAGCTATAATCAAAGTTAAAGTTGTATAAACCAATGTCTACTGACCGATCAGTTCCATTGGAAATTGGTAGCACTATTCATAGAAGATCCCATGGAGCACAGTGTGCAGATGGAGGGAGGGTCTCTTAGGAAGGCAAGACTGATCCATCCTGCAGACTGTATGCATTAACTTGTGTTATTGAGCTACAGTACTTTCATGTATGCTGAGTGATGCAAGCAATGTCATTTCATCATGCTGTTATATCCTGATATCATCTTACAACAGAGACAGATTAAAGCAGTAAAACCTTGTACTTGTTGTACAACCTCCTTGTTGTAAAACCTCCTGCTTTGAATTATGTTCTTTATATTTATTTTTTAATTATACCCAAGTGTGTTTGTCACAGCCACTGTTGAAGTAAAAGGAATGAAATTGTCATACGCACCATTAAAATTTCTCTAAGCAAGGCATTCAGTTTCATGAAATAAACAACTGTAATTAGGAGGTGTGATAAAAATGTTTTCAGATGTTGGCTGCTGTTCCTCAACACAGCATGGCCAACAAGGAAGAAGCAGCTGCTAGCTAGAACTGGTGTGAGTAAGCACATTGCGTCCTTCACTGCTTCAAAGAGGACAGCAACCAAATTTAAATAAGGTACAGTTTTTGGTTTTTATTGGAGAAGTCTAAAAACTCATGTCGTAATGATGGGGCAATCAGATTTAAAGTTTATTAACTTACACATGTGCACAGCAACTTTCCGCCAGCTGTCCTTGAGTTTTTCCAACTGTGTTGTCTTTAACCTGGATTATGTGTTTAAGTTTCTCGCATATGTCTAACATCATAGTTTCCATCCCGCTCTGCTGCCAGTAGACTTGTCCGTGTCTGGGATTGGTTATATGCTGCAAATACCATCCATTTTATATAAATCACAGAAAGCCCTGTGCTGACTTACCGAGTTGATAACGATCATGTGACCACTAATTGCAGTTGTTTGTTTGTCACAATGAAGTCACGTAACCAAATGCTATCCCAGTTATGGTAAAGGCCCCAGGCACTTATTCTGTGCAGGCATGCAAAAACTACATTTGATTGACAGTTCCCTCACACTCCCAGTGGTTAAGTTCCACCTGTAAACGCAGGCCACTTTAGCTTCTTAAAATTCTTTTTTGTGACATCACATAATTGCCAATATACTGTAGCTCCACCCAGCTCACCTTGACCACAGGTGTAATGTAGCAGAGTCACTGAAATCACCTGTATGAGTGTGCAGGGTTATTAAATTGACAATACTGACAGTCGGAAGTCAACTGACAATTGTTTTAGCACTAAAATGCTGCAGCTACAACCTCACTAATCACCTAAACACAGGTACAATACATACATGCTAACCCTTATCCAGCTAAGTCAGCCACCTCATATGAACCAGATTAATAACATAATGTACAGCATTAATTGGCATCGACTGCATGCTGTAACCTCATTACATCCTTGACGTCGTTGAGGTTTGTTATGTAATTGCAACGTTTGCACTGTTGCAAACAAAACAGACTAGCAGTGGTAGAGGATAATAGACAGTCGTAATAGAATCAGCAGCTGCACATAGATATGATTTCTGTTGTGGATGGTTAAAATAATTTTGTTTCTCATAACGATTCAAACATTTTTTTAGCTTGCCCTTTGTGCTGCTTCTTGTTTCTGTCTAAAACGCCAAACTACTATTTCCAACCAGATAACTGCCTGTTGGAGCATGTATTGATGTAACTTCAAGTCAATAGCCCATACTATCTTCTGCCAATAAATCTAACTGATCTCTTTAATTAGAATCTGTGCTTACATAGGCTGTGAGACCATAAATAACCTTCAACAGTGTGTCCTCCAGTGTGGCTTTAAGATGAGGAGAAAGTATTCACGTAACACCGGAGGGAGAGTGTGGTATTGATGCATGCATTGAAGGGGATGTCCATTAGTAGGGGTGAATAAGTCTCCTCCCTGCCTACACACAGTCTAACCAATACCCTAATGGCAGTTTCCCTAGAAACCACACATAGGAGAAACATGTGACACACGAGTGCGCACACACACGGAGAGTCAAACATAAACTCATACACACAATCGTGCACAAGATTGTAATCTTCAAGGTTGCGTGATAGAGTATGTCAGGTTTGGCGATACAGAAGGGCCACTAAAGGCAGTTGAGGTGACAGGAATGAGGGATCGGGAGAAGAAGAGTCAGGGGAGGGATGGGGTCTGGTGGGGGGTGTGGATTGAATTATGCATGACAGCAGCCTCGGCCTGGCCCTCTCAGATGGATTCATTATGGGGGCTGGCCAGGTAATATAAGGACTGTCAAGGAAAACGTTAGCAAAACAGTAGAAATGGTAGCAAATGAAAGGAGTGTGTGTGTGTGTGTGTGTGCGTGTGTGTGTGTGTGTGCGCGCGCATGTGTGGGTGGGTGGGTGTGGGTGCCTGCGCACTCCACCTGCTCCTGCCCTAAAGCAGCAGTGGAGAGGTGACCCTGCCATGGTAATAATGTGCTGAGGATTACAATTTGATTGAACCAAGCCACAAGGGTTGTTTCCTGCCCACTCTAATGACAGCTTGTTGCTGCTGGGACTGCTATACAGGGCCCACTTGACAGACAGACACACACACACACACGTACACACTCCTCTCGCTCTCCTGCTCTTTTGCTCTCTCTCCCCCTGTTTTTCTGCAGCCAGTGCTGGCTGAAGAGATGCAAAACAGAGTGAGAAGACAGTTATGAGAGATTAGAGAGAAGACGATGAGAGATGAGACAGATGTGTGAAATTTGTGAAGCCTGCAGACATAGGAGGGAAAAAAAAGACAGGTGGATGACTGAGAAATGGATCACAGAGGCAGAGAGACAGCAGGAAAGGAAGAGCATTAGAGAGAGAAGTTTGAAAGTGGTTGTCCGGACAGATAAGTGTCAGGAGAGCACCGTTGACATCAGAGGTACCTGGTGCTTGCCTTGTCTGCCTGTCTGCATGCATTGATTCACTGCTTCACTGAGCCAACAACAGCTGACTGACTGACTTCCTGTTTTGCTGTGGAGAATTTTTTTTTTTCCTTCTGACACCGAGGATGAAACAGTTCAGACGCTTTAAGCAGTTGTTTTGTTTCTCTGATGTCTGTCTTCAAACGAACTGCTAAAAAGCTAAAGAACAATCACCTTACCGTGGCAGTGAGACAGTCACGCTTCCCCTCTCCTTTTTTCTACAATAACAATTACAGAGGTATTTATCACACTCGCATACACAGCCCCAATCTCTCTGTCTTGTCACTGCTAACTACCTGCTGTTGCAGCAAACACATGTAATTAATTAGACAAATGTGATACTCTCATCAAGGATAATTGTTTGTCAACGCATCAGGGAGCTGAGCAAAAGCCAACCAACCAATTAGACAATCAGACAGACAGACAGACAAACTGTCAATCAGACAATTAGACAGACAGACAGCCAGGCAGTGAAGATGCTGCAGCTGCTGAAGAGAGATGTGCCCAGGTCTTTCAGTGCCACTGTCAGAAATGTCTTCTCTCATTAAAGAACATCCAGCTCAGTCCTCTGATCCATCAGTACACGCCCGCTTTCACATACGTCACACTTTCAGTCCTGCACATGCTCTTAGAAATGTATGTTTTCTGTAAAAGCAAACTGCAATCTTTGAGTAATAATATATGCATTCCAGGAGTCACCAAAGCCCCCTGAATTGAATAAGCGTGTGACGGTGTATCCACAAGAGCGGACAATGAATTCAATTTCTCCTCCAAAGAGGAGTCTGGATTTAACACTGAGAGCAGCAGAGATGTGGAGATGGATGATTGAGTTTAGCCAGTTCACTGACTCCGTAAGCACTGTTTCTCAAACCTGAGCTGTTGCTTAAAATTCAGTGGCTTGTCGTTACACTGAAGGATTAGGCCCTTGACAGACTCCCTGTCGATTTGCCTACCAGCTCTTTGTGTGTTCAGCAAGGCCAATGCTTAGTTTTGCTATCCATCTTACATTATATGATATAGTGGGTTTCAGAAGCTGTGTTTGTCAGTTATGTTGTGTTCAGGCTGATCTTTTTATGATTACACAACAATATATACTGTGTTGTGGTGGTTAGAGAGTAGAGTTTGAAAAATCAAACGCATGATTTTTGTGATTTTTGAGTATTGGTATTTTTGTCATGACAGTGAGTTGAGAACCCTTCTTGATGATGTTAACTCTTGTCTTTAAGAGAAACATTATTCATTCAATGCTGTCACTGATGTGATAGCAGGAAAGGTGACGTGGAATATTTCATGTGTGGTGTGTATACATGTGTACAGTACACGTACAGTATAGACTTGAATGTGCCAATATTATAAACATGATAACACTTTCACTGGCTTAAAGTCATGACAGCTTGACTTCATAAGTGTTTGTAGAGTATACATTTTGTGTAACATAAAGGTGAACTAAGGCATCAGAACGCTTCAAATCAAGCACTTGTCATATTGTCAAACAGCATCCCTGAACATCTTTCGACGTTGGCATTCGCGGTGGGTGGGTTCAGTTTACTGAGGGGTCTCCTACCAGCTGTACATGCTCAGAAAACCTCTAAAGGAAGTTGCCATGTTCAGTCACTCCTTATATGTGCAACTGAGGGCAACAGCATGAAAGCCTTTAAAGAGAGAGTGTGTGGTGTTATGCCTGTTTGTATCCCTCTCTATAATTACCAGCTTTAGAGAGAGCTTTAGAGGTTGCCTTCTCTCTTGCCTTCAGACGTGGTCACTGTGCATGAACTAGTTTGTTTTAACCATACCACAACCTTAAGTTTGCTCTGATGGTGCCTGACAGATGCCTGGCAGATGTGCATTGCACAAACACAAAACACAAAGGCTGCTTTCCTACAGTTGGAAAAGATCAGGTAAAGGAACACCCCCACGCTTGAGGTGCTTACCACACACACCGTGTCTATCAATCAGAACAGTCAATCCATTTGCCAAGCATGTATTGTTACACCGCTGGCTATCATGGTATTATATTCTACAAACATCTGCTGTTATGACACTGAATGTTTCTTTCAATTTATTTTTGAAGTGATTTTCATTTTCCCTATTCCCACACTCATCATCAGCCACTCTGAATCTGACAGAAGCTGGCGAGTCTTGACATTGTGGCTCAGTTTTGAATGGCACTGGTGGGCAACTGGAGTGTTTCCCTCCCGTTGGCCTGTGAGGTTTTCTGTCGCAATTGATCCAAACCTAGGATGTTATGCCACCATTTTACAGTCCTCACCCCTAAAATTAGAACAAGCCCCAATTATTTTCCCAAATCCCTCTTAAATGTTCTTAATCTCCTTTGTTACACAAACTGTCTGCAGTGTTTTTCCCATTTTCACGTGTTGACTCATTCACTGAAAATAAGCTTTAATCCTTCTCTTGTGGCAGGGTTTTTTCCTGAAAGCTCAGAGAAATTAGAACATAAGAGTAAGAAAAGGGGCAAAGTACTTCAAAAAACACTTGTCATTAATGGAATGAAATCACTACTAACAATGTTTCTGTTTGCCAGGAAATTTGTGATCTCCCATTTTTATGAAAAGGAGAGATTAGCACTATGTGCTCAATCTGCAAAAAGCAACTTGTAATCATGCAAGTCCCATTATGCAAACAAGCAATGTGTATACAGTGCCAAGGATTTTTTGGAAAAAAGGTTTTTTGTGGACTACTTAGTCCCTAAAGAGTCTTTCTCTTCAGTTAAGGCCCCCAAAAGGTAAAATGGTAGAATTTACATTTGGTTTTCAAAACCCAACAATAAAAACAAATTTGAATAGGGATTAGCACCATCATAGCTGGTGTTATATTCTGGAAAATTATTAATCTCCAGCAATAAAATGACCTACAATGGAAAAGCACAGCATCCAATGCATTTTTCAGTCACCAAAATGGGAATAAAAACCAAAGGAGTCTGATGTAAATGCACACATGGAAAGCCACCACAAGATGAAAATGCAAAACAAAACAAAAGAAAGCAGAAGTCTGGCACACAGGAGGAGTGAGTAAAAACAAAAAATGAATGCAGAAGGACTGCCAAGCAGCAGTGGAGAGAACTGACACCCATGATTGGGTCCATACCAAAGAGGCAAATAAAAGAAGCCCCCTAAGCCCTTGTAATCAGTAGAGGAACAGACAAGGCCAGGCTGGTTTTTCCTTCTTAAGCCCTGGTGGAGTTTGGGGTCCAATGCTAGTCTTTCAGGAGGCCCTGCCAAATGGCAGCACACATCAAAGTCTTAGCTGTTAGCCTCCTTGCCTACTCACGTCAATGTCCCAGGGATTAGCATTAGCATAATTGAGGTTTATGTACAGATGCTTAGTGCAAGGGCTTGATGGATCACTATTCTGGAATGGGAATGTGTTGTGTAATGTGGATTTTGCATCCATTCTGCTTAAGACTATGAACACCACCCCCGTAGCCTATTACACCATGTAGTGTGTGTGTGTGTGTGTGTGTGTGTGCATGCAAAATAACAACCACACTCACACTGATCTCATGCACACACACACGTTTCTGTCTATAGTTAGATTCTGAGAAAGAAAACAGGAATGTTGTAAGCAGGCTGTGGGTAGTGAAAATAACTACCCATGCACTGAAAAAAACCACAGGAACAAATCTGTACCCACATTAGAGCCGATACACCTCAATTTTTTATATCGTAATGTAACACACCTCCAAATAATTTCACATTTTTATTGAAGAGCAAAACTTCTTTCCACAACACAGGATGCAACAAAGCCTTTTTTTCCTATGGGATATTACACTATAGTTTGGTTTCTTTGGTCTGGACTGTTAATATACTTGTATCAAATTTACATTTTGTGGCCAATCAATCAATCAATCAATCAATAAACTGTCCAGAAATACTCAAACTAGATCAACTGAACAGTGAACTGTAAATCCCAGGTTGTTGAACTGTGCAAATAATTAACATCAAATACTCAAAAAACACACAAAAGCAGGTTAAAGATTTGGGTTTTTTAAAAGCTGCGCAGTCTCTTTAGTGTCTTTAGTCTTTTAGGGTTTGTTGGATTTATTTGTCATGATAGACAACGTTTCCTCTTTTCAGCCAGTTAGTCAAAATA
The DNA here is from genome assembly GCA_008933995.1 of Datnioides undecimradiatus. Classification (NCBI taxonomy): domain Eukaryota; kingdom Metazoa; phylum Chordata; class Actinopteri; order Lobotiformes; family Datnioididae; genus Datnioides; species Datnioides undecimradiatus. The sequence continues at coordinate 1,057,896 of WARS01000047.1, read as the reverse complement.
CATGTTCTCTCAGTGAACAACCATAAACTAGTTGCACACCAGTGATTAGACTAACTAATCATTGTCCAACAAGTCATGACTACAGTAGCTAGAGTTGTTGACAAGAGGCCTAATTCACTGTTCCTGCTGTGTCTCAGTTTGTCTGGTAAAAAGTAACTCCTTTGTGGTTAATCAATATCGAAATGCTTATAAAGACAGAAGCTTTGCTGTGTTACCCTGGATTATATTTACAATATTGTTTGTATTTAAAATTGTTTGTGGCGTCAATCAATCAGGATGTTTCACCACATTATACAGACTGTTATACAGACTATATACAGTGTACATATTGTTATACTGTTATATATACGTGCACAAATATATACATATATTCTATGTATGAAATGTTCCCATGAAACCAACTTCTATCTATATCCATTAAAAGGCAAGTTATTGACTTCTCAGCCAGCAAACCACAGCAGTGACCCTGCTGAGTCTTTGTTTTTGGACTATGTGACATGGGGTAATGGAGCTGAACCCTTCTTCATGGTGACACTGCAGAGCCCCCAGCTGATCTCTTTATTTAGCTTCTGCTTGTTGGAATCTGAGTCAGGAGAGAAAGAAAATGAAAGTGGTTGTTTTTTCAGGTGTGATGTGAGAAATGTAGGCATGGACGCTTGCATGTATTTGAATGGGATCATGTGTATCTCTGGCTAAATTTGGTTGTTGAATGTAAGTGTGTTAATTCACCCATATTTGCACCATGGTTTACCACCCATCCAGACTTCCTTAGTTTAACTGTGCCCAAATGAAATAGCATTTTACATATATTTTTGCTGTCCTTTCAGGCTTCACTTGGCTTGGTGAAGTCCATCACAACGGGCTCTGACCTGATCTATTTCTAGGCCAAAGACTCAACATGGGTACATGAGTCCTCTGATTTTTGTGTTATTTTATTTGCCAGTATGATTGATCTCAAAACTAAACTGGCTGCAAACATATAATACGTGTATTTCCAACTATATGCCTATTGTTTTTAAGGCTAACAACCCGGGTTTGGTACTGTCTTCCTCCACTATGCTACTCGTGGGTTATCAACAATTTGACAGTAACCTGGTTTGCCAGTATTTCATTTCTTCTCCTTCGGTAAACACTGTGGAAAAAAAAGCACAGAATATTTCTACTCCAGATGAGCTGGTGAATGTCTTTATTCCTTCTGTAAAATCACCCTCAACTCACTGACCCCTTAAGTTTAGGCAGCCTAAAGCCAAAAACCCAAAGCTTAGTCTTATAGTAACACCAGAGCGCTTAGACAAGATTGTAAAAAAAAAAAAAGAAAAGTGGAATAAAGATTATAAAGTTTTAGAAGATTCATAAATATTTTCTCAAGTGACTGCACCACTCTTGTATGGTGTACAACATAAACCATACACATACTTAGCTCTGTTTTATTTTGTGTGTACATATAAGACCGTAGCCACATTATGAAAAAGTACTCATCAATATTACGCTGACGACACACAGTTGTACGTATCTTTTAGATCTGGTGGGCTTGATGAGATGAAATGCTGTTTGACTGCCTAAATGATATCAAGCATTGGATGGTGAGTAATTTCTTAAAACTAAACAAGAGTAAGACTGATATTAAAAATGTTGGATATTCAGGCATTGCAGAAAATGTTTGCAACCTAGGATCACTCTCTGGTTGTGTTAAAGAATCTGATCTACTGTATAAGAGCACTTCTGACAACTGCTGGTTAATTTTAAACTGTGCCATATAAATAAACTGACCTGACTTATTTCCTCCACACAACTGGATTAATCTTTGACAACTAGTATTTGCACCTGTAAACCACAGCTGTGGGAATAGAGAAGTTACTGTTTCTGTGTTCAGACAGTTAAAGTTCTGTCTCTCAAGATTACAGTGTAGCCATAATTATACATTTGTGAACACGGTGGGAATTTATTTGGTTAGTAAATAATTTAACCCTGTAATTGATTTGCATGTCAGTACACAGTTCATAGAGACTGTGTGGTGTATCAGGAGGTGGGCCGCAGGCTATGCAAATGAGGTGGTCATTCCACCTGTTATTTATTTGCATAGGCTTGAAGCAGCTTGCACAAAAGGGTTTGGGTTTTTTTTAGAAATTATGGGTCTGAAGAGGTCAGCTGCATAGACTTGTTGATATGACTATACAACTCTATTTGACCAAAACATAATGGTAACTAAACAAAGCCAGATGATATTTTTCATGGTCATAGTGCTGATACGTCTTAAGTGTGGTTGTTGGGAAGAAAACCATAATTCTTCATGGTGTGCAATGGGGAAACTTGTGTAGCATGTGTCTGCACAACAGAGGAAAGATTCAAATATAAAATACTTGGTTCACCATGTAGTGGAGGTTTGCCTGTAAAATAAGTAGGATAAAAAATATTAGCTAAAAGTTCAGAGAGAAAAAATGCCATTAAAAAACAAAGACAAGTTTTAGTAATGGCGCACAACATTATTGTGTAATGTTCTTCATATCTTGCTCATAATGTTAATGGAAGTTTGAACAACATTTTCTGAAGGTCTGAAGGACTTTTCTGGTTTTAAGCCTCGCAACAAATGTTTAATTGTTCTGTATCAAGATAGGAGAAGTCCTCCTTTTTAATTTCGGCATACAGTTTTCCATTATTAAAAAAGGTCTCTTGAATTCTACTTTTCAGTCTCATTTGCTAATTATCCATCTAGCCTCTAAACTGATATTAGCACTGCACTTTTCACAAATTACTGTTCATTTGGTTGCTGTTTTAACAAGCTGAGGTGCAGGACAAAGGGTGTTTGTTAGTGACAAATGCACAGACATGTAGGAGCCAACTGCAGCCATTGTTTTTGGTTTAATGGTTTGCACTTTTATTATTGCTTTTTACCCTGTGGTGCTGGTCAAGTAGCTAAAGGAGGAGTGAACACAGGACTTCCATGCACTGTGTAGTGAGAAACACCTATCCAAATGAATGCTAATGTTTCCCTGTGTCTGCTGTGTGTAGACAATTATTTGCTGGCACCTAAGCTTCAACATCTTGCTTAAACCACTGATATGTGGTAGCTGTGTGTCGGTCTGCTTGTTTCATTGTTTTTCTCCCCCCTACTGGCCAAAACTTGATCAATCCAGCTTTAATAAGCACACAACAGATACTCAGCTGTCCCGGAGTGTGCTCTAAAGGACTAAAAAGATCGACACCAGGCAGCAGCTTCATCCACAGGTGGTGTTGATGAGACTGTTGCTATAGGTGTCCATGTGAGTGAGGATGTTGTCAATGTTGCTCTAATTGATCAGGATGTTACATGAGCGTGCAGTCAATACGGGGAACATGTGCTCAAGAAAAACACTTGAAAATGGGATGAGGCTGAGAAATGTTTGTAATTCTACTTTTTTCATGTTTAACCTGAAATGCAGAAAACTTAAGTGCAGGCGACCCTGTTTTGTCTTATTTTATTGTGTATTAAATGAAATATAATTGTATTTTTTTTTTTACTAGTTGTATGAGGTAAAACAGACATAATTCTTAGGAGACCATATGACCATGTTTCTTATTCACTGCACTTCCAATTCACACAAACATGCACTTGCTTTTGGACATCTGTCAGTGTGCACATGTATTTTAATCCATGAATCGTGCAGCTAGGAAGCCAGAGAGTGGGAGAGACAGCGAAAAAAAAAAAAACCCCAGCAGAGAAAGAGGGTGAAACTTAAGATCAATGTGTTTTGCCTGAACAGCATGTTTGAGTGTGGGAAGTTTAGAAAAACTTCTCCTGGGCCTCACAGCTCAAAGACATCTTGTGTGTGTGTGTCTGTGTCTGTGTGCATGTGTGCGCCAAGGCATTTGTCAGTCTTATCGCCTCTCTCGGCTCTCTGTGGTGGTGCTGGTGGAGAGTAATTGAGTGCTTAGAGTTATAGATGAACTAATTAGTGGGCGCATTGAAAGCTCAGCTCATTAGTGGGAGGGAGAGAGCCCTGTGCCGCCATGGCTCTGAGGGCTCTCTTTCATATCCACTCTCAGCATAGGGAGAACGCTGCTCCATACAACTTCATTAACGCAGCTGCAGGGAGAAGAGGACAGGAAGGAGGGATGCATGTTGAAAGTAGAGAGAACGATTGTATAATAAAGAGGATGAGCAGACATGTGTAACGCATAGAGGCAGACAGATGTGTGTATGTATACAAACATGACATACCCAATGTCACACACAGCTCATTAATATTTAGAAAGAGGCTCACTGCACTCACACAAGGGCCTGAATTTGTATGGTTTTTACAAGGTACAGAGTGAGGTCAGACACATTATGTAAGGCATGAGCCCACTGTGAAAAGTAGTTGTTTAAGTAGAAGTGAAATTCAGAAAACAATGAAAAATACCTGCAAGAGTTCTGAGGTGTCCAAAGTGACGACTTAAAATCAAAAATATACACCAGAGAGGCTGTAATTAATGAATTAATTGATCGATTATCGAAACAGATGCTGGGCCTTTTTTTTTTGTCGATCATCTATTCATATTCATCTTAAATCCAAGTACTGCCAGTATCCAAAACTAAAGTTACATGAGCTATTAACTGCAGAAATGCATGAAATAACCCATCCAGTCTTCTGTACAGTGAAATTGGCGCCATCCCCCGCCGTGCTGTTAATGCTGGAAGTCTAATGGATGCAGAATGTGGAGGTAAGTGAGTGTCGGGTCAAGGTTTCTGTCTTTGTTAACTTTGTCCACAAAGCTGCAGTTGCACATTTAATGTGCAGTTGCAGTAGGTCACACTACACTTGGAATAAAATGCAGCACGACTGAATACAGAAAACTCCAGATGCAGATTTGTGAAACCATGTTAACTAGTGATATCACTGTGTCTTTTGCACTCTTTGAAATACTGTTATTTCACATATTAGAGCAACTAAACAATGATTGATTGTGAAATTCTATTTTTTATTTGACAATTCACAGATAAAGATATAAACATACATGCATGAACATTATGCTACACATTGCAAGGGTTAATACGATTGAGTTGAACATATCCAGCTTATTTCTGTTGTGTAGGTGTTGCTGTTGAGCTCCGAGACATGCTCAGGCACTGTACAGACAACACTGTCTTCAGGGGTCCCGTGTATGTCCACTAACGGTTTAAAGTTTGTATTATGCTTCCTTCTTTGTGATGGACAGAAGACCAACACCCGCACATTGGGAAGTATTTCATAGTTTAGGGCAGCATGAGCCTTTTCAAGGAATGAGTTGTTATTTCTGGCTTTCTCATCGATTGACCAGAGTGGCTTTTTATCGCGTCCATCAGAAAATGGACTTCGTTTTAAAGGAGGCTAAAGATTTATTGACGGTCCCTGTATTGACAAAATACGTGGTGCAGAGCTCAGTGATGGCAGTTGCTTGAATTGATTAAGACCACTTTCTTTTTTGCTAATTACCAAGAAATACAAGGAGAGTGCTGTTGACATAAATGATCAGTCTTTGCTGCCACAACTTGAATTTTACCATCATGTTGTACTGCACTGAATGACAGCAAGGAATTTGCATTGCTCACATTTTGATTCGAAATATAAGAAATAAACAAACCACTTTTATTGTCAGGTTTTAGCAAATTTCCACTGATGAACATGCTGGTCTGGCAAAGCACATTGATCTTTACTTCAGCCTCTTCTGCTCTCCCAGTTTTCGAAACCCTTCATTAGAAAATATTTACAAAAAAGAAATAAATTCATTATCTTTGTGCATGCTAAACTAGTGTTGGGTTGCAAAATGCATAATTGCACCATTCAGTTTTTTCATGTCAGTGTATGAAGAGACAAACAGACTCGTGGGATGTGTTGAGTTTTCCCTCTGCTACAAAACAAACCTTTATCAAATGCAACAGATCAGTGGACAGCAGAACCAACAAACAGCACGGGACATGTGTTTGAATTTCTCAGATTGGTGTTGTTAGAATAACCAGTGGCCTCCTGCCACACTCCATCACCAGTCCACCCTGCCTGGCAAAGTGCACAGGACTCAAAATATTCTTGTCCTGCAATGACAGTGTAAAGACTTTTTTTCTTTGAATGACCACCCATTAACTGTGGCCCATTCACCGCTGATAACCAAGTAAACCCTCTGATAGAGGGGCAACAGATCATCATGCCAGGGCACCATGACAGCTGCCAAGCAGCCAGTCCAAGCTAGGTTATCTCAAAACACTCTGGCCTACAGTAGCTAATCTGCCTCCTCCAGCTTGTGTCCATCCGTGCCACAATACATCACAGCTATGACTCCCCCATGCCACAGTGGGCGGGCACCATTAAGCTGGATGGATGGTGGAGCAATGCCAGTCAGGGACTGCCATATGAGCCTCTCTTTCCTGCCTCTTCCTCCAGCTTGGTGCCCTTTAATGGGCACTTAATATGGCTGACAAATTTACAAGGCATTTAAAAATGACCCAGTCAGCCAGTCAGCAGAGGGGAGAAGAGGAGGAGAGAATGAGAAGGAGGAAAGAGTGTCCAATCTCATTTTCTCCTGCCGAACGGGGCAATAAACATGCTGGATTTATATCAGAGCTGGGTTATGGGATGAGCAGGAAGCTTTGTGTGTGTGTGTGTGTGTGTGTGTGTGTGTGTGTGTGTGTGTGTGTGTGTGTGTGTGTGTGTGTGTGTTTAGTGTACACACTCTGTCTCCCCAGTACAAATAATTCACCCTGAACACCTGTCAACATGAGTCACGACACCAGAGAATTCCTGCAATTGAGCACATCCAACTAATTGGTGGCAGCCTGCCAGCTATCCCCCTTATCTCTCTCTCTCTTTCTTTCTCTCCCTCACTTCCTCTCTCTCGTTCTTTCTCTCACTGTTCTCTCACACACATATTTATTCCATGCATCTTAAACTCCTCCCGCGCTCCGTGCCTCGTCTCCGCGCCTTCGTTTCTCCCCCCTCATCTATTTTAACATAACATTTACGGATGAATGATTTAATACTGGTTATCAAACCCATCATTGTAATCGCATCTCTAATTACGCTTAATTAAAACAGTCTAATGGCTGCTGCTGAGTTGGTTTTTGAAAGCAAATCAGCCGCTCTTCTATCTCACTAGAATTCCTCCCCTGACTTAGCATTCGGTATACTCACTCAACACCTCCGACAACCAATCAACTCCAAATTCTCTACCCAGCTCTTGTCAGGTCGTTAATTAAGCTCCCGAAGTGCCTAATGATTAAGATAACGCAGCAATCTAATGGTGAACAGGCTCTTTCCTCCCTCTTCTTTTTACAGCTTTCGATTATAGCACCCTTGAGGTGTTACTCAATCTTGATGAAATGCAGACAATTGACAAATCAGTTGCTTTGAGCTGGGGCTTATTACCCTGCTGCATATTCATGAGTTGTTTGGGGAAGAGTGGGATGATTTTTAATCAAAGTCACAGAAAAGGATGATGGGAAAGCAGGGGCTCTGCTGAGGGGTGGTGGGCTCGCCACACCTACCCCCCTCTCTCATCTCACCCAGCCTCTCACCACCCCACTGTGAATAACATGCATCATTCATTAGATTTAGCTCACATTTGCGTAGATGCAGCTGGCACTGGAAGATGTGTGTGTGTGCACGCGGGTGTGTGTGTTTGTGTGAATCAATGTGAGGGCTTGCTTCAAGGGGCCTTGGACAAATGGAGGTGCCACATGGTCAGACCAGATGTTCTGGTTTCTTATGTGCATAGCTCATCAAAAACAACAACCGGTGCCACTATTGGGCCCCTGCTATCCAGTAAGGCCAGCCAACCCATCTGCTTCCTGCCTGCCAGGCCTGGTGCATTGTGGGTCCTGGCTATTTCTCTGGTGCGTTTGCTGTTTCCAACCCTTTTTGTAACTGCTAGAAATAGGAGAAGTGTCAGTGCGTCAACATCAGCATTAACCTTTCGGCATGACTGTAGTAATCAAAATAATGTGGTGTAGGACAATGGGAGGGATTTGATGTACAGGCAACCAAAGGTACAGGAACAGAAGGTACAAAGACACAACAGGTCACAGTTAACAAACAGGATATTAAAAATGCATAAAAAGCAGCAATGTTTACCCAAGATCAATAGGTTTACCCAACCTACTATTTGAAATGACGTCCACTTTGCACAATTCTGCACCCTAGGATTCAGTTCAGTGTCAACATTGATCTGCAATACAGGAAGTCATTCTGGGAGGATGGTCATGTATCTGATTTTCTGACTTTCATGTAGGTGCCTGGAAGTCACATCCTGTAAATAACCTGGATTTAATATTCACCTTATTCATAACCATAAGACAAGCTCTTTCCCTTCACAGTTGTCCTACTTTACTAACTTTGTAACAGAACAGTCAAACAACATGTAAATACCCATACAGTGTAAGGGTGTGAAGAACATCAGGCACTGCACAGGTCCAACTGTGGACACTCAGCCTCACACCACATTATGGTGAAGCATAACGTATGCATGGATTTTGAATTCAGCTGGACACCAACCTTGGAGCCCTCGAGGGATGATGCTGCCTGGTAACAAACCAAACACTGGTGTCATGCAGTCCTGGTGTACACACCTATATCACTGCAGCTGGTGAGAGGTTTAACTGTTAAACGTGTGCAGATACCAGCAGCCGCATTGAAGTGCGTGAGTTTTATTTTTTGCTGTCAGAAGATATTTAGCGCTTCCACTGACATGAGAAGGGCTTTAGGCACATATTTGCACACAGTTGTAGATGTCAAGTTTGGTTCGCTAAAACGCTTCAGGACCCTCCGAGACGGCCTTTGTCCTGTGGTTTGTCTTGCCTCTCCTCCTCTCATCTGTCCTCCACTCACCTCTCTTCCCATATTTTACCATCTAACCTGTATCACCTGTCATCTTGTGTAATAATTATATACATTAAGTACATTACATGATGAAGCAAACTAAAAGAATCAAACCAAATAACTCCTTCTGGCATTTTTTACATTTCACATTGCAGTGACAAAGTACACCTCCTTGATTATATCCAACTAACCTTAGCTTCATCAGGACCAGCTTAACAAACACTTTTAGTATAGGTATACAGTATCATTTCATGAAAGGATGACACCCCATTTGATATAGACCTTTGAACTGTTCTGTGTCGTCTCCATGTTTCTGCTTACTGCTGGATTACAACATTCAGGTGATTACAAGCTGCGCTTTTGAACTCCCACTTATCAATAACAGACCGCAAAGCAGTGGCTGCTGTGCTTAGTTTATAACTCTTGCAGCTCCCAGATTCTGGCTGCTTTCATGTAGAAACAGTGGGTTAGTAGCATTTTGGGGAGATTTTCACACAGGAGCAATGGTGGTCTGATTTATGTTCAGATGATAAGAAGGCGCAGGTGATTTCGTTTTGGCTTTTGTCCTGCCTTTTGTAACTTGGTCTGATGATTTCTTGGTTGTTTTTGTGCTGCTCTTTTTCTATATTGTTATGCCAAATTTCCAGTTTTTCAAATTTTGGTGAGCCCAGTGAAGTCAAGATAATATTCACAGTAAAAGCCCTGTGCTCAGGACAGACCTGTGACATTTAGATCAGGTAGATTATGAATAGTGCTGCATGTCGGTCAGGTCCAAGTAAACTGATTTTCTCAATCATTCCCATTTGTGGTTAGTTTATGGTTGTTTTGTTATTTGAATTGGGGTCCTATACTCTGCAGACAGCTGCTGCACATCACTCTGTGTCTTTAAATAGGTCTGTTACTCAAGCGAACTGCTGCTGTACTATTATTCAAATGATTTTTAAGATACTGCTTTGTTGACGCTGCTTCAAACGAGACTGAGAATCTGTTTATGGACCAGATTATTCATGTAGTCGATATTAAGCATGTTGAGACCCTCAGTGGACGACTGTGTTGCTACTTTAATATGCCTGATCATTTACACTTACTAAAAGATCATCAGAGCACCTTGAGTAGTTATTTCATAAGCTAATAATGAGCTCTTCCACAGGACAGAGTGACTGCACAGGGCATTTGGCAACACGCAGCAAGACGAGCATCCTTGTGTGGGTGTGTGAGCGGTAGTTTGACCTTCACACATCTCTGAAAGTACGAAACACAGCAGAATGACTTTTCGCTTCCTTGGGCTATTAAAGTCCTTAAAATTCTATCCAACTCTGCAACCCTTCACCTAGAGCGAAAAAAGTATGTTGAACAGACAAGTACATAAATCACACTAATATTTTCCAATAAATGTTGTACTCAGGCCTCATTTCAGCAAATTGCTGATGGTGATCCCACTCACGCTTGCAATTGTTGTCCTCTCTTTGCCCCTTAGTAAACTGCCGCTCCTTCCTTTTGCCTCTCTCCTTGTTTCATTCAGCTCGTGTGTCTCATTATGAAGGCACAGCACAATTTGTTTAACACTGTCTTGCTATCATTAGCACTTGGTGGATGTTAGCTCCACATGGGTAAGCCCATCCATAACTGCATTTATTATTGTTGCCCAGCGAGTTGCAGTATTATGATGACTAATTGCCAGGGCTTAATTGTTGTTAGCCTGAGTGACTTGGTTGGCTTGAAATAGCTACAAAGGATGATTTAATGCTGTGGGTTATGGTAGGTGGAGGATGTGCTGGAAGTGCCCAGGTAGAGTAATGTCTACATGCCCTAACAAGGAGACAAGGACAGAGAAAGTACTGCAGTGTGAAACATTTTTCTGCTTCGTATTTGCTTAAGGTCAGGTTATACGGTAAGGGTCCTGTTAACAATTGCCATCTCTATGTTTCTGAAAATAGATCTGTGCAGGTTAAATGCAAACACATTAGGATACAGCACATTAAATGAGACTGTTTCACTTTTTTCAAACAGCAACAACAAATAAATAAGAAAAAGAGCTAAATTTAAAAAAGGAGCATATCAGGTGAAGAATAGTCTTTAAGTTATGTTTAGGTAATATCAGTTATACAGCATTATCTATGTAAAATTTAGTATTCATTTGTAGATGAAAGAATGTGTTATTACCTCTAAAGGACTTTATGGATGTTTATTGTAAGTTCTCCAAGAACAGTTAAAATCGATTTAGCAACCCTTTAGAAGGATACAGCAAAACAATTAAGTGAACACAAATAAGAAGCTGAATACTGTATAGACTGTATAGACAACGACAATGCTAAAAATGAGTAGATGATATAATATATACTATATATTATATAGTGTATTTATAGTATTGCCCTAAGAAATCAAATGTGGCTCTCTCTATCCAAAGTTTAAATGTATTATTGCAGGCTTAAAGAAACATTGAACTGAAAGTTTCTGGTTTCACTCTAGAAATGAGAAAACCCTGTTTAAAATTAAATTGATATTTATAAGGAACATTATGTAAAAGCATAGAAGCAAAACCTTAAGTGATAGTATATCGCGTTTCACGTTCTATATGTCTATAAGAGGATTGTATCACGGGTCCGGTTGTGTGTCATGTATGTGTAAAATAAGTTTTGTTCTTGGCCTCTGGGGTTTGGTCAAGTTGAGCAGCAGGACTATGTTTGTGTTATTTGTGTTTATCATTGTGAAGAACCACTGAAATATAAATATATATAACACCCTCAGGGACACAAAGACACATTTCACCAGCAGAGACTGGATTAAAGAATTAAGCATTTAATCGTCCAGGTATTTTCAGCAGCACCTTAAGAGCAGCTGTTTCTCACCAACCTGAGCATTACGAGTTACCCAGCCAGATGACTGCTGAACACTCTGCCCAGTCTCTGTGCACTCTTGTCCTCTTGCTCTCATACTTCTGATTGGCTGCGAAGATGTTGTCCTCCTCGTGAGCAAGGGGAAAGAGTCCACCCGAGTCTGAGCTACCTGGCATCCCTCCATGATGTGTCCTCCCCAAGGACTTCGCCACTGAACCGTGGTTGACCAAGCCGCACCTGTCGGAAATGCTCCACTGGTGTTCGTCAGCAAGGCAACAGCACGATGTGTGTGTGTGCTGTGTTAGTGTTGTTCTCCCTGTTTCTTTCATCGCTCTACCAATTTCAGTAAAGAGTCTCATTCATAAAATTTGATGTCATAACTTCGTATTGGCTATACATACAAATCTATTTTGATCAGATTTATAGCTTGATCGTTAAGCTTCTTTATTTGGTTGCCTCATGTGTTTGGATTTAGAATGGTTTATGATTCATATGCAAGATACTGGTTTAAGACCAAAGTAGTTTTAATAGGAGAGGGAATTTAACATGTAATGATGTTTTTGCAACCGTCCTTTAGCCTCTAAAATCTGATAAATTCCTGCTAATCTCCCCACAAACACGAACCTTTAGTTACTCGAGTGTGTTTGAGGTTTGGATTTATTCAAGTCTCTGCCTGGCACTGCATGTGAAACTTTGAATTTTCCTGATTTTGATCACGTCCGTCTCACCTGGCTTGTTCGAGCACGTATTAATCGTTGGCGATCATTTCTCTTTCTCTGTCTCAGTTTTTCCTTCACACACGCACATGTGCCACTCAGTGCAAGCTGATTATTTACTCTTTTTGTACTCAAGCAGCTCCCAAGCTGACACATAAATCATTAATACGCCTCTAAACCGCGTGTAAAGCCATCTGATGCAGGCATGGGAAAAAAAAAATCTGAATTGGTGTGAAAAAGAGAAGAAGGTATCAATTATTCACTTTTCTCCCGATAATAGGATTTCAATACATGTGCTGTTTGCTGTTTTTTGCATGAAGTGAATTCATTGATCCATTTTTTCCTTGATAACTCATTCTCTTTATTCTTTTGATATAGTTGCCGCTGTCACTCCCTGCACCCACTCTCTCTCTCTCTCTTTTTCTCTTCGCTCTGTTTGTCTGTCTGTCTCTCTCCCTTTCTCTTTCCCTCTCTTTCTCCAAAGATCAGAGGAAAAAGATAAAACAGGCATCCCCAACACAGCAATCCTGTCATGCTTTCCCATTCAGTTTACATCAAAAGCGCAAGTGTGCTACATAATATTGCAGATGATCTCCTACAGATTTTGGATATGCTTTTTGAATGATAAAAGCTTTAGCAGGCTGCCAGACAGAACACAGCTGAAGACATTGGAAGTCAAGCTCAGCTTTTAACAGTTTAACTTTATTTTGTACAGTTTCATACTTGATTTTGATTCGCTTGGGCGAGCAGGTTTTAGGTTTGATAAAAGTGTGTTTAAATATTGATGAGGAAAGTGTGTTTGTGTACACGGCGCCAAGGCAGTGTGTGGTGTCGGGGCTTTGTGTTCACCCTCCCAGAGGCCAAAGGATAGCATTTCACACCACGGGAAGATTTGTTAGCCTGGGGACGGACTTAGAGACAAACACAGGAGGTGTGTTGGGTTTGTGTGTACGTGTGTGTGTGTGTGTACAGCAGATTAGGTGTTAAGTATAAACTGTTTCTTTTACTCTTAAATATATAAATATATATGCATAGCTCTGGGTTTTGGATGTAAACTGCCGACCTGTATTAATTCTTTACACAGAAGCTGTTAGCGCTGACACCAGCCCATCAATCCCAGCCGCGGAGGATGTGGTCTGGGTTTTTCTTGGTTGACATCTGCCTGGAGCAGTTGGCAGACTTTTTCACCTTGCCGTGTGTGCCTTTGCCCTGTTGATACAGGTTGTGCTCTGTCTGCACAGAGAGAAGGATGAGTTGGGGAAACATGAGCGAGAGGGCCTGCTGTGTTCCCTTAAAATCTGATAGTGGCGCAGGTGCTTAGACTTTGTGTTTGATCACTGATGAAAACAAAAACCAGCTGGAAGGTATTTATGGTGTTTATTTAGTTCAGTGTATCAACATTATCAATCTGAAGTCAAGAAAAATAGGAAAACAAAGGAATCCAGGCTCTGCTTAACTTTCAGCCACTTTGCCTGTGAAATGATTTGATGATCATCATACTCACCTCACTGTAATTTATTCTATACATATATATTTATATATATATATAGTCTGCAATTAGAAAAGTGTCAATGATGCAAAACACGTCAGCTGTTTGTCAGCGTTTTTGTTTTGGGTCATTGTTGTATGCTAACCTAAAAAGGTCGGCAGTGGGGAAAGTGTGAGAGTGGATCTGAATCCAGCAGAGGACTGCAATACTGTTATTACACCAGCTGCAGTTATGGAACAAAAACGCTTGTTGTTCAGCAGTTACAGCTAGTTTGGCTCACAGACGATCTGCAATCTTATATTTAAGAACACAGCCGGTCATCCCTGTGCAACTGTTTAACCTTGAGCCAAACTCATTTTAAAGTATAGTCAATTTAACTCTGAGACCTTTTAGAAGTTTGTGTTTGAAGAGGAATTTTACTTTATGTTCATTACATTACAGAAACATTAGTGCTAAGAACTGTTCCTGGGATGACCGTTGATGTCGACTGGCTCGTCAGCCTGCCTGACCCCTCGGGGTTTCTCACAAATCAAACTGTGGGCTGATGTGAAGAAAATGGCAGAAATTGAAGCATGTAGCCAAGAGTGGAAACAGAGCAAACCGAGCATAATGCCAGTTTAATGATATCATTATGCTTCTTATATACAAGCATTTGTTTATCTAAGCTGAAAAGAAATAATTGGAAAAAAGCCATTAACCCATTCCAGCTGAAAAACTAACTGCATGAGTTATGCCTCAGTGCCTCAGAGAAAACATGAAGTCACTGACCTGAAATGACTCTGCTTTACGCTGTCTGACACTGTCTCCCATAAAGTCTTCATTGTGGAATAAAGGGGCCTCTTCGTGCAAAGTGCATACATATTTGTTTGCGTCCCTCATTCTGTACAGGGAGTCCTAGGTGATGCGAAAACTATTTGCATCATTTCTTTTAAACTCAGCGGTAAAGCATTGCGAATTTAGTTATAAAGTAGTGATCAGTGCTGCCTTTGCTTCATACTAAACTAGTTGTAGTGAAATCAATCCATGTACAGATGCAGGACCCACACCCATAGGCGCCTATATTTGCCTGTTACCTGTGTTGCAAAGCCCTGGTGCTGAAGCCAGGCCTCAGAGGGAAGATAAAGCCCAGTGCTCCCCGCTATTAATCCTGGCCCTGTTTTTTCCTGTTGTCAAAGCTCCCATGTTTGAACAATGCTGTTGTCTTCTCTGTGTTTGCTCATTTAGGAACAAACATTTGCCCGAGCGCACTGCTGCTGCCGCAAACAAGCTCTCCTAGGAAGTGTTATTAATAGGATAATTAAGCAGACGGTAATGAGCTGGATTATGCCTAATTATGACAAGATTTGTTTTGGCATTTTGTCTTGTGAGAAGCCAGTGAAGTGGTAAAGTCTACCTTGGAGTTCATTATGCTGATGTGCCTGCACCTGAGTGCACAGGACAGGCATCAGGGAGCCAGGTGGGGGGTAGGAGGGGTGGGGGGTACACGCGAAGGCGGCGTGTGTGCCAGTACAGATAGCAGGGCAGCGGACATCAGCTGCTGTCTGGCTGCCTCCCTAACTGGCTGGTTGGCAGAGCAACAAGGTTTGACCCCTGAGATGCTGCCAGACCAAGACACCTGCGCGTGCCAAGTGCTAACCTGGAGCTGTCAGACAGTCTCTTTAAACCTGTTCATTCCTGGTCATGTTCACGAAGCTGTCTGAACTATTGAAAATCTTTGCCAAGATAGAGAGGCTCAATTTTCTGGCTCCTAATGAGGAAGGATGAGGGTTCTGTAAAAACGTAATGTCTGAGCAATTCAGATTTACTGCCGACTGACAATTATTACCAACGTAATGAACATCTCCTCTGTACTGATGGTGGTTGTGTTGGTGTGATATTGATTAATAACACTTGAATTGTTATTCATGTCATGTGTTATTCCCTTACCTCTCACCTCTCTCTTATTCTCTTATTCCAAAGCAATAATGTGATTTTTATAATATTAGTGTGCGATATGAAGTGATTTTGTACCATTTAGAGGACTATAACCATAAAATGCTGCCAACAATGAATTCATACTTATAATGAAGCTCCCTTTTCTTCTGCACGTTTAATTTGATAAGCACATCACCCAGCATTTTTTATACACTGATGCATAATGCGCAGCTGTGAAGGGACGGTACTTCCTCTATCATGCCTAAATAAGTGGCCTTAATGTAAATCTGTCTGAGCAGTTTGTTTGGCAGAGATTAAACTGAAAACTAAATCTAACTTAATCGGTTTGATGCGCCAGATGTGTTAAATGCAGCCTGATTAAAGTCAACCACTAAGAGAATTACAGGACCAGGTGCCTGAGCTCGCAGTGAAGCTTTGGAAATGAACACACTTTCCTGTTTCCTGCCTATTGTTCAGCCACATTATGAATTATGAACCTGTGCAGTGGTGGTTATTGATTGATAGATTTATAGACTTCATAGATTTAAGAACATGTACGCACAGGGTTAGAGTTAAGATTGCCCTGTCATTGTCATTTAAATGTAGGAAACAATGTAATACTTGGTTGAAATTCAAAATATACAGTCTACAAGAGTTTGATCAGAGTTGACTGATGGTGGCCGGACTGCAACAACTTCAAAACTGTCAAAACATTTTGTTTTTTCAAATACCAGACTCCCATTTTAGTCCAAATACCCACTTTAAACAAGTACGAAGGCTGTGCAGATAAAAATGGGTTTTTGGGGAGATTGAGACAGGGAAAGATTTTGGTCACGACTGTCAACTTGAACACCCAACCATCCAATTTAACTCCTTTCCATTTGGTTTCATGGTGGTATACCACTTTAGGTCTTTATAATGGTCGCGCATCATTTGTGTGACCATAATTAAAGCGGTCATTTGCCAGGAAAATGAAACATTTTTAAACATTTGAACAACCGATGCAATCATTTTTCCAGTTGTAACTCTCTTTGAACTGTAATCAGGCCGAGCTGAATCACCTTGCAAGCATGTTCCTATATAATGCCTGGCTGAAAAACTGGGATAACAACTTGGTTAAAGGTTATTACAACAGATACACCGCTCAGCTCAAAATCGTCTATGATAAACAACTCCAATTTAAATCTCTGTATGACGGATTTCCATATTCTGAAATACCACCACTGACAGCAGGATGACAGTGAGTCGTCAATCAAATTTATTAGAGCTGAGTGTCTTAATTCTTCTTAAAACGATTTAAGCTTAACAGGGCCGACGCCGCGCTTATGAAATTGTGCCTGTGCAGAGGAAAAAGGAGTCTTAATGCATTTGCATTTACAACCCAGACAACACTCACTCTCACACACAAATACACACACATGCATGCACTGCAATGCACACATCTTCTATTAAAGCGCTCCATTCGCTCCTGCGGCTTTCGATAAGAAAGCTAAGTCTGGGATTTAGAGCTTTAGCTTATCGTCATCTTTACGAAGCTTTCTCTGCAAAGTGCGGTAAGCATGGGCCAGCAATCTGCATAGAATTTACAGGGAATGAAGGGGGGGGGGGTGATTGGGAGAGGAGGGGGGGGTTGCGGTGTTGGGGGAGAACAGTGACAATAAATACATTCGTCTGAAAAACCGTCTGTTCAAAAACAGGTGGATTTACATTCCTCAGAAATCAAAGCCGGCTCGGTGGGTAAAACCTGGTCTACTGCTGTGGTATTTATGAACTAGCGAGCACATTGTGTGTGTGTGTGCGTGTGTGTGCGTGTGTGTGTGTGTGTGTGTGTGTGTGTATGTGTGTGTGTTAGTGTTAGAGTCAAGCCGAGGGAATAGACATTCATACAGCACACAATACACAGTTAATTCTTCAGCACACACACTCATAGAGAGGGAGAGCTCAGTTCTGTAACAGGGGACTTTTCATTTACTCCGAGAGAAAAAAAAGCAAAAAAGATGAGATTATGGAGAAAGCTCATTTCCTGCTAAACTTGGACTCTGGTTTCCCAAATAAAATTGCTTTTATTCTTCACAACATGTGTTCCCGGAGATTAAGACCCTGTAATCTTGCAAGAGCTTAATAAGACTCAGTATGCGGAGTGCAGGCTAAAACAGAAAATGTGGAACGAGCCTCGCTTAGCTCTGTTCTACCCAATGACTTTAATCCTGTTTATTAAATTATAAAGAACCTTAAAGGATAAAGATAAAGAATATTGAGTCGAGGATTTAAATGATTCAGGGTTATTTTTTTTCCTCCTGTCTTAGCGTGAGTTATTTGATAGCACTGGATCATGTTTAAAGATGGCAGCAGGCAAGAGCTGTGACAGACTTTGTTTTTACAAATGGAGCTCGCTCCCCTCTAAGTACAAACCTGCATTAAGTACGGACTCAGCCTTGGCTGGGTTCTGTTTCTTGGGTATTAAAGTGTAAAGTGTTTCCCACGTGCTAGTAATCCTGAGTGTCACTGATCCCTGGGACAACTTTTAAAGGGTGAAAGAAAAAAAAAAAACCAAAGTGCACGCTGGGATGTCTTTGCTCTCATTTATGCAGCCACCAGCAGTGCTTAAAACTGGTGCACTAAAACAGGCAACGGTGACCTCTCACACACACTGTTTAAGCGTCATTGCAGGGTTGTTTACAATATCACTCCAAGATATATGTTGAAACTGTCAGAGCCAGATATAAGCAGATTACCTATAAGCTGTGAGAGTTAATGGCCAAGAGAGGGAGTCTGTGTGAGCTATGTGGACTTGTGAACTTGTCAGTGAGAAGTTCTACTGAGCTATTGGACTAAGAGGATTGCAGGCCACTAATCCAAATCAAAAGACATACCATGTGAATTATTACATTCTGAGACAGATTATTTTACCCTCAGATTAAGGATTCATGCCAGCCAAATCTTCTCATGTCTTGCCTGATGAGGAGGGGAATATGCACGTTTGGAAAAATCATCCAGCCTCTCTAGATGTTGTTGTTACTGGAGTTGAGGTCATCGCATTTAGGGTGATCACTATGATCCTCATAATACCTCCCTTATAGAGCCCTCCACATCTTGAAAGGCGTGTCACGTAGACACACAAGTTGGTTGTAGTGATTATTTTGTGTAAGGTGCTAAGGTCTGTTCACTGCTTTGGGCAAACAAGAGAGCAGTTCTGCACAGAGCTGTACTACACCACAAGTTTGATCTGAGACAAGTCCAAGTCGGAGCAAATGGAGATCAACTCCAAGCTGAAGCAGGTCGAGTCCAAAGCAGGGTCAAGTCTGAGTCAAGATGGAGTCCAAACAGGTCTGACACCAAGTCAAGACTGAGAACCCTGAGTCAACTTTACTTTAGCTTCATTTAGATTGCAACAAAGCATTCAGTTCGGTTCCTTTGAGTTCAATTAAGTTTGAAATGTTATGGCAACAGGAAACAACTAGTAGCACTGTCTAATCAAATACTGTGTTGTTCTTTGGTAGACACTGGTTAACATAACTCAGAAAGGGAAAACTCTTTGTCTTTGACAAACACGCACACGCTAAAAATGACTTTGCTAAATGAAGAAACGTGTCTCTGTGGGAGGTTCTGATAACAAGTGACTCATAGTAGAGCTCCAGTCCTCTACAAGTGCAGCCAGTGATGCAAGACAGGAACTGGGAAAACAAAGTCAGCTGTTAAAACCAAATACTGTATCATGCCAGACAAGAGTCAGGTACTAAATCGCTGGTCCTACAAAGACTATAGAGAGTTACCCAGTATCTCTAAGGCTTTTAGCTGGATCCATGCCATCTGCTACTTGGTGATGTCCACCACTGTGCAGATTTTATCACATAAAACCTTCTCAGAAGCCGTCTTCTTATCTGCTGTTCTACTTTTGACAGGAACACTAGGACACTTCCTGGTCTTAAATCTATAGTAATGACATCGCATCATCGTTTCTCTCCATAGTGAAACTACCCACGGTCATCTGTTGTTTGGGAAAATTCTGTAATTTGCTAGCTTCACAACCATTCAGTCCCCCAGTGGATAAACTGAATAATACTCTGTGTGAAGCTAAAAAATGATGCTGCGCTTTTCTGCCTTTGAAAACTTTTGCTGATACGAGATTTCCACCCGACAGCGGCAGCATCATAGTTATATGAATGATGCAGAATACAAAAGAGTGAAAGAGAGTGACTGCAAGCCAAAGAAGGTATTTTTGGCACTCTGTGGAGAGGGAAGTAATCCCCCTGGATGATTCATTCTGTCTCTCACTTTGTAGACAAGACGAGTCGGCAGGAGATTGAAAAAACACAGAGGAGTTACAAAAAACCCCCAAAAAAACAGATGCAGGCAGACAGAGACAGAGTGTTCTCAACAAACTGTTGGATATCCTCTGCCCAGTGCCTGGACTAAGAATACGCCACGTCGAGCTCGCTAACCAGATCCGGTTCTCTTTGTTCCCCCTCAACCCCTCGTCAGTAGCGTCCTACAATGTGGATGAGAGCGCCTACAGACATGCAGCCTGTCTGTGAGCGATTAGCAGCTGAGAGGATTTACTTTAGCTGCAGAGGCACAATGTAAGGTCCTGTGTGTGTGTGTGTGTGTGTGTGTACAGTCTAATTCTAGGCTTTGTTTAGAGGATGTCAGGTCACTTGGTCGTTGTTTAGTGGGTTTTCCTCACCTACTGTTGATCAATGGCTGCTGCAGAAGCATATTCACATGTTTTTGCATTTTCTGACTCAAAGATTTATGCGGAGACACACGTGCATGCACACCTACACACACACACACCAAAGCACTCTACTGCAAAGAGGTGGAAGTTGAGTGACAGTTCAATTCTTTTCCTCTCTGCAAAAAGGTCTGCACTCACACTGAGCCATCATACTTAATTTAACGAGATCAGCGAGGGGAAAAAAAAGAGGAGAGGGGATTTTTGAAGATGCCAAAAGGGAATTAGAGGAAAAGTGTGATTTGTGACCCAAGACTGGGGTAATACAGCATGATAAATGAAAGTCAAATTGAACGTGATCTTTTTGTACATCTAAAGCATGAGATGTGAGGAGAGGATGTGTTATTACGGCTTTAAAGTAAGTGGTTTTGGGATGTCATTGTCACCTTGAGATCTAAGTCATGCATGCGGCAGAATAACCTCAGCCAAACCCCAAAGGAAATCCAAAAATAACCCAGAAGGCAAAGCACTCCCTCTTCTTTGTCAGTTTCAATGCCCATTTTTGTTTTTCCATTTCGGGTGATTTTACGTCTTTGATTTGGTTCAACCGAAATCTGTCTTTCTTTGACTTTGGATATGTTTGTGTTAACTAGTGTGATGAGAGTGAACTGAACTGTGTAAAGGCACAGAGGATCATGTAATACATATGTAATTTCTGTGAGTACCAGTAACCATGGTAACATAGATGCACATTACATGTGAGCGTGGGTAATTTGCCTAATACATCAAAGAGAGAAGAAGAGTTAAAACAACGGTGTGTCCTACTCTATGTATTATAGAAGTCTGTTGTCAGAGGGGAAACAGTGCTCCCACAGTAACTCACTGATATTATGGTACAAACACCTCTGTTAATGCTCATCACTTATTTCCTTGTGGCTCCAGAAAACATAAATAGACTGGATGACCTGCTGTCACTCTTTCATCAAATTGTCCATTGAATGAATCACCCATCACTCCATACGATTTCAACCTAACAGCTCTTGGTGTGTTTTAATATGATACTGATACTAGCTCTGTTTTTCTTTGGTTCAGACCAAATGAATCAAACTACAGATTTAAAAGCTTCCTTGAGTCTTTGTTTGCTCTGAAAATCTGTCAGTTGGCAAACAATTTGCTGTTTTCTTTTGCGCAAAATAGCAGGAAAAAGGGGCTTATTTGACGACAGGTGAAGCCACCGATCCCGTTTCAAAAGAAAAGGTGGAACCCACTAACTGACAGGCAAGAAACAAAGACATTTCAGCAGCATTAAATATAGAGGAGTTGATTGGTAATAAACTGGTAGACCTCCACCTGTCGGACCGCACCAAACGGCCTCATGAATATTTTTCCTTCATATCTAATCTAACGCCTTCCCTATTTTGACTTTTGTGGCACCTGCTGTTATACAAATAATGCGGGCTATAAAGATACTGCTCTATCCCGGTTTATCTTATCTTCACAGCGCTCTTCCCATGAAAACATTTACCCCTCTCCCTGCTGCCCAGAAGACCTTTTAAAATAATACGTCCCAAAACGACAAGACCACAAACTATGGTCTCAAAAATGACATAATGACCATCTCCCTGACACAGTGTACACAAAAACTAAACTTTCTAAACTTGACAAAAACAGGATCTATTTCAGAGCTGCTGTTTTGAACTAAAGTCAGTGTTAATGAACATAAACAATAACCAATGCAAATGTCTGCAGGACGCACTGCTATCTGACTTCTACAAACACCATTTGCATCCTCTGCTTTAACACTGGCAGTTACAACGGGTACAACAGTCACTCTCGTATACACACACACCCATATGCAAACACCACCCCGTCACATGCACAGACTTGCCTACCAAATTATGTACCGCAGCTTTTGCTGTATCTGTCTCTATAAGAGGAACTCAAACATGCTTATCTTACACCACTGAAGCTCCCTCTTACCATCTATGTGTGTGTGTACAGTCCAGTTTTAGCCTATTGTTGTTTGTCAGACCCCCTGATATGGAACATTCAGTTATGACGTCATGCTTGTTTGATCACTGACTGCAAACAAAGTGCTTTGAATGCAAAATGAAAAAGGTGCTGCTGGCCTTCTCTTTGCATAGATAGCAGATGACAGATGGCTGCTAGTGGATTTTCACATAAACGGCCACTAAATGCAGCGGGATATAGCTGACACTGTTACAGGAACAGACGGGTAGTATTGCAAATAAACATTTCGCAGCTATATGCACACACACACACACACACACACACACACACACACAAGGAAACAGTGGGAACCCTAGACTTTGAAAGCGCACTGACAAGTGCAGTGTCTCGACGTTTCATACCCCCACTAACAGTCAGTCATGGCAGCCATTTCTGTTACTGGTTCAGTTTTTCCTCTTTGGTTTCCATGGTTCCCACAGAAGCCTGTCAGTCATAGACAATTTCCTCAGTGGGAGCTAGCTGGCAGAACTACTTTCCAACAGACAGACTGAGCATGTGTGTGTTTGTGTGTGTGCATGTGCCATGTTGGCAATGGGAGTCAGAAAGCTCACAGAGGCGAACTATAGCCAGGCAGTAGCTGTGTGCATATTGCATGTTACAGGCTCTTCTACAGTGCGTTTATGCAGGATGTTTATCGTTTGTTGTTGCATGTTGAGATTTTATTATAGACAGCATTTAGTTTATACATTTATGCATGAAAGAGGTTGACTTTCATGATTGTGAGCGTGTGTATAACAAAACTTTTAGATACGATGAACCCATTCCATCATCATTAAAAGGTCTGTTTGAAAAAATGTAGACACAGTCCTTTAAATTTAATCAAAATGTTTATTTCCATTGACAATAAGTTGGGAAACATTTTGCAATATTGTTTTAAAGGTTAGAGAAGCAGAGTTCAGCACAGCAGCTCAGCATAAATCTTGCCTCTCTTAAAACCACTGGTGCCCTTTAGCAAGGAACTTAACCCGCAGCCCCTTCAGCCAACAGATCAGCCAAGCTATTGCTCACTGTCAGGGGAAAGTTAGTGTCTCAAAATTCCTTTTCACATCACAGAAAATAGTCAAGCAATTAAAAAAACAACAACAGATAATTCAGTAACTTGCAAACATAAAGCTCATCTTTGAAGATTAAACCAACGGGGATGCAGTTTATGGTTTTCCAATGACAGCGGTGAATGACATGCTACTTGGAGTTCATATTTAGACTCAGATTTGGGTTTTGGACATTTGTCTTAAACCCTTTCATGCATGAATTATGAAAACTTCAGTGTTTTTATTTTTCTTAAGGCATGAAACTTCATTTTTTTCAAGGAATTTTCCTCATGGCTTTTGAATAGCTGTCCACCGTAGTGACCGCTATGAGTGAAAGGGTTAATGATTATTGCATTTCAGTTTATTTTGTGCCAACAAACTGTCAAGGGTGAATTAGCTCCCTGCAGAGACAGAGAAATCACACAAGGAGGATTTGTTTATGTCTGAACCTTCATCATATTCTGCTGTACAGCCCTGTTTATTAGTAGCTACATGCATACCAATGCATGATTTACACATGGGATTATAGCAGTAATGTATCTACAGGGAAAAACCCAAACATTCAGAGTTCTTATATTTAAATCAATGACCTTTATGCTACTTCCCTATTTAGCTTTGGTGTGCTCTGGCATCTGATGCCATGTCATAGGTCCGGATTGTTACTGCAGCGAGGGAGTTTTTTGCATATGTTTGAGGTATTAGCGTTGGAAGTGATTAGCTTTGGAAATGTTAACATCCAGGAACAACATGATAAAAGATTCTTACAGTACAAACAGGCTGCACACAAGATAGATAGAAACAGATGGACAGACAGAAGCTTCATTGATCCTGAGGGAAATATAGGCATCCATTAGGTTATATGACACATGGTACAAAACACCAAAGATTTACAGGCACATACCCAAACACAATTAAAAGTGAAAACAGCACAGGGAAAATGATTACTGTGGAATATACAGGATACAAATGGTGGTTAAATATATAAACAAATACAACTGCATATTGTGCAGATATAATAGCAAACAAACCTGATATCTGCAAATCTGAGTGCAAGACTGTGAATACACACAAGGACAAGGTAGTATGCAGACAGGAATCCTTTCATTGAGGATACAGGCATTTTTGTTCTACTACAGTCCAGGGCTTTGGCATTAGTTGCTTCTTTTAGGGATGTCCAAGATAGTTTTGTTGACACATGGTGGAGAAGGTAGGAAGAGGAGAGACGTGGGTGGCCTTCACAATAAGTCATCGTAATAAGGGTGGGATGGCAGGTGGCTTTTGGGTGGCATGTGTGTGGAGTCAGCAGTGTGTTTCTGGGGCCTCCGCCTTGCAGTGACTTAATGCAGGCTGTCAGAAAGGGCAGGTTGTACTTTACTGTGGAGCAGCTCGAGTGATGTGTGCATTGTGGAGAAGATCCCGGTTATACGTTTGTTCTATGCAGTGGCTGATCATTTTCAAGATGGATTGGCCTATTGACTGTCACTGATGAGCAGGATTTATTTCTGTTATATCAATATTGGCTTTTGACTATTACTTCTTGTTATTACTATTAACAAAGTAAAGTTATCTAATCAAATTATCCTGCAAGTTGGTTGTCAGGGCAAAAACAATAAAAAGTCCCAACTCACCAGAAAGTATTGTCCAGTGACAATACTTATAGGGGTGAAAAATAATAATTTGGATTGTTTTGGGGTTTTTTGGGCTTAGTAAGTCCATTAAATTGAACAACAATAGATACTTTATCCGTGTTTTCTACAATGTCTCATAAAAGAGTCATCTAGTGCCTCAGCTGGCAAAACATTGTCTGACTCCAAAAACTATGTTTGAATGACAAATCACTGTTATAAATCTGGTTTGTGATGTGACAACGCCATGGTTTAGGTTTGGTTAGGTTCAGTCACAAAACTGACTTGGTCAGAGGTCATGGTTTTGGTTCAGCGGAGCTTCTTCTTCTTGGTTACAGTAATAAACCGGTTAGGGTTCAGGAACGATCACGGTTATGCTTAAATCAAACTAATGTTGTCTGTTGGTTTGAAACGAGAAACAAAAAACAAAAAATAAAAACCTCAGTTAGATGTTTTGTTGGCCCTCATGTTGTAGTATTGCGTAGCAGTGAACACAGAATGCCCCCGATGAGCACGCAGCTGCCGTTTGCCGCCCACCCACTGCCCTCCATCTTCTGGAGTTTAAAAGGTAAATAGATATAGCTCTTTTCTACCTTAAAGGACAAATCGCTTTACCATTGACCTTTCATTCACCCTTTTACACAAGCTTTATGCCATGCTAGGCACTCGTCTGTCCTTAGCCCAAGGACATGTCAACATGGGAGAAGTTAAGGATTTATCACCAACTCAGAGATTAGTGGATGGCTTTAAGGTTTAGATGTTAATAGTTAACATGTTTTTTGAATAATAAGGCAAATATTCTGTTCCAATAGAAACTCTGCTGTGACGACTCTTACCAGTACCGTGTGTGGTGGCCCTGCCTGGTCTCTGGTGTCACTTAGTTTAATCATGGTGCCTGTCTGTGCTGCTTAATTACCAGGACCAGCGTGGTGTCCACAAGGTGCCTGAGGTGAAAGCGGCATGGAGCAGTGGCCGGCAGCCAGGCACGGGGATTTGGCCATGATGCTCTCTCTGTTTCATCCCAAAGTCTTTGTTTATGTAAAAACAGTGGTGAGCCCTTTACCCCCAGATAACTCCCTGCTGGGCGGATAAAGATACACACACACAGCCTGGGAACGGGCCCTGGGCCAGGGCCAGCTCAGTCCAGGGATAAAGAGATTGAGGCACAGAGACAAGAGGCTTGACTACAAACCATCTAACCTTTGCCACAAGGTTTGCACTTGTTTGCTCTTAGTGTGACTACTATGGAGTAAAAGTGTGTTTGCTATGGAGAGCTTAACATTCACCATATCATTTCAAATGAAAGGAATAGAGCAGTAAAGATCAAACTATTCATCCAGAACAAACTGTAGAATATTATTTGCTGTTTAAACAATATATCAAATATAATTCCTTCCCCCTATTTCCCATCTTATAATAATATTGTCTCTAGATGGTAGATTTTTGGTTTCAGTTGAGATGAACAGGACAGCTCAGCATCAGCGATCCAAACGCTGGCAACTGTTCAAGAAAGATGAGCAGTTATTCTTATACTTTACTGACATTTACAACAGACAGTGAACAATTATCATCTTCCCCAGACGTTCACCTGGAGGGGATCATGTGTTTGGTTGTCCGTCTCTTTGTATTTGTCAGTAACTTAACTTCATCCCACTGAATTCATCAGCCTAATATTTTTTGCGCACACCTACTTTAGTGTCAGCAGACTCTTCTGTTGGCTTTGTATGAACACGCTGTCTGAGGTGTATCACCACATAGCGTGTCTGCATAATGATATAACCCCTTGATTCACTACTCTCCTGAATACACACACTGGACACACAGCCTGCCCTGCACTCCATGTTCCCCACCCACATGCCCCAGACATGCCTGGCAGAGATCTGCAGTCTACTGAGGGCACTCTTCCAGTTTTCAGATTGATTTTTCTATGTACGAGTAGTAACTCATTCTGACACACGCAAAGCCAACAATTCTGAGAGAACTCATTCAGCACCTTGGACAGTGCCACTTTACCCAGTGCAGAAAGGGTGCACTACTGAATTGTACTGATTCTCCTGGACCCAGGACTTGTAAACCAAAAACAAGAACATAATGACTGGGCTGATATTTGTGGTTTCGAACTGTTCTGAATGTCTGACCAAGCCAGAAACACTGATAGGGAAGCAGATATTAACCTTTCACAACCGATGTAAAAAAAAAACATGTATGTCCACAGGTGCAACGTGTTCGTCTTTAGGGAAAGAAGGAGACCAGACAGTGACGTGGACTGGCTGGTATTAAGAAGTTTGACTGTTTATTGATTTTTGTTTGTGGATGTTTGTCCGTTTAACAAACTTAAAATATCTCTCCCCTCAACCTTTAACACCAGTCGTCCACCAACAACTGGATGTGAATTCAATAGTAATGATCTCAGCCATACTGCTCAGAGTGATGGATTGCAGATAGTGTCACAAAATTGATTGGGTTTCTCTTCAGAGGAGGAGGTACAGGCGTCCGGCCAAACACATAAATACCCCAGATAGGAAAAGTCCCCACACTTGATACAGTGAAACTGCATTGGAGACTTTGTTTTGGATTAGTACTGAGATCAAGTGTGAAATTATTGTACACTTTGTTAATATACATACGTATTTATAGTTTATAATACACAGTTTTGTGGTTCAGTATTGGGGTCAAAGACAAACAAGTGTCTGCTCACTGTGATGACTGACATGGCTGCAATGAACTGAGGAGATATTGATTGTGGGAGAAAATATGCTTAAAGACAAATCCATCATTTCCATAAAGTTACCGCATGCATTATTTAGCTCGGTCACGTTGACAGCTTTTAAAATTGTGATTTCTGACTGATCAATGCATGAGTGCATGAGCACCAGCTTCCATTTTACTAAGAAGTACTCATAAGCCTTTAGAGAGAGATGAATCTCTGTTCACCTCTTCAACATTCATCCATGCATGAAAATGGTTTCAGCAGGTCTGCTAGATTTTAATTCACAACTTCCAAGAGCAGTAATATTGCCGTCGCTCTCTCGGTTGATTTCTCTTTAACTCAGCAGTCATATGAATGTGAATGATGATGAGGAGAAAGTCTCCAGATCAGATGTAAAATGAGGAGAATCACAATTTGAAAGCATTGCTGTTTTGTGTTCAGCTAAGAGAAACAAATGATCCGCAGCTTCAGAGAACGTCACTAATTGATGTAAACATACCGAAGTCCTCGGTGAGGACGTAAACAACATCATGCTCCATCTCAATTTTGCAGAGTGTTTGCATCGAGGCATACATATATCATAAAAAGAATAAGACTCAGCAAGACATATAATTGAAGCAGTGGCTGTAGGACTGCTGCTTTCACTACAAATACATCATTTTTCATACCAGAGCTGCTGCATTAGGAGTCTGAGTGTGTGACTGAATCAGCAGATAAGTGTAGTTGTTGATGAGGTTTTCTTTAGTCTAATTATGTGATAAATGAATATGATCCATGTTTTCCCCCTGTTACAAGCATTTTCTGTTGTTCACTGAAGAGGTTTAAATTGTTAAACTTGTTCAAGTTGTTGTAGGTCTTTGTTGGGTTTTACAAACTCGGTGGAGCATCTAGGGAGTTATTTTGTTATCAAGAATTTACTTTTTCTTGGTAGTAGGACTTACTTAGTGATTTTTTTTTTCCCAAAAGACCTTTCCCTAACAGAATGTGTTGTATTCATGTGTGTAGGTGGATTGAGCAGCAAAGTGTATGTAGAGTTTTCCAGTCAAGAGAAATGAGTTGTGCCGCTTTCTCGAAACCTCGGGCTGCTTTGAGTTATTGAGACGACTGGCAGTGGAATAAGTCGTGTCTCTTCTTTTCAGCATTTACTCTTAGCTGGTGTTGAAAGCTGCTATTTACTGTGAAGGCTATTGAAAACTCATAAAGTAATATATTTGTATGTCTCGATGTGACTGTGCTTCATCTAACCACCAATTTGGAAAGAGATGAAGACAAATAAAACGTTTGTCCATAAATGCAGGTTATAGGTGTTCTGTTTAGTGTGGGGTTGCATTGAGGTTGGTGTAGAGTTTTTCTTATATTAATATGTTATGACATAACAGGTTAACATAATCAAGTTAATCCCAGAAACACACTATTGGAAGCTGCTGGACACAATAGTACAAAAGATCTACAAAAGACTTGTTGCCAGATTTTCATATATATACCTGGTATCACAGCAGTTAATGGATAAATAGGTAAGATGTTATGACCTGTAGGTGTGAAATGTAGTCTTTAAGTGTGAGAAAAGACATTTGCAAGAAAACCAAAATACAAAGCCACAGGAATAGAAAGTGCAGGTAATGATGAAAGGATCATTTTGGGGCTTTACTTAATTATAAAGCTGTCACCAACAGTGAAATGTTTGTTTAAAACAATATACTGATATGAGCTTTATTACAGATATATTGCTGTGTAATAGTAAATAATAAACATAAGTAACAAGACAGGTCAATGCAGATATGTTTGCAATCATAGATCTGAAATAGCAGCACCAATATAATAACAACAGAATCCATTATTGTTGGCTTTCTACTGGTCTAACTACTCCACATATTTACTGACTTGCTTTAACAAGGTGCTTCGCTTCTTTACAAAATCTCACTGTCTGTCTGGTTTTACCTTTAACAACTGTATCCTCTACACATTTCGGAACGGGACTCTTGTCTCTGCAGTATTACCTACCTGCCTCCCCCTCTTCACATCTTCATCTCCCATCAGGCTTCACTACACCCAACTAATGTGATCTGGAGCTCATGCTTCGTTCTCTCCAGCCCTCCATCTAACAGCACCTTGTTTAATACCTGAGGGACGTGCAGGAACAACCTGACCTCCTTCTGCTTCTCAGACACAACAGAGCTGGTCCATGTGGCCTCCACACTACCCCCTAATCCACCTATATAATTACAAATGCCTCTCCCCCCAGACGGGTAAGCAGACTCCCAGCAAATACTCAGGAGGCTAGAGGTGGGTGGTGGCAGAAATCAGATTAGGAGGCCTCTCAGCTTCATCAAGTGTTTCCTTATCAGAGACTAAAGACACTCAAACAGTGCATGGACACATACTTGGAGACATTCACACGCACACATACACATTGTGTGCATTCTGTGCCCTGGATAGACACACACACACACACACACACACACACACACACACACACACACACACACACAGTACTCCCAACTGAACAACGGATGATGTAGACGGAGTTAAAATAAATAAATAATTCTGCTCAACAGCGCACCGCCAGTTTGATGATGATTGTCGGCAGCGCTGATTGACCGATAAATGCATGCAAATCAAAACCTTTTTCTGACTACCATTTAAATTGCTGTTTATCTCTCCCACTGGGATGGAGCGAAAGGAGCGTTCCCAATCACCCACCCGTCCATGCTTGAAGCCTCTGGAGGGATGAAGAAAAAAGAGGGGGAGGCTTAAGTAAACAGAAGAGAACAAATGAGCTCTGTGACGGCTCAGCAAGCACTGCCTCCCTCCTTGCCTGTCTGAATGCCCGTCCTTTGTTGATGGCTGAATAGGGGGCTAAACATCAGCTGAAATCAGAGCCAGAGCCACCTCTCTGGATGCTATATTCTGAGGGTAAAGCCTTTCATATGCAAATAATAACTGGGTTAGGACTGGTCCTACCCCACTGGTTGGCGTGCTACAATGGACATCACATTTGGGGTCAGAGGATGAGTAATGGGGCGATATTTGGGTTTCTCATCCTCAGTTAGCTTTTTGGAGCCTTTGATTGTCCTTTGGGTTTTCAGGATTGTGTGCTTATTCACGCTGCTTTGACAAGATCTCATTTTTTCGAAGGGCGATAACCAGATGGTGTCCCATGAACTGGTGTTTAGCATGGCAGGGAGAAGGGTTTAGGGTGAGAGTCCTGCTTAGTTACAATTCACTGAAGGATTAGTGTGTGTTTGTGTGTGTGTGTGTGTGTGTGTGTGAGTGTGAGAGAGAGAGAGAGAGAGAGTGAGAGCGAGAAAGAGAATGTATGTTTGATAGGGACACATCTATGTGTGTGTGTGTGTGTGTGTGTGTGTTGGCAACCAATTCATTTGAACTTAAATCACCAACTAATACCCTCTGAATTCCCTAAATGGGTCGGGTCCTCAAAACACAAGCGCAGAGTCTGTGGGACTTTGGTCTGATGTTGTTAAAAGCCAACACACACGCGTGCACGCGCACACACACACACACACACACACACGCACACAAACTTAGATACCCGTCCTTCTCCTCAGGGTTTCCACACTAAGGTAGGTCAGTCTGAAGTTTCTGATGGGAAAATGACTTTCATCAAGCCAGTTTGGATTGTTTTTGTAGAATGCTGCAGACAAAATAATAACACAGCCACACTGTAGCCAAAACACTGGTTATTTCATATTTTGTTAATTGTGGAAAACACTTATGAAAAGCAACGTTACAAGTTCAGAAAAAGTGTCAGCATCCCCAAAATTACAGTTGTAGAGAAGAATTATAACCATAAATGTAAAGATGAGTCTTTGATCCTCTATCATAATATATTCTAATATATTATACATTATTAACACAAGCATCTACTGGAGGTACGGGTGAGGCCAAACTGTATATTTCCTAATTGCAGATGTAATTAAGCATTCCCAATAATGTATTTAGGATCCGGCAATAAGACTAACTAAACACAATACACCTTCCAGTTCAAAGAGTCTAACAAATGAAGTTAAGCCTGTGAGCTCGTTCTGCCTCTGCAACCACATTTAACTGCAGCATGTATCTAACACACCCTTTTGATTGCTGTCAGTGCTCTGCCCAGTCCTTTGCTGCAGCACCTGCTGCTACATCACTCACCTGAAAGTTGGGCTGGCACTTGCTGTTCATCTAACAGTCCACCTCAGCATTCACATAAAGGGATGTTATTACGATCTCTCCGTGCTCCCTGCTGTGCTGAGCTTAGTGCTTCCCTGCAGGGGGTGAAGAGGTCAAAGTATAGACATCAAACATCAAAAGTATAGACATTCTACATTTACATAATCATATAAGACACGTTTGTTGGCAGACTTAATTGACTTCATCCACTTAGAGTGCAATTAAGTGACATTTATTAGGATGTAGAGTGTTATTGTTCCTGAGCAGAAGTTATTGTTATCCTGTGCTACAAAGACTGACAGCAGTGTGAACTCACACCTGTTGAGCTCCAGTTAAAATGGTTTAAACCTACTCACCTGTCACACAATGAATGATAATAATGAATTTAACAGAAAAAAATAAAAATACTTTTCATCATCAGGTAGAATAAAGGGGAGAAGACAAAAAAGTCCATTGTAATCCATTGTAATTGTGGCAATCTGCCAATATGAGGTTTTTTAAACGGGGAAAGTCATAATATCCTCAGATTGGTAGCTGTCACGGAAAAAAAAGACCCATACAATTTTCTGCAGCCTTGAAGAATCCTTGACTGACACTCAACAGTTTACTTAAGAGCAGCCAGAACATTGGCTTTTGTCTGTGACAGAAATGAGGGTAATTACCTGTGCCACTTATAATGCTCGCTGGCTTCTGTAATCTTGCCGTGGAGAGTCTGAAAGGAAAATATGAGAGATTACTGAAGTACATCCATGCTCCATCAAGACATGAAGCACTGAGTTTTTTTGTTTGGTTAGGGTAGAATAGAGGAGGTCATCGGGTGAAGGTGATCCTCACCTGAGGATTCAAACCGAGACGCTGTCATATCTCTGTAATGTACTTTATTAGACCTTCATGTGAAAGCTTTTTGACGTCTTGCATTGTTTTAATACTCTGGAGGACGCGGGTCCATTATCAGGAGCAGAGCAGTGAATCAAAGTGTTGAAAAGGTGTTTCTCACTCATTTCACTGTGTGTGTAGATTATCTGTAGCCTATAAAATGCAGTCATTTGGACTATTAGCTCAATATGCTCAGAGTTTGGATGTGCAGAAGACGTGTGCCATATTGTTCATGAAGATACTGATCCAAAGCTAAATGTGATCCAATTTCTCAAACTACAATATTGATTATTGTTCATATTGCTGCTGATTGATGATTTATTTTCTCCATAACTGTGAGAGTGAAGGCAAGATTGATTTGGTTTTGAATTGGTTTTTAAAAAAGGAGCAACTTTATTGACCCAACTTGTTTAATCAGAG
This sequence comes from Datnioides undecimradiatus, assembly GCA_008933995.1. NCBI lineage: Eukaryota > Metazoa > Chordata > Actinopteri > Lobotiformes > Datnioididae > Datnioides > Datnioides undecimradiatus. Next base: position 1,024,601 of record WARS01000047.1, on the reverse strand, counting down.
GGTGAGCATGTTCTACACAATTTGCTCTGCTGAGTGCTGTTGAGTTGAAGTTAGTTCTATCATTTGATATTAATCGGGTAAATAATGTCACCACAGCAGCACAAAAAACAAGACCTAACCCAGTCATGCAGTCCACGTGTAAGAAGAAGAATCACACTTGCAAACCATTGTTTGATAATCAAATATCCCACGACCTGGTCCATAAAACATCCAAACATTCAAACATTTGCAATCGCATTCGATACCTCAAGACATTTTAGGCATTTACAAAAAGCAGTTTAAACTGCTCATTGATATACTAATCAGCACCCCTCCAACTCTCCAATATTTGGCACTTTGAACCCTTTTTCATAAACCAGTGGAGCAGTGGAGTACGGTGTATGTAGTTAAGGTGGAACCAGAGAAGCACAAGTACAGCAGGGAAGAAACAGAGGACAACTCTAATTTACATTATACTTTTAACAGTGGCTAGAAATAATTAATTTAATATGAACACTAGTCCATTTCTCATCTAAAAATGCATTCTCTGTGTTTTGTTACAGTGATCCACAATGGAAAAGAAAATATTAAGGCTCATCAGTAGCATCTCTTCCCACATTAACAAACAGAAGCAATGATGACGATGTGAAATCTTACCACTGCAACACAGACAACTCCATGGATGTTGCTGAGCAGCGTGCACATGTGCAAGTGTGTCTCTTAATTTATGGTGCACGGACTGACCACATGACAACTAGAATCTGGTATCATAATTATTCATAGTTATTCTTCATTATTAAGAATAATTTTCACTGCAAAGTAGTGTGCCCATCAATGCGTGTGTCCATGTGATCACTGTGCTCCTAGACTGTGAATCGTAATTGTAAAACCAGAAGCACAAAACCATTAAAACATCTCACTTTGCTGCTATTTCTGATGCTGCCTCTTAATTAGAGCTGAGTGGCAGATTTGAATTAATTTGCATTTTGAGTGAAGGAAACACGGCTCAGAGATAAATACATGTTGACACGAGATGACGTTCAGCAGACTCTCTCTATAAACACTACGCACAATTTACTGTCAAATGTAATTTAAGTCATACTGTGATTTTACTGTACGCAGACTTACTTTATAGGCACACATGCATGTGCCCACGCACATGTACACTTAGAAAAAAATCTAACTGAAGGGAAATACCAATATACTTTCAGTGCCTGTTGGTGTATCTTTGTAAGAAGGGGCCATTAAAAACATAAGACATTCCCTGTGGACTGATTTCTGTGTTAAGGAAGGGAAATGTTTTTTCCTAGACAGTTACAAGTTCAGGATGTGACGTGTAACCGAACTCCTGCATACCTCGACTCTCATCAGTTCCCTGACAGCGTCAGGCATTGTGAATGAATTCTTACCTGTATTATGTTACCAATGTGTTAGATATACATTTTATACTAAAAACAAACTGTTAGTCTGACTTTAATAGATATCTATCTTTATTGTCCTCATCTATCATCATAGTACTGGTCAGTCACCCTCAGTCTTGTGTATTTCACATCAATTTTTCACTTGTCCAAGAACAGGCAATAAGATGCTGCAGTTCACTTTACAGCTACTGGTGTCAGTAATAAAGATTTTCTTCAGATTTATCGTAACATAGTACCTTTAGTGCCTGCAGATAAAATTATAATGATGTTTTAATGGCCTTAGTTGTAAACTGTGATCCACCAGATTTCAAAGCTTTATGCTTTTGGACATACAAAGGAAGTACACTTAGTAATCTACCCTTGTGTCCATAGGTGTCAGCTGAACATACAGTGATGGACTCAGGGCAGGGCTGTGCAGTGTGAGTATATGCAGTTTCAGTGGGTCCCAAGTGAGAGAAATGTGAACAACACTATCTGTACGACAGGCTGTAAGTTCATTTGTTAAGTACGCCGAATGATGTGGCAGTTGTTAGCAGGTGAACAGTACGTTGTCAGACTGGCAGTAATGTACAGCGGAGGTAGCAGACTGTTGGTTAATAAATGCTGCAGCTTCACAAGAAGAAGAAACGTCTCATCTGTTGTTTCCCAGCTGCTGGAAAAGTGAAAGGGTTTGCCCCAAAGTCCACTTTGGCCTGGGAGGAAAACAAACATGTCCAGTGTATTTCCTGCCTACAGTCTACAGACTAAACATTACTGCTCTGTATCGGCAGGCCTCCTTATCCTTTGAATATATTTTTGAATATGTTTGTATTAAACAGATAAGTAGCCAATTTACAACTTTAAACACTTAACACACCGCAATACACAAATTTTGCTGTCACTATCACAGTTATAAACTAGCCGTGCTCTACACTGTACACATTTCTGTTACATGCTTATTGAGGAACAACCTGACCTGAAGACATCACTTATGAGTTAAATGATGTCTAGATAATGTATCGTATAATGTATAGTTACCAGTTAACAGTGTCTGGATACATTTTTTTTGCTGTACATAGGCTTTATTATTAGCCTACAATATACTGATAGCTTCACCAGCATTTTAGTGGCCAGAACTCACAAAGAGCACAGACAAACCATGTTGTGTTTACCACTGCTGCTACGCACAGTTAAAATGAGGGGAAACAGAAAATCATGAAAGAAAATCATGTTTACCATAACAGTAGTGCATGAAATGTATATTTATTAAGATTTAACATGTAACGCTGTGGCTCATCAGCGTGCGTTAAGTCTTACTCCTCAGTTTATCTCATTAATTTAACTGCAGTTGATCTAACAGGCAGGACTTTTCAGTGTTTTCCCCTCTGAATCCACATCAGCTTTCTGCAGCACAGTCTGTCCTCGCTTGCCCCGTCAGCTCAGTGATGGGTCTGTATACTCGCTCAGACAGCTAATACACTCTGTGTGGCATGTTAAATGCTTTTCAACCAAAATGAATTAGCCTCTGTGTGTCTCATTGTTAGTTTTTTTTAAATAAATAATTAATATGCAATCACATAACTTTCCATTGAATGTTGTACACTTAATGGCGAAAACATCTTTGTGGAATAGACTTGAAAACTTTTGCAATAACAAAGTAAGAAGCTGCAGCATTAACAGTTTTCACCACAGACATGCGTGACAAACAAGGTCACGAATGAATGTCTACGCTCAAACATAAAGAAATGTTTTTTCTCTCTTTGGTGTAGAGAACTTCACCAGCCTACACACAGCCCTGACCCCGACTCCAGCGCGCATTCAGGATGAACCAGCGTCAGCACCTGCCCTCACTCAGCAAATCCCTGCAGCCAGTTTCCAAAATCAGGTGGAGAGCCAAAAACCACAAGAGTGGAGGTTGTTATAGCAGCAGATTAATGCCCACTGTCCTCTATTGTCCACATACTTTTGGCCATGTATCTGCTAAGCATGGAGAAGTCTGAAGGACGAGGCAACAGAATGGCTGCTTCTGCCCCAACAAAGCTGAGCCACTACTGATTGGTCAGAGCGAGTCAGCACCGTATTGGTCACTCGTGTGACATAGACTTCCTGCATGACCCAGATTTTTAAAAAGGCCTTCAAAAACACCCACTGTGGTCAAACGATGAAGTGCTGACGTTCTCCGTTTGGCTGCTGATAAAAGGACCTCAACAGGAAATTATAACCTCCATTGTTCGCATGTGTTTGTGTCGCATTGAGGATGATGTCACGGCAGTTTCGCACTGCGTCACTATAACGATCGACTACAAAAACCCCACCTACAGCGACGGGGGTACTACGTGCATCAGCAAACGAAATCAGGAAAAGTACTTGGTCCTGTTAGAGAGTGGAGTCCAGTAAAGCCGAGCCGAGCAGCACTACCACAGCGATGAAGCAGTGAACTGCTGCTACCCCCAACCTGTACACACACACATGATCACTGTCTGTCTTTCTGTGCTGTCCTCTGTCACACACATACACACACACACAACTGCTTTTCTCTGACACACACCAAGATACACAACCCCTCCTGCTCTCTTCCTGAGGACAATAGCTGTGCAGTGAGGTGAGACTGCAAGAGGAAAAGCATTTATCCTAGCGGAGTAGTGCTGATGACCCTCCCTGCTGGCTCTCTCCTGCTCTCTTTCTCCCTCAGGGCTAACACAGGAAGCTTTTCTGTCGGCTGGACCGAGTCGGGGGTTTGAGAGAGGGATGGAGGGGGGTGTTCAGGGTTAGCGGCAGGCGGACTGCTGTCACACCACACACAGCTTTTTCAGGACACAGGCTGTACTTTTGACATGTGTCTACTGACATTACCCATGATGCCGCCCCTCCTCCCCCTCTCCTCTGGCTAGGGTTGTCTCCTCGCCTCACAGGGGTAATGGTGTGTGAGACAGGTCGAGAGAGGGAGAGGGAATATGCTGCGTCTGTATGTGTGTGTGACAGAGAGAGAAAACTGAGAAACAGGGCAGACACAGACAGAGGAAGAGCCTTTGCCTCTGCACTTTTGAAAATCACCAGAATGTCTGTTCACAGTGACAATTTCTCACACAAACAGAGCGAGTGGGGTTTTGTGTTTACTCGTAATAAAACACAGATCTCCGTATGTAACAGTTTGCATGTGTGAGGCTTTTTCACATGTCAGGCTTATTTCTACTACACATCTCTTTGATTCCTTAAAATAACTGAGGCGAGATAACAAGCTCTACTTACTTTCTCTCAATTAGCCTTTCTGTCCTTATATAACCAGAGGGAGAGCTCTGTCTCCATCTTATGCAGCGACGTCATCAGACAACTCCAGTCTTGTGGTTATGTAGTTGTCATTTTGGTTAAACATGCATAAATTCAGATGTGACTAATTACTGTTGTTCACAAACAACAATGATTAATCTGACCTTTCAGAAAAGTGTGAGCACTCCATTCGTCATGACACCTTGGACTTGGTCTTTGTCTGAGACTGGTAACTCTGATACGACAAAAGCACCGCACCAATTCAGTGCTATCTTGGTGTGCGTTGATCTGTGTTTGGGCTGCGACATGTCACATAACTAAAGTTACAGCTGAATAGTGTAGAGGGTCCAATTTGTTGACCTCAGAATTACCTTTTGTCAGTTTGGCCTATTGGACTGTTATCACAGTGTCAGCGCTGATGACTCATAGCTAAGTGCTTTTTACCTGAGTGTGTAAATTGGATGAAGGTGAGCAACTGCAAGGACATTGTTTCATTCTGTGCTGGATCATAGTTTATCGTTTACTTCACTTGACTGAGTGCAAGTCGCTGTCCCAAGTGAACAAATACTTCAAATACTGGAAGATGATATCAACAGGTCTTATCCTGGACCGCTGTGGTGAAGCGGTGTCTGACCTTGAAGCTGAAACTCTTGATGGACATTGCAGACCTCACCTATCAGTCAGTTGTTTTGACTGTTCAGTAAGAGATCTCTGCACTTTCCTTCACACGGTATCTGGCCACACCTGTGCAGATAACATGAGGAGCTCAGACGGGAGAACTGCTTTGTGTCAGAAGGAGCCAGTTGAGGTTGTTCAAGCATCTGATCAGGATGTCTCCTGGTTGTCTCCCTCTGGAGCTATTCTGGGCACGTCCAACATGTCATGTCATGTTTCCGAGCTTACATGTGTTTTCGTGTGTCTGTGTGCAACCAACACACCTTTCAGTCAAGGGAGCTCTCCGAACGAATGCTAACTTGAGACTCAGCTCTTTAGAAGCTTCATTCATAACTGTGTTTACTCCATAGCTCATCAGGAGCTACAATGTTTGTGTGTTTACTCTCTTGCAGTTTGTTTTTCAGTCACAACTCAACACATGGGTGCATTATAACGTGTGTCATTGTGCAATTAAACATGTCGGTGCACGTTCAGACTGTTGGATCATGCAGCTGTTTGCTCATTTGGCTGTTAGATATTGTCACTGTGATAACCCGGCATGCAGTAAGCTGCTCAGATGAAGGTATTTCTGAATAGTATGTATACCTTGATAGCTCTCCTGCCCACGTTGTTGTTCACTGGAAAAAAAAATACTTCAAGTAAAAGAAAATATAGGAGTGCACTGCTGATCCATCCGTCCTTTGGAAAACAAATGTTCATCATCATCAGTGACAGAGTGGGCTGATTATTTGATTAGTCTCACTGACTAAATCCAGTTTTCAAAGCGGTATTGTATCCGGCCCGCTGCTTTGAATTCCTGTCGGTTGGAGTCTCTCTCCTCCGCTCTGCTGCCACATTGACTGCCACACTGAATGGGCAGTTTCCCCTTTCGCCTCTCGCTTTGCATAAAGCCCATAGAAATCCCAGAAACAGGCTCACACTCATTTGCCTGTCACATTAACTTGGCACCTCACTTTCCTCTGGCCCTTTAACCACTGTGACCCACCCAAACAAATGACCTGTTCATACAGAACAAAGCCCCCACTCCCCTGTCAGCCTTCCGGCTTCATTTCACTTCTCCCTCTCAACAATGACCCCGTCTAACCTTCGCTTCCTCCTCTTTGTTTTCATTTCAAAGTTAGTTACTTCACTTCATGACTTAACTTGAAGTAAATAAGTAGTTATGTAGTTATGTAACTAAGTTTCATTAAAAGCTTCAGAAACATGCAATAATAACACATCCCTTTATTTCCATGTGCAAATTAAACACAAGAAACACAAAGCAAATCTCTTTCATATCTGGGACACTTACAGTCACCTTTATTTGCAAACCACTTTTCAAAACAAGAGCGCTTCATGCTCAAAATCTGAAACTGTTCATCAAAAACTTTCACAGTTTGTACGTTTTCAAAAACCCAACATTCTTCCAAGACCTGAAAACAAACACGTACCACTCTAGTTTAAAAACTACATAGTCCAGGTTCAAAGAGAAGCATGTATAAACAGCACAGAGCATCAGCAGAGATGAGCCTGTCAACTTGACTCCAGTTGATGTTTGTTGTGTAACAGTCGCTGGCTCAGGTTACAGTTGAACTACAGGATACATAACGACTACCAGGACAGACGTGTTTACCAACGTCCCGGTGATACAAGACACGCTGGGATCAAAGGATTTAATGTGTAACACTAATTTACGCTGAAGTAGATACAAAGTACAAACTTACAACTGTGATCCCCTGTGCAAACACACACACACACACAGACACACGTTTAAACAGCTACCACGGTTGAAGACATGGTCAGTGCAGGTGCAGACTGAATGTTTGTTGTTTGTTTAGGTTTTTCTGTGTCGAGATATCAGTGGTCACAGGGGCCGAGTAAACACTGAAGACTGACAACCGCCCGGCTCTGTCCCACTCTCTCCACACCGACACTCACACACACATATACACACACCAGCGCTGTAGTGATTAAATGGAGTGATTATGAAGGCGCCGGGTTTACACGTGGAGGCATCAGTCAAATCTTCCACAGCCCCTGATGTCATCAAGACAAACCCCAAAAGACTGACAAACACTTTGACACACGATTGATGTCATCACGGCTGTTATCACCTTTAGGCTCTTTGAACACCACGCTGCTAACACTTGTGTCTACATCCTCCAGTAATTTAACATAAACATTCGCCGTCACTGTTTACACACGCTGCATGTGTATCTTCAGGTTAGAATAATAGAACGGATCACCGGTCTCTGGGGCGGGATTGGCTTTTTGCTCTTCTCTGACCGCGACTGATTAAACAGTCTGTGACACCTGACTGACATGACTTTGATTGTCTTTGTACTTTGTATTTGTTAACCTTTATAATAGCATTTTCTGTATTAAATGATGTTCCCTGCCAACCCGTATGGTGTTATCTGCAGTGTCCTGTAGAGTCTTATAATACAATAGTAGCATTGAAGGAGGTGTAAATGTTGCACTGTCTACATATAGAGTAGAGCTGACAGTATTAGTCAGTCAGTATAAGTTATTTTTAATGGAGCAAACGAACAAGTGAAAATAGTCTTTAGTTTAATTCCTTTTTAATTCTGTCAATATATCTTATTGTGATATATCATATTTTATTACTTTTACGAAGAGAAATTTAGCCGCAAATTTATATTTTTGAGGTTTTTATGACCAGAAATGTGTTAGCAGTCAAATGCCCACTTATAAACAGACAAAGAGAAACATGTTCATCTCATTAAAGTGTTGTTTCAGGCTGAATGTAAAGTCACATACTCCACCACGCCCTGTGAGAGTATCTATAGCTGCATCATTCTTGAGTCTCTGCACCAGATACTAGTCCTTTCTGTCCTTGACATTCATTATTAAATATTTGTATTGTCAGTGTTTGCTGAAAGCAGTGACTTGTGGTTTAAATGGTGGTGCTGATGAGGGTGGTGATACTCAATCCTTCAGTCTGAACAAAGTTCAAAAGTAACAAAAAGCTGCAGATATTCATGTTAATTGTATCAAGTGTTGATATTAAAATATTGTTCTCTTGAACTTGGTCTCAGTTGCATTTGTATGTTCGATGCAAGATTATGATGATGATGATGTCAAATGAACAAATATCCCTCTGTATTTTTAGTAAACTCTTGCTGTGTATTGCTGCACTGAACCGTCTCCCTCCGAGTTTCTGTGAAGTGGCACTTTTGCCCTGTGATCCTAATTATCTCCGAGGACATCCTCGTTACAGCTCCAAGTGATGGAGGAGGAAGGAAGGAAGTTTATAATCATGTTCAATTAGTGCTCCTTCACATTTTATCTGAGCCCTTCCACTGCGCTAATTACTTATTTGTACCAATTATTTGCTTTGCTGAGCTTGTTAACCCCCGTGTTCACCTTGGCAGTCGAAGCAATTGCGCTGAGAAATGTTGCACAGTTCCCCTTTTCCAGGTCCCATTAAATGAAAAGGTGATTTTTATTATTATATTTTTCTGTTATTACTTCACCTCTCGAGCCACTGCTGCCCATCAGTACATATCACTTACTGTATATCATTAATACATTTCAACTGTGTATTCCAGACCTCAGACAAAGGTTTGAGTTCTGATCTGGGTGAGTCAGGGTTGCTTCCTTATTTCCCTCATCAGAAATGTAACCACTAGCTCTGACATCAAATTCCCAAAATTTCCAAATGATAAATTTCCTGCCTGAGTGTATCCTCTATTATAAAGTCATGGTTTATTTTATGTGTTGTGTGTAACCTACTTTACTCTAAACCCTGTCCTGTTCTGTCTTTATTTAACATTTTGGGCAAACTATGACAAAAAGGGACATGTACATTTGAAAAGAAGCGTGGCTGTTTCACTTTGTTTCCAGTCTCTACACTGTAAACCCGGATAAGTTGATTGTACTTAAACCACTTTCGTCAAGTGATTGCCTCAAATGGTTTAAGTTATTGACAGTAGCGAAAATTAATTTAAGTATAGTCAACTCAAATGTACAATGGTCAGAACTTAATATTATAAGTCAAATACACTTAAAATCCTAGTTTTATTAAAAATATGACTATATTAAAAATTAAAACATTTGAGATAGGAAAATTGCAATTAAATTCTTCTTCTGTCAATGACCACACAATCCAGTACATTTGATTTATTTTATTGAAACACACAACAAAGCAATAAATATGTATTAACAATGATGTGATGTTGTGGTGATGCTGGGCTTTGCAGCTCTGTTGTCCTCATAGATTCCCACTGGAATATCCACGGAGTCTCCTTCATTAAGATTCTACATAATGCGAGAAACAAGACAAAAAGAGGATAATCAGCTTAACAGCAATTTGTCTACAATCAGCTGTATGGCTTTCTTTAATAGTATGATTTTTATAATTCACTGTGGTTTTATTTTAGGTAAATTTGTGTAAACAAGCTGTTAGAGCCATTTTTGTATGTGTTCATGTATAGGTTAAGGTCACTGAAACATCTTCATAAATGCTAATTATCATAACCCATCATCTCAAATAAACAAAACATAGGAGAAAGGCAAAACTGATTCAAACAATAATCAAAAAACGTTACTCACCGAACTGCTCTTAAAGAACACAGATGCATCATCCCCAAGAATGACTGGACGTCCTCTCAGGACAAGGCATCTAGTGACTGTTGGCTCAGTGCTCTGCAAAGAGGTATAACACACACTTAAATGTAGAACAAATAATTATATCGTATATCAGTTTATTTGTTCATACAGAGAAATACAACGCGGGAAGGTGAGAGAGTTAGTTTTTGTAATAGGGATGAACCAACCATCAATATCATTACAAGAAAAAACAGAAATATCAACGCACCGTTGTCTGTTGTAGCAGGTCAGCTAACTGCTTGCCTATCCAGCTTGTCTTCCTTTTGAAGAGTTCCATCAAGCTTGGACACAAACCATCAGGAACACCAAAGAATTCTTCTTTAAGATTTCTACCAACAACCCTGTAAAACTCCAAGTACACCTGAAAAATATATAAAAACTTTTAAAAATAAGCTAAATTTTGATATTCAGGCAACCTCTCTGAACATGTTGTCCAATGATGTATGTAACACAAATAAGAAAAACATTTAAAGAACTCTTTCATAAACCTGGCGTTCAGTGAAAAGCGCTGGCCAGCGTTGGACCATCACTCCCCTTGTCTTGGCTTCTTTCTTCACCGTCAGCATTTTTCTTTTCCACATTTACCACCGTTAATTGTTGCATCAGCCCGTCCCAGCTGGCTCATGTAATTCCCCATTTTGAATTTAAGACTGTTTATCAATCCCTAACAATCAAATGCTCATTATTCACCTAAGTCAACCTCAAATTTAGGCACATTCAAATGTACACGTTTCAAACTAGAAAAGTTCCAGCCGTTTCTAAATAGTAGTACTTGAATAGAGAAAACAACTCAATTAGTTCATGCAGAAAATGGTAACCTCTTTACTGCAGCCAAATGTCCATTAAAAGGGTCCAAAAACAGAAATTTGCAGACAGAAAATGTATTGTCCAAGGAGCATGCAGTGCAACGACCTTAAATTGCTCTGTGAAAATAAGAAAATGGCGCAACTTTCTCTGTATCCGCCAACGGACAAACACAGACTTGTTTTGAGTTTTCAGCCAATCACAACAGGGCAGCGATGTGACCTGAGGTAAAACTTGATCATTTAAGTTTGTTAAGCTTACAAAAATGAGTACAACCAGTGACTGCCTCATACACTCTTCATATACTCAAACTCTTTAAGTAATGGAACAAAACAAATTTTTTAAAGTGGTATTTACTCAAACTGTTTGCATAGAAAGAACTTTCGGGTTAACAGTGATGGAGCGCTAACTGTCTGCTGACGCCACCAATAAGTTTTCCATTAAACTATATTACATATTAAATTTGTTCTTTACGACCTAACACAATGTTCTGTGTCAAATTGCAAATCAAAATCACAGTGTGAAAAAACAAGTGCATGAATATAGATTGGACATAATAACAGGAGTTCCTGATAAATGAAACACATTTAGAGATGCTTTGAAAACTCATACAGTCAGTTTGGTGAGACGTCAGGGAGGCAGCGCTTCAACTTTATAATCTTTACAGTTACTCAGGTTACTCACAGCTTGGCACAGGAAATGTCCTCCACTGTTTCCATTTTCATTTTCAGCTCTGGACTGTCCTGGAGAAATAATTTTAAAAATCCAGTTTGAGCATTGTTCTCACCAGTCTGTGTGATCAAAGAGCAGGAGGGAGGCTTTTATAACAGTAAAAGCATTGAATTATACATAACAATATGAAAACTCCACACACACACACACATGCACACACACGCACACGTACACACACAAACACACACACACAAAGCCCTTCTCTAATTTGAGACCCTGATCCTGAGTGGGCTCTTGTGTCCAGCAGAGACTGATGAAAGCTTCTCGTCTTAAGGACAGGTCAGAAGATGAGGCGAGGCCTGAATGCTATCAAAGGGACCCAAATGACCTCTGGGTGCTGAAGCACCGGCGCTCTCTGCCTCTACACAAGCTCCCTTTAATCTCCCGCTGCTCTCTGCAAGCACTTGGTTATCCTGTGAGTGAGGGAGACAGCAGAGAGCTTCTCATTTTTATCTGCGCCTCTCTTTTATAAAAAAAATACTGCCCCCACATACACTCTGCTCTTTTTTTATTCCTTCAGGCTACTTGGTTCAGCCCAATCAATGTGCCCCTGAAGAGGGGATACACAGAGGAGAAAGATGTGGAAGAGTGTAACTGCTGACAATGGGATGGAGAAATGGAGACGGTGGAAGGGGAAGATGAAACCATAAAAGGCCGTCTTGGTGAGAAAAGAGGGAGAAGGCTCATCATTTTGCTCTCCATTTGGCCTCACGGTGCTGTAAAAGAGAGATGAAATCAGAAGGCTGTCAGGTAAAGGAGAGTAAAACCTTTGCCTCCCCGCTGAAATGGACCGAGGAGAAAAATGGAGAGGAGAGAGGTAGAGCGCCCTGCATCGCTCCTCCTTCACAGAAAAAGCTCTTGACTGTCAAGAGAACAAAAACACCCTGCATCAGGATTTCACACGCCGAGCCTTTCAGAGTGGTTAGAAGCCTTTACTGGAGCACAGTCAGCTTTTAGCAGAGATCGAGGGAAAATGGGCCGTGTAAATTGGGTGAAACGGCCAGATACTTTTAAATATTTATGTAAACATGACTCATTTCGGTAATACTGTTAAATTTATGCCAATATCAAAACACAGAGATATATTCTGGCATCGAGTGCCATCCAGATCTGGTTTCACATTATGGTTAAACACGTTTAATCAACAATATAAGAGCAAACCTGCTGCCTTCAATGATATTAACCACAGCAGTTATATCTGCAGTTAGAGGAGAACCTCACATGTATTAAAGTCTTACATCAATACATGTCCTCATGTACACTGAGAGCACCTGTTCATACTGGCTGTGAACCACCCATTCAGATGTTAATAAGATACATTATCAGACTGTTGAAGCCCTAAAACGTGTTCAGTTGAGTTTGAGCGCTCATTGTTATTTAACATTAATGTGAATTTTCCTGTCACTAATATTGATCTCACCTTAAGAACCAATCTCTTCACCAGTATGGACACCAAATGTGTCCTTTAATATAACTTTATCTACATATGGACCATGGATACGGACATCTTATCACAGGCCTCTGACTGAAACACTTTCATTTTCATATTTTCTGTCTCAATTGTTTCAACTCTGTCTCCTAAAGTTATCTGAAGTTTGTGTCCTTCTAATTTGCAATGGCAGATACATGTTGACTCCTGAATTCTGCCTGGATTCGATTTTCTATCAGCACTATAAGGAAACATTCTTTAAAAAACCAGACACGTTGCATTGTCTTGGCCAAACACTGAAAAGTCAACAGTGGCACAAGAGGTCAAGTATTAACCTCAATATAGATCTCAATATTTCTCAATATTTCTAACACTTAGCGTTTCAGTTACTGAAACACAGCCAAATGTAATAAACACAACACAAACCCTGGTCTGTGCTCCAGCCTGACCACTTTAGTTTTGACTCGTGCAAGTTTACGGACCTGAAAAACCCTCACCAGTGATTTTAACCCCCACAGCAGCCTTTCAGTTCAGATAAAACTGTGTTGAAATATTTGAACCTAATGTCTGAGAGGCAGGATTACGCAAGGACAACTGATGATAATGTATCTGAGGAAAATATGCACAGAAATGCATGCACAGCTCCGCCATATGCACGGAGCCTTCAGCCCACACATTTAGGTGAAAAGGAAGGCAAAGAAATCGGCCCATATTGCATCCCCAACCACCCAGTCTCCCTCCTCTCTCACACACACAGTCAGAAATCACAGCCTTACAGCCAGCACCCCCACAAAAGTGAAAATGAATGCACTCACCACCTGTGGTGGGAGCAGAACAAGAGAGTGGGAAAGGACGTAGGAGGGGAAGAAAGAGAAGGAAAAGACATGGCAGCTGATCAGGGCGATGAATCATTAAAACTGGATTCACAGACAGACATTAATAGTATATTTCATGAGTAATCCTAAGCAGGCCTGAGCTCGATGACGCTCATTACACAAAAGCTCTAAAGTTGCAATTTCATAATCATGTGCAGGTCGATATTAGCATGATGTTCATTTGTGAGACGTTTTATCCTCAAATCCTGTTTCACAATCGTCTCTGATATCAACACAAAGCCACAAATTCCCAAAGTAGTTTGTCTTTTTCTCAGGTGTGTGTGGGAGTGTGTGAAATGTGAGTGTGACTGAATGCGTTTCTGTTGGTTCTGTGATTCAAGTGAGGCAACAAGAGTAGTCACTGGGTATGTCTACAGTGTGTGTGTGTGTGTGTGTGTGTGTGTGTGTGTGTGTGTGTGTGGTTTGCCAATCCACACAGATCCTGAGCTGTGTGTCTCATCCCTCCCACCATTACTCCTGTCAGCAGGCCTGAAACCACAAACCATCCCGTCTGGAAACAAAGCCATTAACTCACAACAGCCGTCTCTGTCTCCCTCACACCTTTTTACTTCAGTTTAGATCTCTGCTCTCTGTCACACTTCACTTGCTTCACATCAGTGTGTGCGCTGACAAATATATTAGAAGTCGGTGTGTCACAACTGTGGCATTTAACTGTTCCCATTACCGACAATGACACCTACTGTAACTGCTTCATTTCTCTGTCAACAGTGGCATTTGATCACCAATTTTCTTTCCAGAACCATCCATAAGAACACCAGACTAGACTGTTCATGGATCCAGAAGAGAACCAGCTTGGTGTAGGTTATTATCACATTTTAAAAAACTATATTTCTGCACATTTAAGGATCCCTTCAGTGTGTTTCTTTCTTCTGGGTCACAGTTTTATTATCAATGACTTCCTCAAAGCTCTGCTCACAATATCAGTGTGGATGATTCTTAGAAAATAAGCAAATATAGCTCAGAAACATTGCACTAACAGCTAATAGTGGCACAGGCATGCAAGCAGATAAGAGCGCTAGTGTTACTGTTAGCTTAGCTTCCTTTGACCACAGCTCTCGCCCTGCAGGTTTCAGCAGGAACGTCCCAATTAAGGTTAAAGGTAACTAGTTGTGTTAGGCGTGTTTTACATGAACTGCATTCAATAAGAAACTTCCTCAGTCGACAGCTTTGTTTGTTTTGACTCATAAACAGGTCAGAATAAACAAACGCTTGAGCTTTGAGCATCTTATCTGCCAATCTGAACTTACTGTTCTTTAATCACAGATCAACGTGTAATTCAGGAACACACCCAACACGACCTGCTCTCAAACGCCGCATTGTGAACATCACAGGGAGACCAGCCAAGAGGGCTGAACGAGTCCCTCAACCCACTGATGTGAGTCAAAGACTTTTACAACCAGCTCATACTTGCTTACTGTCACACTGTGTGGGACACAGGAGTGGTCTGGTGATGTGTGGAGAAATGTAATTTAAAATGGACTTTGTTATAGACTAAACGTTTGTTTCTGAAGCCTCCTCTGTTTCTGTTTTTATAATACATGCTCTGGGTCAGAGCCAGGACAGCGCCCACAGCACCCACAGCAGCGTTTTTATTTATTTGTTGATAAATTTAAACATTAAACAACAAATTTAAACTGGCTCAACAAGTCATGGTTCTTTGGTGAGCTGGGGGTTTGTAACAGGCCAGGCCATTTCTTGGCTGGCAATATCGACTTTCTTGAGGAGTCCCTTTGTTGCCATGATGTTGCCAGGCAACAGTGCCAGGTTAGCTGCTGCCAGTCATTATGCGACGATTACCATTTCTTGGCTGTGGCTTCACATTAAGTGAACAGACCTTTTTTTCCCCTGAAACCTCTGACTGATGCGTCACATGACACACAGGCCTTCAGAGGCCCCCGAAGAACTCCAGCGCGTGTATTTGTAGGTGACACCTCTTGACACGTCAGTAGGTCAATCACAAGGAAATGGGCCATTCTACAAAAACTGCTTTATTGATTTATTAACAACTGTACAGTTCATTTTCAGTGCTGACAGCATTTGCTACATACTTTGGTGTGATTCAGAGGGACTGCCGCATTTGCCCCTTTTCTTATGGGAAATGCTGACAGGATCAGGAGCACAGTGTACAAACCAGATTTATTCACTGTTGTCTTAACGTCAACGTGGGAGACACTTGATTTACTCATTTGTGTATTTCTGTTGCCGTAGCCTCCCGGTGAACATTTACATGTCTCGCTCTCTCTGCCTCTCCTCGCCATGGACGACCAAACATATTCCAGGAATATTGATAAGATACAAAGGGCAGAAGGAATCCAATAGTGCAGATTGGACTGTTTGAGTTTAGTCTGTAGCCAAGAAATCAATGGCGCAATTCAACATCCATATTACGTCAAGATAGCAAAAAGCACATTATCACTCAGTTTGTGCCTGCCGCAGTGCTTCTGCTGCCAACTGAGGTCCAAGGGTTAGGCTAAACATTAAACGTTCCCTATCTCCCGTAATCTAACAAGGTAAAACAAACAGGGAGAAAGATAGCACAGACAGAGTTGTACACTTTAAAAAGGTCTTTTTATATATATGAATTAAATTTACATCCATCACTTTTCCTGAATCAAAGTGTCCTGCTCGGTTCCAAAGTGGTCCAAACCAGCCGAGGCTCTGTCTGAGTCTGAGGACTCCACGCTGATGTCATCCTCCGGTAAGAGCACTGTGACAAAAGGCCATTTAAAAATCCACAAAACTCCCTACTTACAAGTTTCATGCTCCTCTGTTGAATTTCTGAAAAAGTCAGCCAGGAGAGTGTGCTTTAAGAAACTCAAAAGGTAAAATTGTTAAAAAGTTCTAATCTATGTACTGCCCGCCCACTCAGATATCATGGCATAAGACAGAGTGGGCCAAAAAAATCATCACAAGTACACCCAGGACATGAAAATATATATATTCTTATAATATATATAAAATGTCTTTTATTTAATCCGATATGTACACTTTTCACAAGACGTCTGGGGAGCAAGTTTCTCAGAAATGAAGCGCCGCTTCATCGAGTTACAGCCAAATAGTCTCAAGAAAAAACAGAAAGAGTCAGAAGTCACAAAAAAACTGTAACCCAATAATAAACCCTCCGAAAAAAAAGGAGAAAAACAGTTTACTTCTTTCCAGCACAAGCGTCCTCAGGCCAACATCTCCACTGTTTTCTGCCAGTTAACTTTTCCAGATCTGTAGTTCGTCGCAGCCTGTTGTAGTCCACAGATGGTTGGTCGCGGGGTGGGTGGGGTGGGGGGGTCCCATACGTTTAGGTCTTCTTATCAGAAGTGCTGAAGCAGAGCAGGAGCCTCGTTCGTCTCTAGTAGATGACCTCGTAGACGGTGGCCTTCTTGTCACCGGATCCTGTCACGATGTATTTGTCGTCTGCTGAGATGTCGCAGCTCAGGACGGAGGACGACTCCTTCGACTGTGAGCGTAAAAGTAGCAGCAGTCAGCATTAAACCTTCCCCCCGCGTCTCCACCACGTCTCCAGTTAACAGTATTTCTCGATTATCTATTCAATGCTATCAAAGAAAAGCATCGAATAGAAAATAGACTTGCTTGATCAAGTTTATCGATTTATTAAAGACTTTTTAAAGTATGTTCAGTTTAGAGGACCAAACAACTGATAATCATATTTTTAGCTTGAATAAAAATTCTGTGTCTGAACTTTGAGCATGATTATTAAGGCGGCTTCATTATAATATGAATGCGGAGGTTCGCTCTCAGGAACAGTGCTCGTCATTAAACACCAATAATCTTAAATGTAAAAAATACTTCAGACTGCATCTCAACAGGATCCGAACTTAGCTGACATGATCATACATCTGAGCTACAGGTAGCTGCGCTCATTAAAAGTAGTTTAAACAGACTAAAAACTGACTGAAGTGAGAACATCATCACAATGATTGATTAAAATAGTTGCGTGCATCCGCTTGGTTTTCATCGTTTTATTCTACATGTTTTCTGTTTTTATGCCTGTTCATGTCTTTATATTCACCTCCTCGTTTTGATTTGAGACCACAGACCCATACGTTTATGCAAAGCGTGATGTCACTTGGTACGGTTATTTGAATTGAGGGTCTGCTTGTGTGTAACTAGACATTACCTGGAATATGCTGGCACCATAAGGAGTCCTCCATGCGTTGAGCAGATTGTCCTTCCCTGTGCTCACAAACCATTTACCTGCAAACGGAACAAACGGGTTGAGAAGGGTATGCACGGGCGCACGCGCACACACTCACACTCACTCACTCACACACACACACACTCACACACACACAGTCATATTTGTCTCTTCAAGGCTCTGAGTACAATTTTTGACCTCAAAGCCACAACAATAGTTAACATGCGGCTCCGAAATACCAGCGGCCATAAAAACCCTACTGAAGAAAACAGCCTTACATTAACACGCCTGAAATGCACATAATGAGGAGACTCACACCATTTCCACTCTGATTATTATTTAAATCACCCTCCGATTAATTAGCTAACTGACTAGCTGGCTAATGATTTAATTAGTGACAGCCAAAGCTCTGCAGCAGCGAGCGTCATTTGAATTAACCAGTTCTGTGGTGGCAGTGGGATGAAACTGCTGTGGGGGGTTTGAGAGGAAATGAACACTGACAGTTCTGGTTTAAAAAAAAAAAAAAAAAAAAGTGAAGCACTAGTAAAAAGTCATTTATCTGAGCTGCAAACTTGAAACCAGCTGGTCTGCCCAACAGGCACAATGATCTAAACTGAAGAGTAATGTTAAATTTCTCTAATGAGCCCTTTGTAAAGTTACAGCTTCCTTGTTTATACATGTCCTTGCTATATGCAGCTTCAACCAGTCGACAGCACGCACTGAGGCCACAGCCAGTCCTCGTCTAGACTGCAAAAATGCTGCCATCACGCACGACTGAAGGGTGCGCTTCCATCAGAGTGCCTGTCAAGGTGATCCTGAAGTGACTGTGGCAAAGTGATTTCAGTAAGTCTGGAGAAATCCATGTTCACCACACACAGCAGAGGAGAAACGAGGATTTTGGGTCCAAACTGCAGCTAATGTCCACATTTTATAGATTCATCCCACTGTTCACTCGTATGTTATGGAGGTTCTTCTCTCTACATTAGGATCTACAGTTTCAAAACCATTTCCACGCTGCCAGGTTTGAGGAAAATACTATTTGCCCTGATCAGAATGAACCTTAAACGTGTAACTGTGGGTGCAACTATGAAATGTACATTTCTCCATGTCCTCAGTGGCAGCTATTACTCTGCTCAACAGTCATCCAATGACAATAATCAAGTTTAGAAGACTGGTGCCAATTTGTTTTGTTCTCCGGATCTCCTGCCAAAATATGTCAACAACTCTCCTCTTTTCCAAACTACAGTTGTCGTGTGTTGGAAATTTTGGCCTGATATGAGAAGATTCCTGGTCGTGGTGACACCAAATTCACAACAAACCATCTTCTGACAACCACAAATATCAAAACTAGCTTCAGTGGCAGTCTGATGAGAAGCCAGCCAGACAACATTGTCTCTCTTTTCCACTGAAAATGGAACTTTTAAATCCCCGTCTCTGTGATGAGACGCCTCGACCATTTTGTATTCCCCACAGGTCTGTGTTTGTGTGCACTTTTGCTGTTTCTTACCACAGTAGGCGAACTTCAGTGAGAGGACACAGCTTTCGTGCAGGTGCAGCTGGTATTTGTCAGGCTTGGTGTGGTGAAGCACCTCCACGTTGCTGCTCTCCATGCCCACAGCCAGCCATTCACCCGTGGGACAGTAGCCCAGCGAGAAGATCTGCAACAAGGACACCGCACCGTTAGATCACACATCCACAACAGCAGCAGCTAAAACTAAAGCCTGTTTGCACCAGGGATCACCTAAAGGTGCTCTGTGGTGACTGTGAACAGCTTCTCCCTACCTGTGAGGTAAAGTCATGTTGCTGGAGCTGTCGTCCCTCCCTCAAGTCCCAGGAGCGCACGGTGTTGTCGAGCCCTCCGGTCCACAGTTTGGTCCCATCGTGGGAGATGTCGATGCAGCTGGCTCCGTCTGTGTGGCCCTGGAACTGCCTGGAACAACACATGACAACAAACACGAAGTCAGCAACAGAGCTTTCACAACGAGAACAGAAATTATTTTATTCTGCAAAGACAAAGAGCAAATGAATCTGAATCTCAGGTTTGCCGTACTGGTAAAAAAACCAAAGAACTGACCTAACGAGGGTCTGGTTATGGAGGTCCCACACAGCGATGTTTCCATCTGAGCAGCAGGAGAAGCAGACCTTGGCGTCGGGGCTTATGGCCAGCGCGTAGCAGGCTGGAGCAGAGGAAGTGAGCTCGGCCTTGATGCGGGGCGTCTGTGAGGCCAGGTCCCAGATGGTCAGCGTGCTGGCCTCGCCACCCACTATCAGGGTGCGGCCGTCAGGCAACAGCTTGCAGGAGCGGATGTAATTGTCCCTGTTCTGGAACAGAAAATGGGTATCGTCACAGTCTTGATGACTGGATGTAAGATTGTAGCTGGGTGACATTTTAACATGTGAAATATTTACGTGAACGCGACAAACTGAGGTTGGGAACAAACTCAATTATAACTCTGCTGAGAACATCAGCGTTTCCACATCAGGACCTTCTCTACTTGAACTCGAGAGGTGAGTGAAGTGTTTAGGCTGCTGCTGAGAGTTTCATGTTAAAGCGAAGATGTGGATGTCAGCTTTAAGAGACGCAGGCAGAGAGGGAAACAGAGAGAGAGAGAGAGTGGAGCTGCAGCTGCTGGCCAGACTCCAAGAGACAGAGATCAATAGGACTGTAGGAGCTCCTGGTCGAATTAAAACAGCACCCTCATGGCTTTATAAGACCCAATTGCACTCTTGACGCACCTTAAGGGTGTTGGAGGCCATATGAGTAGAACGGCATGGAGCCGCAGTATCAAAATGAGAAATGGGAGGCAGTTGGGAGGAAGTAATGAGCTGGGTAATGGCAGACAGGGTTGGCCAATCAGAACATCATTACTCAGCAGGCTTTCCCTCCCCTCACGCAGGATTATTTCAGCACAGCAGTGAGACACTTTGCTGAATTATTCACATGTCTGTGTGTTGGGATCTGGAGAGCTACAGTGGGACGTGGAGCCAGGCTACATTTGATGCTCAAGATAATCTTAATGAAGGAGGCCGATTGCAGAGACCTCAACATGAGCACGTTACGACTCTGCTCTGTGCCGACGCCTTGTTACAGCTTTGAACATCCACAGTAATGACACAGATCTGAGACTCCTGACTTGTAAAAAACAAACAAAACAAACAAACAAACAAAAACAACTGGCTACCAGGCAGTCGAGTTGGGACACTGGGCTCTTGCTGCCTGGTTGGCTGATGTCCCAGATCTTGACACAACCCTTGCCGCCGGTGTAGACGTGACGTGTGGGGTTGCTGATGGTGACAGCGCACACCACTTCCCCGTGGCTCAGCGTGTTAATCTGGCGAGCGTGGCGAGGGATGCCCGGGCCTATCAGTGCATCTGGAGGGAAGGGCACGGGCTGCATCTGTCCATCCGCACTCACATGAAAAGAATAAGCTCTGCGGAGGACAGAGGAGTGAAGACGCAGTCAGTCTGAGGTAAGAGGCGTGGAGCTGTCTGTTAATAAGAAATGGCTCAAACCAAAACTCACGGTTTTCCTCCAGAAATGGACGTGAGGCTGGCTGGCAGGCCTGGAGCTCTCATGTGAGGATGAGGGTCAAACCCCGCCTGCGTGAGCAAGAGGAGAACAGAGTAAAGAAACGAGGCGGCACAGATAAATTAGACTGAGCTAATATTCAAATTGAAAACTATGCTTCACTTTATCTTCTAACGGCCTGAGGAACTCTTGTACCATCGTTTCCAGGCAAATCCCTTGAAAGGCGCGGATTCAGCTTCGCTGCATACAGAGAAGCTTTACACAAGGCTACAACATCCCACTTGCTAATGCTAATGAAAGCCTGGGAGATTTTCAAACACGGAGATGCATTTTGGGGGTGAGCCTTTTTTTAAAGCCTTTAGAATGCTAACTAACTAACATCAAAGTAAAGGAGCCACGTCGTCTTTGAACTTTCTCATTATGTACACACAACAAGCTGCAGCCAGCCAAGCAGAAACATTCACAATGAGTTATGGAAATACAGGATGAATGCTTAAGTTTCTCAAAGTCGTCTTTACGTGGAGACGTGGAGGATAATTCATACAGATGGTGCTGAGGGCCGGCGTCAAACTGACAGGTGGAATATATGAATGACGACTTATGAATATATATAGAAGCTGGAGTATTTACAATTGGTGAGCGTCCATAGGCGGCAGCAGCTGCAGCGCTCATCTGTGGTGAAATGAGACCCGGGTAGACGCCCGGGCTGGTCAGGGATCCGTTCATCTCATGGTGACCCATCATAGCAAATGGGCTGGCATAGGAACCCGCGATAGACAGAGGTGTGCGCAGGGCAGGGGCAGCTAGAAAACAAGGAATAATGAAATGATTTAGAGAAACTGATCACCTGAGGAAGACCGCGTGATGTGATTTTGTTTAGATTCAATGGGTCAGGTCACAATTTTTCATGCGATTCCTTCCCAATGTCGTGACGTCAATGAAACGGTCATTTTGTCGGGCCGACTCAAAAAGGAAAAAGACCTGCTCTGTGAAGGTTCACAGAGACGTTTACGTTGACCGCTGGAGAAGCACAGTTCCAACTGGAATCACTTTATGAGACAGAAACACTAGATAATATTTTGTCATTACTAAGCTGAGTGTGACAGTAAAGGTGTTCACGTACCCAATGCCTCCATGCCGGGGGGTTTGCCCATTGTAAGGGGCCTCAGTCCCGGAGTGGTGCTGGTTCCTGGTGTCGGGGCCTCGTTTCGTGGTGTGGGTGTGTTGGACTTCAGGCTCGGTGTGGACGACTTATCGTTCTGTAAACAGAAACACTGTTCAACTTCTGGGCGCAACACTGTTTTGTATTGTCTTACTCAAAGTTGTAAGCTCACCTTCTCTCTCTCGCACACACACACACACACAAAAATAAAACATCATCCAGTGTAAAAAAAAAAAAAAATCCCCCAGTGAGTCAAAAATACCCCACCGGCAGGGAAATCCAGAGTGACAATCTAAGTGGACGGCTCAAGGTAATCCAATCTAACACTGACACTTCATTACAGCCATGGTGTGTGTGCGCGCGTGTGTGTGTGTGTGTGGTGGAGGCATAAACCTTCGCTTAGAAGTCGAGCTTGTTAAGACTGGCTAGACGAGCAAGATGGTGGCCCAAACACTTCCCTCATAATTAATCCATCTTTCTTCCTGTGCAGATCGAGTCGAGGAGCGGGGGTTTAGCCTGGTGACACACACTAATTAGGGACGAGAGGCGCTGGGCGTCGAGGGAAGCGGAGGGTACTGATGTGGGCTATAAATCTATCCTAATCCTCAGTGAAATGGTTTATGTAAAACCGATGCGTGAGGATTGTTTGGCCTGGTTAGTGAGAGCGTCAGCGTCAGAGGAGATGAGACAGAGCAAGAAAAGAGGGAGGCAGCAGTTCCTTCGCCGCTGCGTCTCTGGGTTATTTACAGCCTCGGGCCGAGGAAGAAATGACCATTTATTGGGTAAGCCATAAAGGAGATTGAGAGGAGTGAGCCACAGGGTTTGATTTCCTGAGAGTGCATCCACCCTCTGCCCCTTCAAGCCCCTCATAGCAGCCAACTGCTAAGCCTGCTGCGTATTAGCCCTTCACACAGACACCCACTTCACTTGACAAATGCCCTTTAGACTGTCAGCTCACCCTTCACCCCCTCCACTGTAACATCCTTATTTCATCTTCTCCCTCATCTCTCGGTGTGTCCCTCGTACTCACATGGGCGTGGTCCTTTGCTTTGGAAGACGGCGTGCTGCCCGAGGAGGCGACCGAGGCGGGGCTGTTGGGGGCAGCGTCCTTCTTCAGGACTCGTGATTTATCCAGGCCGTTTTCTGGAGGAGAGTGAGCGGGGCTGACTCGGGGGGTGGCTGGATCCTGCGCAGTTAAACGAGACAGACGGAGAGCGAGACTGAGCAAACAGACCGGAGGAAAGCCACTGGCATGTACATGTAGGTCAAACAAACTGGGGCCTCATGTGCAAACACAGATAAATATACTTGTGCGTGCTTGTACCCTCCCTCACACACACACACACACACACACACACACACACACACACACACTTTTCATTCACCTGTCACTCCCTTTTCTCTTTGTGTTCTTTGTCTTACTTTCTGCATGAATGGCAAAAGAAATACAGCGAGTTCGCACACTCATGGCGTGCGCGTGCACACACACGCATTCGCACACAACCAATATTATGACAGACTTTTTGGCAACAGCGTGAAAGGTGTTGAGGCTTCGACAGATGACAAAGAACCCCGTGTTTGGTTTCGGTGCAGCGTTCAGTGTGGAATGTGGCTCTGCAGCTCCGTTCAAACGCAGTCTTACCTCATTGGAAACGTCCACCACCAAGTCGTCACTTTTGTCTCCGTCACTGTCCTGAAACAAAGGAGTGACAGGCTTAGCTGACTGAGACCGCTCACACTGACCAACTACAGCGCAGCTCTGTTTATCTGATCATGAATCAAACGAAAAGAAAACAACAGATCCGGGTCGTGACGTCTGGAGTCAGCCGACAGTTTATTTATTATTTGCCTAAGATCCTGGACATACATGAACACAGGGACTGGCTTACATTTTATTTTACAGGTCAATTATTTTCTAATAATTCCTTGAAAGTTTCCTGGAAAGAAATGAACTTACTCACTGATTCTCACTCATTTAATCCCATATAAATATAAATATTGATTTATTATTAATAACTTTAATCTGAAGGACTCATGCATAAACAAGCTTAGGTTTTTGAATTAACTTACTGAAAAAGTGCCAATTGAACACTTTAGCTAAAATACATTCCTTTCTAGGAAGCTTTCCGGGAACCTACAGACTAAACTAAAGTCTCATCACCATCACCGGGGTGGTTATATAATGAAATGACTGTTGATAAACTGGTTGTTAATTCTTTACTGCTGTACTTTGCTTCCAACATTTTTGCGGCCTAACGTAATTCATATTTATTTAATTAAGTAGTTAGAAGTTAAAATACAAGTTAGCCGGGACACCAGTGACAGCTCAGGCAGGAAGGCTGCACAGTTATCACAACATCACAAACAATAAAAAGCAATAAGACACTCACATATCTGCTCATGCTGTCTTTGTCGTCCACTTTGCGTTTCTTGGAGTCGAGGCCGTAATCTGAAGAGCCGCGGTGCTTCTCGCTCGCTGCCCGCAGGCTGTCTGATGGCGACACCGAGTTATTCTGCCAACAACAATAACAACACGCAGTCAGGCAACATCAGACTCTACTTCCCAATGAGCAAGGCATATCTTTGACTGTTACCAACCTCAAAAAACTCACCACTAACCATTTGATATACAGAACATTACACCCTGTAACATGTAAAATCGCGGCTCCACAGAGTATTACTTGAGCTCTGCTCTCATTGTGCCCCGTCTTCATCCATCCTGACATGACTCTTGTTAATAAATGAACCTCTCAGTTGGCTTAAGGGCCAAGATGTCAGTGCCACAAATCAACACCTGTGAATGTTTTGGGGCTTAAATGCAGCAAGTGACAAACCCTCAGAGACTAGAAAAGCCAGAAAATACCAAATGGTGTGTTTAAGTCCAGACAAGGCTCTGGAACCTTTTCATTTGTCAGAGCAGTCACAATATTGACTGTAAAGCTCAAAGCACAATGCTCCTGGACTGATTTGGGATAGAAGGTGCAGAGGAGGATTGTGGGACAGCTTAGCTGTGTTGCTGCTGCTGCTGCTGCTGCTGCCAAGGCAGTGGAGCAGGGAGGAGACAGACGAGGCAGCTGAGCAAAGCCGCAAATACACAAAACTCCTCTGGAAGACAAAAGCATTAACTCCCATGCATGTTATACATATGGCAGACTGAGGAGAGGTGAAGAGGAAAATGTGTAGTGGGAGCAGAGTGCAACATGGGCTATTCGGTGTGTGTGTACGCGGATTTGTATAAACACACACACAACCTGACATCTAATCCTCCTGAAGACCCTCACGGTGACCTGGTCAGAGACACGCTTGACTATTCACAGCGAACACAGCTAGCTCACATTCCTGACTGCGCTGTTTTCTGTCTGCGGCACATAAGTACATCCGAATCCAAATAAAAGTGACCAGGTGCTTTCACTGGGCAACTGTAAGACCTGCGTTAATGACTGCTGGAGGGTCCCTGAGTGTGTGAGCGCGCTGTGGCAGGTCAGTGGCTAAACAGCACAAAATGACAGCAGAGTTCATGAAAATCAAGCAGAATAAAAACGAGGAGGGGAAGAAAGAGGCCATTGAGACAACCTGGACAAGAGTGCAATGTGAAGATACAAAGAGGGTGCTGCCAGCAGAGAAAAGAGCCATGAAAGAGGCAGAGTGAGAAAATAAGAAAAAAAGAGGAAGAAAGACAAGAGAGCAAAACAGGAAAGGAACTTGGCAAGCAATGAGAGCGTAGCAGTGTGGCAATGAGTTCTCCCCACTAGTGGGAATGCCCGGACAGGCTGGCACGGTCTCAGAAGCTGCAAACGGGGTTTTTGTAGTCTGGGCACTGGTTTGGTGGTGGTAGCTCTGCCAAACAGGCTGACAGGCAAGGAGGGGGAGGGTGGAGGAGGGGTGAAGGCGAGCAAACCCTGAGGCCAGCCCACACTGTCAGGCAGCTCAACAAATCGCCCGCCTTCATCAGAAACAGAAAGATATGGTGAAGGAGGGGAGGAGGGAGAGGTCTGACTTCCTGGCTGCAACTGATGGGAAGGGAAGGAAGAGCAGCAGAGGGAGGTACCAGGGTGACAAAAAGACCTGCGCTGAGGAGAGCAACCAGTTAAAACCACCACTGTGGTCGGGCCTTATTGACACACGCACAGACACACACACACACTTACACCACCACCAGCCAAGCCAGCAGCATTTCCATTTCCACATCCCTACTTCTCAGGTCAAAAGATGGACATTTGTTCAGCTACTGTTGTGGAAAAGAAATCCACAAAGAGTTTGAGTCCGGTTCAGTGTGAGGACGTCTGACAGACAAAAAAAACTCCTGCAGCGTTACAGCCCGTCTGCGTGTCTGAGCCCGTGACCTTTAAAGGATTGCTTAGACTCAATAACCCTGCACTTGCCACCCGCTCCGGGATCAGATGACCTGAGACAACAGGACAGGAAGACGCTGCATGTGTGTGTGCACTGGAGTGGAGAGGGTGGAGGCAGCGGCGGGGAGATCAGGTGAGGTACTATTGGCAGCCACTCGTCACCATACGAGATGGGGAAGAGTTTGGGTTCCCTTCAGACATGAGTGGGCTCATTCAGGATGGCCAGTCAATGGGAACTCAATCTGGCCAAGCAGATCCAGCAGAGCGTTACGCTCCAGCTAACTGAGAGCTTTAAGCCAGTCCAATAAACAAGGACTTTAACATGAGAGGGGAGAGAGAGGGAGATGGGGAGAGAGAGGAAGAGAAGAAGAGCTGGAGAGGAGTAAATTAGAAAATAAAGGTACACGCAGAAGAAAAGCAGAAAGAGAGATAAAAGGAGATGAAAGGAATTGTCAGGTATTGGGCGCATGCAACAGTGAATCCTCTAAAGTGGCGAGGGAAGAGGAGAAGGAGAGTCAAAGTCGATTTTAATTGTGCTGAAATTAAAGGAGGTAGCTGACTGCTAATCCTCGCTCAGTGATTGGAGTCATTTTCCACCTGGATTAGATGGCACTGGCTTACTTGGCCAGACTTCATTATTTGATTTCAGTCACCCCCCAGAGTACAAAAATGTGTGTGTTCTTCCACAGAGAGCATGAATTTCTATTGAACAGTGGGCTTATGTCTATGTAAAGTACACCTAATCACCAAACACAGTGAGCCAGAGACCGGCAAAGTCAAGAGACACACACGGGAGAAGAGAGTCAACGTACCGTGCTCGACTCGCGTTCTTTCAGAGGAATGGCCAGAGGCGAGTGAAAAGATGAGGGGCCAGCAGGGACAAAAGCAAAACACAAATTAGTATGGGTGTCACCACGACTCAGCGCGCCAAACAGATGACATCAATGAAGTTATTACTCAGCTTAACGGTCACTGTCCTGTGTGCAACTCTGGGTCATTTACTTTCATATTATTTAGCTTCATTAATGCCTTCACTATTAAAGACGAACCAGCAGGCGATATCTGTCAGCTGGGGCGCAAACTGTTGATATATTACTGATCTATAAACCATTAGTAAACCATTAGTTTAGTTAGACCCTGTGTATTTTAGTGTAGTAGGTTCATTTCTAATAAGACAGAGGTATTAAACTGTCATTATTTAAAACTTATCTTCACTGATGATGGTGTTGAAACATCGCTTATGTGAGAATAACTCTGCACGTTCACGTTTACATCTAAGAACACGTAGCGTCTTGTTTCTGTGATGAATCTTTCTGGCTGGCAGAACCGGCTCTTGGCAGGTACAGTGAGCCATCAGCACTACGACGCTGCAGGCAGTGTGTGTGTGTGTGTGTGTGTGTGTGGCAGGCTGTGCCCCTCACCTCTGTGCTCCAGGTCGTGGTGGTTCTTCTCATCCTTTACGGGCAGGTGAGCCTGGCTGCCAAGAGCACCCAGAGCCAAGAGGCCGGAGCCAGCGCCCGTCACGGGGGGGAGGCCGGGCGGCTGCAGGCCTGAAGGGTGCGGGGGCAGCTGGACCGGGGGGCCGTGGGCCGCGTGAGAGAGGTGCTGAGCCTGAAGCTGCTGCTGCTGTAAACAAATGCAGAGAGACGGAGAGACAAGACAGAGGACAAGTGGGTCGGCTGGGAAGTGAATCCATGAATGACCACACTCTACTCATGCATTAGAGCTGGCTCTGACAACATCCAGTTCAAGGCCAAACCGTTTATGCATAATAGCAGCCTGACAGTGACTGCCAGCATGCTGATCCAGCTCGTTCACTGTCTGAGGGGAGAGACAGGCTGCTCATCATCTGGCTCAAAGTGTTAGACAGCAGAACAGCTTCATTTCAAAAACATTTCTGTGTTATTATCACGTCCCAGAACAGACCAGGTACTGTGTCATGAGGGAGCAACATGTCAATTTGTAACTAATATCTGACTGTTCTATATATCTGACTGATATCTGACATTATTTACACACTCATCTTTTTTAATGTGTGCGCGCTAAGGCAGCAGTGACATCAAGGACTGTTACAGTTATTTCCACACGCAGGTATTTTTGGATTAATCGACTGTAAAATGGCAGCGAATACATCCGTCACTGCTCTCTAGAACCCAAAGCCATCTTCACATCTCTTATTTTGTTTGACCGACAGTCTGAAATCATGTATGTTACATTTACTGTGAAAACAAAGAACAGCAGCAAATCATCACGTTTGACAAGCTGGGACACAAAATCTGCTGCGTCTCGTCCGATTCAGCACCAAGTTGACTGGATCAGCTCAGGTTTGCACGCGAGCGAGCTCTGACTTTGTTTCTCTGAAAACGCTTAACAAAGTGCTTTTTGTTTCTTATTCATGAAATGGGACGTTTACGTGACAACTGTGCTCGACTCGGCAGCAGGTCTCCTCTGGTCAGAAATGGCACGGTGTGGTTTTTTTTGAGCTCCAATTGTAGTCGGGACGGTTAAAAATCAATAGGTCTACACTCAAAAACCTCAAAACCTTTCAACACGCTGAAAAACCAAGCGAGCATGCCCACTCCTCCAACAAAATGCTGTGGAGCGCACACACACACACACACACACCTCCCAAGAGGCCACAGACGTGTGTGTGAGAGGCAGCCAGAGAGGAGTGAGTAGATAGACAGGAGTTAAATAGCCACTCAGGCAAGAGGGAAGCAAGTGCTTTAAAACAAGGTTAAATAACACTTAGCACATCCATCAACTGCCTCTCCAAAAAAGAAAAAAAACATGATTGCTATTCTGCCGGCTAGATAGAACTTCAATAACCTCATCCATACATTCATTACATGGACCAGACCAGGGTATATGTAGCGGCGTACCACATTTAAAGGTTTACTTAGCAGCCGGCCATTATTCAGTCAGCTCATTATGTCGAGCTGGACCCGAAATCGCACAATGGATATAAGCAACTGAGGGGCTGCATTGTTAATCGATATTGTGCTGGTGTGCCGAGCAGCCTATTTGTTGTGAAGAAGGCAGAGCGAGCAAAAAGAGAGAAAGGGGCAGCCGGAACAAGAAGAGGAGGGAGAGGCGGAATCAGAAAATAACAAGAGAATGAAAGAGAGAGGGATTGAGGCAGGGACGTCCCTATTGAGTGTGCCTAATGAGGAAAAGCGTGCAGGGATCATTATCAAGAAGCCTCATTAACGAGCTATGGCTGAGGAGAGGAGCGAGGGGAGACGGGGGAGGGGGGGGGAGAAAAAGAGGGAAAAATTCAGAAAATAAATTGCTTCCAATTCAATATTCATGGATAAAGAGCTGGCTTCCTTTCACACTTATCTTTTTTCATTATGTGTAAATGCCGCTGCAGCTCAGGCAACTTCCACAGGAAACAGGCAATTAAAGTTAACTAGGCGAAGCTGGCTCCCTGCAGAACAGTACTGTCAGGTGGAACAAGCATCAACAGCACCAGCACAAACCAGCTGGCAGACTGCCTTAATAAGTCTGGCAATGATCGCCACATTACCTACTTATCCTGTGCTTTACAACAGCTTCTGTGGCTCGTCATATTTCCTGCAGTTGTCGCGGCAGAGATCAGGCTGCGCTAAAAACGCCGCGCTGAAAACAGGCCTGATTGATTTATTGGAGAACGACTGAGACACGGGGAATATTTCTCAGGCTATACAAAGTGCCGTCAAACCTGTGACACCTCAGCGAGACAAACACATCCAAACACACCCCGAGTCATGCTTCGTCTCAAAGGAGGCGTCGTCGACCCTGCACAAAGACACGTTAGGCTGCCGGCACGCAGCTCGCACACGGACTGAACACTGACCATGAAGGCTGGGCAGACACTGTGAGGCAGCTGCTGCTGCGGCGTCAGGCAGAAGATGACGAGGGTTTCAGCCAGAAGAGACGTGAGCAACAAGAAAGAAGAGAACAATGAAAACTACGACGCCAACTGATCATTTCTATTATCAATTGATCTGCGCTAGATTAATTAACCCTTTTAAAACTGGAATGGAGTTTTCACTTTTCATTTAAGGTGGCGCAATCCAGTTGCTTGTTTTGTCCGATCAACAGTCCAGACCCCCAAATATACAGTTTACCCTCCAAACAAAAGTCAGGTATCAGGTGGAAGTAAGATCTCCACTTAAGTAAACACGAATACCCAAATAAAACATGCACTTTCACACAGAGATCACAGTTGTCAGAACGGCAGCATCAAAGTGTTCGTTGTGTGCTCCACAGATTAGCATTTACATAAGGGTTGATGATAAGCAGCACAGCACCTGTAACTGACTTGTTAAACATTATCTGGGTACAATCTTGCTCTGTGTAGAAATCATGGAAATGAGGGCAGGAGTTTGGAAATGAGAGCGCGCCTCTGACACTTGTCAAATCAAACTCAATCATATGTCACCTCCAGCCAAAACGTATGCAAAGCACTGCGCGGGACATAGGAGGCTAGTTTGCATCTTTGTCTTCCCGCAACACAGTTCAGTCTGCCTGGGCTGTGCATAACTCAAGTTTCTGTGAAGTTGAATATTATGGAAATAATGCATTATATCCAATACTAGTTTAAATAAAGTAATATTAAACTCAGCTTTACTTAGTTTTGCATTGGGTGGGAACCACTGTAATGTGCATGTTATTACAGATAAAAATGAAAAACTCTGCAGCGAATATTTGCCATTAATTTTAAAATGAATTAATTTTATGTTAACTTAATTAATAAACCAAAAATTTCATTCATATCTGCCTCATATGCTGACACCCAGCACCATCATGTATATGTCTCAGTGTCTGTGCGTCTACTGCTGTAGGAAGCTGCCAGAGCCCGACGCTCTCTGAATATCACCTAATGACACGACACCACAGCAGCTCTGCCTCACTCACACCGCAGGGACATGGAGATTGATCACCTGCCATGTCTTCGGCTCAATAATTAAAGCCTGTTTTTCCTGTGTGTGTGTGTGTGGGTGTGTATGTGTGTGTGTGTGTTCTGTCTGGCCTTGCCCTCCATTAATGGAGGCAGGGTCACCCCTGTTGTGGACAGTCTAACTGAGTTGGTTGGGGGAGCGGTTGCAGAAAAGGAAATAGGAAGTAATTACCTTGAAAACTGGGGGTTGTGCTCCTGCCTCATTTACCTTAATAGAATTTCGATATCTGCCTCTCATTAGACTTGACCCTTACCACTGGGACTACCTAACCGCTGACTAACCTCTGCTGCAGAGGCCTAATCAAAAAGGGTCAGTTATCCGTTTGGGTCTGAGCTGCCTATTAAAAAGCAGCAAGGCTTATAACAGTTAAATAAAACCAGATGCGAGACCAAATCAATGAAAAGTATATTTAGCCAGAGTGGCTTTTGAGTGTGTTTAGGGTTGTGGCTACAATTAAAAGGTCAATTACCGATTTTCGAAGTGCAATCCTTTCCTCTATTAAAGTTTAAAAGGCTGCAGATGCTCTCAGATTAATCAATCTTACAAAATGTCATTTTTATGTAATTGGGATTTTAAAAAACAACTGAGAAAAACAGTAATATAACAGATGTAATGCAAGCATATATGTTGATTCATTGATCAGTTGAGAAAATAATTGGCTGCCAAACGTTTATTCATATGCTGTGACCAGAAGGCAGTGGTGTGTTGATCCACTTCACCGTACAGCTGCTGTGTATATCCTGCGTCCATACTGCTGTAATCTCTGCTGTCAGAATGCTTGTCCCAGCCTGACCACTCTAATTCCTCCTGCTATTGGGTCAGATGTAGGGGTAAGCCTGTTGGCTGGAACCTTTTATCTAATTAAAGTGCAGCCAAAGTGAAATCGGAGAAATGCCACGATCTGATCTCAGCACCGTGTTAGTATATATCAGATGCTCTCTGACTGCCTGAGAAGAGAAAATCAGAGCGGAGCTGCTGTGAGGTGCTGCGCCCTGTGTGCTGACAGGTCACGGTTAACCAACACTCAGGGAAATTACAGCAGTGAGCACCATATTGACAGCACATTGCAAACTCAAATAAAAACATGATAAACCAATGGAGACAGGGGCAAGTCTGCACAAGAGAGGAGGACGTGGCTTTGCCTGTTTGTATTCAGTCGGAACATTGAAATGCCACAGACGGGAGGAAGTAAAGGGCTGCAGATTAATACACAAAGTCACTTTAATGTCATTTCAGAGCCATTCTCTTCCTGAATCTATTGCCCTTTCCGATGTTGTCCTTGACATGCAGCGCTTCAGCCGAGGCGTACAGAGGTGAAATAAACCTGTAAGCATAATGCTGCATGTTGGAAACAGCCTATATGTCTGCACTGCGAGTGCCGGTCCTCCCCTGTGCCTGCAGCTTTGCCCCTGGCCTTAGGTCAAATGAAGGAAGAGAAGGGGGTATACACACAGTGAGAGGCAGATTGGGAAGTCCACGTACCCCGATGATAGCATTCAGCTCAGTCATTGTCACCTGCTTAGCTCGCTCAACAGCCTGAGCTACCTGCTGTTGGTGCTGCGGGACACAAACACAAAGATGGGGTTGGAGGAAAAAGTCATTACAAAAGACTGAAAAGAGCACAAGTTTCACCTGAACAAGAGGTGAGGGAAAACATGCTCAGTAATGCACCGAAGTCATCGACTCATCTATCGCCTATCCTACTCTAAGTCAATAATACAATAGGCCTATAAAAAGACATTTGCATTGATAGCATATATTTACATAATAAGATACCAGGCACAATACAATATACTATAACCAGCTGTACTCCGACTATGGAGAAGTTCCTCATCCAACCGCATTATAAAAAAAACCTGAACTATCCTTTGAACTTCCCATCATTCAGTGCCAATGACTTGTCATCCCTTGCATCCTATTGTCAGGGTCCCTGCACTTGTACAATTCCCTGCTCAATTACGGAACATTGTGAATCATCCTCAGTCCTAAAATGCTCTCAGCAGGGCTGACACTCACCTCTTGTGACAAGAATGGCATGATCTGAGCCAGAATTGCATTGAGACGTTTGGCGATCTCAGTCTGTGGGAGAGAGACAAAAGAAAACGTTAGAGTGAGTCTTTCTGGATCCTACGCGCCACGAGCAACACTAGAATTGAGCAGGTAAACTACCTTTAAAACAAAAAGGGGGTGCGTTTGTGCAAACACACACACACAAACACACACACACAAATGTTTGCAGTGTCCATCTAGATGGATCATGTATTTCTTAACTAAATTAGGACCGCCTTCGAACAAATTTACTTCCCCCTCTCTCCTGCTTCCATTAGACTCGGGCCTTATTTCATTAGGAGGCTGAAATATGCTAATACCATCTGCCTGGAGAGACTGTAATGAGGTCTATACTTCATAATTACGGCCCATAGAGAGGCGGGTGGGGCACGCTGAAGCAGACAGGTTAACTCTCTGGCCCTATCTATCAGAGGCATCTTCGGTATCGACCACGCAATATAAGCTGGGACAGTAAGATGATCCTGCAGGGCTCGGCGAGCGTAGAGCACTTTGCAGCGCTGCATTTGGACAAATGGATATGCTGCGCTGCTCGTCTACCGCACTTGAATGTCCCAAGACATTTTGCCCAAACCCATTTCCTTTTTTAAAATCTGTACTTTTCACAGAGAGATGAGGAGGAGGAGGAGGAGGAGAGGAAGAGCACAAAAGTAGAAAGCTGAATAAAGGAGTGGAGTGTGTGTGGGAGGGGGGGTTGATGAATGGTGAAGTGAAACGCTCTGATTTGACACTAAGGTAATGTAGTTTGACTGAACCCGGGGGAGGTGAACTAATTGATTCTGAGAGATTAGGGGTGGGGGCCCAGCAGGTGTGTGTTGGGGGTGTGGGGAGGTCCTTTCCTGCGTTTTATATGTTGCTGCATTCCACTCATTTTCTCCCTTAACCTTGTTTGACTGTGAAAGGGGGAGGAGGAGAAGGAAAGCGGGAAGGGGGGACAGGAGGTGCCAGTAGCCTTTTGCACAATCCTCTGTGTCGGTCTTTTCATTTTGGAGGAAGAGGGGGGCAGGAAAAGAAGGAAAGAAGAGGAGGGGGCAGACCTTTGCTGGCCTGTCAGGAATTATCTCACAACCCCCAGTCTGACCTTAGACACACTGTGCTTCTCCCTCCCTCCTCCCTCTTCCTCCAACTGCTTCTTCACACCCCTCCCTGTTAATCTTTACTACTCCGCTCTGTGCCCTTCCTCCTCTTCCTCTCTCATCTTCCCCCTCTTCTGTTGCTGGGGCAACGCTATCTAGCACGGCTGATCGTTATGTAAATTGGGCTGGGGCCCTGACCAGAACAGCCTGTAAAATCATATTAGGCGCAGCAAAGAGGCAGGTCATTAAATTGAATTTTCGGCCTGTCGATCTGATCGGCACGGGAAATTAATGAGGGATAACTGGGAGTGGGGAGGTGGGGAGGGGGCTGACACAGAGAGACAGAGAAAGAGAGGCAGGGAGCTCTGTGGAGACTCATAAACCATCATCATTAGCGGAGGCTGGATACAATGACACACAGTAGGATTAGAGTGTTTCAGTATCACACCACTTCTCTGGAAATGGCTGCAAGGGGAGCAACATGGGGCTTGTAGGACACAGCGGTATGCTGATACACTCGGCTATTAGAGCAACAACATTACAAACCCTCACCACAAACCGATTCACAAAGAAAGGCATCCATTTGTTCAGGGCAAATCACCAGCCCAGAACCGCCATCTGAAGCCAGAAACATTCCTGGAAATCAGGTGCACTTTTGTGTTGAGTTGTTTAGCGCGCGGTGCTAAAAAACACACGGGTTTTCTGTCAGCGGTTCATTCTGAAAGGCGAGCTGAAGCACCAGGTGCTCCGAGAGCTGAGATCATGCCCAGTTGCATTCAGGGTTTTTTTTTAAGGTTAAGTGTTTCCAAAACCTTGGCTTCCTCTGAAATTTACCCCCGAGTTAAACTATTACTTTGGGGCCAGGAAATAAAACAATGGAACAGACTTCCTTTGCATTCATTTCTGTTTTTCTTTTGCAGCCTATTTATTGTAATACTGACGTCTCAGCTGCAATTTAGGAGAATGAGAGAATGAGGGCAAACGTGACTCACACGTTGACCTGAGAGACATACTGTAAACCCCCTTAAACAGCATCTTGTCCTTCCATGTCGGAGACAGTCGGACCAGTCCGCTCAGACATGAGTTCGCACATGTTCGGAGAACACGCGGCTTATTCACGCGACTTTTTCACTGACATTTTGAAGGGGAAAAATACTGATAACACATCACAGCCAATGACTCGCTGCACCCTTAAATGACTCCCACTTTACTTTGGAGCCACTATTTTCCACAGTGCTTTTAGTGGCACAGACAGGCACTGGAAAGAGTTTATTGTCACTTAAAGCCACTGAAAACAGAAGCCTTTGAGCCGGCAGAAGCTTTTCACCGCAGCTCCACAATTACAGGTACTCAGGGTTGTCTAGTAGCACCAGAGCTTGGAGAGGCTCTTTCTCCATTGCATCCCTCTGTCAATGGTGCGTTGAAAGCCATTTGGCTGTTTGTCGCTCCAGGCATTAGCCCCCAAGTGGAGAGCAGAGTCTCTGACGAGGATTCAATTGGCGAGGAAAACAAGTGGCATACGATGGGGGGAGGGGAGGGGAGGGGGCAGAGATGGCTGTTTGGGAATTATCTCCTCAGAGCAGGGAAAGAAAGGGGCACTTAGAGGTATCTTGTTCATTACAAATGCATGAAGAATATTTTGCACGTGCGCGTCATTCTATTTCAAGCTCATACACACAAAGCTGAAGTGACGCGCTTTTCTGCAGGGGAGCACGTGGAGACGGGCGGTTTTCCAACAGATTACATCTGATTTCGTTGCAGTTCAAATCTTCATGTAGACAATATTTCTTTGTAGTTTCCATTCTGAATTATGCAGCTTACATGCGCAGGCACACACGTACACAAAATGTGTTTTCTTCTGTTTAAACGCGTCGACAGTGACACACAAAAACCATCATCAGCTGGTGAGCATGTGCATGCGCGCACACGCACACACACACACACACACACACACACACACACTCAGACACTAATTGTGTAACACTGCTCTACCAGCCCTTCTAACCTGGCTATCAAAATAAAGAATGTCTCACAGCCTCCAATAACCTCGGCAACCTCCCTTGAGAGAGCGTGTGTGTGTTCTCGTAGTCAGTTTGTTTTGGCTTAGAGACAGGTCGGCCATCATCACCTTGGCAAACAATTCCAGGAATCCTGTATAAATTATTCATTTGCACAAGCTCTCTTTCTCCCTCCCTCCCTCCCTCCCTCCGCTCCTCCTTTCACCCTCTTCCTCCATCCAGGAAACGGACATGACTCTCCTTGATGAAGCACTTTCTCTGTTTCCCCCATCCACTCAACAAGTGAGGAAATGGATACACTCAACAGATAACCAAAATGGCTTCCTAACGTGCAGCAAACAGCAAGAAGTCAAACACACATGCATGGTGTTCGATTTGTTGGTGGTTAATCTTAAGACGCGTTTTTTCTGTACGTGTTCCTTTTGCTTTCAGTTTATCAGAGGAAGGCCGCGAATCAAGATGTATGCAAGAGATAAACGGGGACCACAGCAGAGGTAGTGAGAGACAAAGCACGGCGCACCACACCCACAGCACAAAGTCAGCAGGGCATGTTGCTGAGGCAGTCTAATGAGCTGCGCTAATTAAAATCACTTATTGACAGCAAGCGAGGGTGATTACCTCCACCCTGCACTCTTTGCCATCATAAGAGACACTGTCAAAACAAATTACCCCCCGGCTGCCACACACATCCCTTCACTAGCAACCGTTCAGCTCAACAGCAGCGTAGCTACAGCAGGGAAGTTGTGTCTGTTGGAACTTGAATTACAGTGTGTGTGTGTGTGTGTGTGTGTGTGTGTGTTTGTGTGCATAAGTAAAAAGATGTGGTATTACTGTGTATGGGATACGAGTATTTATGTGTGTGTGTGTGTTTGTGCACATTCTCCGCTTTTCAATCCAGCTTTGCAGCGATAACGACACAAAGTGAGTTTATCGCGTCTTTTTTCACACTGCAATAAATCTTCAACACGAGCAAAGTAATATGCCTGCATCCAATAAGCCCTCCCCCTCCCCTCCCCCTTCCTCCCTCCCTCCCTTCCTACCAATAACAGGGACGGCTAAGGGCTGTCTGTTTACCTCTCGCTGATGTCATCACAAACAGTCGTTCACCAGGGATGGGAGACGGGAGCGAGGGGAAGGGAGGTGGCAGGAATCATGCATTATTCAGAGCGCTCCGACGACTCCACCGGGCTTATTGATAAACAAAGGAGATGCGCAGGAGAGGACCAGTCGATTAACCCATTTACCCCGAAGCCTCTCACTCCTTTCCTGCCTCCACCCCCAACCCCCCCCCGTTCTGTCCACTGCCACCAGCATCCACCCACAACAAGCGGCTCCACCCCCACCCTACGTCGTTTCAATCTCCTTGTTGGCGATAAGTGCCTGACAGAAAGCGCTCAAAAATGGGGAGGGGGAGGCAGTCAGCTCCTTGATAAACAGAAAACACCTAGTTAGCGCGCACGCTCACACACCCCACATGCAAAAAAAACGGTCTGCCGCTGATGAATTGTGCAGTGCTGCTGTTCCAACTGGGCTACCCTCCCACTGATGCCATTAACCTTCTGGATGTGAGGGCTCTGAAGCCTCCACCCCACCTCTCTCTGTCTCTCTTTCTCCCTCTCTGACAGACTCCCACTCTCATACATCATATCACGCAGCTAATGACACAAGTGCCATCATTTACATCACTTCGTTGGGGTGTCGGGGCAGAAGGAGGAGGGGGAAGCAATGAAAAGACATGAGGGCACGAGGAGGAGGTGCAAAGAGGAGAACTGAGGAGGCAAAGGTGACTGAAGGAAGCAGAAGGCAAGACGGAATCAGAGAAAATGGAAATGTGAGTGTAGAAAGATAAAGGGGGGGGTCTTGAGATCATGATAATCGCTTTTTTCCTGCTTCTTAAGAGGACTGGCTAAACGATTATGCACATGTCTGTTAGTACAAATGAAAATGTGAGTTTCAGACAGCGGACCAAAAAGGCCTCAGGTCAAATCTTTAGCTAAACAGAGTGGCTTTTCAGGGTTCCTCACAGGGCTGATCTGACTTTTACAGAGTGATGTCTTGCATTCTGGGCCACGCAGCCTACATCAGGCGCGGGATCAGCACGTCTGATCCAAACTGCACCAAAAATTTACCAGCCAATTACTGCCGAGCAGACGTCACACACACACACCTCGTCCTGTGGGCGCGTCTCAACACTTCAGATCACCCTCCGGGCAAACGTGTACGTGCTGTTATGCGATATGATTTCTGTGATGAGGTATCAGTGATTTTTTTTTTTTTTTCGTTTTTGTATTCATTATCAGATCTAAGTCTCAGTTGTTATACAACCGATTGTTCAGTTCGGTCTCAAACACTCAGCGACAGACCGCCGCTGTTTTTTCTTGCTTGACTTATCAAAACTGCTCTCGATTAACTTCCTGTCTAATTTACCCACAGCCACTTATTCAATACTACAAAAAACAAGAGTCAAAGTGACAACACTCATGTCCAACATGTTGTTTGAAGATGTTGAGAGCAAAGACACACCACAACATAAAGTGACTGAAGACAGCACTTGTTTGTGTCCGCACGACTGTAAGAGCACGGCTGACAGACAGAGAAGCTCTGCTGGAGCTGCTGAGCTTTTAGCACACTGCTCAGGAACACTGCTGCAGGGTGCGTTGTTGCTGGCGTGGAGGCTTTAAGCTAACAAAGTGTCTGGGTCGGGGGAGGTTTTCACAAACACTACCTGCCTCCAAAACACTGGACATGACTGGCCAAAGATCAGCTGGAAGCAAACCCACAAAGAAGGATGAAACATGGCCACTGGAAATGGCTAAGATGATTTTAACATATCTGCCCCCCCCCCCCCCTTCATGCCTCCAGTCTACTGAATTGGCTCCTTGGGTGGTGTAAGTACAGATATTTCTGCCCTATTCATCTGTAGAAGTCTTTCCACTGCAGCATGATGCCCGGTGCTGGGTGGCAGCTGAACTAATGAGCTTTTAGCTTGGCTGGCACAGGGGAGGCAGACACAGAATAGTGCAGGCATATGTGTGAACACACACACACACACACACACACACACACACACACACACACACACACACACACACACACACACACACACACGCGCACGCACGCACGCACACTCAGAAGGATGCAGCACACACAAAAAAAACACACATCCTCTCAGACTGTCTGCCAAATACTTCACTTTAATCTTATCAAACCATCCCCATCAGGCAGCGTGCCCTTCGTGTTGTTTAGCCTGTCAGCATTTTCACTACAGGAAGCCAGTATGTGTGCCTCCTAAAGCCATTTAAGGATGAGGGTAGAAACTAAGGTCAGGTATGTGTATGTGTGTGTGTGTAGGTGTGTTTATATTCCTCAGTCACTAGAGGGGAAAAACCAACAATGTTTTGGCTGTACACAGACCATCCCTGATATGGCTACATACCTGTTTGTGCATCTCAATGTTGAGTCCATAGGACATCTCGTAGTACTGTAAAACAGAAGAAAATAAAAACATTAGCAAAGTTGGTCTAAAACATTTGTCTCAATGCCTTTTCAGTGGTGCATTGTCATCATTACATTAAATAAGAAGTTAGTAGAGCAGAGATGCAGATATGAGTCCTTCATGACAAACTCTGTTTGTTTGTGTTTAAAACAAGTTAGTTTTGGACTTTCCTCTACTGACGAACAGAGAATCTGCCATTTTAAAAAATGGTGCTTGACTGATGTGACTTATTTTATCAGTTCTTTAGTGCCCACACAAAAAAAGAGAGAAGTTGATTACTTGTTGCAGGGATGAGTCATGAAAAAAATGAAAACAGTTATTGACCGAAGAGTTTGACAACTTTGTGCAACCACAACCGACAGACGACTGGCTACTGTTCTCGTTTACTTCTCCCGGCCACTGCCAGTCTTTGAGCTAAAAACATGGTCTGTGGCTTCAAAAACCCACAGAGAAAGCCAGTACTATTATTGAAAACAACATTATCTGCGGTTTATTGCCAAAAGCCTGTGAGCCCACCAACAGATACAAACTAAAGTCTAGTAGTTTGTCTGTCTTGTTTATCAAACACGCAGTGAACAGCTTCCATTTATTGTAGCTACTCCC
Organism: Datnioides undecimradiatus; assembly: GCA_008933995.1. Lineage (NCBI taxonomy): Eukaryota > Metazoa > Chordata > Actinopteri > Lobotiformes > Datnioididae > Datnioides > Datnioides undecimradiatus. Next base: position 983,408 of record WARS01000047.1, on the reverse strand, counting down.
ACCACCTTCTGGTTCCTTACAGAGAAAATAATATTTAACAAATGTACTGCAGCGTTTGGTTAGACTCATTCCTTTCATGTACAAACAAGATAAGCACGCACATACACAAACTAAGAGGTACTAAGTTACATCACTTGCCAGATAAAGATTGTTCTTTTTCTGTGCACACAATGCAGATCTTCCTGTATTAGAAAGAACCTTTGTGCTGGGTCGTCTTTGCAGAGGCTCGGATTTCTTTGTCTCTTTTTGATCGCCGGTGGTCTCTGAACTGAACGCGGCACGTTTTAATTGCAGTACAGTGCAGCCTAACAAGTAACCCCACAGCTCTGTGATAGAAATCAAGCTCCAATCTGAGCTCCGGAGTAGAAAAAGGTAGAAGGTCTGGCACACAGAGCACACACACTTGGAAATATCTGGCAGGGCTGTACAGTGGTTTAATGTGTTATTTACAGGCTTAGATGGACTGTGATCATACTAGGGCTGCAACTATTAGTTTAATCTCTGACTCGCCTGCCGGCCATTTTCTCCTTTACCCAATAATCAATTTGGTGTACATTATGTCACAATTTGGAGGAAATGACAGAGGAAAGGCAGAAGAGCAGCAAACTCCCACGCTTGAGAAGCGGCAACCAGCAAACGTTTGACATTTCAAAATAACTGCTGATTCACTGTCTTTTGGCTTTTTTTGACTAATAAATATATTAAGACACCATATTGTGGCATTGTCTTATGAAAGTGTGTTGTCCAAATTAGTTCTTCACAACAAACTTGTTTATCGCACGTGCGATGCGATGGAAAACAGCGGTGTGCGTGTAGTTCACTGCACTCAACATCTATCTGATTATTTTATGTGAGACTATATGACACTTTGCATATTGTGACATCTATAGAGTGGTAATAGTCAAACTGACATTGTGAAATTGATTTCAATGCCAACACCTGGTCCGAACAAGTAGCCTCTTATTTTTATGGCAGGAGAGAAACACCCAGTTTGCCAGGGTCTGAGAGCCCCCTGGGTGTGTCCAAAGAGTCTGAATGACCCCGTGGTTCTCGCTGGGTGAGCTGAGAAGTCAAATAAAATGCAGGAAACCCTCTGATTCATACACAAAGCCAGTGGACCAGTCATTAACCCCCAGTGGGTCATGTTGGGTGTGTGTTAGGGAGGGGTGGTGGAGGGTCATAAAGAGGACCACAGAGCAACAGAAGGGGGTCGTCACACCCCACAATCAATAGTTGGACATTTGACCCCTGCTAGAGTTTCGACCCCCCCCACACGCAGACTCCCACTCTGCACCTTCTTGTCCAATGAGAACACAGGCGTGAGTCAACAACACCGAGCAGGGACAAATGCTAACATGGCCTTTGCAAAAACACCAGGGCTGCACCACCTGTGACTGCTCACCTGAGGCTAAAAAGGGAGGAGATGGCATTAAATCAAATTCACGGCTTCACGACGAGCACTCTTACCATGACATAGTGACGCTGCATCTCTGTCTTCTCATTGGCCAGTTTATCATACTCCACTTTAAGACTTGAAAAAGAAGAGAGAAATGATAGGTTGCTTCATGTTAAGTCGATTACATACACAAGAACAAATTAAAATACACGATATGAGAATACAGAACAAACATATTCATGAGTGTCACATTGGTACACGGAGCTACAAAACTGGAACAAAACAGGAGCTACTTCCTCTTCCTATTCTTTCCAGGAAGCCAACACTGTTTACAGTGGGTAAACAGCAATGGTCATTACCTGTGGTACTGGGCCTGCAGGAACTGAAATTCGTCTTTGATCCTGTCGCAGGACTCTGCCACAGTGAACTTGAAGCCAGGCTGCCCTGGCTGGTGAGGTGCCTGAGAAGTGCAAGGTTGAAGATACCACAGGTGTAAATAACGTCATCACAGTCTAGATAATAGTCTCATCTCTGTTCTGCTGCCTCCTCCGCCTCTGTCTTGGTAAACTGTGTTTCTCTCTCTCTCTCGCTCTCTCTCAATGGTTTGTCCTCACATTTCCCCTGAGCCCTGACTGGTGGAGGAAAGCTGCTTTCACTCAACATGTACAATGACAGAGGCGGGTCCGTTCACCCATCCTCAAAGCAGTGCTATACGGTAGGCCATGATGATGAGTGAGGGGAAAAAAAAAAATCATACACAAAGTTGTGGGATTTTATTGTGTCCTGCACAATAACCACAATAACCATTCGGCACTATAAAATGCATCCGCCAAACTGCACTGAGAAATTAAGTCAGTTTACAGAAGAAGGTGATGATCTACTTTTCCGGAGTTCAACCAAAAGCTCTGATCTTGTTGCCAATAAACACGGCCTCCCAGTTTCTCTCCTGCCAGTGAAGCGCCTCGGCAGCACCGATGCAGACCATAAATAGTAAGGTGTGGATCAGCAGCTCCACTCTGACGAGCTAATTAGGCTCCTTTGAAGGGCGGTGCATTTGCATCAATTTACAAATAGTGACAAAGACAGCTACTTACCGGATGCCGGCCTTGTGGATACATGTCGCGTCCTTTACACAAGGGAATTCGCTCTGTTTTCTCCCTCTTTCTGTAATCCCAGTGAAGGTGCGGTAAATCACCGCCACCCCCTCCCTTGTGCACGCGGGATGGCGGCGGACAAAGCCTCTGTTCTCGGCTGCGAGGCGCACACTCACACCCCGACCACTGGATGTATCACCTCGCCAGCCTTTTCTTTGTACCTGAACAAACAGAGAACGGGGCACAGCTGAGGAGCTCAGTCACTTTCTCAGCCAGCGACAGCAGCAGCTCGGCTGTAAATCAGCAGGAATTAAAGCTTTATAAACTTAACCGGACTGGTCTACAAGCAGTTCTCCGACTTAATAACAATAAAATGTTATTTGTTTACTCATTGTGGCTTTTTTCTCTTTTCTTATAGTCCATATTTTCTGTCAAAAACCTAAATCTATCGCCTGGTTTTGTGTTGCAGAGGGAGAAAAGCAAGAATGGCAACAAAATGTGTTTGATCCGATGTATCAAATAAATCCCAAAGTTGATACTTCTGATCGCAGCCTCAACATCGCGATGCTTTGTTTTTTTCTCGTAAATCTAACGAGTTGTCTTCCACAAAGACAAACAGAAGACACGCACACACACTGGCTTGTTTTGGTGGTCCGGGAAGATCAGAAAACAAGGAGCTGCTGCTTTCAAAGTCGGCTGCCATAAAGCCACAGCACCACCACCACCACCACCACCCGTCTTGTTAGCGGCTCTCTTCATGTCGCCCTTTTTACCTTTGTCTGTGGACTGATTCCTCCCCTCTCTTCTGCACAGGTAAAAAAAAATATAATATCCAAGACACAAAGCTTAATATCCTTGACTTGTAACCGCCACCACAGAGTGATACGGGCGGAAAATGTCCGTCACCGTTTCTGTTTTCACACACTTCTTCTTTGCCCCTTGAGAGTCCTTTAAAACCTCGGTGATCCCGAGGCGGAGAGCGTCTCTCCGTCCGGTCGGACGTCGGAAACCCCTCGACTGGGACGAGTTGCTGGCCGTAGACAACTTCAAAGAAAGCCTAGATTAGATCCAGTAGTAGTACACGAATCTTCCAGTAAGTCCAAAGATTATTTTTTGGCAAACGACTCGTTATGTTTTTCAAAAAAAAAATGTCGGCCGTTGTGAAATATACCACTAGCTTGCTGTTGGGTATACCCAGCTCCTCCGCCGCTCGCTGTACCACACACAGACTGTGCACTGACACGAGGACCCGACTGCCGAGAGAGGCCCGTGCACTAACCAATTGGGTTCTCCGAAGGAGTTTGGCAATGGTGGCCAATCACAGCGCAGTATCCCCACGTGGGGTGTTCAGTAGACCCGCGCTCTGATTGGACCGCGAAATGTGACCTCACAAGTTCGCCATTTTGGATTTGAAGTGACATTCAGTGCGTTCAACAGCTTGTTCAAAACAAAGGCAATAATTTATATGCCCATGCTTTGCAGCCGGCGTTTCACCGTTTCACATTATGAGTATATACCTGCGAGTATAATCTTAGAAAACTACGTTCATTCAAACACACTGAGCCGTTGTAAATAGAGAAATAACCCCCACAAGTCAGACAGAACTTATCTTAATAAAAGCATTAGGATGTAAACGTGGTATGTGCTTATTATGCGAACAATTATGTGTGAAGCTAGTCTGACCCTGAACAATACTTTTAAGGTTGAAACAGGAAGACCGCACGTTCTGCTCTCAATTCAAGGAGAGGTGCTGATGCCAAGAAAAAGAAATAAGTCCTGTTACTATGCCAAGAAAAATAAAAGCTCATAGACATTCATTCGATGCCCAAAGTGCGCTGAAGATGTGAATACCGCTTAATCTACAACAGAGTGTCCTTTGAGTGACTTGAATTGATCGACCTATTTCTAACGAGACCTCAAGCATCTACAAGCTTTCCTATCAGCAGCACTAGGTAGGCTACAACACGTCTGCGCGTGAGGATATCAGCCTATCAAGTGTTGCTCACTATGCTCGGCCCCACGTGGGTGCGCTTCACCCCCCCCTTTACTGCTTTTTATCCAATGGTGTCGCGGCAGTGTGCCTGCGCGGCTTACAATTGGCTCAGCGCTGGAAAAGCTGTCAGTCAGGAGCCACAGTTGTCAATTAAACCCACGTTGGGTACGGCGCTGACAAATGCCTGTGCTACTCTCCCTCCTGCCTGCGAATAGTGCCTGGAATGGCTGCTTAATTAGCTTCGAATGGCTTTTCCTTTCAGCTCAAACAATCTGTCACTACCATGTGGTAAAAAGAGCCTTGCATAAAACAAAAGCAGGAAAAAAAAGCCAGTAGGGGCTAAATATCAGTTTGATTCCCCCCCTCTTCAACCCCTCCTCCATGAAAACATTTGCTGCAAAACAAAGCTTTTACCTCGCTCAAACATTGGCTCGTTTCACTCATCTGTTTCTGGCCTTATTTTCTTCTAAAATTGTATTTATTTGTTTATCTGGGTGTCCATTTCACCCCATCACTTTTAACTTTAAGGACGGGGTTTCTGTACTTCCTGAAAGAAGCAGACCAGGTTTGGCCAGTCGATATTACATTTATCATTGTACTGCTTTTTTAGGATGGTGCTAAATAGTTGTTTAATTGACTCAAACCAAGACTAATCATTAGACTAATATTAACTTCAATGTCTCCTCATCTCTACTTCAACTACAGTCTGTGAAGAATGTGGTGCAGGCTTTTGGATAATCTTGAAAGTAACACAATCTTGACAAACTAAATCCGATTTTAGAAATTTATGAATAAATTCAGGCTAGGGTACATCATTAGATCATGATTAAATTTAAAAAAAAAAACAGTGCATCTAAAAAATACATTTCAAGTCTTTTTTATTTATGTTAACACAAGAGTCATTAATGCAAAGTATTTCAGAAATCCAAACAGAACTACTCTGACACCAATATAAAATTCAATTTTGTATTATTTATAGGATAACAAAGTCCCAAAAAGTCAAGAAGTATACCAAATTTTGAACATAAGCGTAGCTAGCATGCTGCGAGCTTTAGCTGTTGCTTAGCAACAAATGTATCCCTCCTGCAGATGCTCTGACATAAGTTGGGATGATAACTCATGCACTGAGGGCATGTCAGTAAGCTATACACTCACTGGGAGACTTTAAAGAAGGATCTTTTACTCAAAACTTCCCCAATGATAAATAATCTTTGTAGTCCTAGTTGTAATCAGAGTAGTTTTGAGTGGGAACAACACACTGCATGCAGTTTTTGCACTTTCTGTTCAGCTGGTAAAGACATTGATTTGCACTGACTAACATCAACAATGCCTGGATGCTGAGAAAATTATTATGAACACATATATATTTAATATTAAACATAGAATTAATATTGTTAAAGAACATGACTTACTTACACCCTCTATCATGTTGTGGCACTGGTTGTCATTAAAGTGTGAATATGCAAAGGACAAGATTTCAGCCAAGGTTCAACACGGTTTTCTCTTGAAAACAGACAGCTATCCAATCCACATGGAAGTAAATTATGCTTGAGTAACTTCATAAAGTGACGACATATAGTCACTTCATACCAGTTTAGCAACTTACTAGGATGCTGTGTTGTAGCGTCACACAGGTGTAGTGTAAGCAGGAGCAGAATAGCACTGAGACTATACTAATCTTAAATTAGGCTTCGTAAGGCCTTACCTAAAAATGTGTAATTATACAAGAGGGGGTGGAACTTGACTTAATTACATCATTTTAGGTATTATACAGAGATATATTCCAGACTTTAATATAAAATGCTACATATATTTTAATAAAAAGTATGAAAAGTTCATTATTGAGTTATTGTAAAATTCTAATTATCAACTTATCTTTCTGGTTAAAGAAATAATTTCCTCTTTGCTTCTCTGTTCTCTGACCTTCGACCATAGATACACGTATTGCGTACAGGCTGCATGTGTGAAAAAAATGTACCAAGACAATAACAGATGCTTGAAGTCAGGCTCCAGGAGCAATTCAGCCTCTTTGTGTTGTAAAGACCAAGACCTCCATGCCTCAAAAGGTCTTATGGCCAACCATAAAATCCATTTTGCTAACCTTTATGAACGTAAGAGATGTTTCCCTAAAGCGCCGTACCTAAAGATGCTCTTTGAAACAACAACAGATTAACATGCACCACTCATAAGAGTCTAGGACCATCTTAAGAACCTCTTAAACCTCCAAGAGGAAACCGAACCTACAGTTTTTCAAAAAATCCTCAATGAATAGTGAAAACACAGAGGAACACAAGGCCACGTTTCAAGGTTGAACAAAACATTTGACAACCCACGGGCTTCCATTGGACAACAGCATTAAGCCAACACAAACAACATCAGCTTTCAACCACTTCCTAGCTAACATCACTGTTCATTATGTTACAAGACATGACAGGATATACTGCAAACCACGGAAATGTTTCAGTGTAAAGCAAACTGGATGTAATCAAGGTTGCAATCTAACTATAACTGTCTTGCTGTCTCTTTACTGACCTCAGAAATATTCTGGTCACTTTAGTACTTATCATTAACACACTTCGCTGGAACACATATCTTCCATTAGTGTTGATGCATGTAACATCTGACACCAGAGTGTGTGCTTTATTATATTTGTTTATTGTCTATTCATATGAGCACGTGTTTGTCACACAGAGCAAGTCTACTAGACAAATGGTGACAGAATCAAAGTACAGTTGCTGACATAGTTATTCATGAAACATATAGACATCACTGTCTTATTTTAGGCACAAGAGCAATTGAAGCATAACGCTTGTTTTGAGTTTAGTTTCTAAAACTGACTTTCGCCCAATGACATGAATCATGAAGCGTAGCAGGCTCACAGCTGAACACTGCTGACTGCCATCCTACGTACAAACCTTTTCTATGAAATGGATGTATTTTTAGTAAATAGTGTGACTTGCAGTTAAATACACAACATTACCTTTGAGTGTTCTCAGTATCACCTTCAGCACCAAAAACATCTGATGTTGCGATGCTCTTATAATGACTCATGCCTGAACTCACTGTTCAGCACTACTTTGGAAAGATTTGAAAGCCTGTACGAAAGGCTTATAACTTCATGATCAAGAGATGCTAGTCAAGTGTATTCAACACTAAGTTGCTCATAGGTATCAACATGTAGGAGTTACCACCTGAACCTGCCTTCTACAGGTAAGTTACTGTAACACTTGAAATGATTAAATATTTATGTGTTTTTGTGTGTCATGAATAATTTAAGGGTGTTAAAAACATAATAAACCACAGCTCCTTGGATGGTTTTCATGACTGATGAGTGGCTATGCTAAAAGCCTCCTCCTCCACCTCAAATATCTGATGTTGCCAAGGATAAGGAGAGCAACTTATGAAGTATTTTATGATTACTTGTAAGTTGGTTGACAAAGCACCATTTTAACAATAACAAAGTATCTTTAAAATCTTTAAAGTCTTTAAAATCTTTTAAGTATCTTTATAGTAGTTACTAAGTAGCTTTTAGTGTTGCACTGTTTCTGCGGATTTCGCTCATACTCACACCTTTAATCAAGACTTCCCCCTCAAGAAAAACAGCTTATTACATTTTTGCATAGACAAACTAAAAACACATCTATTTTAGCATTTTAATGTGACGTTTACAGTTTTCATATACTTAAATTAGAGGTACCGCCACACTGTATGCACTACTCAGCCAATAGGTCCACAGTTTAGAGTTCTGTCCGAGATGGACTTGAGAGACAAGATCTGAATGGGACTCATGAAACAGTTTTACACAGTCTGAATACACCTGTGGATAATACCAGGACGACATGAAATGACTACAGAGAAAGAATACAAACCTATACAGCAGCATGATAATGTTCAAAACTTGGGAATTAATGTCATTTTTCTCTAAATATCACAGTTGTTTCTCCACCTTGCATCAAAAAAACCTTGTCCTGCAATGATTATGATGGACCAAACGCATTGATATATTGACACTTAATCATACTGAACATATTTTAGATCCCTCCCCGTCTGGGATCTGGCTCGGATCAGACCTAAGGGGGAAGAAACAGAGTGGATCTGTGATGTCCTCTACTTTGTTCATCAAGTTTTAGAGCCCAGCTCTCAGATTTTCCGCTGCCAAAATCAACTGCTAGCATATCAACATCGTCTTTATTCATCATATCTCGATTGGGCAGGCACTGTAGGTCTATGCAGAATTATTGGTCCATCGTGCTGATATTTGTCAGTTTGCTCTGCACCGACGGTCCTGGGATTGGTATGTATAGGTCCAGTGTAAGGATGTGGGTTATCTGGGAACTGGCAAACACAGCGGCGGTGTCCAGGCCCAAGACTGTGATTCAAGAACCACATACAAACAGACATTATCATACAGCTTCATCTTGCACACCGAGGACCTTGGATATGTCACACACACACACACACACACACACACACTCGTACACAAACACTCACACACAGATCCACTTTTCATCCCACTCAATAGAGAGTGGCCTAGATTAGGCAGCAACAAAGGAGTGGGCTTCACCTCTGGGATAAGGGGGGGCAGTCCACCCTTGTAGACCTCTGCACTGTTTATTTGCACTGGAAACCCAGACGCTGTGAAACTCCCACTCTGAGGCACTACACAAATATTGGGGCTATTTGCAGAGGTGGTTTTAATTCTTCTCAGAGCAATGATTGGCTCTTTTCACTCGCATCGCGGCAAGAGCTTGGCCAATGGATTCCTGCAGCCTCCGTTACACCCCACCCCCGCACCCCACCCCTCCAACTCACACCACCCCCAAAATAAATAGAACTGAATGTATATTTTCAATGGCTTTAGTGGCCACTGAAGACTCAAATCCCATTTATTCTGCTTATGCTATCACGTTCTCTGCTCAAACAAATCCTCTGTACCAAAACCACAGCTTCTAGCAAACCAATGCTGGTTCCTGCTTCTGCCGTACACAAAGATCTTGATACTTCCTGAGAGAAGAAGCCAGGGTCAGTTGCCTTTTGGAGGCCTGCAGTGTGAAAACAAGGAGGGACTGTGCAAAGCAATATAAAGCTGTTCCCAAGCTATTTGGAGTGGTATGTGAGAAGGTTATAAATGATGAGGGGTTGCACGTAGACTGCTTCATTAGTGCTTTTCATCTTGTGTAAGTGCTCTCACCTTCTGTGAGGTTTGTTTGATTATCAGCAGCCATCAGATTAATTACTCCGTCCATTCAACTGTCTGCTCTTTCAACCAACGCCGTCACTTTTCCTTGGAGGAGTGCAAAATGGGGCCTAGTGGTCTGCTTGGTGGGATGTTTGCAGCAGTATTGTGAAGCACCCACTGACCAGGGATTATTGACATGCTTTCACAGGCGAGTTCAGGCCATGAAAGGAGACATTCCTCGCCACAATGGACCCAGTGTGTGTCGCGGGGGCTGCAGACATGAATAGGGCCCCTAAGTGTATCACTGTGACTCGTCAGCCTGTAATCAATGCAAACAAGATGAAAGGGCCTTATCAAAAGAGACAAACAGACATGAGCAGTGTCTGAGCACAAACGGTGAAGGCCTTTTTTGGCTAAAGTCCATACTTTCATTTGTCCTACCGGCTGCTGTATTTACTGCATGTGTGTGTGTGCATACATATGCCCTTCACACATGTGGTCTGCAGTCTTTTCTCTCACGTTATTATGCATTACATTATTCTATTCCTCAACACAAAGTAGCTGCCTAACAGGGATGATATACCAGCAGAAAACAGGATTAAAATATTCTCCAAATTGTTTATTTATTTATGCAGGAGGCTGAGTTGCACAGAACTGAATTTCAAAATTAGACATGATCTTGAGGAAATTCTTTAAAATCCTATCTGATGATTTGCTGTAATCCCTCCTTGAAAAGAGAGCCCCATCCTAGGCATAGAAAACCTGTGACAAGTAAGCTCTTTAAAAACACAGCTGTCTATCAGGGGAGTTTGTCAAGGTACTAAAGGTAAACAAGAGTGAAGAAGTGAGAAAAGACAGGAGGCTCCGCAAAGTGCTTTGACAAATTTCCCTTTTGTTCCTGTCTTTTCAGAAGCTTGGAGATATTAACACTCAGAGCTAATGTCTTATTCCAGCTTGAATATTACAGGGAAAAGATTTTCAGAGTTATTCTTTGACACATTTTAACCACCTGCATCTGATATTGTTAAGACCAGGAGGATTATTTAGCTGTTTACAAGTGATTATAAAATGAACAACAGATTAAAATAAACATCATTTGGATTGGAGTTGTTTAATACATTTGTAAACCAGTTTAGTTGTAAACGCAGGTTAGCTTTAGTGCTGTTGTATTCTACGCCACTTTTGCCCTAGAACACAACATTAAGTGCTCATGTAACACTCATGAGTGTTTGCAGTGTCAATCTGAAATGAATTCACATGATGCTGAGTCTTTTTTTCAGGCAGCTCTGCTGAGCATTAATGAATTGAGAATGGCTCTGCCTCTGGTGCTGCCTGTGATTAATAAGCTCATTTAGTCAGCACTCACTGTGACCAGGTCTACAGGCCAGCCCAGTGTAAGGCTCTTTAGTGGGTTGGTGTTATTTTTTGTGATTACGGTCCAAGTGGCTGCTGTAAGCAGCGGGTCAACAAAGTGACCTCACCCTGTCCTTCAGCTGGAGAGCGAAAAGGGAAACCGACGATGGTGAGGCCCACTTTGCCTTCACCAAGCAAATTATAAAACACCCGGGGAGGCGCCAAGTATCTAAGTACTACTGCTGCCACGGCCACCAATAAACACACGAACCATGAAATTACATTTATATTTTGCTTAATTGTTTTCCTATTTACACTGTGCTGACAAATGTAGCTGCTGTCTGGACGATGTTTTCTGAACATCGCACCAGGTCTCTATTTGTGCACCCACCAACAGTTGAGTGGTGCAGGACTGCGACTCCAGAGACCAGGGTCTGAGTCCTGTCCGTGGTTGTATATTTTACTTATACATTCAGTATCAACATTTTTGCGATTTGTCAGAGAGACAAACATAAACCAGTGGCAGAGCCTACAGCTATGTAAATTGCAAACTGATCATCACTGATGGAGGTCAACTGCGTGTCTGCTTGTTCCAATGTAACATTTCTATTAGAAAGGAGGAGGGAAGCATGTGAGAGCTGCCTGACAACTTGGTGACATTTAAAATGTCTTCTTCGTGCTTTTTTTCATCAGTCACCCGGCGTGCTACCAGAGAGTTCATTACGGACCAGAGCAAAATATGGTTTCCAAGGGAACAAGCCCTTACATGCAGAGCCTCAGGACTGTGGGCAAGATGAGATGTTTGCACTCCTGTATGCTTCAGACAGAAATGTGTAGCATTTATGCACTTTTATTGAGAATATGCAGTAGGGTGCACGGCCTTCTGTGCTCTTTTCATGCATGTGGACCCACTCAGCCTTGTGAGATAAATGAAATGAGGTAAATCACCTGGGAGATTGCAGCCAGGCCATCGATTTCATGGGTCATCAGATAATACTGGGGCTTGCTGAGCACATGCCCTTCAGCACTAGGCGAAGGCTATCATTTAGCCAGATCAATAGCTCTAATTACCCCGCTCCACCCACTGCAATAAATTCAAAAGCTATCATATTGTCTTCAAGGAACAGGAATGAAGAAATACAGTACCGCTGATGTAATCACACCACAGTTACAGTGTCGTTGGTTGAATGTGTAATGGTGTATGAGTTCTTTTAGCCTAATCTTGAGTTTCTCTGTAACTCCACCACTCTCGCAGACATTACCTTCATGTTAGCTGTTTTCTATCGGGGACAGATTTGATTGTGTTTGATTTTGTTCTGATTTTACATGCTAGCACTATTTTAGCGCACAGCCAACCTAAATTAGTTTGCAAAGGAGCAAAGATGATACTGAAAGCGCATACTGTTTATGGACTCAGATGGATCATTCGGGTTAAATAAGTTCAAACACAAAACAACATGTCTTTATACATAAAAGATAATAGATAACAAGGATCTTTTATCCTTTGTTGAGGCAAGTCAGCATATTTGATGAGGTTTGATGTGCTTGTGAGATTCTTGCAATTTTTGTGTTGTAGTCATATGGCTGACAGCACTTCCTGTAAGTCACTCTGGATAAAAGCATCAGCAAAATGAACGAAATGTAATGTAACACGGCAGATTAGAAGATGACTAGGAAAGCCCACTGTCCTGGATTAGCCAGACCACTTCAATCCTGCTCACAACGGCTCTGAATGGCTCGGTTGCCTGGCACCGCTGTGCATGTTTGTTAACGTGAGAAAGGGAACTAGCAGCTTAACCCATGTATTAAGAAAGCACCAGAGTGTTTCTACACTCTTACCAAGCAAAGCACAGTGTGGTTTTTAAGATGTTGCATGGGTTACAACTTGGAACAGAAAGTAGCTGTGAGATAAATACTCTGCTCAGGAACATGCAAACCGTCAGTTGCAAACGTGGTTTGTGTTTTCTGAAACTTTGCCGGATTTGAAACAAATAAGCTCACAAAGCACAAGAGGAAGTATGGGACTTTGTGATAGAGTTTCACCTTCACTCACTGGTCTAGTTTGATTTCCTCTCAGCACCGCTCCTGCTTGATGCGTCATTAACTCACACTCCACGCACACAGGCAAACAGCATCTCGTGTTAATATCTTCAAGCTGTCCACTTAAAAGTAATGCTGTTGTCAGTGTTATGCCCTCCCTCCCTCTGTCCCTCACCTCCAACATGCTGCTGAGTGCTGCCATCCTGCTATCAGGTTTCTCCACACTCATAGCTCCACTTATCACTGAAGCTGGCGTGCTGCCCACTGCCCATCACTTTCTGTCTGTCAGTCTCTCTCTCACTCAGATGAAGGAGACGGCTCATGAGGTGGTAACCTTACCACTGTGTGTAATATAAAGAGCACAATATGGTAAAAAGCTGTTATCATGATGTTCTGATCTTATTAACTGATAAAGACATTCAACACAAACTACATAACATACAGAAAATTACAAGACAAAATCCTGAAGAATCACATATTTTGGATCAGCTAACCAGTTAAACTCAATCCTGACTGACGTATCATAAAGGAAGCACATAGTAATAGTTTGTTGCAGGGGTGTTTCTCTTGCCACTTGCTTCAGGCAATGGGTGTGACTGCACTTTACATGCTTTTATTAAATGGTGTTGCTAAAGTTGATTATGTTAGATGATATGTGAGATTTCCAATGTGTCTTAGTTAACCAACTTGAACAACCCCGCTGTGCCTGTTTTTGGATGTGGGCTGTCCATTGACGGTGGGAGATCAGGCTGTAAATAGCTTTGCTGTGATGAGAGTGATTACAACAATGTTGTCATTACTGTAAACAGCATATCAAGGTTCATATCACTTATACTGCTTCTATTGTCCAGCCCTTCAAACCATCACCACAGACTTATCTGGTGCCGACCCTTTTTATTCACAGCCATGTCGGTGTTTGTGTGTGTGTGTGTGTGTGTCTTTTCGTGAAAGGTCTATCAGAGTGTGCAGCCCCCATGCCGGCAGGCCATTGCAATGCAGGCGCATGTCCAAACACATTCAAACATGCCCAGCAGCTGGCCCCAGGGCCAGTGTAGCTGTTTAGCCCATAATAGTGACTGATTAGAATACCAGTGACGAGAAGTGAACCCAAAGCAGTTGTTGACAAGGGATATTAGGCAAAGTGGGGAGTCCAGCCGCGGGGATTTGATGATGCCACCAGGGAAACATGTGCAGGCCACACACTGGCTCTCTTTAACACCATAGCATCCAAACAGCTGATAACTCTATCCAAGAGACTAGAGGAGGGTCACACTGCGTCACCCCACAGCCCTGCAAGAGGAAACTGAGAACCAAATGATAAAGCTTCCTGAAAATACTGTAGACTGAACTTGTGTCACCACTCTGCCATTATATTGGTTCTTTTTTGTTTTATTGTTTTCTTGGCTGGTTTTCAGTGTTATTCTGTCACTCCCACCACAACCATCCCAACACTGTCAAGTATATGGATTTACCAAGTGCCAAACCAAAACTGACAAATTTAATGTTGTTGCTGTAACTGCTGCTCAATTATACTTAATTATAACTCGTCAATCAAGTTCCTCAGTGTGAAAGTGAGAAAACCACATTTAATAATTTGTTTTTATCTCCTCTGTTACTGCATTTGACTTTATCAGGCTATAAACTATAGAAAAAGCACCATAATGTTGGAGGGAAATAGACTGATATTTTGTTAAATATGCTAATTTTCTGTCTTGGCGATAGATAGCTACGAAGATCAATGCTCTCATGACTGTGAAATACGACGCTACCACAGTTAGCTTAGTTTGGCATAGCGACTGGAAGCAGGGGTCATTTGCATATTGATATACGCGCCTACGCCACCACTCATTAGACCTGTCAATGAGGAGAAGGGCCAAGAGGAAGTGCGATTTCACAGACTGTGCTGCATCTGTGAGCTTCTTCAGCAGCTGTCATTAGCACGGCTGTGGCTATCTATAGTGCCTGTGCCATGTTCGCATGTACCTGTAAACCATAATCACCCAGATCATTATTATGATCAGTGATCAATGATTCATTTATGGAGCTCAGTTTTCAAAGTTCTTTAAAATTCAAAATAAAATTAAAAGATAATTATTAAAAGTAATGGTCCTAATATAAATAAAGGAATAATTCAATTCATCAATCATAAATGTGGAACGGTTTATTAATGTGCCTTTGTCTTGATTTTTTCAGGGTAACAAGAGTGTGAATATGTATATATATACGTTAGGCAAATACTATTCATACATTTTAGCGGACAAGGTTTGTGGTTGCAAAAACACACACCCTCTGTTCCTTCGATCGCTTTCTGTATTAAGTCTTTCAGAAGTTGTGAAGCAGTGTATCTAACAGAGCAGAAATACCATCAAAATAAGTCTAAAACATGAAATGCACTAAAGTATTAATGAGGTTTTTCGTCTTCGGGGAAATTTAATGTAATTCATTTTGTCATTGACAGAGAGCTATTAGCACCTTCCAACACGCCCCCAGAGATCCATCCTCCATGTTTGATTGTGTTTCGCTGCTCTACAAAGTGCCACCTCAGTGTAATGAGTTGTTCATAATTTGTCACCACTCTGCCTCTTTCAACAAAATAACCTTTTGTTCTGCTTTGCTGTCCACCTCGCTGCACTCTCCCAGGAAATGCTTTTAGGGACATCTACTTCAGAGAGGAAGAGCTGCACGATGTGTGGAAAAGAAATGTGGAAGACGACACGTCTCTTTTATTTACATTATTCATGCAGAAAAGTGCATTTAGCTACAGTCTTTTCAAAACTAATATTATGTTAATAAGAAGAAGGAATCGTGCGAGATATAGTGCACCTCATGAAAGGAAGAATATGCACCCAGTAACATTAAAGAGACGACTGTTAATGCACCTTGCTGCCTTTTTGTTCCTGCATGCATCGGTTTGATGGTAATGGTCTGTCTGGGCTGATCTGAAGTCAGGGGTGCTGAACCAAAGCACCCACAATGGGCTCTTCTGAGCAACAACAACAACGCTAATGCAGCACCAGTCTCTCGTGCACTATGACTAGATTTCCCACAATAAAGACGTTAATGCATTAATACTGGAGTTAAAACATGAAGTGATTTTGCGGGAATGTGTGATATACTGCTAATATGATTCATCATATGTTTTGGGACATACACAGTGAAGGTGCATGGAGGTTTGTTTGTGCTGCTTTAGACATTTCCAATGAGCATTTGCAAAACGTAGCAGCGCCATGCAACTTCAGGAGCAGTGTCCCCACGACTCGGGATAATGAACTGGCTGAAACTCCACTAAGGCAGCAGACATGAATTACGATGCGGACAGGTTAACACGGGCACATGTTTAAAATGCCACTTCACGGGTTTTGCTGTGCACACGTAGTGGTGACGTAGCACATGCTCTAGATGAGGGTCAAAGTTAGTGTTGTTCATGGCTTTGTGACTGTTAACTCTTGGTAAAGACACATTGCAGGTAGTTACGTATGGTAGTTACGTATGGCCCTCATGAACCACACCTCACAGCCCCTACACTCCACCGTAGCATCACTGGAGAGCTCCGCAGGTACCGCAGGTCCTTCCTTCCTGCTGTAGTTAGACTGTTCAATCAAGCCCGCTCTCAGTAGACACCCACCACATGCATCTACAGATATACATGCATTAACTATATCAACATGTGCAATACCATATACTGTAAACACATATTTTTGACTGGTATTTATTTGTCACCCACTTATTGTCTGTCTGTTGTAAATATTTATTGTCTGTTGTATATATTTCTCTTCCGCTGATATATTTTTTATATGTTTTTTTAATATATATTTATATATATTTTTATATTTCTTGTGTGCTCTGTCCTGGCTTTTCCTGCTGCTGTGGCACTGAAATTTCCCCGGTGTGGATCTAAATCTAAATCTAAATCTAAGTTCTACTTCCGTCAATGCAGGGTAGATGAATGTATGACACACACATTCATGGCACGAAGAAAAGTCAGTCTGTGAAAGAATCTGTTCATATTCACATTTATACAGGTAAGCACTACAACTATTCATCCACATTCAGTCCCAAACAGCAATGCGTTCGTCCACTGACAAGCACCCGAGTTTACAGTATATTCACGTCACCACAGGCTCCCATTGAATGTGTAAACTGTTTGGAGTCATTCTCACAAAACATTGCATGCCCTTACTGCATTGACTAATTTATATACTGCACATAACTTTACTTAAAGCCTGGTCACTGTTTTACTATGCATTGACTTTGCTTGTTCAGAAGAAAACAGCTGGGGTCACAGCCCTATCTGCATTCCCAGGGTCTTATGTTCCCCTTTTCAATACTGTGAATAGGTCGAAAACTGAACCCTAGCGCTCAGAATGTAGGGTGAGCACATATGGAAAACTCAGGAACAGGCTCATTTATGTGCCATATTAATCTGGAGAACACGGGACCCTGGGAACGTATGAATGACCCAGTGCCAACATCCGCGGATCTATCTCAGAAGTAATTAATTCAACACGTAAAACCCATTCATTCATTAAAATCTACACTCTACCCTAACTCCAATCAAGCAACCATTTTATTTCTTCCTTCTGTCCAAAGATGTTTCCACATTTCACATCAGAAGCAATTTGAGGCTTAGCGTCTTGCTCAAGGACACTTGACACTCGATGCCTGCAGATTATGATATCCACAGTGAGACAGTTTACGTTTCCAAAGCCTCGTGTTACCCTGAAAAGTTTTCAATTTGGGGAAAGAGCCCTACGATCAGTTACAGCAGATAACATGAACTGAGATTTCAGAATTAGTATCAGGAAAGAAACAGTGTGATCCTCAGTCTGTAACTCTTCTCTAACAGTAACTTTATTTATTTTGTTAATTTGTTTTAACTGATTAAACTGTAATTTATTGTAAACTGTAATTTATTTATTTAAAGATTAGATTTATAAGAAGAGTAAAGAAAAACTGATAGTAGCTGGTATGAGTAATTCAGTTGTAAACGACTTTCCTCAGACCTTTTCCATTCAGCGACACATCCTTCTACCATTAAATGGTGGTTTTTCAAGTGGATTGTGTCCAAGTATGCCATTATTAGCGTGTTATCTGACAAGTCAAAAACATGCATGCTGGCTTGGTTTTGGAATATAAATAACCATGTAGGTTATAAAGACATATTCCTGAGGACTAATCAGGTTTGACTAAAACGCGGCATCACATTTATGTCACTGTGGTTTTGGTGGATACGCACATTCACTCTAATTATCCAAAATGGAATGGCATGTTGAGAGGAGACATAATGGATACACAACTGCATCGCCTGCAAACATCCTCTCAGTGGACATATGTTCCACCACTGTACTGTATTCACACGTAGCTAAATGAATATGCAAAAGAGGGCTTTCAGTTCAATCAGGAGCACAGAGCTGTCAAGTAGAGAAGATTGTTGCCAGAGGGGCCTCGCCAAAATTACAATTAAGCTGTCACAGCCAGAGTCAAGAACACCCTCTTCAAGCCTTTCTCTCATTAATTGGGATTTGGGGAGTACCTGGGTCTCCTTGGTAGCGAGGTTCAAGTGGTTGTTAGTGAATGATAGAGCAACTCCTTGAGCCGTTCAGTCTTCCAGGCCTGAGAAGATGAGATTGTTACGAAACGTGATCAACAGCCTCTCAGGGGTCACGATGTGGAGCTTTGGCAGCTATAGAAGTATGTACTTTAGTCCATGCTCTTTGTAGCATCACTCACAAATATGTTTTAGACACTGACTGAAGTGGCTCTCAAACAACAGACAGCTCTCGCATTCAAAGAGCCACCCACCCACACACACACACACACACACACTCCACACACACTTAAAAACGGACTGTTTTTAAGTGGCTTTGGCAGCTGATGTCTTTATAATGTGCAGACGGTAAGCTAATCTTAGATTTATAGATAAATACTGTACAAATATAAAGTGTCTTTGGAAATACTGAATAACAGGACTAAGAGTCAACAGCCATGCTAGCTCTTCTGCGAGGCTGCTTTTAGGCACAGCGGTGCTTTGAGCTAAATGCTAATCGTAGCATGGACACAAGGTTGCAATGACACTGCTAGCATGCTGATGTTTACACTGTGTCCCAAAAGTTCATGCACCACAGAAAAAGTCAACTCAGATTGTGAATATTCAACAGAATGCATTTATTCAAAAGCCAGTGTATCCCCCCCACATCTTGATTACTGCCCTCAGCCTGTCGGGCATAGAATGCACTAAGTTCTTTAGAACGGAAGGCTCAATGTTGCCTGACTCCCGCACAGCCCTCGCATTGAGCTGCTTCATGGTGGTAGGGGGTGGGCTGTGGAAGACCCGACTCTTCAGGATACCCCAGCAGTTCTCAATCGGGTTGAGGTCCGGGGAGTTGGGTGGCCATTCCTCTTTGTGCAGAAAGCCAGGAAGCTGCTCAGAACACCACTGCTGAGTTGTACGAGCAGTATGTGCGGGGGCACCATCTTGCACGAAGACCATTTCCGCACGCCCGTTGAACATCTTCCTAGCTGTGACGGGGCCCGATTTCTTCTTTCTGGTGAGTATGGGAAGTAGCACTGGCTGGAGAATGTTCTTAACATAACACTCAGCGTTGATGGTGGTGCCCTGGTGTACAACATGCAACTCAGACAGCCCTGAAGATGACATCGCCCCCCAGACCATGCAATGGGCGCTGAACTTGACCTGTTCAGAAGGTGGTACTTCCATTCGATTGTCAGTGTAAATGCGGTCGTTTTGGCTGTTGGGAGTTGGAAATAAGTAGAGAGGGCACTCATCAGAGAAAACCCAGTTTTCCCAGTCTCTTGGGGTCATTTTAGCATACCTCTTTGCAAAAGCAAGCTGCTTCTCCTTTTGCAGTTTGGTAAGGCGAGGAATCCGCTGTCTTCTGTATGCTCTCAGACCCAGTTTCTCAGTCAGAAAATGATGGATGGTACTCTTAGAGACTGCTTCCCCAAGATTCTTCAGTCTTCGACTGAGTCTGCGGCAGGATTGGTGTCTCTTTCCCTTGGCCTTGCGAATGAGGTCCTTGGCCTCGAACTCAGAACTGAGGGGCGACCTGCACGGGGCATGTCTTCAAGGGAATCACAACTCTGGTATCTCTGCCACCACTTCTTCACCCATTGTATGCTTCTGCCAAGGTCCTGAGCTACCTCCCTGCAAGTTTTCCCTGCCCTGCGCAAGGCAATGGCTTGAGCACGGACTTGAGGCTTTGAAAGTGCAGCTTTTCCAGATTTTTGTTTGGCCATCGTGGCAACACTACCAAAAAGGTTCTCTCAGTGACATACTTCATGGTCAACCAAGAAATTTATAGGCCTATCACAAACAGATGAACTAATTAAACAACCTCACAACACCTGGCTGACCAGATGCAACCCATTTTGGAGATTTGGAGAGAACGGACAGAAATGTTGCCCATTGGGGTGCATGAACTTTTGGGACACGGTGTAGCAGTTATGTTTACCATGTCACCAACGTCTTATTTTAGCCTAGAATGGTAACATTGGTTATATGTAGGAGTGTAGCACATTGTGACAGTACAATAATTTGACAAATTAGAGAAACATTGGTGTTAAAATTAATAGAAAATAACACAAAATGTGTAAAACAGGTTATGAAATAAATTTGGAGCAGACTTTTTTGGATAGTGGGAGAACACTGTAAACTCTTTTTTTCTCAGAATTTCAGGGTTAACCAGGTCAACAGGAATCTCTGTACTGAATTTCAAGGTAATACAACCAATTGTTTTCAATTAAAACCAAAACTGTCAACCTGCTGGTGATGCTATTGCATCACCAAACTCACCATGGTCCATCCTCTGTGGATCATGAGTGTATGTAGCAAATTTCAATCTGGAACAAAGTGGTGGATCGGCCAACCGACAACCCGCCAAGATTGCCGTGCAGCTAGCTCTGCTAAAAATGGCTCATGAAGATCCACATAAAAAACACATTCATATTTATACAGTGACACATACCAAAGGTCACAGTTTGATGATTGAATAAAGAAGTGGCAGTTGGGGAGGCATGATTCGGTCTGACTGCCAAGCTGTTCCAAGCAGTAAGATAGCAGTTACAATAGCCTGGGTCAGAGAGGTAACAGCAATTAAATCTGCACTAAACCACATCGTCTGCCTTAAAGTCATTTAGATGTGCTCCCAAAGATAGCAGTTAATGAGATTAAAGAACTGCGATCAAGCTGTGAGTAGCCAGCTGAAGTAGGCGGATAGAGCTGAAGACATGCTGTACTGGCTCAGACTGCAAAGAGAATCAGCAGTGTAGGGGGGTGCTTTTATATCGGTGATCCCTCCAAATTTAAGTGCTCTATTATTGTCAAATGAGAAAATCAGAGTGAAAACGCAGATGTCACAATTAGTCATACAATATAATGCAAAATTTGTCAGGGGCATTTATTTGGGAGATCTATTATATAAGGTTATATGTATTAATATGAGGAGGATTACTGTTGTTTTCTTTAAAACGACGGTTTAGAATTACATTTTTAAAAACCTTACAGTGTTCATGGAGACATGGCTAGATTTGATGAAACACAGCAACCCTGTTTATCAGGGTACTGCTGTGTCATTCTTTCACCGGGTTGTGAAAAGGCTGAGGCTGACAACAAAGTGAGACGATTCTCCCCGAAAAAAACAACAGCATCACTTAGTAAATGCCCAAAACCAAAATGTGTTTCCATCCAAGTGACAAAGATATGGAGACCAATCACAAATTATATATTTTGAAAATTATTTTAAAATGAAAAGCACTTTTTTTCACTAATTATGTTTTAATTGACAAAACATTTTGGGAAATGACTTAATAAAGTAAATAAGTTGGTTTTAGGCCCACCTAAGGTTGTAAACACGAACATCTAACTTTCTACAGATGTCCACACATATGGATCAATGTCTCACACACTATAAACTGAGGCACGTTGTTGTGCAGATAAAAGTTTGGAGAGGAGAGCTCGATCATACTAGGGACCACAGATTTCTTATAATATCAGAGCTGTTGCTGAGCTGTTGTCAAGAGGCCTAAAACTGCTGGTGGCACCTCTGTGACTAAAGGTACTGCGGCAGCACTACGTCTTTGCTGATCCGTCCCACATCTGCCTATAGTGCAAGAAACAAAAGGCTATCTGTCTCTGGAGGCACTCCTGTGATACATTTCTAAGTGTCAGTTCCACAACCTTGCTGGGGAACCCCCCCCCCCCCTTGTCTTCTCCACCGTTCTTCTACTTGTTTTTGCCACACAGAGATACAACCAAAAGCCCCTCCAGGCACAAGACTTCACACAAACCCTTCAATGCCTGGCGAATGACACAGGGGGCCTAGTTAAAAATACCCTCGCTTCTTCACCAGCATGCAGCGTAAGAACAGCATGTCGCTCCAGCCACTGCACTGACAAAGACGAGTGGGAAGAGCGAGGAGAGAATGAGTAAATACATTAACACTCAAAAGGACAATACATTCAATTGATAGTAAATGACCTTCTGTCTCTCAACGCAATGAGGAGGGGGGAAAGGCCACTTTCCTCACATATTCACACCCACACCCACAGGAGCCAACAACAGTTAAAAGATGAAAAGGACCTGGATCAATACAAGACGTATACTCTAATTCCTGATTGATAAAATATTGATTCTCCAATTTAACCCAATTACACATGCAGCACTCCAGTTTAATTATCTGACTTCAGTATTATAACACCTCGCTTTGCTGAGTGCCAGGGCTGTAAACATCTTGATGTGATCCGGGCCTGACACACTCTGAGAGTGATTAAGCAAATCAACATAAATTAATGAAACTAATAAATCACTGCATGTGATGGCAATTTTCTCGCTTGTCTGTGCTGATGAAGATCTCAAATTCACTTTCCCTACAATGCTTTAATTATGTGCCCGTGCCATGAGATTTCTGTAAAACAACCCCACTCCGACTCTGCCACACACGATACAAACAAAAGTAATTAGAATGAAAAGAAAGCGGCAAACAAAACTTCGATTTAGGCCTCTGACTAATGAGATTTATTTACTGTATATCAAGATTCACTCAACGGACATCATGCTGTGTTCCCCCACACGTTTTCCTTTATTCGTCCAACTTCTTGCATTTCAATTAAACTTCTGGACCGTCCTTTGCATTAAAAGCTAAAAGAACCTTTCAAACCTGGTTCTCAGCCAACACTGACCATCTGTGCTCCACATTTTGAGCGAAGGTTGAAAAAGCCACAAGTATCAAGGAGATTTTCCTTGTGCGCCTCAAGCAGCCAACACATAAAAGGATTGGATGAAGAAGTGCAGGCGCAATCTGGATATTATTCAGAAGATAGTTCCATTAAATGCAGCAGCTGACAAGGCGAACAAGCCAAGAATCTCCTCACTGTCTCAGTTAACCGCAGTCCTGCTTTTCCAAACAGCATTGACAGGCTGGGTTTGAACATAATTGGACAAGCAACTGATTACATTTACAGCTGAGTGACAACGCACCAGGAGAGGAAATGAAGTCATGAAAGTTTACCCTGTGCAATTTTGTAAATCATTACTCTGAAACGGGACTAAGATCACATTCGCTGGCACGGTGCTGAGTGGGCCAGGCCAAACATCACATTTGGGAAATATAAACTTAAATCTACAATACAAGGAATTCATATTAGCGAGTGCGGCTGGATTTCGTCAGTTGATTGTGCAGTTTATGGACAATTTATGAGACAGAAAGTCCCAGGCAGCGATGAGAAAACAACCTCAGCATGGCAGAAATGTTAGGCTTCAGGCTCCTGAGAGCTGAAGCAGTACAGGTTGCTAACTTTCCCTCAGATGTCCTCACCAACACTATAATTTAGTTTCCTCTGAGAGCTATAGTACTTAGCCCTGTTGCCAAGGCTGAGTGAGCAGCTTCCCCGCTGGACACCTTAATGAGATCTGCACAGGTGTAACCATAGTTTCACAGCTGTCTGAAGGCACCCTACATAAAGAGAAAATGCAAAAAAGTGGAAGATAATATCAGCACAAGTGCTTCACCACACAGTGGACTGAATTCATTTTTGAATTCAAGAAAACAAGTTTTAACTCCACTTTGTACTCACATTCACTAGACAATGTGTCTCCATGAGGAATTTAAGTATTAACAGAACTGACAGTCAACAGGCATGCTAGCATGTTAAAGTCAGCATGCTAACATGTCAGTGTTGAGTGAGTGTAACACTAACTGTGTTCTGTGTCATGTTACTGTTTGCTAATTAGCACTTGAGACAAAGAACAGCCGAGGCTCATGAGAATGTCATTTTATTTGCAGGTAGTTAGTTATATACTAAAGTACTGGACAAAGTACAGCATGACCAAATGCACAAGATGAATTATAATAACCTTGAGATCACCAAAGCTATTATAATTCATCCTGAGGAGAACCTAAACGCCTGTACTATATTTCATGACAATCTATCCGATAGCTGTCGAGGCATTTCCCAAAAAAATATCAGATCTATCTTCATGCTAGGCAAAAGCAGGGCACATCCGCTGGAGACCATGGATATCTGCACATCATTTCAAAGCAATCCACGTCAAAGTTTCTGAGATATTTCACTGTCAAACAAAGTGATGGAGAAGCTGACCAATTCTGCTCCACCACTACCAACTAACTGTCAGGGTTTTGATGTTGAGTTCGTCTTCTTTTGTTATTTCCTGTTTTATTTTGAAAAGTGTTTCCCTTGCATGTTTCTGTCTACTTGCTTCCTGTTTTTGATTAGTTGATTGGTCTCACCTGTGTCTCGTTTTCCTGCCCTCACCTGTCTATTTAAGTTATGCCATTGCCTTTGTTTTCTGTCGGTGCATTGCTAGTTTAGAGTCCATGTTCCTGCTATGCTTGTATCCATGTTCCTGCCATGTTTCCATGCGTTCATGATTTTTTTGCCTTGAGATCATTTTGAGTTTGGAATTCTAGTTTTGCATTTTTTTGGGTTTTTTTGGATTTTTGCTTACCATGTCCTGATTGGAATGACTGCCTGGATCGTAACCCCCTCATAACCTAGCCCTGACACTAACCAACCAGCACTACCACCCCCAGGTCCCTGCTGCTAAACAGAAAAATGTGAAAAATGTGGAAAATATTGGAAAAATACATCTCCTGCTCACAGCCTCCTCTCTTCACAATGTAAACTATTAAATAGCGTAAAAAGCACAGTCTTTGCAGAAAAGACGAGATTTTTGAATCAGTATCACCACAGACTAATCACTCTATACACACTAAATTGGAGTTCCCTACCTATTCATATCTCTTTATCCACTGCTCTTGAATAGTCTTCAAGAATGATGCTCTAAGACCAATTTCATGCCATTTTAAAGGACAAGCTATTCACTCCTTGTAAATAGCTAAAGCCTATCTCTAACGAATGAAAATGTAACTGGATATGGCAGTGAAAGGCTTCAATTGCAGAATACTAAGTCTCATCGCTGCCACAAATTGAGTATTCAGCTCAATGCCAGTCTGCGCTCTAAGTATGTTTTACATGAATGAATTCTTTCAGAGACAGCTAATTTTATATTCCTCTGGCATGCTGGCATATGTCTATTGTTGGATCTCAAGGTCAGTTGTTGATATTTACCGCTCTTACGGTCTGTCATTTTTGCCGTCTCCAGCTTTCACCGTTTACTCAAATCGCAGAGGTAAGTATGGCTGACATTAATTCATTTTGTCCATATTTAAATGCAAAAACCACTGGTAAAATGTTCTTGGGATAAGCATAAGAGAAAATAAAAAGCACATGCCATACAACTCTAAAAAGATAAACAAAGGAAAGATATCAGCATAGTTGAATTATGCTTGGTAGAACATATGAACATGGCCTTAAAGATGACACGTTTGAACGAGACCAAGGGCGTAAGGCACCTGAATCCATAGACTTAATGACCTGGCAACCACACACTTCTTCTATGACAGCAACTGCATGTAGGTGGGTTGGAAAACAATACATACAAATTAAGGCCAGGCATTTTATTGCCTTGTTATGGCATATCAATATATTCGCAAACAAGATGCAGGATGAGAGGTTATCGTTCATATTGGTTTCATTTAGCTGAGGGTTGGGCCCTGGGTACAAGGGAGTACTCCTCTGTAATGATGACTGTTTTTTCATTTGCAATCAATGTTATATTGTAGAAAACAACTGAAGGCGCTTTCTCAGAAATGTTTTTTTTTTATTTTAATTTATAACATCGCCTATCTTTTGAATAACTTTTGATTTGTCCGTTGGTATATTGTGCAGCTGTACCTTTTCAAACAGAAAAGGAAACCATGGATTTGCATTTTATTTTCATCATCACCTGTTTACAGATTTAAAAATGCTTGTGACATCTCACATGTGGCGTCAACTCACATGTAGCCCACTTTGTACAACAAAATACAGAAATATTTACTGTGAATCACCATTCAGCCTTAAAATACCAAGATATGAATTGTTGTCCATATCACACAGCCCTAAAAATGGTAATATTTCAGTCTGTGTATAAATTCGAGACCCTTTAGCCAGAAGCTAGCAGTTCCTCAGCATGCTAAATGACATGTAAGATAAAAAAAGAGAGCTTCTCCTCACTTCCATGCACAAGTTCATCTTGTGTCAGCACTGAAAGCATGGAAATGGAAGCTGCAAGCTGTTTACCTCTGAGTAAATCAAATGAGTGGAGACTTCCAATTAAGCCAATATCCATGGATCAGAGGGAAGCTGAATCGCTTTGCTTTGTTTTGCGCCTTAACTGGCACGCTCAGCCCTCCTCTCTCCGTGCAGAAGAGTGTGTGTCACAGCACTTTTTCCTGATGAGTCCAATGTGATCTGTCATTCTCTCTGTCATTCACTCACTCTCTCTCCCTCTTTCTCTCTCTCTCCCTCTGGACTCCTTCCATCACTCGTCCGAGTGAGAGAGTGGCGTGACAGTGATGTGATGGGGCTACACAGACTGTCAAGATGGATTGCTACCCTGGGAGATTTGCAAACACACATACACACACACACACAATGGAAGTGTGACACACAAACGAACAGACACAGTCACACATGCGTGCATTCACCCATATTAATACACACAATCGCACACATGCATGACCATACAATCACAGCCTGTGCTGCATGCACACTCACACACACGGTCCAGTGAACTTCTGGGCCTGTCAGCCGAAGGTCGCTCAATCTGACAAAGTGTTCCAGTTGGAAACAGGCCCAGGGAGGCATCATGGCTTCACTGCCTCCACTTTATTATGAAACACACACACACACACACACCTGAAACATTCTTCTCTCTGGTACTCAAACACACAAATTCAGACACATACTAATTCTTCACTTAGTGGGCCTTGTGGTGTGACACTCTGATGAGTGGGTGTGGACAAATTTTCACATACAGACATAAAAACATCATGCGCACGTTACTTTAAATGCATCCAATGTGTCACAACTAATCTTCCTATAATATGATCATACATAACACTACCAAACAGATGACAGACGACGCTCCCTGTGATCCGATGTTTCATTTTTGGAGCGGGCCTGTGTAAAACTATCACACAACAGATTGCCCTCGTTCAAACGCACCTACATGCCCTTTAAATTGTGCACAAGCATGCACAAACACCACCAGTCAGGGATGATCAGTGTGAATTTCTGCCAAACAGTGCTTCCTCTTCTCCCTGACGTGTACACACACACACACACACAACCAAACACACACACAAGAAGCCTAACCCCACAGGACAGCATGTCAGGCAAAGATCTGAGAACACATTTTCAACTTGGCTGAGCAATCGAGCGGCCCGGGGGTCCACTCGGGTGCTGGTCTCTGCCTACCCTCCGTCTGCCCCTCCTTCTGCACCGCCAGTCAACAGTGAGTAGCCGGTGAGGTCAGCCAGACGGCCATGAATCCATATTCTGCTGCCACGGCCGCCTGTAGGACTCAATTCCTGCATTTTATTCTGTATCTGTGGACCACACACTGTTGCTTTGTATGGCAGTCTTATCCAGAGGCTGGGACCTTGGAAGCTGATGTTCACTTGATGGATACTTAAGAGAGATGATGTGGTGCTTTGTGAGGACACTGAGTAAATACAAGGAAGGCAAGTTACGTCAAACCGCCACCAAACGTATCCACTTAAATGTAACCTGCTATTATGATCAAATGCAATTTTCAGTACCAGGACTATAGCTATTCGATTAAGGAGACTTGACACACATCCACCTGAGCAACGTGCACTTCCTCAAACTAACGTAACTACACAACTAGGTTACGATAGCACATCTGTGATTGGTCGGCTTGGGATGTTTGGGTTTTCTCCTAACAGACATCTCGTAAAAGAAGACATCTGCTTCTGTGTGAGGGCTGAATATGACAACAGCACAGCAGCAGCAGCAGCGAAACAGTACCTTTAAGCCAGACAGCCACTAAGTTTTTAATGATCCTGAATCTGCTTAAGATTTATTTATATTAACGATATTTTTCAAATCCAGCAGGAACAGAATTATGTTTTGAAACTCAACTCAAAAAAACCCATTTTCTTTCAATAATGCACATGAATACAACTGTTATATTTAGGGTCAGGAAAATGACTGATTGGGCCTTCACTAGAAAAAAAGAAAGAGTGTGAAAATGTAATGACGGAGGGGGGTGAAATAAACTGTCCAACTGAAGTAAACGTCAAAAGATGCTGGAGGCAGTGAATTAAATGGAAACGATCAGATCACGAAAAACAGATACCGATCGTCGTTTGAGGTGGACGGTCAGCGAGCTGCGGACGGGGGCGAATTAGATGCTGAACTTATTATCATCTCATTCAGATAACATCATGCAGGGTGTAGTGCTGTGGCTATTTTCCCTCCGCATCAAGGTCGCAAACCAAAAACACTCTGCTTCACTTCAGATCAAGATTGCCACAACAACATTAGCGTCATTAATACCACATTAAACGAGCAATAAACACTTGTTTCTTACATATCCAGAACTGTCCATCCTTATACCACGCTGTGTGCAACATCAAAGACCATCTCGTTTACCAAAAATATAAACATCAAAGTTTTAGCAGGATTTGTGAATGATTAGCACCACATTAGCTGAATGGCTAATTAGGCCTCAAGAGTGCGGACCCTGTTATTAGCACACACTTGTCACTGTAGCACAGAGGAGAGCACATTTCCGTCCCGCTGCTAGGAGCCAGGTGGCCTTTGTTTGTGAGCTGCAGACGTTCTCAGCAGCAATCTTTCCTCTGAAGACCTGTCTGCTCCTCTGTGCTCCACTTAGACCTCGAGTCTGACAACCACAGGGGAGATGAAACACACACAGACACAGAGGAAGTGGTGGGGGAGGTCATTCTAGTACAGAGGCAGTTTATGGTACAACACACACACACACATACACACACAGCGTCACAGACGAGACCGTGTGTCAAAACACAGACTCGGAATACCTCAGCCACCACCAGCGCTGTGTTTGTGAATTTGTGTGCGTGTGTGTCAGTGTGATTGCGCATGCAGATGTGTGCATTAGTACCGTGAGAGAAGGAGGCTGTAGCTCAGTTCCTTGTCGTTATTTTTAACCAGAACTGTGGTGGCTGAATGGGGAAGTGTGTCTGTCTGGTTTTGTGTCTTGCTTTAGGCGCACAAATCGTCTCTTTCTGTCTCTTTCTCCAGCGATCTCTGTGAGAGAGTGAAGCAGACAGAAAGAGAAAGAGAGGAAGGAAATAAACTACATCTTAAAACGATATACAAAGCTAAGCTGCTGCTACCTTGATGTTCAGCTCAACAGCACGCTGTGTTTAACAGCGTTTTGTATGAAACCGGGTGTGTTTCTGTGTCGAGCGGCAAGCGAAAGGAGGGGAAAAGAGAAAGTCTGCTAATGAGCAGTGTGTGTGAGCTCTGCACTGACAGTAGCTAACCCCACCACTCCCAAACACACTCACACACGCACACACACACACACACACAGTAACGTGCACACATGTCCTGGGAGACAAGTGTGGAGAAAGTAGTCCCAGCGTGAGAGTAGTAATTAGACTCCCATCCATTAACACAAGGGGCTGTGGAGGAGGACGAGCAGCAGGTGTGTGGGCGTGTGGGTGTGTTTCTGCCAGTGTGTATTTGTGTACATCTGTGTTTTTCCTTTGTGTACATGTACATAATAATCAAGTGTGAATACATTGTTAATTGTGAGCGTTGCCTTTGTGTGTACGTCTGTGCGTGTACAGTGCGCCTGTGAACGTGTAGCTGTATGCTAACAACACTGTGCAGGAGTGCACGCCGTGACCCTAAAGTATGGATGCATCTGTTACAGGAACTCAGCAGCAGGTGTGAATACAGCACAAAGACCGAGAAAACATGTTCAAAGATGAGTTTGTTTACACATTCAAAGTCAATGAGGTGCAGAAGAGGAAAAGCTCAAACTGTTTCCTCAGTATCCTCCTGGATTAGCTGATTTCACTGCATCCATGTAAATAAACCAGAACTACTCCTAGCTGACAAAATTACACACACACACACACACACACATATATATATATGAAAAGAATAGGAATAGGAAGCATAGGTACCTGGTTCTAGATAGTGTGCACCATTGCATAAATGAACCTGCCTGAGCCCTGTTGCCCCACTTATAAAATCAATAGCAAAATCAATTGTAATTAAGTAGTTTTCAGAACCAGTAATGCAACTATAATCAAATACTTGTGAGCTACAGTAAAATGGTTTGGGTCTCACAGATATAGATGAACTTGAAGACGACGAACAGTAATGAAACGGAGGGTGGTACATGCTCGAACACACTAATTTTAAATCAATCAAACCATTGCTGTAAAAGACACAGCAGACGATACGAAGTGATGATCTGTGTATTATCATAATGAGCGTAATGTGCACATTATCCACAATAAAAAGTGCAGCAGGCCATAACTACTGCATGCATCAGTCTGTTATTCACAACGTGTGATCACACAGACCATGTGCCATTATGACACAACTACTGTAACCCTACAATCAGCATCCATCACAGTTTATCTCATTGTTCCAAACAGGGTGTCAGTCTGGGAGGAGATGATCTGATCTCTGATTAGCCCCTCGGGCCCGACTGGATGGGAATACAGAATGATGCAACATGTAAATGTCACCTGATGGGATTCTTTTTATGCTCCATATAATGAGATCCCATTAGCTTAGACTCTCCCGTGTGATTTGGAAGCAATAATTTAAGAGATTACTGGTCTCATGATGAGGTCAGTAGGTCTGTAGGTTGGAAGCCTTGCCAGAGGCGATGCTGATTGCTGGCCTTGCTTTGCAGACACCTGTGGGAAAGGGAAGGGAAGGGCCCACCCAAGTGACTGCATATGTGTACGTGTGGGCATGAGTGTGCATTGGTGGGTCGAACCTGAATGCTTTTGTCATATACTCAGAAGGTGGTGCAGAGAAGAAAGAGCCTCAGCGTGTGTGAGAGAGAGAAAGAGTGAAAGGAAAAGCAAGTGAGTGTGTGAGTCTGCTGCATACAAACCACAGGTTTGCTCCATGCTGTAATTTACCCTGCCGCCAAAACCGCCGCTGCTTCTGCTGTTGCTGCCTAGCGCTGCGGCAGAGTTTAGCCTCTCTGGCTGTCTCGCTGGCTGGGGCTGGCTAGCGCTTGTAGACGGGGGTTATGCTAACCCTATGACTGTTTGTTTATCTTGCAGCCAGAACCGACCATTAAAAGTGGGCCCTCAGTCAAAAGCACAAAAACAGACGCTTGTCATGTTCGAGGGCTGTAATTGTAGCTCTCGCGTGATGTTTTTATTTTTCCTCTGACCTCGCTGGATAAACTCAAGAAGCCACTTAACATCGGGCTTGGCTTGCCAGAGCCCAGAGAGAGAATTAAGCAACATGCAGTCAAAGGAGACACATTTTTTGTCCCTCCCTTTTTAATTCATAGCTGGGAGCACTTGCTGTTGCTTTTGACTTTAGCCTATTCTCCTGACCATATAAAGGACCAGGGACCTGTTGCTTGATTATAACGTCTCCATGGACTAACCCTAACCCCTTAAATCTTGTGCATTATCACTGGCACTGACATCAGCTACGCTGCAAACTTGTTGAATGCTACCACACAAGCTGTAAATGCTTTGTTTACTATGGGAAACATGCATCTTTAAATTAGCCTCCTGCAGATTGCTATGTGCATAAAACAGTCCTGCACCACCACAGCGGGGATTTGGACAAACTATAGCTTTTATTTTAACATCATCCCAACACACGTGAGCCCCTGCTGTCTTACTTCCTTGATATGTTGACAGGATCGAGCTCAGAGGTTCCATACTTCACTTGTGGCTGTCATCAATTAAGCTGGAAACACAGGGTACTCTTGGGACACACTCTCTCCCCTTCTCCAGCTCTCCTTCCCATCCCTCTCTCTTTATCTGCATCTACGTCTGCTTAGTGTCATTATGAAATGTGCAATTATAGTCACAGGGAAAAGGAAGTGATTCAAGGGAAGGGGGGGGGTGGCTTGGTTACCATTTTCCATGTGACAGGCATAATTGACAATTTTGAGCCAGGGCAGGAGAGTCTCATCTGGTGAGGCAGAGGAATTTACTGAGATTAAAGGTTAAGACAGGCTAATTACTTCAATAAGACACCCAGGCATGTTCAATGCTGCTGTTACATCAACCTACAATCGGGCAGCACAGATGATGAATTTAAAACTGCGGTTCACTGAAGAATCCCGGAAAGGAGAAGTAAATGTTTCTCAGATGCAACGTGTTGACAGCTAAATACCACAGAGGAACATCAAATCAGCCCTGATTTCGGACAGAATTGGAGCCTTTAGGAAGAACTGGGGGTGTAACGGCACACAAAATACACAATGTTGTGTGTATCTAACTCGTAGGTTCATGTTTCTTTCAGTGAAACAAGAGAATGGAAAAAGATTACAATTTCATCATTTATTTTGAAAATGTCTGAATGGTGTCTCACTGTGCTCCTACTGTAAAATCAATATTAGAAAGTATTAAGCAGATGAAAAACAAGAGTCCATAGCCACGTCAGTGACTGTACTGAGGCACAGCAAAACCTTGAGCTAAATACGAACATCAGCATGCTAAGTCGTGCTTACAATGACAATACTAATGTGCTAATGTTAAGGAGGTTTGCCACGTTCACCATCGCATCTTCTTATCCATCTTATATCGGAGAAATTTGACTAAAAAACAACGGCAGCGCTGGAGGAAACGTCAAGGAATCACCAGAGTTAGGGGACTTTCTCCTCTGTGAATGTTTGTAGAGGAGTGGGTGGGGTCCATTTAATCGTTCTTGAAATGATTTCATCTGGACCAAAGTAATGGACCGACCGAGCCACAGGGTCAAGCTGCTAATGTAGCTAAAAAGTCCATTAACACCAGTGCAGACAATTAATAATTAACCTAAATCCACTATTGAAGCCAGCTGTGCCATTAAAGGCTTGTGAGAAAAAAAAAAAGTCAACAGCTTTTACTAAACGGAGAAAGTCTACATGTTAAGATAAGCTTCCGCCCAAATTCAAACAAAACATCAACAAAGTCAGCTGTCACCGTGACCTCATAGCGCCTTTGACTCGTTGACCCAGTTGGGTTTTCTTGCCGTGATCCAGGATCATCGCTCAGTCACTTGTTTGCCATTTATGCCATTATGTGACAGGGAGGACAGACAGATGGACAGACAGACAGGGAGTGGTGCCCCTGCAACGCCACAGTGGCATAAACGATGAGTTGTCAAAGCCCAAGGGTAAATTGCTGAGGAGTAAATATATGCTCCAGTGTGGTGTAGGCCTCGCCAGGTCATTGTGGTGGGTGTATTGTGTGTATGAAGGAAGCCACAGTGGTACAGTGAGTCTCTGGATGTGTGTTTGTGTATTTGTAAAGATGTGTGGCTTGCCAGTGGAAAAGTGAGAGGAATCCACATCTGTTAATAGTCTGAGCTGCACTCTGAAACATTCTCCGAGTGTTTGCTGTTCTGGAAGTGACGGGTAAACACAGGATTTGAGAAGTTTCCTTCACAGACTTTGGTTTTCACAGTGTCTTGTCTGTGGCGAGCTCCACTCATCAGCAGGCCAGCAGACCAGGGTAAAGAACAGGAAAGGCCACCTTTGCCCTTTTGTGGCTCCAAATAAGTGACGGTCCTTCTTGGTGTCCCACAGTAACCACATCTAGAGGAGTCTTCCTCAAACCTCCGCCCTCTGCTTTGCCGGATTAGATATCCTGGCCATCCCACCCAGTGACTGAACGCTGAGGCCTCGGTAGCTGGCGAAGGCGAGGTGGTTGTCTGAATGAGACCGCAAGCCGACTTGGCTGACTCCTCCAGCCTCCTTGGTAGACCTTCACTAAGGTTTCATTACAGACTTGGGAGCCAAGGGCTGGACCACACTGTGTGCGTGTGAATGCGTGTGTTTATGTGTGTGTATGCACATCTTTGTGTACATACAACTGTTTGTTTATGTGTGCACGTGTTTACTGGTGTGTCATCTTAATTCCTCTCTCATGCGCATGCATCTGTGCCTTAACATTACGTGTTTAATGTGAACATGTGTGTCCCCATACATGGTTTGTGCACACTCCCCACAATTAAAGGCAAATTAGGGAATAAAAAAGAAAGTCCCAAGATTGTCGAGTCCCCACAACTAAGAGACTTCACCCTTGTTCAGACAGACCCCAGGTTTCAAAAATAGAAGAATTATCTTTAAATAAGCACCAGTAGGAGATTGTCCTGCGTTTTTCACGGACCAGAAAAAGACTCAACTCTCTACAGGCTTGAGTGAGTGGCAGTTTTGGGTTATACTGTAGTTCAAGGAACGTTCATGATGCATCAGCCGACTGCCTCCTTCTCTATGTATAAACAAGAGCGCATGCAGAAGACCTGTGTGATCGACCAGCAGACCCTTGGGGCCATCTATTGACTTGGATGACACCAAGTCTGGACCTGATGCAACTGAAAGTTCGCCTGAATATAATGATGAAATGTTGTATTATTCACATCTAAAATACATGTACATACATACATGTAAAATGCATGCAAATAGCAAGCAGTGGCAAGTGACTTGACAAGAATGACCTCCAAGTGTGGGGTGCGTGTGTGTACGGCCTCCCAAGTACCTTGGATGTCACACATTGCTGTCACTCAGTGTAAATGAGTTAGCCGAGGGGCTCTGGTGGGTCAGGGAAGTCACAGAAGCCTGTCCAAGTCTACAAGCGCACACACACACACACACACACACACACACACACAATCTTTTTCACTTTTCTATCTCTTCCCTCTGTCCAGAAGTAGAAAGTAACAAAGTACACGTCCTCAACTACAAATCTAAGGCTCTTGGACTTTAATTACTTTGACTGTGTTTGCACAATAAGATTTTTCAAAGCCATGACAATCATATTATGTAAATTTAACCACCACTACCAGCCAGCAGTATATAGAATTTGCATAATTAGCCAGCTGCAACATTAAAAATGCTGCTTACATGTGAATGCATAGGTGCTAACAATCCAGTGGTATAAACTATAATAAAACATGTAGTGTAACATGTAAAATTTAAAAGCAGGACATTTACTTGTAGTTAGGTATTTAATCATTCATTGTTTTTACTTTAGTACCAGATCTGAGCACTTCTTCCATCACCACCTCCCTCCATCTTTTTACTCATACTCCATCTGCAACTGGACTCCATTTGTAAATGGAGTAGATTCACTCTCCTCCTTAATTTATCCCTCTCTCCCTCATATTGATGCCTTTTTCTCCTCTCTTCCTTCTTAATCACTTTTTCATATTCTCCACTCCCCCCTTTCTCTTTCTTTTTGTGTTCCATTCCAATTTCCCACACCCTACACCTGCATTAAGCCTCCTCCATCACTATCATCCTTAGACCTGAATCGCTTTATCTTTTATCTCTCTCATCCCTCTGGCTTCCTTCACTCTGTCTCTCTTTCTCTCCCAGAGGAATAGTAATGGGATGATGGGTGGGTGGGCGGTCATCAGGAGTTTTGCTGTGCTGCAGAGGCCTCTCTCACCTCAGGCAGCCATCCATCTCCATAAGACTGACTGGGAGAGCCACAGCCCGCCTCAACATTTCAGATCAACATGCACGTTTACCCTGTTGCACAGCCAACACCATCACAAGGTAAAGTGGAAGGACAGCACACAATGACGAGACTCAAGAAATTTTTTTATTTGATACAGAATAAGAAAGCAACCTTAACACACACACACACACACAGACTGAAATGCATCCAATGCTACAAACAAAATGACCTTGCATCAGCACAGTCATAACACATGCTTTCTAACTTAACTACTTCACCTAACCAGACACCCCTACTTGTGCGCGAATGATCTTCCTCTGCTCTTTTTCAATGTCACTCTGTCCATCTCCCCCAGTCTCTTCAGTCTTAGAAAACCCAGTAGCAATTTGACCCTACAAAGCCCATCTAATAGCAGCCTGAAATCGATGTCTTAAAGGCAAAGGCCTCTTGCCTCAGAAAGCCTGCAGCCCAGCTCCTCCACCAAGGCTTTAAATCACTAGATTATTGGTTTTATGAGTGTGACCCATGTGGAAATAATTGCTAATGTTCCAAGAGTAACCAGTGGAAAGGTGGGTAATGGGGCAATTTATAAATTCTGATTGTAATACATGGAAAGCATCCAGGCCATCTCCTCACTGTTATTTTATGGCAGCTCATAAAAGCAGACCAAGCAGCACAACAGTTGCGGCGACCACAGCTATTAAAATCAATACTGCTGTCGCAAACGCTGTTGTTGGTGCCCATTTGCTGTTCGAGCCGAGGGAAGCCTTAAGGACAAAGAGGAGGAAATCAAATTGGGGCAATATGTTATCTGTTGTATACTGAGAGGAGGAAAGCTGGTCATGAATATTGTTTATACAGAATAACTTGAAATGCCTCATAAATACTTTTTTCTACAGGGACGTCTAAAGACACACTAGAGGCCCACTTCTTAAAGTAACTTAGCTCCCATCAGGAGATCCACATTAAATTCCACATTACATTCAGTCTAAACATGATGGGCAGGATCCTCGTGTGTCGAATACCTGAGTGGATCAGAGCACACTCCCTATCAGCACTGATCAGCAGACTGCCATAATCATTACAGGAGAAAAATGTGTTTTTAGGGGAGAGTTGCTACACCTGTGTTTTCTGCTCCTGGTTGGTATCTTCACCATAGCAACTGTTGCCGTGGTTCATGGGTTCTGTAGTACCCAGAGCCACCTACCACACCGACCTGACAAAAACTATGTAACGTCGTGGAAACAAAGTTTAAACTACATTTTTTTGTTCACTCCAGTATAAATACCTGCTCTGTCGACAACATGTCTGTCTTTTCTGAAAAAAATATGAATTTAGCGAAGCATCATCAGTTTTCTGTGTATCTACACTGAGAACTTTGGAGAAACGTCTGCCTACAGCAGCATGTTACCATCCTAGGGCTGGTGATCTCATATCAATTCATAAAATCTGAGACAGATCATTTCATATATGCTTTTTTCAGCAGATGTGTGAAGCTTTAACTCAATAGTGCTGGCTTCATTTAAGAAGTGGGTGATCAAATACAACTGATGCTTTAAAAAAAAAGAGTCCGACAATAGTTGGCTTTTTTTTAAATCATTTTGTGAGCAACCGCGATCTGATTCTATGCTGCACACAGCATGAATAAGAGGAGTTAGTTATGTGGCTGAGAAGGATGTGTGCGGTCTGCCACCTGCAGCTCTCCATCTAACAACTCGCTGTGGCTGCCCCTTCTCGGCCCAGTATGTCCTGCAGTGTTCTGCACTGATCCACTGACCACCAGTTTGTAGACGTGTCTTTTTGTGACGAACAGTAGAGGTTGGTCTAATATTACTGACAAACGCATCGATTTTGACTACTTCTTAATATAAAACAACTTGGGTTTTGCCAGTTCAGTGCTTTTAAAGTGAAGCAGTAAATTTTCAGTTTGCATTTGTAGTAACTTAATGCACCACAATTTCCAGAAACAGCCCCCAAAACACTCAAACAACAGTTAATTATACTGCATTTTACTTTCCTATGAAATGCAATAGTTATGCAATACATGTTTGCAGAAGTGTGCAGTCTATCGCGATACTGATACGCAATGGCTAAGGTTAGTCAGGCTAGCTAGGGTAAAGGTTCAAAGAGAATAATGTAACACACACCATTGTTATTACTGTTGTGATTTTATGGGCTGCTGTTTCCATTGTATCACTTGCATTTAACGAGACATCATAAAGAGTTGCACTTCATCATGTTGACTGCTCAAGTGTGTTTTAACGCAAACATTAATATTTGTCATAATTCTACAACTGTGACAGTTTCCTTGTACAATTTAAAGCTCCAGTTCTCTACGAATCTCTTTGATATTTAAGCAAAATAATATGGCAACTGAAATATCCCTAACTGAATGGATGTTGAATTGAATCGAATCAATTCTAATTAGAAATAAATAAATAAACGGAAATGTTACTATGGCCTGTTTGGATGCTGGTGTGATCCTTGCTCCTATTTACTTAATGCAAACAACTTGCTAACAAACAATAAACAAACATCACAGGTAAGCTACAGGACAGGTTTGTTTACTTTGTCTGTAGTTCCCCTGCCGGGGCTCAGCCTGCCAGCTA
Source organism: Datnioides undecimradiatus (assembly GCA_008933995.1). Taxonomy (NCBI): domain Eukaryota; kingdom Metazoa; phylum Chordata; class Actinopteri; order Lobotiformes; family Datnioididae; genus Datnioides; species Datnioides undecimradiatus. The sequence continues at coordinate 944,702 of WARS01000047.1, read as the reverse complement.
CTGTCAGAAACCAAGACAACCAATATGAAAAACAAGACCTTATGATATTTCCTCCATTTCCTTTTCTTCCTCCTTTTTATGATAAAATCATAAATAATTTAGAAAAATTAATTTAAAAAAAACAGCAACAAAAAAACACCTTCATTTAATTTTAGACAACAAAGTGAAATAACAAACATTTCAGTTTCATGTCTGTAACTATTTATATCTGCTGACCATAATATAACCCTACAATATAATCAAATTTCCTACGCTGCTATGCTAGGCGACACTGACTACCATCAAAACAAAACTTTCAAACACAAATTTCAGAACCTGGGGCTCCTCCCGCTCTCTCTAAACCTTAACGTCTTTCACCTCCTCTGCCTTTCACCTCTGCAGTCCGAGGTGAAGAGCAGCTCCTGAGCTGAACGTGTGTCCTCCACAGATACCACCTGCTGTGTGGCTCTACAGCAGACCAGAGACACAGAACAGAGAGCAAATGGAGGTCTCTGGCCTCGAGCCTAATGACACCCCGCTCCTTTTCCTCTTTCAAGCTTCACCGCAGCTTTGGTCTGCTCTCCTTTGGTCCAGTCAGCAGGACACCACAAATAGCCCATTCCCTCTCTCCATGGCTCCCGTAACCATACAGGCGTGCATGGGAGCTGGTAATTTTCCACTACAGCTAGAAAGTGTGTTTGTGTGGGATCTGTATTTGTGTGTGTGTGTGTGCATGCTCTTGCTTATAAGAGCAGATACCCCATGAGTATATATTTATCTTATTAATATTTGTCCACATGTGTTCTGCATGTTTGTAAATAAACAATTGTGTGTGTGTGTGTGTGTGTGTGTGTGTGTGTGTGTGTGTGTGTGTGTGTCGAGATGGGCTCCAGTTGCATTACGTTAGGATCAGTTAGTCCTGGTTGTGTGTGTGAATGTTTGAGGCATGGCGGCACGGGCAGTTTACCTGCTATACCTGAGATATTGTTGAGTGTGAGTTTTCATCAGCACAAACACACATTCACAAACAAACACACACACAGCTTAGACACATTGATTTTAACATCACACAGATCACCCATGCACACACACGCACACACACACACACACTTCAGTAATAGTTAGTTGTATGAGTGCAGGGCTGCATGTGTCACAGAACTCCACCCTAAACAGCCAAAAATGTGAACCTCATGTCTCACATTCACACTCTCTGCATTGACACACACACACACACACACCCACACACCCTCACCCACCCCCCCATTTATAAGACCTCTCTGAAAACCTGAAGTTTGAACGCACAACTTCCTTAATATTGGAAACACACGCTTGATAGAGTCAAAAGGAGAAGTCAAAACAGGCCACAGATGCATTTGGTTCTAGTGTGGTTAATAAAAGCTCTGGGGTAACGGTTTGAGGCAGCATCTAATTCAGTCCACATTCAGTTAGAGGGAAGCCACAATGCTTGTGGGTGGTCCAGAGCCTGTCAGCACTGCCATTTTGTCTTCTGATGTCACATGTTTAGATTTAAGGCTCAATTTGCTCTCCTTTCCCCGTGCTGCAGAGACTAAATGTGTTCAGAAATAAAGGATAAGTGAAAGGGATCCACAGGCGGCGAGGGGGGAAGTCCAAATGTAAAGATTTTTTCTCAGGAATATGAAACAGATGAGCAGACTTTCGGGCTTTCTGGGATGTTTGCGCTTTAGGGCCCCGTAGCTGTAGATATAAATGTTGCCTAAAAGCGGCGAAAACGCTATTCTGTTTTTACAAGACAAATAACACAAACAGAGAAACGAGAAAGGAAAGAGCCTACAGTTCTTACAGTGCATTTAGAAAGAAAAAAAAAAAAAAGTAATTTGATCCACCCCTGAGAAATTCAATAAGGCACAGAGATCTCAATCTAAAATCTCTCCGCCTCACTATTCCATCAAATTCATCGACGTGGTCTCATATCTCCAAACCTAAGCCTCTGCAAGCTCCTGATGAAGAGTAATCCATCTTGATCAGAAAACAATATGATGAACAATCCCTCTAATGTATTGATGTTGACAACTTAGCCGTGAGATTGTCACCGCAGGTTTGTGAGCGAGCAGCGCGGCAAAAGACAACGTGCCGCCAGCGCGTTCTACGAGGCGATGCTTGCAAACGGACGGAAACCAATACATCTAAATCCTGCAGGTGTGTATTTTGAGAGTGCGCGTGCACGTTCGCACACCTACAGTGCTCCATTTTACGCATTTGAAATACAGTGTATCATCTTGCACATCGACACACTTAACAGACGCGTGAGTGCGCACAGTCAAACACACTCGCAGAACAGTTTCCATCCCACTTTTGTTCTCATCTTTCTTGGTTGCGGTGCATTATAGGTCATAGTTATGCAATTGTGTAGGGGTAGCCTATTTTCTAGAAACCTCTCTGTCACTCTTCTTTCTTTCTTCCTCTCAGCCTGTTTTTCTGTCTCTGGGAGAAAAAAGGGTTTAAATTTGTTGCAAAAAATAAATAAATACATAAACAGAAGCTCACAATTGACTTTGGAGCTGCAACAACCAGTCAACAGACAAAGAAATGTACTGCCGACTGTTGTAACAATTGCTTAGTATGAGTTTGTTTTCTGAGCCTTCTCATATATTTAGGAAAACATCATTTTTCCTATTACTATTACTCTTACTCATTTCTGATCATTGTTGGACTTTGCTATTAATTGACAAATTCGTTTAGCTTGTCAGCGCAAACAACTAAGACTCTGGCCAAAAGATGAACTGGCTGCTAAAAAAAAACCCCATCGCTGTAACAAACAACGTTATATTGTGAGTAATGCGTGACTGTTTAAGGTTTCTTTTGATTCTTCGTGTTGTTTTATAGGTTTTACTTGCAGCCCTGCCGTGTGGTTGACAGTGGCTTCCAACAATGTCAGCCAGAGAAGAAGAACACGTCTGTTGTCTGCACGCATCAGTGACCACACAAATGCATGCATATAGGACATATTAGATATGAAAGTCGTAAGCAGTGTGTGAACCAATTTAAATGTTTCTCTAAGCGTGTGGTGCATGTGTGAAGTGTTCTGACACTTTGCACGGAGACACACTTGCAGCACTTAGCAGTGGGAAGATAAGACAAAACTCATCGGCTTCCATTTTGCCATTCAGCCCGATTACCTTAACCTTGACAGCGTCGCACATGCACAGAAAACAGATGAGTTCAGTGAAGGTGAAATATGAATGGCAAACATAAAGATGTTTATGTAACAGGGGTTGATGCAGAAAAGAAAGGTCAGGTGAAAGAAGAGGGAAGGACGAGAGAAGGAAGGTTTCTCTGCTGTGTCTGGTCATTACTGATGAATTTATACAGTCCGAAGAAAGAAAAAGAAATATTTATCAGGAAAAGATACAATCAGATAAAAACTGGAAAGGCACTGGTTTACTGTGAGGTCATTTATGTGTGCAGACTGTTTTTGTACGAAAAAAATTCCAACTTGCTAACAGCACACAAATGAACAGAAAAATAGTTGATGTTTCCTCTGCGGTACGTTTGTGTGGGGGACATCTGTTTGGACAAATAAACAAGATTCTACTTTTCCCCCCATTTGCAACTAGTTCCAGTTCTGTTCATCCGATTTAGTTTGGCTGGTAGGGGGGAGTCAATTTGCATCCTGCCTCTTTCTTTATTGAGAAGGAGGAGGAAAAGAATCATAGTGAACAATGTCTCACCAGTTGCCATGACAACGCACCATACCCAATAACCCATGGAAAAAAAAAAAAAAATATTGTGTGTAGCCGTCACACACACAGGAGCACTCTGTCGGCCATGGTTTGAGGGCAGAGGCAAATCTTGTTTACAGCGCAGAGGCTCGTGCATACACACACACAGGCACAAACAAACTGCACGGAAACAATCCATCCACTTCACTACAAAAAAAACCCTTCAAGCAGCTCTGTCGGCACATCCTGTGTAGATGTGAGCCACCAGAGAATACAGTAACCCACAACTGCATGTGGTGTTACAGTTTCTACGTCAGACATCCGGACTGAAATAAGCACTTCAACACAATGAGAAACTAGAAGAAAGATAAAAACAATTCATTAAACATTCGCTCAAAAGCTGCTGTGAGCGCTTGAGAAGAGGGTGCAAAGTGCAGACTGCTCCTTAAAATTACTCCGACAGGTCCGGGTTTGAAGCGAAAACTGCGCGAGTGCTGCAGAAGGCGGAGAGCTCTGGGTTTAGAGAAGCTGCTACTTGTGGCTTTTGGGTTTGTGGGCTTTTGTACAAGATATAACGGTTCAGTTTCCCTGTCAGCATATTTAGGCCATGTAAGCCACTACGAGGGTTGTGAGACAACAGACATCTTGAGAACAAAAAGAACGGCTTTAAAAATAGTCACGACGGTGTCCTGCCATGCATTTCATCGCATTTATCTGAGTAAGATAAGACTCGATAAGGTTTTACCTCAAACACAAAGTAGGGCATGCAGAAAAACATAATCCAGAGAGTTCGAACGTATCATTCATCATATCAGGATTTCTGTCAGTAAAGAAGGTGTGCCTTAAGCCAAATCAACTTAACCTGACTTGACTCTGCAGGGAGATTGTTGATTTAACTTATCCAATCCGATACTTGCACTTACCTAAAAGTTGTTTAAATATGTATCTGGCAAATTGATATAACAGGTGTAGCCTTCAAAATGTGGCAAACATTGATACTGTCAAGCTCCTATCTGTCTGCCCTGTCTGACTCCTGTTAATGACATGTAGCTGTCAGTTAGAGAAAGAGGCTTCTGTTGCAGCTGTTAGGACTACAACATACTCCACTCATGGTTGTATATTTGTCAATAAAAAGTATCTGTCTGTAACTATGTAAATTTATGTGCTGCTTAGGCGAATGAAGAGCATCCATACAGTAATAAAGCAGTGATAACCGTGGTTGTGTTAGTGTTTGTACGTGCTGCGGTGTAATGACACATCAGCTTCATCGATCCTCATCAACAACATTGCTGGTAACCTTTGAAAGTACCTAAAACGCGCATTTAGTAACAACTCGGGTGCAGTGAAACAGTTCCAGGAAGTCTCACCCACAGCAGGTGAACAACAGAGGAAACAAAAGCGTTTGGTTAAATGTTATGTCTATATGGTGAATACAGACCAGCCTTCACTATGTCTATTACTGGCACAGATCAGGGTTCTACGTTGGCCAATCACGTTCCTCCACACCAAAGTCGTCTTACCATGTCTTTGTGCAGATGGGTACAGTCATGCTTGAAGAGCAAAGGCCCTTCTTCAAACTGTTGCTGCCAAGCAGGAAGCACCCAGATGATTACACTGTCTTCACAGAGACACAAAGGAGTCCTTTCATTGGAACTAAGGGGTCCAACAAATTTCACAATAGGCACTATACATTGTGGGAGGTAACATTCTGCAAACCCAGATTCCTTCATCAGATGGTCAGATAGTTTACCATGATTCATCGCTCCGAGGAACATGCTTCCGCTGCTCCAGAGTCCGGCTGCAGGGGGCTTTACACATCTCCAGCTGATACTTTGTATTGCACATGGTGATATGAGGCTTGTGTGCAGCTGAGCTAAGTAACCAATAGATCTGTGGCATGTGGGAGCAGATGGGAAGCATTCAGGAGCAATTACTCTAATCGATTGTTGGCCCTTTTTGTTAAAACAGTGTTTAGTAATTGCAATCGAGTTAAATGTTTAAAGCAATTGTTATATTGATTAAATATTAACATATAGCCCTAGGCACAAACTGTGACAATGCTATATTAACGTTTGCGCAATGTACAACATGTGGTTTCACTTGAACTTCTTTGCTGTCCATCTGACTGGTACCAAAACTAGAGCCTTCAGACATTAGTTCTGCTCATCTCAGCTCTTGTGACTAGCAAACCACATATCTTTAACAATGCCAAGCTTTCACAATCAACCCAGCCCAAATTGGCCACGGGTACATACATACACCGCAGGAACACAGCACAAGACAGACACAGACCACAATATACGCACATAGGACAACTCACTCAGAAGATGAAAACAGCTCCAAACAGTCTTCAGAGTCTGGTTGTTTAAACAAAAAACCCATCCTCCCCTCTGGGTGGACATTAAAAGATCTGATTCACATTAGAGTTTCAGGCTTTGGATCAATATCTAATACACACACTTTTCATCCTTGAGTTGACACATCTAACATCTAACATCAGCTGATAATCTAATGGACGTGGACATTAAATCTGTGTCTCATTGCTCTTTGTACACAACATCATCTGAATATTCTGCATATTACACACTGCATTGGTGCAAGTCAAGTCAAATCCTATTCTGAATGTGTACGACATGCAGTCATGGGAGATTAAGGTGCTTTGCACATGAATGTTGCCAAACAATGACTTTTTGCAACACACTAGATAGGAAGTTGACAGTCGCACAAAGTGTGGCCCAGAATCATATTCCTGCTGATTAGAAATGCACAAACAGTAGATGCTATACTGTATACAGCCCCCGGTATGGACTGAAACTGCCAGCAAAATCCACAAATTAAAATGTAAAGCTGGTCTAAGCACCACCTTGATGAAATCCCATATTAAGCTGAGCAGGGAGTCAATGTGCACTGGAGGGAATGAGAGTGAAGCCAAGCCAACAGGGAGTTCTGCCTCCTATCTCGTCCCCCTTCCCTCCTTTTCTCCACTATCATTACCTTGTCTGTCACTCCCCTTGCAATTTCCTCCCATCCCTCTCCCTGATCTCTCTTTCCCCCCTTTTTACTGGCTATCTTTTTAACCTTTCCCTACTCACTGACTGTTTCTCTGCTTCCTTCTTTCCCCTCACTGTACCTCTCCTGTTCCCCAGTTTTTCATTTTTTACCCTATTTCCCTCCTCCTCCCTCCTTCCCTCAGGTTGTTTCCTCCTCTCTCTATCTGTAGGTGCCACATCTGGCAGCTTTCAGACTCCAGACTAGGCCTGCCTGGCTGGGAGAGAGAGAGAGTGAGATAATCGGGCTAATCCCTCCGTCATCCCAGAGGCTATCACGCTACTCTATAACCCCCTAATCCCTCTAATTCCCTCACACTCTGCAGTCATCCTCGCTGTCAGACACATTGGGATCCTTATCGCCAGGCAAGAGCTGCAGGCGCTGTTTGTGTGTGTGTGTGTGTGTGCATTTGTGTGTCTCACTTGCTTCCTTTTAATCAGTGTTGGATGTCTGTGGCCTTGCAGCCAGACTGACCTGACCCGGGCTTTGAGGAACTTTGGCAAATGGATAAACAAACCATCTCCATGCAAAATGAGGAATACATCCAGGAGATAAACACTCTCCCTCCCTCTCTGTGCTTTTGATGCTTCCAATTAAAGTGCTGTATGACAATGTTATCCCCCCTACTCTCCTCCTCCTCCTCCTCTCTCTCTGTCTCTTTTCTGTCTTACCGAGGGCGGGTGCAGATGCGAAGGAGTGCAATAACAAAGAGCTGAATATCTGCAAGCACACTATGATCAATAAACACATTTTACACACAGATTTGCAGGAGATGGAAGGAGAGATTGGGAAGGCAATAACAGCTCCAAAACTGGACCTCGCATTGCCAGCAGTTAATCACATCATCACAGATATATTGATCGCTGTATCAAAGGCACCGGAGCAGGAGGGGAGGTAGCACTTCATCTGAGCAGTGCTGGGGTAATTCAGCTCTTGTTGTCTGGTGTAAGAAGGAACAGGCAGGACAACCACGGACTGGCGAGTTATGTTTATCAGCCGCATCACTGACTCTGCCCTTTGAACTCTGTGAGAAGTAGTCCCACAAGGGGGGCTGCAGGGTGGCCGAGGGGTTAGCAGGTTATTTTCTCCTGGATGCTCTCACCAAGGCACTTTATGTGTGTGTGTGTGTGTGTGTGTGTGTGTGTGTTATTGATCGCTGCTTCTATTAAACAGCATGTTGTTTATCATGCTTGTTGCTCTGTGGGCACCAGCCGGTTGCATTATTGGAATATGGCCACGTGCCAATGACTACCTCTCTCCCTCCGTCCATCCATCTATTAGAGCTAAGTGATACAGCAACTAACGTTACCATGACATTACTTTTTACTACTATAGAGACTATCCTTAATAAGGGGCCAAGAATCATATAAGCTATCTGTGACCATTTCTGTATTTGTTGGAGGTTTGGCAGAGTTCACAGCACACATCACTGATCTGTGTGAGTAGCTCAGCCACAAGTGAGATCACACAGTTAACTGTGAGGGCTTAATTCATGTTCTTTTCAAAAGGTATTGCTAAACCACCAATGTTTTGTTCCCTCATCTGTACACAGATGCTCTGTTTCTCCAATCTAACTATTCAGCAATAGCATGTAGCGCGCTCAGCTAACTCAGCCAACCCTGCTGTGCCCAATTTGGGTTTTCCATGCCGAAAGGACTGCCATATAATTACTGAGACACAGCTTTGTGTTTGTGATGTGATTGCTCGTTCATGCATTGTCGAACAATGTAACGTATTGACTGTGTATCAAAGGAAATGTTTCTGTCACGATCACGGTTTATGTTTTTATATAAATCAGTCCTTTTGTTTGTCATTCTGTTTATCAGTCTATTTCTCATCTATCCTCCAGCCGCAGGAAAGATGAGAGGGCGATGAGCTCACACGTTGTATCCCTTGCCACTTACATCCTCCTTTTTATTTAGTGTCACCAGTGAAATGTGGCATCTGATGACACTTCCTCCCACTCTCTGACGACTCTGTGGGGCTGTGGCAGCGATGTGAGCGCTGGCATTGTTGCTAATGCTAGAGATTGAGCAGGGCTCCTGCAAGAGAGACAGCTCATCAAGCTGGGGAGCCAGCCAAGTGGAGTGTGACAAATCTCCATTTACCATCGGCGCACGGGGGCAAGGGTAAAATTAGAAACTCCGCCGCTTCTAACTCCCCGCTGCTAATTCCATTTCGTGCAAATTAATAAGTGTTTTTGTCCTCCTCCCCTCGCTCCACCCCCGCCCCTCGTTCTCTCACTCTCACTCTCTCCCTCATCTGCTCTCCTTGACGAATTGCATTATCTCAAGGAAAAAAAAGAAGCTCATACACTAGTAATGAGACATTGTTAGGCAAATCCCAAGTCAGTTCCAGCATTGTTTATGGAATAAATGCCTGATTATCAGCTTGAGAAGTGTGTGTGTGTGTATGTGAGGGGGGAAACTGCACTGCTGTTGGCTGCAGGGCAAGATACAACTTGTTTTATGCTGTTGTTATTCTTTTGTCATCATCATTACCGTTTCCTATTTGACAAGAAAACACTCCTGATAATTTGGCAATTCATTATAAGAAATGACCCACTGTGAATTGCAGCAAGGCGTGGAATGCAGCAGTATGTTAATGGTCCTCTGCTGGAGTGTTCTCTTGTAAATAGATGTATTTTCCTGTGAAATATATGCTAATTCCATACTTTGTCCTCAGAGAACACAACTTTTTGATGGTGATGTGCTTTTAAACATGGCAACCTGAAGATTAGCTTTAAAAAAAGAATTACTGCTGTCATATTTTCAGCCGTGTGATTCGGAGTTAACTGAGATTTGAGTGTTACTGTAACTCCATCCACTATTTTCTGTTCTGCTGTTGCTTTTTTATGGTCTTGCACCTGGGTAATAGGGAGCACGATGAAACAGGGACATGCAAGCCTGATTCAAAAATCACATTGCCTACTGGTTAATGCTTGTACACACACCGTGGCCATGTCTGATCCAACACTATCTAAATATAAATCTATTAATTGCGAGCTTAAAAAAAACATGCTTGCGGAAATATTGAAAAATAAATTGAAATTTGTTCAAGGGGCCTTTAAATGAACCCAATTTCCAATGCACACTTGACTGTGGCAGGTTATAAATCATCACCTGAACAGAAAAGTTGGTCCATCAGTGAGTCAAATGGCTGGTTCAAGCCTAACTCTAATTGTCATGAAAAATAACAGTAAGAGAGAGAGAAAAAAGAAAATTAAACGGGATGTTTCTCATTTCTTCATACAAATACGAGAATCCAACATTAGAAGCACTTATATAGAGTAAATATACGTAGTAAACACCAGGAGCATGTTTTTAAAGAACACAGAAATGGGCAATTGCTGCACTGAGTTATGAACGCTTAGTTGGGGTCGATTCCTCGATGCAATAACAGTACTTCAGCTTTCCAAAACAATGTCACAGCAGCAGCATATAGTGAGGAATGCAACTATGACTTATTTTCCACCTTACATGCTAGCCTTCTCATGCACAACACTCACCACAGGAGGAAGAGAGTTAGAAGTAAACAATGAAATGTTCAAAAATAGGTAATGATCAATCATCACAGCCTAAGCGCCCACTCATATCTTGGCAGCGTCTAGAGATTTACAGCAGCGCTTGAACCCATCTCCCTAATAGACCAGCGATTAGCAGGCTGCAGTGCAAGAAAAACATACCGGATCAATAGAGCACCAGAGAGAATCAATGGGCTGCTCCATAGTGGGTCTCTATGGCTGCTGCCTCCCATCAGGCTCCTTTATAGCTTTGTTAGTCTACCATTAACCATCACCATAAAACAGGCATTTCTGCACTGTCACAGAAAGTGATGTGTTAATGTTGGGTTGCTAATGAATTTGAATGGGCCAGCCACGGATGTGATTCTGTTTCATTGCACTGTTTTATACGTCAATTCGAGAAAAGGTTATTCTCGATGTAATGTAAATCGGCAGGTCTGAATATGGAGGTTGATTCAATGTTTTTCCGCTTGCTTGCCACTGGTCTGTATAATAGGATAATGTCATGGTGTGTGGCTCTGGAGATGTTGAAACAAGTACACCACCTGCATTCAGGTGTTTTCATTTTGATACTGTCAAACTATGAAAAATGACAAAAAGTTTAGTTGTTGCTTTCAGTATCAATCATTTCTCCAACATATCGCATTTGAGTCATTAAATATCATAAGTAGGCAATATTTTTTGCCTACTCAATGATTCAGACAGCTTATCAGAGTAGGTTAAGACTTTTGATTGTTAGCAATTACTACGCAATGGCAGGAAGTGGAAAAGACAAAGTAAGAGAGAGAGGTCACTGCGCTGGCACCGGAAAGACAAGCAGCCAGAGATGATTTCCACAGATAAGCTGCACAGCGGCATTTCCTGTGACAAGATGAGAAGGCGCTCAAGCATCTATCAGAGAACAATCACCTTCATACTGCTTGCACAGAGTGTACATCTTCACCTTGTCGCTCAGCTCATACAGAAGCTAGTCATTTTGCGTTGATTATTGGGAGGATGTTAATTTGACATCGCTAGACACGAGCCGCTGGAATTCTTCACACGGATTTTTAATTATGTTGATGACTCAGAGAGTGAAAACAGATGCACATACTGTCTTATTCTTTTTCTGTAGGAAGCACAGGAAGTACCACAACAAAGTCAAAGACTAAAAGACAAAAAAGGAAAAAGAAACCAAATATCACCCGGTAAGACGTACGTATGTGAACACAACTCAAAGTAATCATTATTCCTGACGATGACTATGCTAGAGCTGCATGTTTGCATGACACGTGACCAAATCTCACTTTGATTCATTACACATATCTGCTTTTGGTTGACAATGTGCAAGTTAAAATTCTGTGAAGTTGCAGTGATTTAGTATTTAACTTAATCAGTGACATTACCAATTGTGTTTTATTTGCTAGCAAACAACTGCCAAATAACACATCCAACGGTCACAAAGCAACAATATCACCACACTCCACCAACTCCTGAGAGATATAACTAGGTTTTTAACAGATGTTTGATTTTCTACAGCCGGTCACCAACAGCTGAAGTCGCTTAGACAAACACTAGTCGAGCATGTACGCTGATGAAAATTGCAAAAATCTCTATTGTTGGATGATCCGATTAGAAAAGAAAGAGATGGTGAATGATGTACAACGTGGGTCGACATAATTCAGCACCACTGGATTTTGTGGTTAAGGTTTCAACCCCTTGGTCACCATGGTCCCTCTTGAGAAACCGAAATCCCAGAATACTTGGCATTTTTACTTGAAGAATGTCATAAACAAATAAAAGATCAACAAAACCGTTTCTGTTTCAGCCCATGTCCACTCAAAATGAACTTTTTGGTCGTAACTGAACCTTTGTTGCTCTTCATTTCCCCGGAGTGAAGAAAAACTGGATTTAAATTTAACCCCAGGCTCCAAAACAGGTGTCAGGCTGAGCCGATCACCTGACAAGAGAGATACCCGTCTGCAGGTGCCTTAATAATTCAGTAGGAGATCTATTCTCAATCACAATATCAGTGCTCGCTGAGCCGTTTGTAGACTGTCCCCCAGGCCTCAATAGTTATTAAAGACAGAAATTATATATTCATAACACAGGATATTGCTGCTTGTTTATTTATAGCTTGCTTCCATTTTTCAGTGGTATTTTGTCAGCCGACTTCTAAGCTATCTACCTTGCTTTGCCTCTGGCCATATATACGGCTCCCTCCCTGACTCCCTCAAAAAGGGGGAAAAAACCTCAGGAATGGCTAAATTGAAAGTGCGCTTTTTCCATTATTTTCAGGTTCGACCACAGCCAAGCTATTTCCTTGTTTGCTTGTGCCCAGACTTTGCAATGAGGATGTTTCTTTCTTTCACTGCCTTACAGTGACGGCTTGTTTGGTTCAGCTGCTGTCAAGGGACTGCAGAGGATGCTGGAGAGCGTGGGTCTAACATTGTTCGCTGTAGTCAGGGGCTCCCAAGGACAAGATGATATTATCACACACAGACAGATGTGTGTTTTTTGTGTGTCTGTGTGCGGCACGCAAAAACAACTTTATGTTTTCTATTATGCGTTTTCAATGAAAATATGTAAAGAACGTAATAAAAAGATGTAAATTAAGTAAGAAAAAACAAACATACAATGTGCAATGACATACTATGTGGAAAATGAATGCAAATAGAGGAAAGCAGTCATGTGGTTTCCAAAAATGACTGCAATTTTTGTTTCATTTGGTGATAAAATTTACTTTGCATCTTTGCTTTGTCCTTTGCTGTGTCTTTGTTTACCCCCACTGCAACACAGGCATCCTGCTGGACACGCAGTCAGTCTATCATCTCAAAATGTTGGCGGCAATGAGCTGTAGCAATAAGCTTTATGCAAGCCAACAACCAGAATCCTCAATGAGCCAAAAAGCGACTTTCACACATTGAACAGAACCCCCCACATCAGAGATATTCTTTCCCCTTTCCCTTTCCAAAAAGCTGTTGTCACAGCACATTTGCTCCCACTTAGCACTCAACTTGCACATTAAAACAGTGAAATCCTCATTGCTCAGAGTGATTAACAGGAGGAGAAGGGAAAAAACATTTACAAAAAAATGGCTGCCTTCCAAAAGACATTTGTCTTCATTTGTCAAAGGTGAGCCACTCTGTTCTGCTGTGCAGCGTAGTTTGACTCCGAAAGCAGCAAGTTGGCTCAGTATTGACGAGTCAATCAGCAAAGGTCAGCAGGTTTAGGGGAAGTGGGACACCTGAGCGGGACTTAATCTCCTCCGTCCTTTAAGTGAAGGATTTTGGATGAATAAGCAGGTGCTGGAAAGCTATTACCTACCTACCTCCCTGGTTTGTCATCAGCCAAGGGCAGAAGGGCCTGGAGAAATGCCAACTGCATCTACGAACGCACACACTCAGTTTGCAGGAGAGCCAGAAGTTGGCACCTGCCACTTTGACTCTCTGATAGGCATCTAATGTAACCTCCCTCTGCTCCTTACCTCTCCTCTCCGACTCACACCCTCTCCCCAGAGACATGAACAAATCAAAGTAATGGGTGTACAGCTGCAGCCTGTGTCCTCTGCTGAATAGCTGACATAATTGCCCCCCCCCCCCCCCTCTGCTGCTTAATGGAGACAGTGTGCACATGTGACATCCGCATAAGTGCACCAATTCCCAAAGTGACATGACAGTGTTTACAACTCCACAGGCCTCAACAGTGTTGCAAGTTTCCAAATTTGTAGTCAATTTAACAGTAGTTTACAGATGATTGCACTGCGTCCAGTAACACAACGTGAGATGTCTGGATTTATGACGCAAGGCAAAGGGCTTGAATGTCTGAGCGGGTTACAGTTTAGTAGAGATCCACAAGGCAGTCCACAATGTGGACTTTATAAATTGGTATAATCAATTACAGAGATGTCGAATGTGAAATAACACGATTGGCCAAGATTTAACAACATTCAAAATGGGGAACATGGAGAAACAGAAAAGGATGACGTGTGTTTGTTCAAACTAAAACGTTCCAAGTGCAAATTGACGGCAGGAGGGATCTCATCAAGTGCCTCCATCATGGCTGCCAGTGGCAAAAGTTAATAAAAACATGGGTTCAACTCTGTTTGACTGAAGCAACTCATTTGAACTGCTCGACAAATAGGTTCCACACACACATTTTCTTGGCTTTCACAGATGTGGAGGTCAGAGGAGTCGGGTCAAAATAAGAGTCCGCAGAGAGGCGATGTTTTCCACTTGTCAGTTTAACCTTGGTGATGTCAGTTTATTCCCAGTGGATAAAACCTTCACCTAATTTTCAAAAGCCCCAAGAACAATAGCTTGTACCATGTGAGGGCAAACACCAGGACAACAAGCAATTTTGTAATTCTGGCAATAAACCAATGAAAATAGATGCCGACATTTTTTATGACTTCAGTAAAACCAGTTTAATAAAACCACACAATCTTTATATTTCCTCCAGCTCAATGTTTTGAGTTGAACTTGAATCTGAGACCTTCTTGTGGTGGTTATACCAGCACAACAAAATATCACCCACTTTCAAACATACAGCACAACTAATAGTATAGTGGTGCTTTGAGCTAACATGCTCGCAATCACAAAGCTAACATTCTTTCATTCTGCATTTAGCAGCTTTTGTTTACATCCTTCACAGCCTTAGTTTAGCATGTTATCAGTGAACGCAAAGTTCAGTTGAGGCTAATTGAATATAATAAGTGACTGATGGTGGCACTAGATGAAATGTTGGAGGATAAGCAAAGTTATAACACTTCATCCTTTGGGAGACATGAATGCATCCAATAGTTGTCAACAACTCTCCCAGAAGCTTCTTAGGGAGCGCACATCCATCAGATAACACAAAGAAGATGCTGAATGAATTAGCACCGTTGCCAAAGCAATATCTATAATTAGGACGAGGTGCCAATGGAGAATGAACCCTGAGCTTCGCTCCTTCTGGCAAGCAATTAAGATTGAGGCAGACAAATCACTGCGTCAGAGGTTTGACTGAAGACCGGGCCAAATGCACAGCTGACAATGTTATAGCTTTCAAGCTGAGCGCGTTTTACTGCGCTGACTAAATAGTTTTGTCAAACACTTTTGTTTGTTTTACAGATTTGGCCGTTTAGTATCACTTAGCATACTCCAATGGCAGATGTTTGCAATTAGGAAGCAAATTTATGTGAAATGCTGTATTATGCAAACATCAGCAGACAGGCAGGAAATCAGATGTATAAAATGAACATTAAAAAAGATCTACTCTCTGCAAATTCTAGTTTTATTTCTATAAACTGTCATTTTAGTTACTCCAGCTGTCTTGTCCTTGCTTTCAGAGTACCCTAAGTTTGGTTGGGCTTTTTTAAAGACTTTTCCCTTTTCTCATACTGAAAATAATTAACTACTGAAGCCATGTGCGTTCCCAGTGTTCTTTAACTTAGTTTTTACAGAAAGTTGTGACACAGTTTTTGTCAGATGTTCAAATTCTTTTACGCCTTCATGTTGATGTCACATTAAATTGCCAGTGGTGCAGGTGAAGCTATTTGAAAAGACTATACAGCCAACTGTGGATGATTTAATGCCTCTACACATTTGAGGCCTACCAATACAAGTGATGCCATGTTAATAAGAGTCATTTTCAGAACTTTGGGGCTGCAAGCAGACTGTGTATAATTGATCTTGACTGACTGAATCACTAATCGCCTGCAAGCTTTGCTGCATGATATAGACAACTTACCTGGTCACACTAGGATTTAAAACGGTACAGCCAATTTATTGCAATATAACTGTCCTGATCGGCAGGCAAAATTACACTGTTCACACCAAAAAGTCCAAAAGTCCCAAAGCAGCAACGTTATCGTAGCATGTTAGCTTGCATCATTCACTTTTATTTCACAGAACAGCAATGTTTTGCAGAGAGTTATGAGACAGGAGCCTATGCTAGTAATAAGTCTTTTGAAATAGCACCACCTGTGTTAGCAAGCTCGTTAGCTCCAAGAGCTTTATTTTCCCTCTTCGATAACTTTTTGTTTGATGAAATGGACCCTCCATTGGGAGCAACTTAAGATTCAAGGGGAAGTAAACAGAACAATAAAGAGAGAATGGAGACAACCCCAGGAGTTATTGTGACTGACTAACTGCAGCCCACCAGGCCGATTAGTTTGCCAGCCTCAGCGGTTCACCACTAGCCCTTCACAACATCACCAAGCTTCTGGCTCCATCTATTTCACCCTTTTGAGTAATTTGTTCTGTCAGCAGAGGAAAAACATGTGTACAAAAAATAACATGACTTATTGCAATTAAACGACGTATCTTTCCACGATCCATTATGCATCTACCACGATTAAGCCAGCAGCTAGGCCTACACAGCTCTTGTGATTTGATCCTTCTTGTGTGGGTACTCCTTTCCCCTCGCCAGGGCTTCCTCCACCAAGGGGTGCTGCTATCTTTTCAGCTCTTATACGTCTCTGTAACATTTGCATATTTTTCACTGCCATGAACAACTTATACTTGCTATATGTTTCACCATTGGTATTGTTTGTTTGCAGTATTCTCCATCCATGTGACTCATCTCTTTGCTGTTTGCCCCAGCACCTGCATACCCAGTGTACCTTAAATGGTCATGTGCTCTGTGTTTTCGGGCATGTTAGTCTGAAAGAGATTATATCTGATATGGTGCTAAAATTCTTGTCTGGATGATGTTTGAAAATGAAAAAGTGTGACGTAGCCTTAAATGCATGGTACCAGGACTTTGATTAAGGCAGCAACATCACTACAAACAGTGAAATAAGACAAGAAGTTTTGCATTCTCATCGCAGAAAATGACAAACAGCACAAATACAAATACTAAGCATCCTCCTCTCTACACGCAGGTGGATTTCTTTCTTTCTTTCTTTCTTTTTCAACAAATAAACCATGTTGGAGTTTGTTTGGAATGTCTCTGGAAAAAGGATTTAACTGCCTGACTGAGGCAGTCTCTGGTGGTTTTCCGTCCTGCTGTTTACTTGACCTTGTCAAAGACTAAAGCAGAATACCACAGGTGGGTTCTCAGGTTTGGATGCACAGGAAGACCAAGAAGACTTATCAGCACACAAGTCACGTCCTCTGAGTGGAATAAAGTGGCTACTAATAAAAATAACAGCCATGACAGTGCAATAATGATCTTGAGGACAGTCTATTTAGTGTGTTGTCTCTTTAAGATAAATTTCAAGAAAGGGGACAAGTATGAATGATAGTAGCATCAATAAAAGATCATTTATGTTGATAATCCCATTTGGATATCTTAAACTGAAATAATAGGCTGAACCTCAGATTCACATTATTTCAAATGTTCTTTTTACATACAACTGCACTTGACTCAGCCTCCTTTGAAATAAATACCAGATGAGATCAAACAGAACCAAATATATCACTGGCATTTGCTATTCATAGTGCTGGACACATACCATGCTGTGCACAACACTTACTGCAATAAAGCGCCGCTTCGTGAGGGACATCATTCAAAGAACAGGGGGAAAAAACTTCCTATATTACATTTAGACATGCGCAGTGAAACAGCAGGCGTACATGAGTTGCTTCTATAATAACTGCACACTTCGCTTTAATGAAGAAATGAGCACAGATGAATATGAATTTACTTGAATAAATAAATGAATAATGCACAAGTTAAAAAGCACACAGAGACAAATACAGTATGCGCTCATAAAAGCGAGGATACGCGTCTTAAGATCAGCTCAGTGTGACTGTGTGTGTGCGTGTGTGTGCATATGTGCATATAAACATCATATGTGTAGCTACTGATATTAAATTTAATAAGGAATTTACATTTCAGATAGAGAGCACGGCTTCAGTAAAATGTGTTGATCCACAAACCATGGTTTCCTCTGTAAGTGTTAAACATGTAAGAAAATGTAAACCCTGGAATAAACTGTAAAAATCCTCAGGCATTCTGCCTAATTGGTCCCTCTACGATATTTCCTTACAGATCCCTTGAAGATTTGTTGATATTAATATTTTATGAGCGAGATTTTGCAGACTCTGGCCAACTTTTGGAAATAAATGAGCTCAGATGAGGTTCCTCGGGATCCCCTGCCAGCATTCGAAGCTAATGTACTGCAGTACTTATCACTAGTATGACCTGCATATTGTGTGTGCATAGCTTGGGTAAATGAGCATCACCTCAGCACATGTGTGTGCCTGTTTCCGAGAGTCCTTGAAGAAACTCGCTTAGATTTACTCAAACTGTAGAGGGAGGAAAAGATTTAAACTCAGATAGTTTTACAAAGATCGGTGAAAGGTAAGTTCATGCTCTCCTGGTGACAAAAATAGGGGATTAATATTCCGAATGCACGGGTCCTCTCACAAATCTCTTGTAGTGGAAAAGACCAGCTTCACTGGCTTGAAGTGGGAAATAGCAGCTGTGTGGAGTCGAGTGACTACAGCCCGTTTAATCTGTATAGAACAAATAATTCAAAAATGTTTAATATTAAAGCAGATGAAGGGGAAGATTTGTATTATTATCTTTCATTGGCAGAGGTAGATAGATATGTTTGAGTTTTGAGGTTGGAAAAGTGAGCATCTCAAAATATTATCCGACCTTAACACAGAACCTCAGCCATCGCAGACGAGTATCATGTGTTATTTCTGTTATATTCAGGTCCATGGTGATTAACTCTACCACAATTCAGGCCACGATTCCAGTAGTTTTCATCCCTTCTTTGTGATCGATAGCGGCTAAGAAAATTTTATGCAGACGCGCAATATGAGGCCATCCATTGTTCCAGGTTATTCGCCATCTGCATGCCTATTTCAGGTTCCTTTGATCAATACTGTGTGAGAATCAAAAGGTGAAGGTGGGCCTGTCAGTGCACAAAGCTCTCGTCAGACATGTGGTAAGCTCAACTCAAGGAACCTCTGTTAACAATAAAGTCAGTCAGAGTTACCTCTAAAATTACCAACATCATGAGGCAATTATCAATTTCCTGACGACCTCAGATGAAACATGCATCATTCAGAGGACTCATGACTAGTGATTTAAAAAAAACATGTTATATTACATCTAATGAAGTTTTTTCAGGCAGATTTGATTTGTCCATTTTATATACACCAAGCTAATCCTTAAAATACATTAAGAGGAAATTCAAAAGTAAATCATACAAACACTGAATTGCAATGCAGAATGAACTGAATGGTCAAAAAGAGTTTTGTATGTTGATACATGTGCACGGGATGTCACGGCTGTCAGAAGCTTTCTGGGTGGCTACCTTATACTATCATCAGAGAAGAAAAAGCTTTATTTTCATTTGGTATTAAAAAAAAACATAATTTGTTCCAAGTTGGGTTTTATTTTCTTGGCTTTCCAGAGTAACTGATGAGATCTTGGAACTCAATTTAAAATAGATCCAATGGGCGAAGCAAGTCAGAAACAAGCTGTCAGACAAACAGGAAAGTTAAAACCCAGACTGTGTGTCGTAAGTAGCCATCATAGCTTCCACCTTACAGACCAGCTACACCTGATCAACAATAGCAAGCAACACGTTACACACATGCTGTGGTGTTGTTCAAAGGTTATAAGGTTCACAGCACAACATGTACTTGTACCAGAGGTTAGCTCTACAGTGGGAGCTAACCACAATGACATTTCTACCCCAAGGGCAGGCGCCATCTGAAAAATGTAAACAGTGAACGGACGGCTGTTACATATGGCTGACGCTTATTTCAGTCACACTGGAGGATGAAGAAAAGCTTCTCTGTTTTTATTTTACACGACCAACTTATGAATGTCGTTATGGCAAATAAAAAACTGCATTCAAATGTTTCACTAATGATTACGGGTGATCACTGAGGTAAAAGGGAGACAAATGGGGGAGACGGAGGAGAGAAATCTGCATTAGAAATGGAAGAAAGCCAAGAGGGAAAAAATAGCAACTCAGGGGGCAAAGAAAGCATAAACACAGGAAATTATTCATAGACTGAAAGTTGTGTTATTCGCAGGCTTGGCACAAACACTGAACGAGTACGACTGAACACGCACACGCAGGCACACACACACACACGCGCGCGCACGCGCACACAGTACACGCTTGGCTTTGTGCGCCGTGTTTGGGAGACACATCTCTAGAGTGCGGTGCAGTCTTCCACTCTGCTCAATATTGCATGAGCCTCCACTAAAGTTGAACCCTGCCTTTTGTTTTAGTTAAGCAGCAAAATAAATAGAGCATAGCCGCGGCATCATAGGGACAATTAAATAAAGAGCAGCGCAGGGTTTTAGGAGACATTGTCGTGCTAATCACTCGCTGCACTGAGAGCAGTGTGCTGTGGTACAATTAAATCACAGCCATTTATTAAACTGTAAACTAAAGCCTGGGAAAAAGGAGATGGGGATTAGGGAAATATTTTCTTTCTAAATGTGTAACATGGGCACTGAGCATGCATCACTGTAAAATGGTGAGGAGATTGTGTGTAGGTGTGTGCTCGTGAATGTGTGCGGAAGTGCGTGTGTGTGTGTCTGTGTGTGATCGAGGCATTTTCAAGCTCAAGACTTTAAAACAGCACAAGGGATATTTGAAATAATAACTGATGCAAAACAGCGGATTTGAAAAGGGATTTATTCGGTTCTGCATCACAACTGGTGAGTCAGCCTTTATTCCATAAACCAAAGCTTATCTGTCTGTTAGGATGGGCATGATAATACTATACCAAAGAATAGACAGGATTGGAAAGAGGGAGAATTCATTCACATTCACACACACACACACACACACACACACACACACATTTATGTCTGCATGTTTTTCTGCAGGCATACACACTGTAGGCTGCAGGTAACAAACAAGGCGCTAGCATGACAAAATGGAACATATCTCGTCATTTGTGGTATAATTTTGGCTACGTGACCTGTTTCAATGGAGCACAATGTGCACAGTGCTCCCAAATGACATTACACCAGAGAAAATGGGTAAAAGAGACCACCAGCCATTAGCTGCTAACCCACTCATCTGGCAAACACCCGTGTACTGTAATGCGCTGGAATACCGTGTTATAAAATGTGGAATGGTCTGCCAGCACTTTGAGCTAACTGCTAACTTCAGCATTGCATGCTCACAATGCTAACATGGCAATGCAAAGCTATCGTGACACTGTGAGTTTAGCATGTTTGCTAAGATGCAAAATAAACCTCAGGCCAATGGGAATTTCTTTAGTTTTGCAGGTAAATCTTTGACCTAATGATGGCACTAGACGAAACATTGGGGAATCACCAAAGTGATTACAATTCAGCCAGAAGTGAACATGCACATCTGTACCAAAGCTCATACAAATCTACCCTACAGCTGTTTGTTACAGATTTCACTTCAAACTACACATTCGAACATCATGCTGGGTCTAGAGGAAGAGTTAGCTGATCGCTGAAGATACTGCAATCTATCATCTGGAGATGAATGTCTGCTGCTAGCATGGCTTCAAGGGTAATTACTGTGTTGGGTGAAACTAAAAAGGTTAATACAAAGTTAAAAAATAAAAACAAATTATTGGTGACACTTACTTGTGTATGAAGAAGTGTTCTTGCACTGATGTATACACCAATCAATACTGCATCAATCTGCATTAAGATCGGAGGTCTCCTGAAAGCATCCTCAATTAAAGTGATGTCAGGGAAAGCGTCTTTGGTTTATTACTCCAACAAGTGACAACACTCCACCACAATTAGCCATCCATTCACTCAGATATATGTATATCATTTTCATTATTTGATTGTATTTGCTTCAAAGCAGATGCAACAAGTACATAATTATGGCTGTAATTAAGCTGCAAAAAAACACAAGCCCTGCCACATGAGCACCTTTGAAACAATGAGTGCTCGATTCATTAGCATCTGCTGTAAGCTTATTAATCATCTAACAGGCAATTAGCAAGCTGTTACCATTGGCGGCTGGTATGTAAATATATTCCTGGGTTAATTTCTTCCTCAGATAATAAAGGAAACATTATGAAAATGAGCTCTGCCACTATGTAAATGATCTATGCTGTTAATTGCTCTGCACTGTTTCAACTTGGATCGGCAAATGGCAGTGTGATGGGCTGGCACTGAGGTTATATGCCAGGCTGCCGGGGGAATGAAACTGGTAGGCATCACACTGCAGCCTGCATGACAATTTATGGGGTGTTCAAATGCCTTCCGCCAGCCCTTCTGTCAAATAGATAATAAACCTTGGCTAGCAGAGGTGGGCCCAGAGGGACTGGCCATGTGTGAAAGAGTGGGGCGAGTAAAAGCAATATATGGGGGAAAAAAGAGAGAGAATGTGTGTGTGTGTGTGTGTGTGTGTGTGTTTCTAGTCCTCATATGCACCAAACGAGTCCACTCCACACACTCACAACACCAGCATATATTACACTCAGGACAGGTGTTGGGAAAATGACAAAAACAGCTAAAATCAACCTAAACGTTACAACTTAAACACACTCTATTTTCCATTAGCAAATTAGTCTTCACTGCACATGTGCACATGTCCCATGCCATGGCTACACTAACAGGATATCAAGCCATGCTGAGAGGATTTTCTGGCAATCTACTGCTGAATTCACAGCACAACAGCACTAATGACACTCGGGCCCGACATCCATCATGGCAATGTTCATAAAGCCTGTGCCAACATGTAGCTTCCCTTCGGCCCTTGGTGCTAATCTATGCGGTGCAGGCGCGGAGAAGCCATTACAGCTCTGAATACATGATGAGGCTCACAGCTAATACTCCTCTTCCACACCGGGGGGAGGTTGGAGGACGAGAGGCAATATAATTGAGGCCAGGAGGCAGATTGTGATCTATTGACATTAAGCTAGGGCTCTTAATCTGACAGTTGTTCCCTCAGAGATGTTGACAGGCAGCTGGGTGGGCAGCCACAGCCTTTTGAGTGGATGCACACCACGCAATGCCACGCCTAACCCCTGTGTGTAACATGAATATATCAGGAGACCGTTGCATCTAAGAACAAAAGACAAACTGCTGAATGAAATCTTTGTCATATGTATGAACTTCCAGTGCTATACAGACATGTATTATTTATTTTTATTTGAAAAGAAAAGCTGAAAAGACTAGTAGTAGTTACTTGTGCTCATTGACAACCTTAAAGCACAGGATAGACACAAGGCTTGCCTCGACTGTCCTCAACTTTTCTGACCCTTTATGGACCCAGTGATTAGGATAATTAAGAACATTTACAGATAACTTGATAATAAAAGTTAGAAACTTTAGCTGCAGCCCTAAATATTAGTAAGGGAGGCCATATTATAATGAAATGACTATCATACTCCTAACACACTCACTGGCTGCTGATCAGCAGCACTTTGCGCACATACTCAGAAACACACAGATACTGTAAGCACACAGTGTGAAATTCTTTCATTCCTAAATTTCACACACACTGCTCTGTGAAAGAAAAGAAACACACACGCATACACTCTCACACAAACCGCTCTCTGGTCTGTGGTGTGCAGCCAATTAGATTACGTCGGTGAGTCACATGCTAAATGGCGTCACCACTTAAGTGTTCCCAAACGGCAGCCATTTTTTCCACTGTGTGGGTGCGCCGGGCAGTGATGTGTGGCCCTATCAGCAGCAACATGGAGCCCTTGTATATTTAAATATGCGTGACTACAGGGCATGTTATTCTCCCCACATGTTCCCTGGTCTGCCCGAGGAGCGTACTGATTTATTGACGCTCAGTGACATGGGGAGGAGATAGCAGATAGCGTAGCGGGAATCCAATGCACCACAACTGATGTGAAAAGCAGCCCAGCGTCTGAAATCATTTGCAGTTGCACTCCCAAGGCCCCAGTGATTTAAAGAGACATACTTCAGAGGGCCTCGGTGCCTGGCGGGGAAATGTAGTCACATCACATTAGAACCAAAGACATGCAAATAAATGCTGGGCCAGTGGAATCAATCCAGGCACATCACTGTTTCAAGGTTTCATTTCGAGTCCAAGATGCTTCATATTGGGCTATTGAGTTTCATTTTACACAGCCCTCGCGCCTACATCACAGTGTGTTTGAACATTATTTAACGGCACAAGTACCTTGAACTGTCAGGCTGAACCAGTCCACGGGAAAAGTCCCCATGTATCTAAAAACAGGCTCATTTGTGACAGCCACATTGACGGAAACTTCGACCTCTCCTTTTAAAATCCTCTACCGTGCAATCAATGTGGAGTTTGAGTAATGCCAGGCCCATTAGAGACAACCAAATTGCTGCGGGAGGCAGGGAAAGAGTGTCATCTATTGTGGGAAACGATTGCTTAATATAGCAGCAGGGGCTTGAAGGAGTGCTTACCAGAGCACAATCCACTAAAATCAATAGCAACAGTCAGGCTATATTGTTTCAAACGAGGAAAAAGTGCGGCTACGATAAAAAGCACTCAATATTGGTGTCTGGGCTGGTGAGACGCTGAGTCAGGAGTCAGGAGTAAGTAATGCAGTGCTGGAGGGAAAGGTGGAGGGAGGGAGGAGGAGGAGAGGGATGAAGGGATAAAGAGAGAGAGCAACATGGTGAGCAGGCTCCATCCGTCCTGAAGGTCAGTAAACTTTTCAGGTTCAAGACATCACAGATTGGATCCATCCCAAAGATCGATTTTCTATGAGCTTCCGGATTGTTTTTGATTTTGTTTTTTCTGTTTGATTTGATTTGTATGATTTGAATTCGATGGGCAGACTGATATCAAATACTGTGGCATTAAACTAACTTTCTCTGAACGACAAGGCCGGAACATTACATGTCACAAAAGTAGGTCAGCTTTGTGCAACATCTCGCATATTGTTCATAAAAGTCAGATACTCACACAGGTTGTTAGAACAGTGTTATGGACTAGTTTTCAGTTTCTTTTAAAGGATAATATTTATAAAATATTTATAAAAATAAGTACTCGTCCTGTCCCTTGAGGTTGTCTTAGATTTTACAAAGAGCAATTAGCCTCTGCTCATCTCTACAGAAATCCTCTGTCAATATAAAAAATAACCCAGAATGCCCAAAAAACAAGATTCATTTCTTTCTCACCTGTCTCCAGCACAGGTTTGGTCGGTAAGAGCCTCTGTATGAATTTTAGTTTTGGAGACACATAGAATCTTAATGTTTCAAACAAGTCTGTACTGTTTACAAAGAGCCATTTGACTCATATCACAATTGTCTTCACATGTTTTGTTATTAAACAGAACAGCTTCAGGTTTAAGCGACTCACTTGGCTCTGGTGAGGTTAAAAATGTGCTCATGATCAAAAGAAACAGATACTGACAGCTGGAGAAAGATGGGACACAAGCTGCCGTCTATGGTAACCTGACCTTCTCCCTTGAAGGTTTGGCTGTTACACGGGCTACTTCCTCCTCGCCTATTGAAAGCAAGCAATTACTGCAAGCAGGACCACAAAAGCTTGCCTGTTGGAAAAAGGTAAGCATAGGTGGGCTACCATATTTAAACAAGTAACTGATTAATGATTGTTTCTCTTTTGCTTTATTTAGAAAGTAGAAGTTGGAGGGAGACATGCTGGAGAGAGGTGGGAGCTGCAGTCAAAGCCATGCCGCTGCAGTATGGCGACATGGTGTGCACTCTACTGGGTGAGCTGCAGTGGCACCCTACTGTTATTTTTCTGTTGAGGATAGCCTCGTGGCTGCAGCAGAGGTCTAGCCTTCACTTCTAAATTTCAGTTTTATTTATCTGTTACTCCAGTTCTCCTCAGGTATGTTTATATCGGACTCTCTCTCATTTCTTTCAGATATACGGGCATGTTGTTAAA
Organism: Datnioides undecimradiatus; assembly: GCA_008933995.1. NCBI lineage: Eukaryota > Metazoa > Chordata > Actinopteri > Lobotiformes > Datnioididae > Datnioides > Datnioides undecimradiatus. Next base: position 918,700 of record WARS01000047.1, on the reverse strand, counting down.
GAAAACTAAAGTAAATTTCATTGGTAAAAAAAAAAAAAAGCACTCTACCCACAAACCACAGCTTCGTTGTGATTCCCTCATCCCGGGCCCACTCGGTATGGGGTGTGTGTTTTGACTGAAGGCGAATGTCTCTTTGAGCTCCAGCCTTGAGTCCAGCTCACCTCATCAGTATGTATGTGCCCTCTTCATCCCCCCCCCCCCCCCCCCAGCAGGATGAGAGAGGAACAGGATCCCCAATAAACAGGAGCTGATGGGGCCTTGTGCCACATTCCCTTCATTCTGGACCTGATATTTGTTGAGCGCAGACACCAGACTCTTCAAAGGCAGGGAACATTCCTGCAGGCCCTCTCAGATCTGAGACTGGGCTGCCCTCACTGCACCCACCATACACATCCACACACATTCTCACACATACAGTACGTCAGTGCAAACACAACTCCAATCCTTTGTTTCCTCTGCTGGTCTGGTCAGAGCGGATCAGGAAAACGTTCATTAGTGGGCATCATGTGTGTGTCTTTGCTTGCCAAAAATTCATCACTGCACAATTCAGTATTAACAACTGAGAGTTCAAGTTATCGTCAGTGTGAATTTGTGCACCATTCTGACTATTTTGTGTCCATTAAAATGAGGTTTTAGTCGAAGCAGAAGATTGAATTTAGAAGTAAAATCACTTTGATTCAAAGCTGAAATCATTGACCGTGCAACAAATGTTCAATAATTCAATCTTCTTTCAAGCAAAAATGACAAATATTACCTAGTTGTAGCTTTTCTGATCTTTATCTTTTACCAGGAATAAACTGAACATTCCTGTAGGTCAAAGAAACAGACAAAACTCTTTGATTCTTCATTTCATATATCGTTTTGTTAGCTAAGGAATAAATGACAGATTTAATTATTAAGATGAACACTCTCAAACTGAGTTAAAAAATTAGACGCCCATCAAAATTTCAACAATACTTAATCATATGAAGCCTCGGTATGCTACAGAGATGAACCATGGGTTGCAGAAATGACCATTTGTTGGTTATTGAGTGATTACTATATTTACGTAACTATATAAACTATATATCATAAAATATAAACTACGGCGGGTTTTAAGAGACTTAAAAGTCAGTGTGTGTGTTTGACAGACTTAATCAATAAACTAATACACTGAAAATGTGCTGGAGCAACATAAATGATCCTGAATTTCCATCAGGAGACACTTGTGTTGCACAGTAACCTGCAAGACAATACTGTTTGTGCCGTTTTCCTTTACAACGAAGGATTTCCATACAGGGGGTGCTGTCAGCCCGAGGCTCCCCAGCTTCACAATGACTAAATTCATCCCTGTTGAGTAAGACAACATTCTTGAATGTCATCTGAGTCATTTTCCACTTTTCATCATCGCATCCACTTCTATCATCGCTAAGTAATTAATATTTAACCTGATACTGTAGCTGCACAGTAACAGTGACAGATGTTCATTAATTTTCAGGGGAAAAAAAATCCCTGCATAGCCTGAAGGTGCGTGACTACGTGCTGCTTGCTGCAAGGAGATTAGCAGTAGTTCTGCCGGTGCGTGGAGACGGCACTAACATCATATTAGCCCTGTTGCCTTGGTTTACCTCACAGGGCTCAGCCTTTCCTGGAGGCTACTAAATTAGCATTAGCCAGTGCAGCAATATGCAATTAAGCCCAGTCTGCTCCATGTCACAGGCAGATCAACACCATGCAAAGTCATGCTAATTGGCTTAGCACTAAGCCTGTTTTGAAGGGTAAGTAGGGTAGTGGCACTGGCTCATGACTGATTCACAAATATGGCCTCATCAAATGGATGCCCAGGCAGCCTAACCTTCGCTTTAGTTGTACATCAGTGATTGATTCATTCAGGAGCTGCTCTACAGTTGATTATTGAGGGTTCCCCAATGGGGGGCAGCAAGATCAGGCGAGGGACTGCTGGTTCAGAATCAAAGCTGAAGTAATCTGCGTGATGGAGGTGAATGAGAAACATGCTCCTGTCCCTGAACAACATCTACCCAGCTATCTGTAGGCATGGCACAAAACCTCAGATCAGTCCAGTCAGCAGTGACAGAAAACAGGGTATACTGGTTTGTGCATGCAATCAATATGAAGCAGGAATGAAATGATCAGCCTGTCTGTAATACTATTTTGTTGGTATACATTCCAGCAATCCATTAGGCACGCAGCATGGAAATAAATGCACCACATTGTTCAATTTCAGGCAGCTGGTGGGGCATTTCTCACTTCATCCTGTTAAGATATTTGCAGAAGACTTTCAAGGACATGCATTTGATCTGTTTGCTTATGACTGCCTTCTTCAGCAGCTCTCTTTACTCTGCCAAATTGGGTATTACATCCAGCGTTTTTCAGGGACGGCACTGAATCTGAATTTATTTGCAAGGGATGATGTGTACAGGTGTGAATATGGAGCGAAGAAACTCTGGCTTGATCTCCTCTTGTCTGCCAACACGCTGACAGCGTCTCCCTTTCCAGGAACATATTAGCATTCCTGCGGTGCACACCAATCCCAGTACTCCTTGTTGGGTCAGGGAAATCAAAGCAGTGCACATCTGAGGAATATCAGAGAAGGGACGCATAGATTAGCGCCCACGGGTTGTATCGCTAATTAGCGAATAAGAGGGAAAATGGTGCTTTGGCTGCTCTCAAGGATACGCTGCTGTCAAGTGATTGGCTTCAGGTAATCAATAAAGGCTCCCTGGGTGGGAAGGGCCAGTTGGATGGGACCCTCTATTTTTAATTCTTAAGTAAAAAATAAATTTGCTTCAATGTATGGCGAAATGAATTACGAAGTGAAAAGGATCTGAATATGAAAATCTATAACGATTAGGGATAATAATTAAAGGCAGATGTTTCCAAAAACCATGCAGGTATTCTCCTTTATGGCCACAGCCATGCAGGAGTTAAGACTTGCTTGTACAACAATGTAACATCTGCTTTAAAGGATGTTAACTTATATTATTAACTTGGTTAGAAATAGAATTTGCAAACAGCCCAACATCACTTTAAATATAATCAAACATTAACTCATACAGAAGATAAGCAGCCATTTCTGTTGGATATCTTTATCAAACCGATCCACGGAAAGTTGAATCCATCACAGCAAACAAAGATCACCATTTTACATCCTCCAATCTGGTCAAAGATAGGCATTTGTTTAAATGAGGTATTATGGGTTCAAGTTTTAATTATCTCTATGTGGAATAAACATCTTCTGCCCCAATTGTCTTTTCCTCTTTAGGACAGTAAAAGATCAGAAGTGAACTGTTTGTCAGCTCATGATTTATCCAAAGTGTGCATGCTCTGATTTATTCAGTCACACTGCTTATTAGTCTACAATGAAAAAATCAAAAGTTCATTCAAGATCTGAATTTATTCTAAATATATAACGATATAACAAATACATAGATGTCACTTGTAGTTAAGTAGAACCCATGGATAACCATTACCTGACTTACTTCCCTTTGGGACTAATGAGCATTTTTGGTATCTTTCAGCTGATTGTTTTGGTTTTCTGGCTCAACTTTACTCTATCTAAATGCTCACACTGACTGCTATCATCTGCTTTGTTTCCAGACACACCAGCCAGCTGCTCATAGCTGTAAAAGTGCCCAGAAAGACCCACTGTAAACCACCTGTCCAGCAACCAAACAGACAATTAAAGGCTGGCAAACATAGTGCAGCATTTAGCAGTTTAGGAGGTATTTCCCTCCAGAGTCGCTGAAAATCAAAATCAGAGTTAAATCAAAAGTAAATATTGGTCTATATCAGGTGGTCATAGAAACATTCAGTCAAATTCGCTGACTATCAATATTGGGCCATATCTGCAGGATATGTTCATTTTGCTATATCAACTTTATAATAGCTAAAAAGAGCCGCGTTGTGTTTTTCAGTTTACTTCCACCACTAAACCATCAGAACTCCTGACTATACTTTACAGATTTGTATTGCAAAAAATTCTCTAACTGCATTCACTGTAATGTAATGTAATTTCTTTGCCACTGTAGGGTCTCCCTGCAACACAACAAAAGGCACATTCTGGCAATGGTGTAAAGTTTCTTCAGAGAGACAGACAGACGAATCATCCACAGAAATTTTCCTTTACCTTTCTGGGTGATTAAAACAGATAAAAACATGAAATAAAGCATTAAAAATCAGTGTTAATCCAACTCTTACAGTGGACAGGGCTTGTGGAAGAGACTGTGTCAAGCTGCTGCTTGTTTCTGAGATGCAGACTTCTGATTGCTTAAATCTTTCATCTGTTTAAAAGTGTAAAATGTGTATCAGAAAAATTCTGATTTAAAAGACCATAAAAAGTCGATTCTATTTTGAAGCTGCTGGCAGGTAGCCACATCAGGGATGTGGCAAGCCATTGACAGGTGACCAAATGAAATTATAAATTAACATTACAGATTTCTCTGGTTTAAAAAGAACACAAAAACATATATAAAAACAGCTCTAGTTGTTTTAAAGATATAGATTTGTAAGGCCGGTACAAGGGCAGTCTTCTTTATACGTTGAGTATCTGACTGGATACCCAGCAGGCTGGAGCTGTCCTCAAAAACAAGCTAATTATAGTGGTTATGCTCTTTCAAATTGTATACCTCAAAAACAATTAAATTTATTATTTGACATATTTCCCACAACTATTCGTCAACCAAAAAAATCCAGTATGCAGACAGTCTAATAGCTGTGAGATGGAAGTAGACAGTTGTGGCTGCCAAACTTGAGGATGATGGCAGGATTGTTACAGACCACCTACTGCAGCCTTCCCATGTACGAAATGTCTGAATCCTGTCTGCAGGCATAACAAAGCTCTTCAGACACACAAGCCAGTGCAGGGGTAATACGATGGGAACAGAAAAAGGACTCCTCATAACCTCTCCCCTCTCCTATTTATCCCACAAACCCCTGCTGTGATTAGCAGTGAATGTCCGGGACGGCAACAACAGAGCAGGTACTCCTCTTCTACCCCCCCGAGTTCATCATGTCCACAGTGCAAAACAAGCCAGTGTCCCAACAGAATTGACCCTGATTTAAACTCAACACTTCAACCTTTTTCTATCCTCTAAAGCAAGGCGGTGTTTATTAGCCCACGTGCAGTGATGGCTCTGCATGGAGGAGGAAACGCTATGCACGGCTAGACAGGAGACGAAGGTAAAGGATTAGAGCGTGGGCAAGGATCGGATACAGCCTTATTTACAACTGACAATGTTTTTCTGTAGAGAAGCCAGCCTTAATTTGCTGCTTAATAACTGACTTCCACCACCATGTTCAAATCCCCTTGAGAGGCTTTTGTGGTTTGTTCGCAAGATGTCTTCGCTGCCTGCACTGCAAATTAGCCTTTCAGAAAGGCACCTCACCTTCCGGCCACAGCTTGCAACACACAAGGTCTCTCTCCCTCCCTCTTTTTTTTTTTTTTTCTTTTACACTGTGCCTTTCTACTTCTATCTGCCAGTAATAACCTTCAACTAACCTTTAAACCACTGTGAATAATTTAAATCCTATTTTCATATCAATGGAGGAGTCAAGCCAGGCAATTATCTTTTATCTGTGTACTTTGCTGTCGGAGCAAAGCATAATAAAGTCTTCCCAAGAGAGAAGAAGACAGAGAGAGAGACAGAGAGAGGGAGAGAGAGAGAGAAGGAGAAAAAGACAAGGCATAGGAAAGCCATAGGCCATAAGGGCTTACTGCAGAAAGATAGGAGTGAAAGATGATGAGAGAGAACGACAGCAAGAGAATAACAGAAAGAACAGGAACAGAGTGTGGACGCTTGTGATGCTATCTGGAAGACTCTAATGAAAAGAATGAATAATTCACTAATGAGCAGCAGATCTGTCATGGAAAGAAACACTGCTTACATCTGCACTGGTTTCCGGGAAGAGGATGTGGCGGGTGCCGCATGTGTGGTTTGGTGGCTGGTGGAAGACAGTAAAGATAAACATGACAAATTGGCAGTTCAATTAGGACTTTTGGGTCGCTGTTTTCTTGGTGCGTAGCCGATAGCTCCATTCTGTGACACGCTGCTGTCGAGGCCAAAGCCAGACTGTGTTAAAGCTCATTTGTGTGACAGTGATTTAGAGCCATGTAGTCGATGGGTGCATCCCAGGGAAAAAAAAAAAAAAAAATGGAAAGGGAGCAAGAAAAAAAAAATGTGAGGAAGAAATTCCCCCTGGTACTCATTAAAATTCAGGAGCACAGCAACACTCCCCACTCCACCACCCCACCACCCCGCTTTGCTCTTCTTTCCCCTCTCTCACTCTTTCTCTCTTTCCTCCGTCTGTTCCAACAGCCATCGTCTCGCCTTGCTGCCTCACTGCATGCCTCCCCGGACTGTCCATGATCATTCTGATGAATTCATAAAACTTGCCGCATTCTTGATTGAGATGGAGCAGTGGAGAAAACAAGAGAGATGGAGAGAAGAAAAGCAATATCCACAACCTGCGAGGAGGGGAAGAGAAGGACTGTGGGGGAGGTGAAGAAGTGAACGTGTTCGGGAGTGATGGGATGCAGAGATAACAAGAGAAAGAGGGGAGAGGATGAGGGTAGCAGCTATAGGCTTTGCAATATTAATCTATGGTGCAGAGATAAAAGACAGGTGAGCGCTGCAAGTGAAGGCAGGATTTCCATGACTTGAGAGTGAATGCAGGGCACGTTATTGAAAGAACTGCCATTTTTGAACCAATACCAAACCTTTCCCGGACTTGCATCCGACCGCTTCCCTGAAATTCTTCAAGAGCCGGCCAGAGGCAGAGCTCATAACACCCGGGATCAAACACCACCGGGGTCTTCAGCCTCTTCACTGAAGCCACATGGTGCACAGATGCAATATTGAACAGCCTAGAATCATTTGAAGTTATTCGGTGTGTTTACATCCAGGTTAGAAACTAAAACATAAGGCACAACTGATGAAGTTAGATTTCCTCTGTGGGGACACTGAACTTTCAGCGCACCTTCCTCTCTTTTCAGGCAAAGCATCTTAAAATAAACACCACTGCTTACGTCACAATAAATGGTCACACTTTCATAAAATACAACATACAATTACATCAATATAAAAGAAGAAAACAGCAGAACTTCACGTATCGATAGGGGTAAGGGTTTATTAAACCCTCATGTAGTAACAAGACTACATAATGACTGAGGAACGATCTGATTCAGCTCTGACGACAGTGATTTATCGAGCATGTGGTGCTCTCCTTTCCTGCAGAAGTTACCAACAGGTTGGAGTAGGTGAGAAAAATCTCACCACAGCTTTGCTTGTCAGACTTTTTTGTTTTTGCATCAATAAATGCGATCAGACGGAGTGTTGCTCCTCTGCCTCTTCCTGTGGCTGAAATCCACTGTTTTACCCGCACACACACACACACAACCACTTTTTATTTTCCAGCTGCATTTGGATGGACAGCTTGATGGGTCCGCCCACAGGCAGCCGAGTGGGTGAGGTGTTGGTGGTTCCTGGCGTCTTTGCCGTGTTCTGTCTGTTTATACCCTCATTTTGCGGCAGTCACTAAAATATTACACGAAACCACACGTCCCTCTAAATGTTAAACCGTTTATCAAACATAGAAATTCTGGTTTCTAGGAAAATCTGGTCCTTACAAGCCATGTAAGCACTTTAAACATACCATTACCTTAATCCTGTTATTTACAATAATCTATAGTGTTTTAATGAACATACTGACTGACAGAAGTGCTCAGAGCACATTTCCTCTCTTCCTACATCGAGCAGCTGCCGTGAGCCAAGAGCAATGGCAAACACTTCCTGTCAAGCTTGTTTTGTCAGGATTGTAGTGCCTATGTATATACATTCAGTATGTGCTCCGTCGCATCCATCTGTTTGCATCTTGTCTGGGTGTAGGTGCATGAATCAGTTCCTGTCTGATACATGCTGTGCTGTGTGATATAACTGCATATGTATAATCATAATCACAGGTTTCACGTCCATGATTCCTGCTCACACCCATGTGAAGACGCAGGCACTGTGCGGGAATTACGCAACAAGGTCAGGTAATGCCATGTGAGGTCACTTTAATTTCCAGGTGTTATTTCTAAACAATGGGATATAATGCAGTGTTAAAACGGTGCAAATAAAAAGTAAAGCAAGAACAGAAAATATGTCTTCATTCATGTATACCTAAAAATGTTCTAATAAGGTGGGGAAAAGAAAGAAGGCTCCCACTTGATTGACTGTTTTGTATAATGAATACATATTTAATGCATGCATATTGAGTGGTCTAGGTGCACAATGTAGGCAATGACAAGATATTGCCAATGTGTTAATTCTTATTGTTGCTATGCAGCCACTGAGTCACCTGTACTTAAACATGATTGACCTATGATGTGAACTTTTTCCTATATTAAGGCATTCAGAGCACTCCTCCAAAAATATGTGCAAGGCATCTAAAATGCGAGGTGCTCAGGGCACAAAAGGAGCGTCCATGGAAAACAACTGGTAAAAGATGCCCCTCACTGCAAAAACTGTGCTCTGTCTGATCAGACCCTCATTCTGTCATTTGGATACCTACATTTTTCAAGAGGCCAGATGTAATACCTCAAGGCCAAGCATCCATTAATCCCTATCCTTTCTTATTATTTGCTGCCCCTTCACCACCACAACCAGCCTCGCTCACAGAAACACATACACGGCGTGGAAAACACATACTTTCCATTTCCCTCTGGTCGTTTCTCAGCCTTTGAATTACACACACTGACTAATTGACCAACAGCCTGGTGCGGAATCTATCCCCAGAGAGACAGCAGCGCGACGGAGAGAGAGGAGGCTGGTTAGGCACAATCACAATGGGAGCAGACTTAATGATGTGCTGAACATCAAAAAAATTCCTTAATAAGCTGAAAAATTCCCTCCCTTGCAAACAACTTGTCTTCTAAAACATACTGTATATGTTTCTTTAGAAAAGCACAATTAGACAATTACACTAAAAAGTATAAATATCATTAAGACATATTCAGAACTAATTAATTTGGAGAAAGTAGCATTCTCATGTGGGGAAAGAGGTGGAAAATACAGAAATAATAGACGCGGCGAATGTTGCATTCCATTTTCTTTTTGTTAATTTGCAGACTTCCCGCTGGGAGAGGTAAAATAACCCCCAGCCAGACTTTTTTCTTTTGCTGTTAATAATAATAGAGTTGCTTTTTCAAGCTAGGCAAATACTGCCTGATTTGCATAGCTTAGGATGTGCATCACTGCAGAAAAAGGGCCAAAATGTCCCTAAAAGCCGCAGCAGCTTCAGTGTGTTTTTGTTTTGGTTTTGTTACCCCTTTTTTCACTTTAATGTGCTAATAAGTTGTCAGAGGCAGTTCTCTGGATTCTGGCGCAGGCACATACAAACACCTTCTCATTATTCCTTTATCGGCACTCTCTTTTCACTGCTCCTCTCTCTTGGTGCCATTCTCACCTGTCTCTCACCCGCAGCCACTCTCGTCTCCCCCTCTGCGTCCCAGGGGAGAGATGCCCAGACTTCTCTCATGACAGATCGGTTCCCTGCAGATTTGAACTGCACATCCTGCCTCTCTTCAAGGTGACAGACTGTTGTACGCCCAATTCGCCCCTATAGCACGCCTCAATGCCTTTCTTAGACTCTCTTCAGCACAAAGCACACACGCTCCCCACAGATCAAACACCACTTTATCCCTATAAACTTTATCAAAGAATAGCTGGGAACAAGAACGAGGGAGAGCACTTGCAAGCAGCCACAGGGCACTGTGTAAATCATCAGGCACCTGTGTACTGTTTGTATTTGTCACAGATGAACAGACTGCTATGATGAAAATGTGAACGTCAATTAAATGGGAGGATGTGTCACAGTTACCTCAGATTCACTCGAAATGAATTGCGGTTATGCTAAGTATTTAGAGATGGAAGAGACTTGAATATGCTGTGTTTGCTCAGCTAGCAGCTCTGCAGGGCTGTACTTAGGCACAGAAGTGCTTTGAGCTAAATGCTAACATCTGCATGCGAACAGGCTCACAATGATTATGCTAACATGCTTATCATCATCTTAGCGTAGCACACGATTATCACTTGACAGAGTGTGCTGCTGAGGCTGATGGGAATTTGTCAAATACTCTGGGAAACAAATTCGAAGTTCTGCCTGAAAAAATGTGAATCTTCTGGAAAACTCATCCTTTATTATGCACTTCAGTCTGGATTTAATGATGAATATTGTATTTTATAATTTAACATCGACTTCTACATCTCTGTAGAGTGCTTTGCTCGATTAAGAGTATATATTGTATTTCGTTTAGTCTGTTTTAAAGCATGATGTTATTGTTTTTTGTATGTGTAGTATCTTTTAGTGAGTCAGATGACTTATTAAGGGACTGTATGAAAGAAAACTGGATGTCTGACACACTTTAGCTGAATAATGCTTTCAGTTATTAACTTTGTACACAGCTACCTATTGCAGGGTTTTTGTTGGAGTAGAGGTTTAATATTAATGATGACAAAGCAATACAAGAAGTTTTACACTAACAGAGACCAACATAAATAAATCATCTAAGAAAAAATAGTAACGTTGCCGGAGGAAGGGCCACAGAGGAAGGGAGATGCCTGATGTCCATCGTTTCCACTTGCATGCGTGTACAAGTACACACTTCCAGCTGAATGTCAGAGGAGAAAAAGTCCAATTCACCTGTAACTCAGACACGTTTAGGTGCTAAATGAGGCATGCGGACAGAGCACGATCCTCAGGCTGCGCGAACACCAAGTCAGGTTTCAGAGGGTTTTAACAAGACGCATGAAAGTATCCGGGATGTCCACTCTCCCTCTCATCTATCGCATCCGATAAAGGTGAAGCAGCAGAAGCTCGGGATGAGACTCATTTTTCTGCCTTTCTCTCTCTTTCCCCCTCAAGCTAGTCAGAGCGAGTTAGCGTCTCACCCCACTGTGTTCATAATTCAAATGGCAATGCTGTCTGTCGCAGCGATGTGCCATGCATTATTCAGCACAATGCTTTCCTCCTGCAAACAGACAAACAGAGCGCTATCATGGCGGCACTAAGGCAAAAAGCAAACAATCAAAACGGCAGATGTTAATTGCTTAATTAGGAGACAAAACAAATGGAAGCTGACGATGGGGAAGCAGTCACTTTATATTGGCAGCTACACATATACTGGCTGTGTTACAGGTGCAACAGGTGCAAGTCAGGATTTGCCAAATCAAGACACGTGTCTGCTGCATACGGACGCGTGCGACACTTTCATTTGTCACTTATTAAGGATATTTTGCCTCAAAGCAGCAAGAAGTGTAGAAAATGATGATCTGACATAGGGCAGTCACTCACGATTAGTGTAGTGTCCATTATACTGACAATTATTTTCCAAATGTATTAAAATGTGATGTGTGATATGCCGACGTCTTCAAAAAGAAATAAAACAGAAAAGCAGCAAAACCTGATTTTAGTGAATCTGGGCCGAGAAAATGTAATTTTCTGTCAGTAAAAAATGAATGAATGAACTGATTAGGACAGAATCAAAAATAACAAAGTTCAGTCGATTTACTAGTCTCAGAGCTAATTTTCTCTCCTCTCCCCTCCAGATGATGTTAAGAAAAATGCAATAATAACAACAATAATATTTGGTGATAAATTTGAGTTTGAGTTTTCGTGGAAACCGTGCAGCACTAAGATTCTGTGACAGGGAAACTGGAGAATACAGCTGGTGAAGGAGAAAATAATGTGTTATTTAGAGACTGGGTTTTTTTGGTTTAAACAAAATCCATTAATTAAATCTGACTAACTGCTTAGAGGCCCAGCGAAGTCAATAGCCTGGGTGTATGCGTGGCCCTTTTGTTTGACAGTCTGGGTCAATACTGCCGATAAAATGTAAAACGCAGGTAAAAGTATGAGGTGAGGTAGCAGGAAGTGGCCCCAGCTCTGGCTTGATTAAAGGCTACGTAATCCCAGACAGAGTCTGAGTCTCAGTGGACCACAGGAACCCTCTTTGCTTTTATCATTTAGGTACACAGTGATCAATCAAATAATGATCAAAGAGCCGGGTCTCAGAACTCCCCAAAAACAGAAAACTCCCTGTTTTCAGTGGAAGTATAGTGTAAAAATAACTGATGATGAGCCACAAGCTGTTCAAGTCTCATCCTGTTTGAAGCAGCCAATGAAATGATGACACATTTCATTTAATCTCACTCTGCACAAACTAAATCAGTTTAGCAAAAGAGCTTCCTGTCTGACGAGCTGGAAGCATGTGAGTTCGTACCCAGCGGTGTGTGTTAGAGACAGTCGCAGGGAGGGGGCGCCGCTCCAACCTGACACGTCGTCTCTGCCCACCTGACAAAAGGTTAATTTGGGGAGTGGTCGTTCCTTTGTTCCTCTGAGGAACAGAGCCACCAGGTGGCCGCTGAACCTGCCCGCTGATGTCTCATCACGCAAAACACAGCATAGTCGCATTAGAGCACATGCATGCACAAAAAAAACCCCATGTGTGCACGCCACACAGTGAAAACACAGAAAGGAGGAGACACTTGTTCTAAAGAGACACTGATTTATATTCCAAAGTGCTAGTGTCAGATCCCGCCATGTAAAAAGGGCTCTATTACTAATAAATGAACATACAATAAAAAAGAAAAGATTCCCTTCAAATCTGCCTGTGTAACGTGAATCTTTTATGCAAATGGAATTTCAAATGAGGTGGAGCTATCTTCAGAGACCTTGACTGTTTTTCCACAGCCCTCTATTAAAATTCATGCCACCACTGATTTATAAATTTTATTAATAGCTCGCTGCTGAGGAAAGGGTAGCAAAAGTGATGAAACAGCTTCACTTCTGTCTTTCTTCTCCGTGGTCCCGCTTTCCCATCGCAGGTCCAGCAGGTCCCTTGTCACTCTCTCTCACTCTTTTATGCTCCCTCCCTCCCTCACTCTGTTTCTCTCTCTCTCTCTCTCTTACTCCTCTGTGGTGTCTCATAGTGATTTTATAATTGGGCTCTGCTCATTGTTATTCAAAACCCTGTAGAACCAATTAGTGGCAGACCTCCCGACCTTCAGTTGCTATGTAATGGTGGTAACTAAAGACTTTAAGTGAGGCAGCTGAGAGCAAAGGTCTGAATTTTCTTTAGTTCCTGATTAATAATTCTGTCAACCCTATCACATGCAGACATAAAACAGAATTACTAGTTTAAGGCTCCCGTCTTTTTTTAGGCCTTTCACTTTTCTTTTCTGCTGGCTTTTATTAATCTTTAAAGACGGCTCGGATGCTCCCTCCCTGCTCTCTTGTCAGATAAATGTTGAGATAAAAAGATAATGAGAGTTTGTGGGGAACCTGGTGCAGTCGCGGACGGTTGGCAGGTGACCTCTGCCAACAAGTGTCGTCAAAAACTGAGTTGATTTCAAGCGAGAAATTACGACTGTGGATGCATTTAGATTTCCCTTTATTCTCATGTGATGAAATAGTACCTATGGCATTTGTGCTATGGCATTAAAAGAGCAGTGCCTATTAAACAGCGACTGGTTTTTTAATTGGTGATGTACCTAATCTAGCCTGCCCAGTCTACATTTGAATTGGGGAATTGCACAGATATCTCCCACTTCAGTAAAGGAATGTTAAAACACCTATCTAGTGACAAAGACATACCAGTCCAACAAGTCAAATAGCAAAAGACAACAAAAAACTCTCTGAGCCAACAAATATATAACTTGATAAATTCGCATTTCGACAGTTATGAAAGAGAGACGACAGCATTTGTCCCAGAACCTCATCTGTGAGAAACTACCTTCAGTAAAATCCATTTAGCTGTAATTAAATGTTAGATATGCGTACAAAAGCAGAAAAGGTAAGCAGTGGTATGACAGAGGAGGAAATGAGAATCTGAAGGCGCCTGGGAAATTGTCCTTTGACATCCACAGAGAAATGTCTGTATCAGCCCAGCCTAAACAAAGACAACCTGCCACAGTCTATACATGTCCGCCTGAGCCTTGGTCATGCTCCCAACAAACAGAGGATGAACTCTCTGTAACCTTGTCAACGCTGAGTCACAGTTGGGTAGAGAGGAGATGTCTTTGTTCACCTACAACAGTAAATACTGACAAATGTCATCAGACAGTCCAGAGTCACAACAGATAACTCGGATATAACATTACGTTCAGCCGGATGTCACCTTGTAACACTTAGGCAGCACCTGACAGCGCTGGCGTCGAAAGGAAGCATCCAACATGCAGGAAGAAAGCCTCAGGAAATCCCTATAAATATATCAGCAGAGGGACCGACTAACTCACAGATGTAATGTTGACTTATTGATGGACATACGGACAGATGGAGGCCGACAGACTGGGAGCTATTACACAGACACAGATGAAGGCGTGCACGAGCACCTTCTTCTTTGGTTTGGAATTCAAGAAGTGTGCCTCCTGGTCATAGATGAGTTACATAATCCTACCACACCATGACGCCTCTCTCCTGCAGGGCTACTGACAGCACTGTTATCGAAACACTCAGTCACGGTGGACAGCACTACATGCGTTCGAACCTTCATCTGGTTTAAAAGTAGCTTCAGCCAACTCTCAGTCAGCACTGGAGCTGAGAGCATCGCGGCAGCCGACGGACACGAGTCACTCAACCCTGCCCTACACCGGCATCGTGCTGCCCTCACTTTCCATTATCCTTCTGTAATTCCATCACAGCTTTATAGCTGGGCCATTCTGAGACAAGACTCAGTTTGTAAAGTTTACCGCCTGCCGTGCTCTCACTCCTGCACTGCCCTGCATACCGTGACACAGATGACTTAACTCGGACAGCCCTCAAAGAAACAAGTGAAATCCCCAGACACCCATATTTTTCTAATATGACGCAGAGTCTGTATTTGGAGTTTCTGCCCGTTTACAGTACAGTTTGCTTATAACCTGCACTGGTATATATGCCAGGACCTGCGACATCTGTGCTGGCTACATCAACCTGCTCACTTTTGAAAATATCTACATGCAAAAAAAAAAAAACAAACAACTTCACAATGACACCAAACCCTAAAAATTAAAAAAGGTCAAATTTAAAAACAGCAGGATATTTTCATGAATCCAAAATATATGTGTTGGGTTTTTTCTTGGGGCCCTAGGTGTTAATTGGGTGTTTAAGGTGGACATAGAAATATTGACAGGAATAAGAAAGTGCATCTTTGGAGAAATGTATATCCTGTCAACAGCAGAGAGTATCTCAAAGTAGTAGCCATATCAGTCTGATATACCGGAGCCTTAATTGACATTTCATATTAAATCCTGATAGACAGCCTAACATGCTGTTGACCAGACTGGTCTGAGAACCTGAATTTAGCCGCAGTGTGCGCCGCAGTAAACTGCAGGAGTAATTGGACCTGAAGCCAGATGGAAAAATAAACGCCTTTATCACCACTGGCATAATGTGCGATGATTGACACCGACAAGCAAGGACTGCCATTTCAATAATCTCACTTTAATAAGAATTCATGAGGGCGGTTTGCCTGATTTTCCCCCATCTATGGTTGTGTGTGTGTGTGCGTCTGTGTGTTTGAGAACGAGAGAGAGCGTGTGGGTGCACATTTGTATATGTGCATGATTGAGATACTGCAGAGTGTGAAAAAAGTGATGGATGAGTGGGTGCAGGAAAGACAGACAGCAAAACAACATCAAATATCTTATTTTCACTCGTGGGCTGCCAGACACACACACACACACACACACACACACACACACAAAAAACCTAATAAAAAGCAGAGAGGGTCTACTTTCAGTGCTCCTGCGTATAAACACAAAGGGCTTGTGTAAGAGGAACTAATGACACAGATGAGAAAACAGCCCTCTAGTTAGTCCCATTAGCTTTACTAATAATGAACTTTGAGACCTTTCACACAGCAGTCTAAAATCCCTTTAGCTCAGGGTGCTAAGGGCCATTTTGCTGTGCATAATGCTAACCCATTAAGGGTCTACAGTTTGCCTTAATCAGTACTGCTTCCCTCTCTTGTGTAATAAATGCTGGATTATTTAAAACCTCTCCTTTTTTTCTAAATTGGCAGTTAGCAAACAAATCAAACCACACATTCAAGTGGATTAATGGAGTCAACCCATGAATGCATGCATGCACGGGCTCAAACGCTAACAAACACGTCTTCACACATGTGCACACAAAAAAAAAAAACCCACTTCCCCTGCATGATATCAAGACTGGAACTAATGAGTGCCAGACGAAGGCACGTACTAGCCAAGGCATGAGACAGACACGGCTCCTGTTAAGAGCTCCAGCAGGAAAGGATGCATTGATAACTGGTGGTGGATATTATGTTTATGGTCTAACAACGATGTGGGCACCAACTCATCAAGAGAGGTCTCCGCTAAAATATGAGCCAAGGCATCCGCACAGGAGGTGACAGGAATTCTCTCTCAACAATCAGAGGCTGGAGCAGCTCGTGCCTGTCGCATTCTTAAATAGTTTTCTTATATCTCTGCTGGTATCAAATCACCGCATCTACTTTGGCCTTGCTTTTATTGTAACCCCATCTGTCACAGAGAGATAGACATCATCAATTCCCCTTTCATATATTGCAAAAATGCAGCTGGATTCCTCACATGGCAGCCTTGTTTACTCTCTTGTTACATCGTCCTTGTTTCAGTGTCTTCTTTTATCTAAATCTGAGTGCTTGTGAAGATAGGGGAGGATGGATGAGCAATTTGTTGGCAGGATAGGAAATGAAGCTTCCTGCTTTCCTGGTGTTGTTTTATTTTTTTAATGTTACTTCTGGACAGTGGCGGCAGCAGAGAGACGGGAAGGGGCGGGCGTGAGAGAGAGGGGGCTATGCAGCAAAAGGGCCCAAGCTGGAATCAAAGCATAAAGGACCCCAGGTGCTCATGAAGCTTCCTGCTTTTTATTGGGATCCATCTATAGTCGGACAAGGCAGGTCATGTAAATGCTACCTTCAATGTGTTGAAGACACTAATTCCCCATCTAAACTCTTAGTTTCAAGCAAAGCAGGCTACTCTCCCCTGAGAACTACTGGAACCTGAGTATTTGGTGACAGCATTGGCTCCAAAACATTGCAACATTTCTTACTTAAACGAAAAACGTGAATAATTTTGAGGGAAAAAAAAAGTGCACGACTGTCTTTGGGAGATATCCAGCCTCTGAAAGGAGCGTCTGATTGGTGCAGTTTCAATTCCTCAGTGAATTTATGAATTCAGTTTTGATCCTGCCTTTTCTGCTGAATTCGTGAGATAACACAGTCTGTGCTGAATGTGCTTCAGGATGAGAAACACATGCTGAGTGACGACTTAATGCTGACACTTTCAAAACACCAGCTAGTAAACGGTGCAGCGGTGTTGTTCGAGCCATGGATATAGTCTGATCCTCTAGTTTTTCAGACTGCTGCTTTACATTAATAACGTTATCATCTGCAGTCCTGAAGATTAACATTAACGTTCACATCGTTGGCACTGCCATTTGCACCAGTCTGATTTATGTTTTAGCCAGCAGCGATGTTTGCATAGCTCATATTACTGAGACCTGTTTGTATATGCTAGCCAGAGGTACTGCAATGGCAAAGAGGGCTCGAAGGTGTGTTGTCCAGAGCAAAAGCTGTTCGGTGGCGGAACATCATTCATTCAGATTTGCGGGAATGGATGCAATTATGCTCCAATGCAATCTAAACCGCAAGTTCGACTCAGGCCCTGGATTTTGCACACTATAACACTAGAATTGCCAGATAGCACTCTGCATTCAGCCACTGTAAAATTGTTTCCTGAGAGCCTTCAGAGCTATGAGAACAGAGAAACTGTTTTTGGAAAGTACAACATCACCGTGACCTTTACTTTGAAATTGCTATTATCTTGGTACGGTGTGGAGACACCAATAATACAGTTTTGTTTTTTGTTGTTTTTTTTTTGAAGGGAAATGGTGGTGTCGCAACAACGCTTGGTTATGTGACCTACAGTTGTACTGGCATGACACAGCATCAGGCAAGGGGGGAAAAAAAAAAAAAGGGAAGCTGAGGTTGCACAGAGACCTCTGGAAATAACTGAAAGTTCAGTGTGAGAAAGAGAGAAATAATGGAGTAAGAAAAGAGAGAGATAAACTCAAAGAGCCTCATGAAGGAGAATAAAAGAGATGCATGAAGGAGGAAGAAGAGGAGGAAGAAAAGGGGGGGGGGGGTAGGTGTGAAATGCAACATGATTTATGTTTAACCCAATACCCAACACATACCAAGATGTGACTTGGCTTATGCATCAGGTGGTTGCGGTGAGTACAGACAGGCACCCGTCCAGCTGAATGGAAAGCAGGTTGTGAAAGATAAATATGCTGACCCAAACCCATGATGTTCCGCAAAAGTTAAGAGCTGTTTCGTTTTCACACACACACACACACACACACACAAAAAAAACATACAAAAGCAAACGCTGAAAGTTGAAGTTGACCAACTCAGCCATGTCAGGTTCCTCTTTGTCGTACAATACAATGTGCGTGTCCTCCAGTACGTGCTTCACTGTTTGTCTTTAGAGTACCTCAGTGTTTCCCCTAGGTTTAAAAAACTGATATTTTTGTCTGCTTTTCAGGTGGTTAACGCGACATATTTTCCGACACGTGCTCTCTGTCCGCTGGTGGGAGTGTGCTCACCTGTGTGTGTGTGTGTGTGTGTGTGTGTGTGTGTGTGTGTGTGTGCGCGCGCGCATCGGGGTGGAACTACACCGTGCGCGATACAGAGAGCAGAGGAGAATTGTAAACGTGCGACCGTGTATAGACAGAAATGACATGCTGTTGTGTAAATAAGATAAATAACATGAGGCTATTTAGTTTGTTTAATTAAAGAACAAGGTATACTGACTTCTGTCGTGGTCTGTCGCTATATAGAAAATAAAATTAAATAAAATTAACTCGAGCTTCGGGGGTGCCCCCTAATACAATGGAAGGGGAAACACTGTACGTGTATTCTTCTTAAATAACTAGGCTAAAAAGACTCATTGAGTCATTGAAATGTTTGTGGTGTGTGTCATAGTTTAAAGTGAGCGCATGGTGAACCATGAAGCCCAAATGCATCAATATGATGATGGCTGGACCGACATGACGAGCCATTGTCCTGGGGTTTCCTCCAGCCCCTTTAAACCACTAAACAGATGGCAATCCACAAAACTGTTTCCTCACAAGAGAGAAAGCAATGCAGCGCCGTAACATTGGCCAACACCAGTGATGCAGCAACTCAACAGGAATGTCAAACCCTCCAAATGACACCAAACTTAATTACTTTCACACTGGTAGGGTGTGATGTTTGCATCAGTGAATCTTAACACTTCCTTTTCTCAACACCAGCACTGGCCCTTTGAGGAGTCTAGAGCACAACCCCTCCCATGAGTAGGGTTCACAAGTCCCCCCCCCCCCCCCGACCACTTCTGCAGCCAACCATAAATCCTTAACGACAAACTCTATAAACTTCTCTGGGCTTGAATATTTATGGATGCCTGTGGTTCCCCAGAGTGCCATTTTCTGTCTGGGGCTCAACACACGACAGAAACTTCTCCGGCCTGTTACAACTCTCATGGTAAAAAGAGCCTGTGAATACAGTCGTGGTGGTCCGCTCAGCTTGGGTCATAAACAAAATGGCCCCCTGCGGAAAAGGAGGAGCAACATATCAGAGTTTATACAAATCCATAACACGAGCATAAACCAACCTCTCCAGCTGCCTGCGGCCCTGGCTCCCATTGCTCCTGCTGCTCAGGCTTCCTGACTTTAATCAGACCTAAGTCTTTTGATTAAACAAAGAGTTGACGGATAGTAAAAATCACCTGAAGCTGTATTATCTCATCATCATCAGGTCGTATTCGGAAGTCCAACTTCCTACACTGTTCAGTGCCAGAAAAGCCATTTAAGTTGAATTACAGCGTTGAAAACATGCCAATCCGCCGCAACATGACAATTTAAAATGCAAACACTGCTCAGCCTCACTATTAATATGCTTCTAATCTTTGAAATAGTGTTCCGTTTGAGTCTCTCTCAGCAGTACGTGACCTTTTAAGTTTAATTCACATGAGAAAGGGCTGAATAGTAAAATGTAAGATTGCACGTAGACGTTTAGTGGCAACTTTGTATTTGTGGCTGTACCATTAGCCTGAAAATCCACAGATTCTTGTTGTTAACATTCATATGACTCTGACTTTTTAACTAAACATTTTGCACACTGGGAATTCTTGACGTCTGACTTTAAAAAGGTCATGCAATGTGAAATAAGCGTGCTGAATCTACAGGTTATAATTACGTGGGTAAGCAGTGAGCAAGACAACAGTCACACTTAAATTGCTGATGCCAGTGTACAATATTACCCAAGGTCAATTTGCATTGAGCTGATTAGAAAATATGGTAACTGAGCATTGTTGCACTTTCCATCTTATAGTTATAGTCAATTCATTATTTAAGAGAATTCAACTATTCCATGTCTCATATTTACTGTGTTTTTTCCCTGTTATTGTTACCAGTTGTCTGTATCAGTAGGTCACAACTGAGGTCAAGTCAGGTTTAGTCAGGTCCTTCCCCGTGGCTATACTGGCCCACTAATTCACCACACACACACACACACACACACGAGAGACAGAGAGAGATTAAGTAGTACAGGAAATACTACATGTTATATATTGGAGACAGGATGTTATGTAGCATTCTGATTTGTGTCATCTTTATACTCCCATGCTGGACTGCCACAGTTCACAAACAGGTCAAGTGGCGTAAAGATTAGTGATATGGATGACATCATCCAGGGCCAACAGCCACAAAGAGAGGATGAAGATAATCACAACCAAATTAAGACCTACAGAGATGCTGCCAGTTCAGCGAGGACCGCCGGACGTATCTTAGCATCAACTCCCTCCTGTAGCTGGACTGTCAGAACCCATAGACGTGTTTTCGATCCACAAAGAGTGTGTATGTAGCACAAGCTATTCCGCATGAAGATCTCTGCTGGTATTCCCCAAAGACAGAACATCATATGTGGCGGCTGCCGGCCAGACGGAATGAATATCAGGAATACAACCATCAAGATCAATCAGGATCGCCTTTAATCACCCGTCCAAAATTTCATACCTGAGGCACACAGCAACTGCACCGTCTCCATGGCAACTGACCAGTTCCATCCACTGAGCAAGGCCCCCAAAAAATGGTTGGGAGCTTTGGTAAGAACAGGTTAGTGAGACTTCATGTCGCCATTTTTTTTCTGTTATAAAATAACCATTTATGAATACAATGTGTTTTGACTAACACAGTAAATTAAATGCCACACAAAGCCGAGTATCAAAGTACTTTCTCACGCTGAGCCAATCATGGATAAATCCAATATCGGCATAAAGCAGCCCTGTTAAATGATTTAATTTTTCAATAATGCGCCTATCCATCCAAGAGCTGCCACTGAAACTGCCAAAATCTTTCATGTCAGACAAGTTTCTATTGTTTACATATATACTGCCCAACATAGTCTGTCTGGGCACATTTTGTAGCTGTGTTGCATCTTGAAATCAAACAAGGTTTATAGATGAAAGGTAATAAGTGCACAAGATGTAAAGCTGTAATCGTCCTCTCTGTCTACGCTACTCCCTTTTTACCATTTTGATACTGACTACTTGTAAGAAAGTTGCCAGTGGCCTCAGAGGCCTTTCAGTGCCTTTGGATAATTTTCAGCACAAGAAGCAGAAACTCTGCCGCACCTAATGAAACTCTGACACGAGACACAACCTGCGCGGAAAATTCATTTTGTTCCGTCGTGTTTGCAGAGGTGTTAACATGTAGCGCAGTGGAAGTGGCACAGCCTGCGCTACTGTCCAAGTTCTGCTGTTAAAAACCTCTGACCTTGGTGAAAAAGCTCAACAGTTTTTACAAGTCTCCTAACGGCCCTTCACAGGGGTAATGTTTCACCATTACTTTTTCTAATAACTTTCGCTCCTTCTAATAGCAGTAATTCCCCCATTTTTTCCCTCTGATTCCTAAGTAATACGTCTTTAAGGGGAAAACACTATTCATGGATGTCTGCCAATACCCAGCTGAAGAAAAATATCTTGCAAGTAATTTCCCCCCGGAGTTGGTGGATGTATTAAGCCAATGTGACTGGGCTGGAAGTGAATGTTTGTTAGATTAGGAGAGGAGGGCTGAGGATGCAGGTGGTGGGTGTATGTGTGTGTGTGTGTATGGGGGTGTGTGTGTGTGTATGGGGGTGTTAATGTGCTGACATGATTACAATAACAATCAACCAGATGCTGACAATACTTAGCATTCTGCTAAGTGCTAAGAGCTCAACTGCATATTTTTGCTCATTCTCCATTTAAAACACGCAGAAAGTGCAAAAGTTCAACGACGGGCAGAGTGTCAGTGTCAGCGAGCAATTATAAGGACCTGCTTCACTAAGCATGTGGTTCACTGACGAATCCATCCGCAGCCTACAGCAACCTGCTATTTTTGAAATCCGGCCCACAGTGACATTAACCTTGTAACACCAAAAAGTGAAAGGTTTGATTGAGCGTTCCCCACGTTCTGAGCGACAGCAGTGAAAAGCACAGAAGGAAATAATTTCAAGAGGGGGGTGGTATAATGTTATCGCAGCGTTAGAAAAATATCTTCCACACTGTATATTTCAGAGAGCCATCTCACATGGAAGAGATTATTATGTGAATGCAGAATATGCAGGGCTGATATTAAGAGTCCAGGCTCTGACCTCAACACTCAATGCAAGCAAACACTTAGCACAGCAGAGACAGGGAAATGAAAATTATCCCAAAAGTGCCCCAAATACACATTAGATCCATTTACTTTAGGTTTTTCCTTTAAAATGACCTCAGTGGTTAATAAGTTATCAAAATAGTTTCTGATTAATTAAACAAATCATTGACGCTACATTATTTATTCACTGTCATATGTTAAAATCTTAAAATGCGATTACAGGAGAAATATGTGTGAGTGGGCTTTGTGCAAGACAACAGTCCTACTTACATCTGAAAAGACAGAGTATTCTACAGAGACCCAACAACCAGCAACAACTCAAGGTGCGACATACTGCAAAACTAATTCAGGCCCCAGAAACAAGTATTCATATTTCAACAACAATCATAAATCAACAGCATTCCATCATAATGCACATCAAATAACAACCAGAGATGTTTCTGGCATTTAGTTTACCCTAATCATATTAGTGTGGTGGAAAAACACACACTCACACAGTCCGAGTGTAATACAACATAAATCAACAATGCCATGAATGCCACAAACTAGCAAAGGGGCAGATTACTGGCAGAACAAACCACCACAAGCTACTGGTCACATCAACATCTTACAAAGCAAGTCGTGGAGAAGAACTACTCAGATATTTTGTTCAAGTTACAGTCACAACACCACAAAGTAGAAATACTCTGTTACAAGTAAAATCCCTGCATTACTTTCACTTAAGAGTTTTAGCACTAATGTAATCATACTTTAGGTCCAAACTACAAAAGTGCTAATTTTGCAGAATGGCACATTTCTTAACATGACTTAACTAGTTACACCTGTCGCATGTCACCCGTGGCTTAATGTTACTGTACAAAACTGGCCTGTGGTCAGTTTTATACATCACCTCATTATACACAGCAGCTTTGAAACAAGATTGATTAAAAAAAATTACACTATTTCATCACAAACTACCCTCAAGACCAATTTTATACTTTACTAGCAACAAATAAGCACAGTTGGTTTAATATTACATAGAATCCATAAAACCGCAGAGCGTGTCCACACTTACTGGTATCTGAAGATAAGGACAGTTGTTCCTCATAGCAACAGAGAACGCAGTCATCACGTTTTCCGTTGATGAGGATCTCTCGGGTGGCAAAGTCACTTCAGTTCATCTTCCTCAGCTTATGTTAAACTGTCAGACGTTCAGTTTCAGAGCAGTTACACCCCAGTAGATCTTCTATACAGTTAATTGTTATTTTGTTTAGCTGCCTGTCACCATAATTCTGTCTTCACCTTGCATCAGTTCTTGTTAACGCTGGGAATGCTAGCTAACATTAGCTGGCTATCTTTAGGCTTGTTTGCTCTCTGTAGAGCCACAGTTTCTCTCTTTAACAGCCCTTTAAAAGTCCTAAATATTAAATGTTTGGCTGTGACATTAAGTTGGCAGTTCTGACTGGTTAGGAAATACCTTTTTTCCACTTAATAAAAGGGTGCAAACGCACTTGGCTCCGCTTCTGTGGACTTGACCTACAAGATTATCCTCTACCGTTACTGGTGCAATACACCCTGTCACCACACAGAATGACTGGGAGTGACCGTTACAATCCAAGGGGGCGCTGTTTCGCCAAAATGAGAAGGTAGCTGTTTAAAACCACGAAGTCTTTATTGAAACGTTAAAATCAGCCCGACTTCACTGCCGCTGATCTTCCATATGATAGACCAAGAAGGAGGGACAGCGATTGATTTTAATGACGATTTATTATTATTTTTCTTCAACATTAATTCTTCAACATTGCACCTGGTCTGAGCAGATATGCATATGCAATTAAATAGAAGTAGGAATTAAACAACCATGCACTTATGTTCTAATTGTCATATATATAATGTATATATGAATGTATGTATGTAACATATAATGATATTTATGAGACGTCAGACTGCAGTGACCAGCTTCCGGTAATAAACTGTTTTTCTATTTTACTTTTCAGTATTTATTCTAGTTTCCCTGCTCTTTTCCAATAAAATGTATATAACTGACACCGTGAGTTGGAAGAGCTATTTATGACATTGTCAATAATGTCATGCACACTAAATGCAGTCTTAATAAAATGCTTCCTTTAGAGCCCCCTTTAAATACATCAATAAACATAAAAAGGTGCAAGATTTCCATAGCTAACGTTACCTCCCTTAGTCTTTGTATCCCTAACTGTTTCAGTAATGGGCAGTCAAGAGCTATTTTTCAAAACCTGTAACTACTGGAAATCAGTTCTGACAAACACACACAAATCAAACCTGCATGTATATTTTATGTCACAATTCATTGTATATATCTGAGGGGTTTATTAACTTCCAAACATACCGCACATGCACTGGTTGCCCATCACCACATCAATAAGTACATAGGATGAAGGAGCTCTTTTGAAATACAACTCAGCCACAGTCAACTATTTTCAGCATGAAGGTACCAAGGAGATCAAACATCGCAGGAGTTTATTAGCATCCAGTGTTTCTCTGCTAACAACCAATAGATAAATAATTTATAGCTTTTACCCAACTGCCGCCTCGCCAAGAACAAGAATGCAAAACAACTTGGCTGGTCTCTGCAAGGCTCTGGAACAGAGAGCTGTTTACAGACTACAAGAGCAAGAAAACAAATTTGTAGGAGCATAGAGACAATTTTGAGCATCTAAAAATAGTCTGCCACGGTGAGGGAAAGACTGTGCATCATTCACACATTTTTTAAGAAAAAGATTTCCTGATGGCTATCTCAGGAATGAAGGGCAGCATTGTCTCACAAACTGTGTTTAGTTCCATCTTGGCCAACATATGGATGCTCTAATCCACAAGGCACTGCGCTGGGTATTTTTTCACAATCATTTGAGCAGATGTTGTGGGACAGGAAGCTGAGGCATTGTGGGCTGATTTTATGAACATGACACCCCTCTTTGCCAAGACTTATGCAATGCTGTGCCGGTGAATCATTAATCACCTGAAACCCAAAACAATGATTTGTATGTGACACTAAATTCTGCAAATATTTGAGGTTTTAAACAACCATATGGAGAAGATAAGGTGCCAGACAAATTACAAACTATGAGTTGAAGAACTTTGGATCAACAAAAAGTCTCCCATGAGAAACAGGTTCCTGTACAAAGATGCCTCTGGTAGCTTGTCTTTCAAGAAGTCCTGGTTGATGACCTTTGACCCCTTCACTGTCCTTAGACCTGCTTCGGACTAGTGTTTAACAGACAGAGCATAAATTCATCAGGATTTTTATTGTGACATTACTTCTCAATATTATCATTGCACACAAAGACAACACTTTCTTTATTTGTGCAATTAAATATCATTATTTTCCAATGTGCATGACATTTCATTACAGCATGTGACTCAATAAATAAAGATTAACTTAATTTAAGACTTACTGGAGCCAAATCTGAAGCAAAACAAGATAATTAACAATTATTCTTTATCAAACCCGCAATCATTTCTCTTTTTTGCACTTTTGTTGCAGCAGAGTTGCTTGTTTTCACTTCCAACAGCTACAGAGCCTCATTAGCATTCACGTTTGATATTCACACTCATTTTGGTTTCGTTTTGGCCTCCACCAACTCCTGAAGCAAACACCTGAACACTATGTTATCCAACTCTTTGTTGCTGTCAGGCACGCAGCAACAGGGAAAATACCGCACCACAGGTTTTTCACAGCTAGAAAATGTTTTAGAGTAGTGAAACTGAACCAGAACAGTGAAGTTGCAGGCCCAAAAACCAAAACAATGAGATGAAAGATGCTAAGATGCTCCGTAGTGAAACTCAGACTCTGGTGACTATTTTCTGTGGGTTTGACACTACCTCTTTTCACATACCACCATGTGATCCATTGATAAGAAATTGAGAATGGTACTATAGCTTTTTTAATAGGAAAAAACAAAAGAATAAAATGTGCAACGTGCAGTTGGTTCAAATGGCATGTTAAAGCATCACTCCCCTTAAAAGCTTAGTCCAGTAACTGCAGTGGTTTTGCAGTCATTAGCTGCTTTCAAGCTCCGCAACAGAAGTCTTTAAACAGGGAGGTATAACTTCAACAGTTAAGAGTTAAAACACAAATGAGGGATTAAAGAGGCTGAGAAACAATGAAGGTGAAAAACAAGAGCCAATCTAATTAAGATCTCAATCACTCAATTAGATTTGAGCAGGAGAAACAAATGGCAAATAAATTCTTTCATCATAACAACCAGTTTAATTGCTCCAAGACGAAGCACTGACATCTGGCATGCCCCCTCCAGACTGCTGAGTGTGTGTGTGAATGGAATGAAACACACACACACACACACACACACACACACACACACACACACACACACACACACACACACACACACACACACACAGAGCAAGAGAGGGATTTTGGTACAGCAACATGAAGGGATTGGAAGGGCGGGAGTTCAATGATGAGTGTGCTTTTACTGAGCCCTGACTGCGTTTATGAGCGTGAAACTGCCCGAGTGCAATGGAGCAGCAGCCTGGTTTATCCATCCGCACTTCACCCACATGGTCAGCGGAGAGTGGTTGAATTAATGGGATTGGGGGGCCGTTTTTTTTTTTTTTTTTTTTTTTTTCCCTCATGAGAGCATGGTTTTTCAGACAGCGAATGAGGCCACTGGCTCTTTAAGAGAGAGGAGATGCGGTTTGGGTTGACACACAAACATGCGGCCTGCGCGTCGGTAGATGACCTGGGAGAGTTTGCAAGGCACAGGAACTGTGGCGGTGGCCTGAGGTGCTGTGCCAAAAACAAAAGGCGAACTCAAAGAGAGCATTCACTTCTCTTCCCTCAGCCTCTGTTTCGCAGTACTCAGCTGCACCACGTCTTGTTATGAGTCTGTCTAACCACTTCCTCATGCTGCTGGCGGAGAGGTCAGGGTTCAGTCAGGTCCTTTGACAGCCAGAACAGGCTGCAATAACAAGAGTTCTTGAAATGAGAACTCTCTTTTCATTTTCTCTGTGCAGCTACTACATTTTTCCCCCCTTCCACCTACAACCCCTCTAGCTTCCCTCCTGTATCCAAAAAAGTCATATTTTTCAGTGAATTTGTCTCAGAGGTGGCCTTAGTCTGTAACAAATAAAATAATAAATAATACTTTATTTATCCCACAGTGGGGAAATTGACACCCATTTAGCATGTCAGTATCATCCTAACACTGTCGAATGTTTGTCTGGAGTGAATTAAGGTCAAAACCAAGCCTTTTCTTAGGGGATTTTGAAATGAACCAAATAGCCACAGATTCTGAAACAGCATTCGCGCAAGATGTCGGACATGTTGCACAAAAATGATGAAATCTATAAAAATTTGAATAAAGAAAATGGAGGAGCTCAGCGCGTACTGCTGCGCCGTTGGATTGTGGTTCCCTGATCTCAACTCACACGCATCAAAACGCAGTCTTCTCTGTGGGGAGTGGCACTGTGAGTGAAGTCAGTCCTCTCATGTTGTTGCTTTTACAAAAGGATCTCAGCGGCATCGTGAGCCGAACTGATGGGGCTATGCTGCTCTCTCCTGGCTAAGACTGATGCTGCAGCTGTAATACGACATCCACTGAAAGCTTCATTTACCGCATGTCCATAAACTCAACAGACCACAACACTAAACGCACATATGAAGAGGGAAACCACTAAATGGCAGCTTTTCGCTTTTACCTTTAAAATAAACATAGGGTAAGTTTTTTTCAAATGGTTAATCTTAGTTAAATAGAAGCTGAAATTAGCCTCTTTCTCATCATTGTCAAAGATTTCATTCACTAATATTTCTCATGGTATTGGATATGTCATTCACATTTACTCAGAGTCCGCAGATTAGAGTATTTTAGGTTTTATGGGCACCACACCTCAGCTAAAATCGTCATGTTTCATATAACCTCGGTAAAGAGGTTACACGTCCCCTCTAACCTTACTTTATTCTGTACTTACACTGTTTTAATGGCTGCACTACAACAGCAAGTGGTTGTATTTTTATACTTTTCTTCATAATTCAACATGACATATTAAGCAACTCTGTGATAGGGGGTTGAATTTAAAACAAACTTTGTCATAAAGGTTACTTTTTCACACATAAGGCTTTTTAAAATCACATTACAAGTGACACCTTTATGAATCATGGAGGTTTGATGCTGGTCCAGTTGGTTTTAACTGGCTATAATCCTCGCGCTAGTTGTGAAAATGTGTTAAGGAGGCACATTGTAGAGACTGTAGTTTGCCATATTTCACACCATGTGGGCTGATTATGCTTTTCTCAGGATTTGTGCTGGTTGTTGGGTTGCACTGTAATCTCTCTGTTGACCCACTTATTGAATACAAGATTCGCTCTGATGGTGCGATGTTCTTGCACTCGAATGTGTAAAAATTACCACACAAACAGGTCAAAGTCCATGCAAACAGCCATATACTCACAAGTGCATAACAATTCCTCCCACATATGTCCGACGGCCATGTCAAGCTGCAAATACACCAGTTTGAATCCCACTTGTAACTTTGTTTTTCTATACAAAACAACCAACACTCTATTCTTCAAACCTCATATATCAAAACTCCAAAAACAAATGATAATCTTTTCCATCTCTTAACATTTATGGATAACCCACTAATTAAAAAGCTACTCTGTGTAAAAATCCAGTTCCTGCTCTTTGAGGACAATGGACACAACAAGTGTCCAGTTCCTCATTTAATCTTCGATAGCTTTGAGCGGCCAAATTAAAAATCAAGAATGTCCTCCACTTCCTTCTGTCAATCTGTCAACCTGACAAACAGCACCTTCTGGTTTCCAATATACTTAGACAAAAAATATATAAATTATTGTTGTGCTGCCACAACACAAGACATTTAGGGCACTATAAAGTAATTACCGGCATGCTGAAGCTATTTCACATATTAACAATTAAATCAAATGGGTCAGACAGCAACAATAAAAAGCAGATGCAGCATGCTGAAGACAGACTGCTGAGACTTGACGCTGGAAGTAGTTTCATCGCACAAGTACCAGATGTTTACATTTGATCTTCCAGCAAGCAGCAGTTCACAAGCCCAGAGGGAGCGTGTTGGTATTAATAGGTCAGAATGGTGTGTGTGATATATAAGACAGCTAAGTGGGTCGGAGATGTGGTTCCAGCAATGCTCTGATGGGTTCGCAGGCGGACTTGGGGGGTGTATTTGCACATTTCTGGCAAGGGTGTCCATCGAATGGCTTTGACCTCTCAGGTTGAGTTCAATATTTGTTGTGCGGATGATTTATAAATATTTCCCTTTGGTCTCGCCAAGGGCAACGTATCTTGCCAAGGGAACGCTCTCTCTGAAGTGAGGCCATGAGAGTCAGGCCTGTGAGATGCCTGCATGCTTACACACACCTCACATGAATGTATTCACTCACTCTCTCTCTCTCACACACACACACACACACACACAAATTCTACTGTAAATCTGCAGCTCATCAAAGCCAAATAACCCTGATCAGGTGAACAGGAGCACTTCCCACGGGACTACAAACCAGAGCGCCGGAAACCTCCAATCATTGCGAATTTGCATCAAAGGCACAAAGAGGCAGTCAGTGTTGAACAGGGCTGAGATGACAGAAAGGCAAACGCTTTGACACTTAGACAATCTGAAGACAACACTCTGTATTTAAACCCTCAAGTTATGTTTAATGAGGAAAGGAAAAAAAAAGGGCAATTAAATTAGGTTAGTGCACAGCGGGGGTGGACGTCATGAGAGAGAGCCGCAGAGGCACGTCTTTTTCTGCCTGAATATCAAAAAGGTTAGAGTCAGTGATCAAAAACAGGATGGCATTCACTGAACGTCACAACAACCAATTAGGACTGCGGTATTTACTTTTCAGGTAGATACGGAGAAGATGAAAAAAGGCAGCCGAGTTCATTTTTTCTTATTTTATGTAAACAAAGTCAGTGATGGACATGCTAACCACAAATAATATATTCAGCCTGATGCAGCCATTTGGATCTTTGCGCCACTGCAACATTGAACATGACATTGTATTGACATCTGAGCTGCTGCGATCAGGGATTTAAATGTTCTGACACATGATTTGACTCCTTGCATTTAGTGTTTTCTGTGGGATCTGAACACCACAACTCATACTCATAATATTGAGCCATTCCACAGTGTAAAAGATACTCAAAAGCAAGTGTTAGTGACATTAGTGAAAGCATGTAGGTACTTCATGCCAAATGTACATAACGTATCCATGGTGAAAGTACTCATTATGCCAAATGGATAAACACCAGTTCTAACATAGTCACCAATACCTGCATGACTAAACAAGTTTATCATGCTATCAGTCGCAGCTTGAACTTATAAAGCACGTGGTTAGCGCACATGTTAGACGGTGGTACCAAACATTTTGCCATTGCGGCTGCTGGGGCTGAAGTTACAAAGTATATTGACAGTCAGTTGATCTGTCTGCATCATGTTTTGTAAGAACATCACACGCTTTGTACGTAAAGTCTTAATCTATGCAAAGTAGCTAGAGCTGTTAAATAAATGTAGAGAAATAAAAAGTAGACTAGTTTCCTCTGGAGTGTAGAGCAGTAGGAGCATGAAGTAGCCTGTCGAGTATATATTTTGGTAAAACAGGAAAATCACTGAATAATGTTTCATTTGTACAACCGACATATTAAGGATAAAATGAAGGAGCAACTTTAGATAAAGAACAACAAACTTGTCATTTTGGACACACATGCCTACAACCTGAGGAAAACCAATTGAAACTTAAATATAAAATGATCTTATTCATCTTCTTATTCATCTTACAAGATTAATATAATGTTTGCGGTTTCACCTTTGCAGCAGATGATGACTGTGAGCCATGTTGACCAAAGATTACCAAGAGTGGAGAGAACAGATGTCTCCGTTTTACTGCCCATTTACATCATTTACAACTGCTGCCCAAAGAAAAGAGTCTCCTTTTATGTGTCTAATTAGATGGTGTGAGAATATGGCCTTGTATTGCTTGTTCAGCTCTTAACCACCAGCTCCATCCTGTAAAGCTGATTTGAAGTCAGACTGAGTTAATATCTACGATCCAGCATGACAATAACTCAGCGAATGAAACCACAGCTCAGACAGGAGGGAGAGACTTTGAGTGTTTGACCTTTAGACCTCCTCGCTACTGAAATCCCAGCTCTGTGGAGGAAATGAACACCCTGAACCACTATATCACCATCAGCCCACTACAAAGCAAAGTGAAAAGCTAATTCATGTTGGGTAAGAGGAAGCAAATTAAGCAAAGAGTCGGACATACAAATGAGTCTCAGTCGGGTCTCATTGGAAAACAGTCAGTGGCTGTTCAAGAGCACCGCACTTCTGTATCTTTTGCGCCTTCTTCAAACACCTGCCCCTACCCCAGTTAACCACTGATGCATAACCGTGTAATATCCCATGAGCGTTTGGCTAAAAGGGCAAATGATTTGGGCCTTTTTTCCATCCCCAATATTATAGTAATAGTTTGAGACTTTGGGGAATATACTAATTTGCTTTTTTTCCTAATAGTAATAATCAAACCTCTCTCATGAGTGTTAAGTGAGGCGCTGGAGGTGGGAGGTAACAGCTTAGCTTAGCACCACTGCTCCCAGCTGCTGTGAGTCAGAAACATGACCCCTAAAAAAAAAACCCAACAACTTAGATTTGATGTTTTTACCTTCCCGTTTGCCTGCTGATGAAACCATCATATATATTTTGTTAATTAATCCACTTTTGAGGTGCTGCTAGGTGGACTTTGCTAGCCAGGCTAGTTGGTTCTCCATGCTAATCCAAGCTAACAGTCTAGAGGTAAACAGTTAGCCTTGCTCACTCCACAGTCATAAAATACAGCGGCTACTGCACCAGCACCTGTGCAGCTCAACAATTAACATTATTATCTTCTTTGTTTCATTCATACACAAAGAGAAATGTGTTTTTACACTGAGATACATTTCCACATATTTCCAGATACTCAGCTGGTGGTGGGCGGTGGGTGGTGGTCTTTCCGCTTGTTGTACTACCAAAGCATTCTTGAAATAATGCTTGGGTTTCTTACAAATACAGTACCACTGTAGAGAGCAAAAGCCTAAACATCCCCACCACTCAGCTTTCTATCTCGATCTTCAGAGCTGAGTAATATGTAACAGTTATCCTATTTACATGTAATAAACCTTCTCTGTAGCACTGAGGCACCCTTCGTGTCAGTGGGCTGTTTCGGCTGAATTGGCGACCGAACCAGCATGCCATCTCAAGACACCGCAATTGAAAATGGAGCGGCTCCCAAACGCCAACATCAAATCGAAGTCATTCCTCCAGACTCACAGCTTTTCATCCAGTCCTCATCATGGAATCAAACACAGCTTTTTCCAACCGCACTAACAAGCTCG
This sequence comes from Datnioides undecimradiatus, assembly GCA_008933995.1. Classification (NCBI taxonomy): domain Eukaryota; kingdom Metazoa; phylum Chordata; class Actinopteri; order Lobotiformes; family Datnioididae; genus Datnioides; species Datnioides undecimradiatus. The sequence continues at coordinate 885,605 of WARS01000047.1, read as the reverse complement.
AGCTAACACCCTCAGGCCGAACCCAACGTCTTAAAGATGATTGAAGCAGCCAGAGGTGGCCTCAGCCATGTTTCCAAGCACCAAGCAACCCCAAAAGCCTTATCCTATTAAACCACATACACCGTCTCATGTGTTGCGCCACGAGCAGACATGCGAAACTGGGGCGATTTTCCGTTTGAGAGCGAGAGATTATTGTAAAAGAAGTGGTGGGAAGGATGACAGTCAGAAGGGAGAGGGAGATGTGGTGGTTTGGGCCCATCTGTTTCTTGCTAAGTCAATGAAGGGAGGAAGAAAAGCTGAGCAGATACACTAAGCATTAGTGGTTAACCAACTACTAATGAGGGAAAAAGAAAAACATTGAACTCAGATGAAACCATTTAGTATACAGTGGTGTACAATGTCCTTATTGGGTTTCAGGGAAAGATGGCCAACACTCACGTAAGACTCATGTGTAATAACCAAAGGAATAAAAAGAAGTGGAGGAGGTTGGGCCTGTTTCTAATCTATCTGTGTGTGTGTGTGTGTGTGTGTGTTTTAACCCATCCTCAGAGTCCAGGAATCTGTTTTAATACATGTATCCAATACATGTACTTCCACACCTTTGATACACTGTCCGGGGCACTGGGCTCTGGTGTTGCCTTGGCATGTAAAGCTTGATCCTTCTGCCAGGGTTTTGGTGCTCGAGGGTTTTCATTCCTCTGCTCGCCTCTCTTCCCTCATATACCCCCAAAGCCTTCTCCCTCAAAGCTCTGGAATAAATCCTGGGAAATGAGAGGGCCTCCTGCCCTCTTTGCTGCTACTCATTCCCAGGTGTGCAAATCACAGGTCAACCCGGGATCAGACGGTAACTCTGCCAATGTGTTAGATAAAAGAATAATAAATGACGGCAGATAAAGAGTACCGGGGGATGTGAGGTGAGGAGCAAGAGAAAGGTGAGAAGTGGGGAAAGAAAAAGAAACAAGATGAAATAAAGGAAAGAGATGGAAGAGACAGAGCTTGGCTTTGGGAATGTGAGCCATGCTGAAACCATTCAACTCAAATCAGCACCATGTGTCCTCCAGAGCCTTATTATCCCATAAATGAACTTTATTGAGGCAACAAAGTGCTTTGGAGCTCTGCAAAAACATTAAAGGGGCCTCGCCTGTCTCGGCCTGGAGCCAAGAGTAGTCCGATTCCTCAGGGGACTAATGAAAAAAAGAGGGGCCCCTGGCCTCGTGTTCACTGCCCCCAGCGTGGCCTCACAAGCTGGCTGGCCGGCCGGCCCTGCTTGAGTAATGGCTATTAGAGACAGAGAAATAGTTAGCAATTACACCAGGGAGACAAATATGGCACAGACCTCTTGACTGACCTGACCTGTGGTATTAACCAGGAAGGAAGGATGACAGATGAAAGGTAAAACAGCAGGAAGGAAGGAAGCAGTGGGCAGAAGGAGGAAATGAAAACACGATACGATAGGGCAGCAAGGATAGGTGACTGGGCAAACTAACCCAGCGTCCTTTTGCAGATGGTGCACACCCAAAATGCGACTTTCAAAGTCGATGTGTGGTATGCCTATAGATGGTTCTGTCCGAAAGTCATTTATGTCCTTTTTGAATTAATGGCAAACCATCCATTGTTTTATTTGAGGATATGTAGTTTTATTATGACACTGGCTCTGAAACCTTTATCATTTCAGTGGATATTGTGCTCACATGGTGTGTTTTACTAAAGAAAGTGGTGTAAATGAGATCAAACTGACTGACAAACGCAATTATTATTAATAAAGAGCACTGTTTGGTTTCTGCCAGCTATAGCGGCCTGTGTGTGCTACATCTAAAAGGGGAATCCCACTGATTTTGGACATCAAAGTCCATGTACAGGTCCCGGAGAGGGTACCACTGCATATATATGAACATGAGGAAAGTTGCATGAAGCCTTGAGTGGCTCCACAGAAAAGCCGCACAAAGTCTGATGAATTGCTTCAAGTGATGTCACTCGCGGCAACCTTGGTTGGGTCTGAAGGCTACAAGTTTGAAAATGAAAAAAACCTGTTGGTGCGGCGTTAGAAAGAAGTGAGCTTACCAGACCTCTGTAGCCCGCTCCTCATCTATGCTTGAGGCTTGTGGGTTGAGGTTACATTAACCGCGACTAGAATAACAAATCCAAATCTCTGACAGAACTGTTGGCGGTCCGGTTGCGTTGCGGGTAATGAAGGTTTGCAGAGAGAGAAGAATGTGTGGAGTATAAAAGACAATATCTCTGTTGCATATATTTAGATCCTTTTCTGTAAACTAAGACATTAACAGGGGTGTGGTGTTAAATTAGTGGAGTGAAAGAGAATTTGACGACAGTGTTTTGGTCTTTGGCTTAAACAGATTAATCTGTCCGTGTAGGAGACGAAAGGTGAAAATAACCACCTCAGTAATAAAAGTGAGGAGAAAAGAGTTTGACTGAACTATTTCATGTGTCAGGGAGCCGTATTAAAAGTAGTTGCGGCACTTCCTGTGCACAGGCCTCTCCGTTTCTCTATGGCTAACAATGAGAAAGAACTGCCGCAGAGGTGGCACACTGCTGTGTGAGATGACAAACGTTCGTGACAGCTCAGAGGACTGGAAGCAAAGATGTGGGTGTGTATCTGATGTGTATGTAACCACCCGCCTGCTTCCTCAGCCAGTTTACCACTCATGAGGCATGCGGTGGACGGCCAGGGTCTATTCCAACATAAATAACGTCTCTGATCCTTCTTGGGATGACGAATTTTATAAAGATGGGATTCTTTGCGGCCGGGAAAGGGGTTACAATGGTAAACCAAATGGCCGCAAGTAGATGTATGGGACTGATTAGGAGCCTGGAAATGAGATTAAAGAGAGATCTACCAACAGATTGAATTGTATTTGCCATAATTGCTGAGAACAGCTTATTCAGTGCAGACCGCAAAAAAAGGGAATCATAAAACTGAGGAAGGAGGAGGAGTAGAGAGGAGGGACGGCTGCCACTTGAAACCAGCAGGATTTTCTCAAAGGAATCAAACCAGGACCAGGACAAGTCTTGTATCAATTAGAGGGTGTGTGCATGTTGTGTGTTTGTGTGTGTGAACAGAGGATGGGAGAAGGAATGAATTAGCTCTTGCTCATAAACTTCGAGGTCTGCTTGAGGCTTGCATTAGTGATTTTTTTTTTTTCCAGTATTAGTAATCTTGATCATTTTTAAAAGCCAACTGAACCACATCGTACTTTGTAAATGTGAAATTCGCCTGTGCTCAGTGACTGTGCGTGCCATGACCTCTGTGACGGGAGCTTTAATGAAAAATAAATCTTTTGAAGATACGCCCCCCCCCCCGCCAAAAAACAAAAAAACAACAACAGACAAATCAATAGAAGAGCAGGCTCAAAGATAAAAGTAAGCAGTGTGTGCCAGAGAGCTACTCGCTCTCATTCCTGGGTTGATTGTACTTAAAGCGAAACCACATGAACTGAGCTGTTCCCACAAGGGAAGGAAGAGTGGAGCTAAAAGCACACATACAGTACAATGTATGACTTAAAGCCCCTAAATAGCCAGTATAGCTTTGTAATATTAAATATCAATGACTAAATAAGCAACAAACATTTAAAGTCATGAACTCAGACAACCCACATCATCAGATTGTGTAGGGAAGATCTGACAGCGATCTGGTAACAGAAGAGAGAAAAGAAGAAAGAAATCCACAACTGGTGTGATTAAAATAGTCAAATCCTGAAAATTCAGCGTTAACGTAGAAACTCTTTACTCACGGACGACTGAGAAAGTGAGTTTTCAGGACATGTGACATAAAAAGTCAGAGGAAGTAGTGAGATAGTCAAAAAGTTCCATCCTTTGTCTTTCCCAACAAACAGAGCAGGCGGTCAGTGGGTCTCCACAGTCATCAAAACACATCATCTGAGGACCTCGGTTTGTGCCTGTTGATTAAGCACACAGAGACATTTCACAGCACAGTACTTCCAAAGTCAGAAGGATATATCCTCTGGAGAACATCAACGTTTCATCGTCACCTATCCAGTAGGTGCTAAGGCTATTCTGTCTTGACCACAGCACAAATGTGGCTAAACACTGCAGATGGTTCTTTAGTGTTGTAAAGACAAAATACTGGACTGAAGGAGTAGTTTTCTATGTTAGGCACTTTTATTGATTTTGTATTACTGATTCACAAACACAAATATTATTGCCAACGAAAACCAATTTAAACAGATTGGTATACAGTATATTCACTTTGAGATTTAACTGGATGCAACTGTTAAATGTTAACGGTTAAGGAGGGACAGAGAGAGAGAGAGGCTGGAGAAAATCGTGGTAATAACAAGATGCAAGAGGTAATGTTCTCTACATTTTTGGCTGAAATATAAAAACAGGGTGACTAAGTTAACTTGGTGAGGTGTGTTAGCTGTAAGGTAAAGACAGGAGTGCTTCAATAACTACGGTTTAGGGGTCGTCTATCCACATAAATAAAGGGATCTCTTCTGTTCAAATGGCATCCTACGGTAAATGTTACCCTGAAAGTGTGTTGTGCCGTTCTACTTCCAGACCTGCTGAATATCGTAAATGTCACACTGTAGTACAGTCATTAAAGTAGTACAAAGCTATGAAAAATATATCAGTGTAAAGGCATAAGAGACTCGCTCAACAATCACAACAGCACTACACTACACCGTCAAGAGTCACAAAGAGCTGGCTCAGGGGTACGCAACCCTTGTTCTGGGAGAGCTGCAGAGCACAACGCTGCGTCGATGAGGTTTTATATTAAGTCCAGCTTAACCGGGGACATCTGTCTTGTTTTCAAAGATGCTTCTTTAAATGTGTTGGTGCACAGCGACAGATAACATTGGATGATGCTCTGTTAATTTCGGTTTATATTCACAAATCACATTCTCTCAGCTATCTGTGAGCTTTATAATAAACATCCCTGGTGTTGAGTACAAGCGTGCAGAGATCGCAGCTTCCAAAAACAACTACTGCCCACCCCTGGGCCACGCCGATTATTACAGTTTCTATCAACTTGGCCTGCCAAGTCTCACCACTAGAGGACACTCTGGTTTCAACAAAAAGGACGACGTGCCACTGCAAACTGTAGGACACAGCAAGAGATCTCCACTTCACACCCCCATGACTCAAACCAGACCGTGTGAGTGATGCAACCGTCAAATCTGTCACGTTACTATCTACCATATAACAAAATGGCGAGCAGTTTTAGATTTGGATGGTTTCTACCCTCTTCGGGTCTTTGGATTATTTTGAAAAGAAAAAAACAAAAACAAAAACAAACGTGTGATAGTTTGGACCTCCAGAAGATGGAAACTGTGCCACGAAATGAGCACAGTCTCGAGAAAGCAGCTGAAGTGTTACAAGTGACATGAACAAGGACAGATTCAAGTCTATCTTCAAACAACGCTCAGATGCCCATATGTACATTTGGAGAGTTACTGAATGCCGTCGTGATTTTCTCTGTGCATGCTGAACCTGAGGTGATCCTCTGATTACGGATTCCAGTGCGAGGACATCAGCTGGAGTTAACATCAGGCTTCAGAGTTTGAAGTTACAGAGATTATAGTGATGTCCCTGCAGCTCAGCAAGGAAACACTATCTGAAGACTGATATGACTGATTCACCCCGGGATCCTGCATCTGATTCTTCTTAGGAGGGCTGCCAATCAGATTACAGAGATCAGTAACTCCGTCAGTGTACAGATGGGTATTTGACTCTTGTATTAAAGGATAAATTAACAACTTTTCAAGTCTGTCTTACTCGCTTGCCCATACGTTCAATGAAACAGCTTCTGCCAACTCGTATAACAAGAGGTAACATCTTGAATGGTTTCTCCTTTAAATACTGAATCCTCCCTCCGATCACTTACACTGCATGTGCATGAGGTACGACAGTATGAACAGGAGGAAATACTACAAGCAAGCCAAACCTCTTTCAGTGGTCATTACGGGCAGCTGTGTAAAGATAAAACTTGAAAAACTGCAACGCATCCCTCAAATTCCAGCAAAAATTGCCGTTATACATGAAAACATAGTGTGATAAAGCTGACTGCCGGGTGGGAATGTGAAAAGTGGTCTGTGTTCATGTCCATTTTACTGTTCAGCTGAGCATTTAAAGAGTGAGTGATCTATGATGATGAGATAAAGCTGCATGGAAATACACAGATTTGCATTTTAACCTAGGACCGATTGGACAGAAATGTGTGGAATCGTATTTTCTGTGAGAGAAAGTGAAACTCCTGTATATAACTGTGTGTAGAGCAGTAAATCAAAGTTGGCTCACAGGTCATACAGGATTACAGGAATTCATACAATAGTATTTTTTTAAATTAACTGACTTTTTGCACTTGCTGCATTTCTACTGAAAGTGAAATAACACATTTGTATGTAAAATCTGCACTTTTATCCACAAAACAGTGATTTAGATATTTGGAAAACTGTAGTGCAGCCATACTACATAAACATGGATGTCAGAGCAGCCAAACGCGCACACACACACACGCGCACACACACACACACACACACACACACACACACACACAGGGCACCCACAGGGGCCACAGCAGGGACACTCAGCAGTGGGAGATGTGAAAATGAGAATTTGAGTCAGCAGGTAGCATTTTGTTGCAAGACGCTCTAACACACAAACTCCTGTCTCATGCGGATGATCTGCAGTAAGGCAGCCTGGACGTCCTCATCCATGTGGCCCTGCAAGAGGAACACAAGACAGGCATCTGTTAGTGCATGTCTACCATATTTCTCACTGGGAGTCTGTTGTCATTTACTCATACAACCGATCATTCTGCGCTTTGGTTCAGGTCCACTTACACCCACATCAGTCCATATTTTGGTTATGCCATTCTGAGATTTCCTGTTTTGATTAATGAATGTGCTGCTTGCTCCTACAGGATTCGCAACCACTACATTCTCCTGATCCATCTGCCGCTGCTCAAATAATCAGCAAGCATTTTCCAACACCTTGTACCCGAGCGTAAACACATGAATTCCCTCTTGCTGATGGATGGTGACAATGTGGTGAAAGTTGTCTCAAAACTTGAAATCAACAGAAGCACACCCACTGGTTAATAAAACAGGTATCATTCACCGGTTGCTGCAGTGTGATCATCTGTTGTTTCAATGTGCACTGCCGGTGGTTCACACTGTCCTTCCGAGAGCTGTTAAACCTTTCCAAAATGTCGATTGCAGGCTAAGCAGAGCCACGCTGCAGCTGGTATTACAGACCAACGTGTGTTAGAACGGTTTTTAAGCTCATGTTTGCTCCTCTACACCTCTACACCCACACCATAAGTGTCAAAACAATGCCCAAAGGTTGACGAAAACATCTTAAATGTTGAACACTGAATAGTTTAGATGAATGATTTTTTTGACTCAGGTCAGCCTTTAATCACATAATTTGTCTTTTTTGCAATTAGGTGTGTTTTGATCAAATCAAATGTCTCATTTCCAAAACAAGGTAAATTTAAAGGCACTTTAATCAACTGTTCTTTCATGAACTTTGCTCTCAAATTTAGTCTCTGAATCTGTGTCTATTGTTCTACAAATATTAATTAAAACAGTTCAGGACAGTGACACAAACATCCTTTGCACACGATGTGCAGAGTTTAAGAAGGAATTCAGACAGCTCTCAGCTTCAATAAATAAACATACCTGTGCTGCACTGAGAAGATGAGTTCGATAAATTGAAACCACCTCCCTGTGCTGCCTCTCAGCATCCTTAGAGAGAAGAAGGGGTGAAGGAAGACAAGGAGATGACAAAGTATTAACTAGGAAGCCTCAAATCTAGTTCCATTTGACTTAGAACAAGGAAAGCATGCATTTTCCCTAAAGTGGTTCATTTACTACATGAAAGCAGTAGAGGGGGTTTTAACTGATGTAGTTTGGTTCCTTATGTTTGCTGACCCCTCGGCTACTGCGCTTGTTCTTCAGTCAGTGTAATTACATTATGTTAACGTAATTTTCAGTAATGCATATGTTAGCATGTGATGCATGTCCACTCACAGCCAGCTGTTGCTGGAGGCTCTTGATCTGTGCTTGGAGTGTGTCAATGTGCTGTGTCTGTCTCTTATTGGGCGCGTTGCTCGTGTACGCCAGCTGGGACAGACCATTCAGTGCCTGCTTCAGTCGCTCGACGTCTGTCAGCAACTCTGTGATCTGACACGTGCGCGCGCACGCACACACACACACACACACACACACACGTTAATATTCATACATTTTTCAAAGAGTTGTCAAGCACAGTACATTAAGCTATAGTGAAACAAACAATCTGACTAACAACTGTAGCTCAAGTAATACAATCTTTACTACTTACTTTAATGTATAGTATAGTATAAATGTTTATTACCTTCTTGTCTTTGGCTTCAGTCTGCTGAGCTGATGTCTGGATCCTCCTCTGAAGGTCACAGATGGTGCTGAGTGACTCATCATATCTTTCTTTCAGCTCCCTAATTTCTCTTTCGATGGCACGTCCCTTCTCCTGGACGGCCTCCATCTCCACCCTGGCCCTGCTCTCACCCTCCTTCGCTCGCGCTGTGTCTTGATGGGCCTCTTCACGTTCCTCTGCTAAGCTCATTAGTTTGTTGCTCAGGTTGGCAACCTCCTCCTCCAGCTGCTGCTTCTCCTTCTTCAGCTGGTTCATTTGGTCTTCCTTGTAGCGAATTTCCTCGAGAGCCTGCGTGGCTTGAAGGAGCTCGGATTGCAGGGCAGACACATCTTCAGCCCTCTGAGCATTGTTCTCCTCCTCTTCACGAAGAGCCATACGTAGCTTAGCGACTTCAGCCTCCAGGGCTTCCTCGGACTCGGCCTGTTGCTGCAGCAAAGAGGCCTGATCCCTGCGACTTTCCTCCAGTTCTTTCTGTAAGGCACAAACCCTCTGGGCTTCCGCCTGCTGAGCCTCTCTTGCTTTCTTGCAGTCGCCCTGTGCTTGCTGCATGGCATCATTGAGGGCTTTTAGCTCTGTGTCATATGTTGCTATCCGAGTCAACTCAGATTTCAGACGGTCCTGGAGGTTCTGGATCTGACTGTTACACAGGGCATTCTGGTCTTGAAGATCAGCTTTCTGAGCCATTACCTCCGTGTGCTGCTGCTCTACGTTGGCCAACTTCTGAGCCAGTTCCTCACATTTAACTTTGAACTCTTCCTCCACATCCTTGTGCTTCTCACTGGAAACTAGAGCAGAGTCGAGTCTCTGTTGAACAGATTCAATCTCAACCTTTAGTTTCTCTTTCTCCTGTTTGCTGCCCTCTCCAGCCGACCTTTCTTTGTTATACTTTTCTTCCATTTCCAACAGCTTGGCAGTTAGTTCCTTCACCTGGAAGACCAAAGACTGCTCCTTTTCCTCGGCCACTGTCAGTGGGATAAACTTCAACTGAATAGCTTCCTGGATGGTATCAAGTTCTCTCTTCTGGGCCTCTAGTTCTTGAGTAAGCCTCACTGTTTCCTCCTGAGCTGACACATACATTGCTGACACTTGGTTTGCTCTGTTCTCTGCTTCCACCACAGCAGCATTTAACTTGTCTGTGGTGGCTTTGTGGTCTTTTACACTTATGGAGTCTTTTTTCATCTCCAACAGGGCTTTTTCCAACTCTTCTTTCAACTTATCATTTCTTTCTTTCACATTCTTCAACTCTTCCCCACTTTCTTTCTCCTTGGTCTCCAACTTCAACATCTCAGCTTTAACACTTTCTAATGCGGAGCTTAACTCCAACTTCACTTGCTCGTGCTGCTGTCTGGGAACATACTCTCCTTCCAAGCTCTGTTTTAGAGTCTGGCTCTGTGTGGTCAGCTGCACACACTCTTTATCTCTGTCTTCACATTTCCTCTGCAAAAGTTCAACTTTCTTCATCAGCTCTTCATTCTGAGACCTCAGAGTGTTCAGTTCATTCTGTTGTGTCTCACTGGAAGTTTTCAGACTGCTGATATTCTCCTGCATGGCGGCCCTCTCTGTTTGTAGCTGCTGGACTTGTGCCTCTGCCTTTCCGTAACGCTCACTGGCTTCCACCAGTTTGTCCTCCAGCTCCTCGAAAGCCGTTACCATGTTCCTCCGAGTCTCCTCATGGTCCTTTATGGGTATAAAGTCCATCTCAATCCTGCTGTTGAACTCGTCTAGCTGCTCTCGTAGTATCTCTCTTTCCTCCTCACTCTCCTCGACCTCGTGAATCAGAGCCTGGCTTTTAGCGGTCAAATCCACCAGTTTCTTCTTCAATGATGCATTTTGTTCTTCAAGAGCAGCCCGTACCCTCTGTTGCTCCTCGGCAGCCACTCCTCCTCCCGTGGATGACGGGCTGTCCAGCTTTCGATGGAGCTCGGCCACCTCCTCCAGCACACGATCGTAGTCTTCCCTCAGCTCAGCCAGCTGACGTTCCTTTTCGTCGACGGCGTTGGTCAGCAGGTTTTTCATATTGTCGAACTTCTCAGCAGGTACTGTGTTGCCGTGTTTTGTCTGCGTGTCCTTCAGCTGGGCTTCCATTTCTAAAAGGGTTTCTGCTAGTTCATCTCTTTCTGCAGTCAGAGCTCCCAGCTCTTGGTTAAGCCTTTCTGCCTCAGCTGCGAGCTGGCTTTCGCTGCTCTTGTACTCCTCCAAGGCTTTCTCGCTTTGTTTGAGGCGGTTACGAACTCGACCAACCTCAGCTGAAGCCCCTTCATACTTCCCCTTGATATCTTGGAGCTGCACACGCAGTTCTTCCACTGCCTGGCCTCCTAGGTGTTCCTTAACAGCGACAACATGGGCTTGCAGTTGTTTGACCTTGCACTCGGAATCAAGCATCCTCTTCTGGACGTCCCCCAAGGCGTCCTCAAGTTCTTGAACCTGCTGGTCAGCCTGTTTCTGGATGGCATCTCGGCTCTGAATCAGCTCTTGGCACTCTCGATTTTTACGGTTCAGGGCAGATTGAAGCCGTGCCGTCTCTTCCTCTGCTGCCTGTTGTCTTCTCTTGACCGTCTCATGTTCATGTCGGAGCGCATCTAGTTCACCAGAGAGGTCCCATCCCACAGTGGGCTGACTCTTCTCTGGAGGTCTATGTGACATGGCGGGATTCTGGAGCATCTACAGAAAAAGGAACGAAACAATGCTGCTAAAAACATGCTGGAATAAACAGACAATCGACCAAACATTTTTCTTGGTCAATCTCACAAAAAAAGCCTGTTAACTTGAGAACATAGAATTATTGTTGCCAGTCAGGTTCTGAATACTGTGCATGTTGCAATCACAAAATTATATGATTAGTTCCAAGTCAGACTGTCAGTGGAGAGCTCTACTGCGTCACCTTGAGGTGTCTGAGGAGATCTGAAATGTCACAGTGCTGATGCACAACACATTAAATACACACAGTTCTGTACCAACTGTCGCTCCTAAGCTGCCCCACTCACTGGATTTGGCAGTAGCAACTTCTTCCTCGGCTTCAAGGTGAAATTAAAGCTACAGGGTTACTAATTTCAGCATGGGGGATTGGTGCATTGCTGCCCAAAGTTACTATTTTTACAGGCCAAATTTGACTCTGGGACATTTTTTTTGATATTTACAGACGCAGTTCTGCAACAAGGTGATGTCACCTAGAAGTCACAGTTTAATGCTTACATTAAGCTCTGCTGTAACCCACTATTGTTAGCTCCATAGAGAAAAACCTACCTGATCAGAGTCCAGGCTGTAAGCTTGTTTCACCAAAATGTTTTCTTTACCTGTAAGACAAACATATCAGTCAAAGCTGCTTACACCCTGAAGTAAAGCTGGAAAGAAGAATGAATCAAGAAATGTAAGAACTAACCTTTGATAACAGACTGTCCAGAGTAGTCTCCCTGTGAATACATACAAGCACACACACACACACACCAATTACAAGTGCTTGAACTGAGACGTTACAGTAAGATAAGAGCTAAACTAGCCCAGGTTTGTGGTGCTGAACTACACTGCAATATACAGAAGAATGCTCCTGTGTTCTATAAATGGGATGACATAATGATAGGTGATCAGGCGGCCAATAGGGCCTTGTACGGCATCCAAACAAAGAACTTCACTTTTACACTTTCACATATAAACGGTAAATGCTGAAGACATCAGAATGTATATGACAGCTTGAGAAGCTTTTAATGACAAATCCCAAAAACTGAATATGAAGGAAAAAAATCTTTGAATGTCGAGGACTAAAGCCTCAAAGTAGACATGATTTGTACAAGTGACTGACCAAAGTACTCCGGAGCTGGACCTTGACAGTTTCTGGACCTCGAGCCCCTTCTTCTCTTTCTTTGGCACTGAGTAACACCTTCAACTGCTCCTTCTGATCCAACAGAAAGAAAAGCAAAGTCAACCAGACACGTTCAGATGAATGAACGACTGACTGAATAACGGGAAATACAGCAGGGGTCTGAGTTCACTTCCAAGAACATTTTTACATCATTTATCAAAAAGAATACAAACTCTTCAGTTGAACTGGTTCTCACTCTTCAAAAAAAGCATAAAAATGTACAAGGAATATTTGCACATCTTTGAGAATTGCTCTGAAAATGCATCCCACATGAGGAAAATCCACAAAGTTTTGGTCTTTTAAAAACTTACAGATACCTTGTCATTGATTTAGTGCTCTGCAGTGTGTTTTTGTCACTCCTGTAGGTGCTTCAAGTTCAATAAAAGTTCTGAGTGTCAAAGCAGCTTAGCGAAAAAGTTGGAGCAAAAAGCTCCAAAGGCAGCTTTTAAGGCAGCAGAAAAGAGGATGTGGGGAGATTTTCAGACAATCCTGAAGAGAGCTCATCTGCCTTTGTGACAGAGCAGCGTCCACGATAATAAATTATGTATGGACAAATACCGAGGTCGTTAAAGCAGCAAAGACTGTCTGCAGCCTTAATTGAAGAGAAGCTTGTTGATAACAAGGCGACATAAACTACTAACAGTAAGTAAGTAACACGATTGCATCGTGTTACTGAAAACATTTTTACTTCATTCATTTAGTGCAGATTAAACAATACACTCTGACACACTATGAAGAGAAGAGCTCTTGAAAAATCTGACTTCCTGATCCCAGCGTGCCCATTTTCACTTCACAGGCAGCAACTTCAAGAGGAATCTAATGAAACACACAAGGAGCCAAGTGTTTTTTTCTCCATTTCTCTACTTTTACAATGAGGTTAAGAGAGTGGATTTGTTTCGGAGAGTTACAAAATCTTTAATTGCCACACCACTTGACCTTGATTACTGAATGTGTGTGTGGTCCTGGTGGCATGTTATCCAGTGCTATTAAATCACAACTGGATGACACTTCAGACAGAATTTTCTTTCCTCTTGATTCTCTTCACACGCACATGAGACCTTCCCCGGTTTCACTGTTGTTATTTCATTTTTAGGCTTCAGAGATCAAACAGTAACTTTAGACCATCTCAAGTTGGTATTGTCATGTCATGTTGATTCTTACAACAAATTAAAAATTCTAAAAGCAAATTTAAGGAAAACAACAGAGGAAATTTGTAAAAAAGTTTGTTTTGAGTCTCTTTCACATTCATTTTTCCCTCAGATGATAAAAAGGATTGTATGTGCAGTCAACTGAGGGATTTATAATTGACAATATGCCACTAACATTTCATGAATGTCCTGGTCCTCCTGTGAATTAATATGATTCTGGCAGCTAATATTGAAAAAATCTCTCTTTTGTTCTCAGAATCTTTTATCTCAGAGAAGGACATTAATCTTTTACATGAGCAATCAGTATTAAAGCCTGCTCTGCCTTCTCTGAGAGAAACACCCGAGGTTAGAAAATGATTACACCTTTCCTAAATCTCATAAAACCTATATTAACTTAGCTGAACGATGAAAGAAGGCCAAGAGAGCGTGACTCATCTCAGCTTTGAATATTATATTTTCTTTTTCTTCGTTAGCCGAACCTCTAGAGGACACTCACCCACAGAAAACCCTGAGCACTGACAAAAACAAATCAAACCAACAGTGAAGGACAGGCGGGCTTGAATTGCTTCACTGTGCAGTAGATGAGCAGCCCTTGCTGTGTTGTTGTATTGTTTACCTGTGTGAGCTGCTGTTGTAGCAGGTTGACTTGATCTAACAGGGCCCTCTGCTCCTGGTGGTACTGCCTGACACTTTCCTGCAGCGAGTCATTCTGCTTCTCCAAGTCCTAAAACACATATTACAACCATGAAGCATGTGCAGAACACTTTGACAGAAAAGAAATGACATTTTTTGGAATAAGCATTGCTAATTTTTTTAGTGACTATACCATAACACCTGGATAAATTTAAAAGATGAATGTTTTAGCACAATTCTTTTGGTTTTGCACAAAAAAGCCATAATATGTAATAAGTGGCTGCAGGCAAACCCACAAAAGGCCAACTGGATTGCAACTGTCATTCAAAATACACTGTGTGGAGAACCTGACCTTGTCCTTAAGACTACGATCTGAACAATATATTAAATAACAGAGAAATTAAACGACACACTTTCAGTGTTATTGAAAACCCCAATCTGTACTAACACCATTAGGCTTAAAATCTTAACCAATCAAAGTCCTAATCAAAGTCCTAACTAATAATCTGTCAAAACGATGAGTGATGAGTCATGATAGCTGAAGCAAAGTCAATGTGTGTTTGTGTGGAAGTTAGGATTACAGCACTTACATGTATGATCTGATCTCTTCTGTTAGCCTCAGCTGCCTCTGATCTCTCCACTGAATGCTGCAGATAAAACGGGATCCTTTTTTTAAAACCATGTTTTGTACATATAAAATGACCATATGAGCTGTATGAGTGTTCAGAGCTGCTCTCACTTGTAACCACTAGATGGCAGTCACATACACGTGAGTAGCGTACAGGTTCAGAAATATGAAAAGGCTGAACTAAAGAGCACTAAGTCATAGACAATAATGTGAAACAACTGGAAGAAAATGCTGAATGTTGAGAATGTCTTTACAACACAGGCATCAAAGCGGTTTGGCATTTGAATGGTGGACAGGAAGGCTTCCGACTTATTAATGCCAACAACGGCTTTGGGACGCAAGTGGCTTTGACCTTTGTCATCTTTTAACAAAAGGCACTGAGGGAGCGAAATGACTAATCAAATGTCAGTTCATTGATATTCCCATCATGCTACATGTACACATGGAGGCCCCCTAAAATATGTAAAGCAGTGTTGAGAGGTAGGCTGCTCCTGAGTATAGGTGAGGTCTAATGGATGTGAGCCAGTGAAGTGAGTGCAGCAGGATTACCTGTCGTTTCCACTGTTCTATCTTTGCAGCCTCTTTGTCTGTAACAAAGGGAGAAAACCAGCTGTCAAACAGGTATGTTTACAGATCTGCCTTCTTTGAAAATGTGCAAATGAAAATATTTCAGAGAAATAAAGACTCAGGAAATATCCCTGCAAGTGAAGACTGTGGCTACAGATACTGCGATGCTAAAACTGAAAAGATCAGAAACTAAAAATCATAAACATATATTTTGCAATGTTTTGCAAAGACAAATCTGAAACTGTGTTAATGAACCTATCAAAATTAAAATGAAAACAGTATTATTGATATTTTTGACTGCATGTTATAGTTTTTTGTGTAGTCAAACTGCAGCTGCCCATCAGAGACACGAACGCACTTAAAATCAACACTAACACTTGTGACACTTAAATGACCAATACTGTCCCAAAGCTTAAACAGATGCTTTTCATCTAAAAATCACCTTAGAGACAAATTGTAAAAAGGTCTCTTCTAAAACAATAGTGTGTTGATGTGGACTTTAAAACTGTAGGAGATCTTTTTTTAAAGAGTACTTCCTGTGCAAATCAACAGCCAACCACCTACTACCATCATGAGGCAGACGCAAGTTTGAATATCAGAAGCTTATCGTTTCCTCGTTGTTGGTCTGATCAGCCACTGCTGCTCTGAACTGTTCATGTTAATTGTCCTCCTCCTCTGCTTACTCCACACGAGCAGCTGTGGGATTCTGATTACGTGATTGTCGGCCTCTGACCTCTTGTGGCTTTGTCGAGGTAACTTTTAACCATCGCAACGAGCTCCGGGCTCTTGCTAAGGCGAGCGTAGTGGAACGCGTCATGACCCAAGCCGTCAACTGCCTTCACGTCAGCGCCGCTCTTCAGCAACACCTCCACCGCATCCTTACAGCCATACTCACAGCCCAGAATCAGCGCTGTCCTGCAGGGGTCAACAAAGACAATTTAAGAAAAACAACAATTGTGTCCGTGAATATGAGACTCTCAGGTCAACAACGCATGTTGCATTCAAGTGCTGCTGAATAATTCAGTGTTGTGGTAGCTGACTGGGTGGATTTGTCCTGTTTTTGTCACCACATCTGGTTTGCTGTTGTTTTTATCTAAAAGCTTTTTGCTTTTTGTTAGAAATGCTGCTGAGAAACCACAAGAAACAAGTCAGACAAAACCTGAGCCACACTGTCATGATGTTGAGCGTTAAAGCACACTGAAATTAGAAATGGAGGAGATTCTCAGGCACTCCTTTGTTTTTGTTTTATTTGAAATGTCTGAAACCATGACACAACTACAACATAGAGCCTTTAATTTTGTGAATGGTTACACCCCCACACAAAAATAGAGGAAAATAAAAGCAGGACTTCGGTGTGACAGCCAGGGCTGCACTGTACCACAAAGCTACAAATGAACAGGAGCCTCTTATTACTTTTGTAATTTTCAAGATCTTCTTTTTCAAAAAGACTAATTTCTTATATTTTCTATTCTTGCTGGTATTTATCACCTGCTGAGCCCAGGCAGGCCCCTTTGCATGGTCATTCAATAATAATACCTTTCAAAAATACTTCATGCTTACATATGATTCATAGCTTGCACAGAATTTACATTCACTTCTCTGACTTGACATCAGTGCCACAAAGACTGACACTTCAGGGATCAATCAACAGAGAGACGAAAGCTTTTCAAAGTAAACCCACAACGTCTGTCAAACAGATTCCTAGTCATTAAAACTTATCCTACCAAAGACAAACACCATCAGGGCTGATGGCTCTTACTTGTTTTGTTTGTCCCGGATGGTGATATCAGCCCCTCGCTCCAGCAGCAGTTGACAGATGCGTGGATGACACATCTGGGTTGCCAGCACCAGAGGTGTCCTGCCATCCTGGAGAGAAACCAAAGGCATACAGATAAATAGGCACAGGTGCATCCATCCATAAAATCGCATGGATATGGTACAATTCAGTCCTTTACAGTTCATCAAAAAGAATCAATTAATCAATCAATCAAGTTGTCTCTCGTCTCAAAGCCAACAAAAGGCCAGGAGCAATTCAGAATATACAGAGCGCTCACTCAACTGGACTAAGTTAAGGCTTAGTGAATGTCTTTTTGTGCTGCTCAAACTGACTGTACATGCAGTTATGGACTGCCATTGCCAAGGTAACAGCTTTTATGGAGCAGGCAGACCAATATATTTTTCTACAATGATAACTAAACATGGACAAAAAAAACAATATCTTAGACGAGACCATCATGACACACTGTGTGAAATGAAGTGAAATATCAATTCTTACAAAATCGCTGGCATTTACAGAGGCCCCGCTGTCACAGAGAAGTTTCACGCTGGAGGAGCAGCCTGCCATGACTGAGGAGAAAAAGAGCGCAAACAGGTGCAATCACGTCATCCCATTTACCACCTGAGAAACACATGTACACCGGCCCAGCTCCGGCAGTGGCATGGATCTGGGTTGGGCATGTTGTGAGAAGCTAAACAAGTAGCATCAAGACCGTCCTTCGTTACGACACTCTGGATGTGATGAAAAATATAGCAACAGAATAAATCATACCAGCATCATGTAGAGCTGATCTTCCTTGTAGGTCCACATTTCCAACTGGACAGTTGTGCTGCACGACAACATGAACACAAACAAAAGAATCAAGTGAAGGGACATTATTATAAAGTCTATGGATACGCTTTAATTACAGATACTGGATACTGGAGTGTAAAAATATTCTATAATATTCTATAATGATCTAGTCTAGATTTTTGAACCACAAGGAAACTTATTAAAAAATATTCAGCGACGGTTTGACCCCGCTCTTTACACTACAGGTCCTTTACCATGGAAGGGTTTTCTCACAGTAGAGCACAACGCGTATTGCTGCTTTTCATTGCATTGAAACGCTCCAATCGGGATAGAATATTGATGAGTCACAACTAATATCCACTCCTAGTTTCTCTTGGTGTTATAGCCTGTGCAGCTGATTCAAGAGGTTAAATGTGACCCATTTTTCTAAGTGGATAATGAAGTTTGATTTGAGTGTTGAGTGCTTGTCCTGAATGAACCGAACCTGGATGTTCAGTTAATCAAAGCTAGAAGAAGTAATAATAATATGAATTGACAACAGCTATGTGGAGTTATGTGGGCTGCTGTAAAATTTGAACTATTATTCCCTCAGAGGGGAGGACCACTGTCCGAACTCACAACTATTTCTCAAAATCATTTACTTCCACTGGTTGGCAGTGGAACCTGAGAGGAAACAGCCGGCAGGTCATAATAGGCTAAGTGGCGCTGTTCTGATATGCTTGTGACATCTCTACACAGTAAGTCAGCTGGTTGGACACCAGTGACTGTACCACTGTGGTGATGAGGGCCTGCAATGAAGCCTTGAGGACTCAATGCTAACAGGGGGCCTGATGTTGCTGGGTAAGCTTGCCAGGGAGCTCTGGCCCCCCACTATAAAAACCCAACTCTCTCTAGCAACAAGGGCCAAAAATTAGCAGCATGCTCAAATGACAAAGCTAAAGGGGCTGGGGGTGCTGGTAGAGGGGCAACGGGCGCTGACGGTGGAGCTGGGGGGGGGATATCCTATACTTTGAGGGTTTGGGCTGACGGTGGGAGATAGTGGAGTTGTGGGGGTGGGGTGCGTTGGCGTCCAGCTGCTATGTCTGGTGTGATGACGGCACCAAGAATGGACGGCAGGTTTGCAGGAGGGGAGGCTTGTCAACACCACTGACAGCCCGCCTGCCAACAGCCGCAACCTCAGTTAGATCACTGCCATGCGCGAGATGGGAGCAGGGGCAAGGCCCGCGACGCTATGAGCACAATATTGCAGAGACAGCCCCCTCATTGTAAACACATAAATCCTCCAGTGGGTCACAGTGACTCAACAGGGCCCACTGTTGACCAATACGGAGTGGGCTCAGCTGCCAGAGCTGTTTGGCGATAAGTATTTAAAGGAGCTGAGAGAGAAATGGCTGACTGGCTGGTGACTGGGCGGCTGCTCTGTGGAACATGAATAGAGTGTGCAGGTACACCAACACAAGCAACAACAACAAAAACCTACAACTAACTACAAAGAAACCTTCTGACAGGAGTAAATAAGAGGCTGGCACAAACAGCGCTGGAGGAACACAGACAGGACAGCTACACTTTACCTGCAAGAGTTTCTGCACGCACAGAGAATGTCCATTTCTTGAAGCCAGATGAAGAGCGTTTTTACCTAGAAGAAAACAATGCAATCAAAACATTGGTTTAAAGAAAAAGAAAAAGAAAAAAAAAGAAGCTCATTTTGCACAACAGCATCAAAATCTGGGCCGCTTTAAACAGGAGCAGATGCTGCTTTCATCTTCAGGTGCAGAACAATGTCTATAACATGCGTGTTGCTTTAGCAAAGCTATTCTTAAAACCTCAAAATAAAAACGGAGCTGTACTGTAGGGTTAGCACTGCTGAAACTGAATCAGAGCTAAACATATGTTTGACTGGCACATCACAGTTCAAAGATATTCAAGCTAAACACTGACCAGACCGCGTCATTGCAGGACACGGCACCGTGAACTCAATCAGTGCCTCACTTTGAGCCTCGGCTGGTAAAGCAGAGGTACGAAAAACATGACTTTTGATCCCAATGAGTCAATTAGTGAGCCACAGCTTGACATTAATAAAGTTGTGTTATCTAAAATAGACCACCTGTACAGAAAGAACGGCAACGATTTCAGCAGTTACACTGGATCACCAGCCAATAGGAAACAGGAAATAATACATTATACAATGCAGATCGTGTACCTGGTTGGTTTTTGCATGTCGGGACATTTATTCTCCCAGTTCTGACTGACAGCGTATGCCACTGCAGTGAGAAATCAGTATTTCTCAGTAGTGCAGTAGTTGGATTTTCTCATTCAGTGACCAGAGTCCAGAGAGATTTGCCCCCTCACCAGGTTCAGATTTTGAAACATATCGAATTGAGCTGGCTGGTACATTGTTCCATGCTGGAACAAATGAGTGCGTCACAGGGTGAAATAAATAGTATTCTTCTTTAGAATTGACTGTAATTTCTCGAAACTGTACCACAGGTATATAAATTGATTTTTTAAGCTGGCTGAGTGTTGACATGGAAACCTGTACTTACAAAATACATTTAGATTTTTTTTAGTCATGTAATCCTTATGGAGAACCTGCACCTGACCTGAAATAAAACATGACTTAAAATATGACATGCAAATGCAAAATTTTACTGAAAACATATTCAGGCACAATAGTTGTTTTTTAGTCTAATTAGAACAGGAAGCTAAAACTTAAGAGTAATTGGTGGTCTGTCTTGCTGTCACACTACATGTGACAGTAGCGAAGGAACAGTTCATGTCTCATGCTTTTTATTCAGCCTAATTTCACATCCCAATTTATGCTGTTACAGTGAAGACAATTAATACATTGGCTGCAGAGCAGCACTCTCTATAGAAGAAAAAAGGAAACCGACCACTAATAAGACCAATTTTCTGCTTAACACATCCTCATCTCCTTCCTCAAAACAGGCTACGTATTCTGGCACTAAGGAGCATAATCTAGCCTAATAGATGTGATAATGTGAAAATGACATCACACCTACTGCATGTAAAACCACTGTGCTTTATTTTTAATTATGGCCAAAGCAATACACAAACTCTTGCAAAAGTCTGTCTTTCATGGACCACCTATGGAGAAATAATGCATCTTTGGTTGTTTACTAACAAAAGTGGCAAATGTTTGTGGCCTTGTTGAAATATATTCATGTTATCCTGCAAGGAGGTTTATAGTATTAAGTCTGCCCTCACTGATATAATGGAGGCAGACAAAATATTGGAACCACATCAAAGTATTTAAGTATAGCTCCAGGTTACTGCTTTCATCCATCCCGAACTCACCAGCCGCATCAGTCGCAGTCACATCAACATTGTGTCCCAGGATGAGGTTGAGACAGTCTAGATGTCCTCGTGTTGCAGCCAAATGAAACCTGGGAAAGCAGAAAGACAGGAAAACAGACAGGGCATGAGACTGAGGGAGATAGCAAAGAGCTGCAGAGAGCCCACGTGTGTGACATTGTGTGTGTGTGTGTAGACAGCAAGGGAAGAGAAGGTCAAACTTAATGGAGCAAATAACAAGAAACCTAGGGGTCTGCAATGACTCCATGGTAACCAAAGCTACATAAACAGGGCTTTCTTTGACTGGTGTGTACTTGAGCAGTACCAAATGATTAAAAAAAAAAGAAAAAAAAAAAAAAAGAAAAAAAAGAGACCACCGGCAAAAAAAGCTTCTCTTTGTCATTTTTTGCTCTCTTTTCTTTTTGTCAGTAAAGGAACCACCTCTGGCCCTACTCAAACTGAAGAACATTATACTTCTGAAACTCCAAATGTGAGAAAAGGTGACAACGAGGAACATTATTATTATAAAACCTTTATCATAGTGGCTAAATTAATAAAAAAAAGCCAACAGGTTTGACCCCTTGTACTGCTTCTTTGTCTGAGCTTTAAAAACGAGTCTTTCAAAGCTTTTTTTGAAGCACTTTGTCCTTTTCCTGTTCTCTAAGAGCACATCTTTGATCACATTCAGCACCCAGTTATCTTTTTTTCAAGAACGATGGTATATTATGTTGATTATGGTAAGAGCTCGAGTTTAAGAATCTTACAGTCGCACAACTGACAATATTCAGGTGTTTTGGTTCTGTGTCCTGTTCTTGTTTGCATGAAATGATAAGACCAAATAGCTTGGCATGGTAACAAACAATAGGAGCCATTAGCCAAGTCACTGGTCTAAATACGTTTTACTCGTGAGTTTGTAAAGTTCATTCTTGACCGTGAAAATAGCAGCTTAGATCAACATAGATGACAATAAAAAATTAAAAACTGAATATTTACATTTTACGTCAACTGAGAATCTCCATCTGTTTCTGAGGATCATGTAATTTGATCGAAAGCTGCAGAACGGCTACTAAATGAACCTTAAAATGTGTTTGCTTATTAAAATCTTTGCGATAAAGGTTGCATATTTTCTCATTACTTGCCTGCTCAGTTAAGCAGTTTGCTACTGCATGTTTGCCAACACATCTTTAATCATCACTTTTGACTGGAAACATTCCTGTTCCCCTTCTCCGATTTAACCCACAGCAGCGCTGCCGCCACTACTCATGACGGTCTGCGAAGCACTTGTGTGTAAACCAATCTCAGTCTGTCACCCATAAGGCCACATGAACCTGTTTATACACTAACCCCGAGGTATCTGCCAAGGAGACAGCTAGGCTGTCACCTCAACACTGGCGTGGGTATTAAAAGCCGTGTTGATGGCCAAGAGATGTTGGTTCTCTGGGGAGCAGCAGAGGGTCCTGACCTCTCGGGGCAAACAGCAGACAGGAAGCAGACCAGAGTTATCCAAGTTAGGGGGGACAGAAGTGATTTGACTCGCCAGATTCATGAGCCCTAGCATTTTCCACAGGGCAACTGAAGGAACGCTTCTGACCAGAGTCAAAAGTACATGATTGCAAACTTGAACTGGTGGATTTCCTCATGACTTTGTGATGAATAAGGAATGATGGGGGTCACGTGACAGCGGCACAAACAGCTACCAAGATGTCTCAGACTGAAAATCATATATTTGTAACTACATCATGATTATCTACAACAGATCAAACAGACAGATTTGATATGAAGAGACCACTCAACTATTCAAATGAAAACAAGAAACAGTTAATAACTGTTGACTGCGAACAAAAACTGTATAAACCTGTCCAATCACAACGAACTGACTTATGGCACTGCTTACCCAGCTGGAGATCTCAGTAAAATGGTTAGAGATGAATTTTGGGAGACTAATGGATTTGGCTTTAAGAGAAGACATTCAGCTATGTCATTTCATCGTCACACCTGCTCCTTGGGCAGCTTTCAGGTTGACAGCCAATCGGGATATGGCAGCTATTTTTAGACAGTGAACAGGGAAGAGTAAACCAGTGAGGACAAGCTAATAGCTGAACCATATACGTGTCTAAAGCCAGTCCAACAGCCAAAATACTGTGGCTGCTGCAGCTTGACTCCTTCTTCTATAGATCACCAATCTAGCAAGATTCTAGTCTTTGTCAGTTGATTCTGCACAGTGACAACATAAATGGCATGTTCTCGCTGGTCTTTTGTTTGAAGCGGTATAAATGCAGTGCACATGATTAAAAAAAACCTACACTGAGTGTCCTTTCATTTCAAAAACAAAAACACATAGCAGTCTGTTCTCAATCTGTCATAAGAGATGCCTTAACAGCATTCAGATCCAACTGTGGAACTCACAGCTTGCTACAGTTGTGCTTAAAAGACTCGAGCACAAAATTCATTACTGCTACTCCTGACAAACAATGGGCACATAGCAGTATCTTAGGACAGTGCCAGTGTCGTGCTGCAGGGGCAAGTGAGTACTCATCTCGAGCAGAGTGCTGTCAAGCAGTCTTCTTTTGCTGCTAAGCCCTATCACAACTGCACTGAATGAGCAGGTGTGATGGGTGGACCTACCTCACTGGGATCAAGCAAGTGCCATAGCAGAGATGTAAACTGTTTACTCAGCTGGAAGCCGCGACAGAACAGTTAGAGCTGAATTCATTAGCTGAACATGGTGATGCTAATCCGGGGCACACCAAATTTTATATGTGGGGTAACAGTTTGTAATTAGTTTCCCCACAGAGGGCCATGATTATAAGGGATTGCCGTTCGACATTCCTCTGTTGGTCAGGAAGCCACAGACACGTGTCAGCCTGTGTGTGGCCCACTGAACTATAAGCAGACTTGCTGAGTTGCGATTGTGGTTCACTTTTGTTTTGGGGAGACTGGGCTAAAACACGAGCCTCTTTCCATAAATGTTCAGTTAAGGTGATGTGTTGGGTTTCACAGTGAGCTAGGTTCTGGTTTGCCTGCCCTGCAGGTGGACACTACATGACAAGCACGGCTCCATTTGCACACAACAACAGTCCGTCGCTGCAAAACTGGCAGCCACGGCTCTCGATTTAGTTCTTCCAAATTCTAGCGCCTTATTATGAGACCAGGCATTTATCAGGTTGTGCGTATAATTCTGTTTATCTGCATGCATGCATGTGTACAATCACTGGTCTTTGCAATGGTGCCATGCGAGAATTTCACACACTGCTGAAAATACTCGACACCTTTGCTTCTGGGATCTGGTGCACCATAGTTATACGCTTTAACAAAGCCTTTGTCAAAATAAACCTGAAGCACAGCCCAGGGACCAGTGACTTCTTCATATATCTAGGATTAAACTGAGGGCGCCTGGCCTCCAGAAATGCCCGTGTTGGAATCTGGTTGCATTTAGGAAGAAAACAAAGTTAGCTGCTTTTTTAAACAGCACAATGCATTGCTTTCCAATATGATCACTAATCGGACCAAAATAAAGTTCTATATAAGATAAATGGCTGTGGTCTTGGGTGGTCCAGATGCAACAACAGAAAATTTGCTTGTATACATTTCAGTAAGTTTGACCTACTTTTGTTCCTACACCTTCCATTTCTTAGCTCTGTGTTCACCCACTGGCTTTTCAGTTCCCACTAAAAAATCCTACCATATAAAACATGGTCTTTCAAGATGTCAGCCCATCCTGATAATAGCCTGCAGCTGGGCCTAAATGTATTAGTTGGTGGTGCAAGCACCGCAGTGATCTGATCTGAATTTGCAGGGAGTCATTTCCTGTGGGGACTACACAAACAGCCTCCGGCCAATGTGGTCAGGCCTCCGCTGGCCGCAAATATTCTTTATACCAACTCCCACACTGACCTCCAGTCAGATGGATACGGAAAGGGAAATTTCTGGATAGGAAAATGGACACATAATGACATGCAACTGCAATGCCACAATTCGAATGCAGGGCAGATGGATGAAGGTTTTAAGTTTAAATGTGCAACAGGGATACTGTAGCCAAGGGAAATATTGCAGGGTGGGCTATTTTTCTCTTTTGGGGATTACACAGGTAGAATTAGCACTGATGTTTCTAATGAAAGAAAAGACAGCAAGAGTGAGCTAACTGAAAAGGAATTCCCATCTACATCTTATCTGGGAAACAGGGTCAGGAATGTGTGGTGGGGAGACTGCTGCAATGTTTGGAATTTGTGATGCTCAGCAATTTTTTTTTCAGACTTGCAAATATTCAAAAACAAAACAAATCATACATGTATAAAACAGTTCGTGCGAGTAAGTGCACAAACATTCCACTCTTTCTGCACATGTTCAGTTTAATATACAGTTCATGTCTTATTTTGATCTGTTGAGTGTGTGCTGTAGAAATGTACACCTCTTTGGCTACAAATGTCAACACAGGAGACATGGGGATGTGTGTGTCTATATATAGATGTGTGTGTGACTCTTTGTTTACTCACGCAGAGCGTCCTTCCACGTCAAGTTTAGTGGGGATGATGCCCTTCTTGCTGAGAACAGCGGCCACCTTGTCCACCTCGCCACGTTCCACCGCCTTCATCAGCCGATCATCGTACTTGTTCCAGTCTGTGTTCTGACAATGATGGTAAACTATCAGACGTGGAGTACTGTACGTGTGACAGAATGTCCCGAAACAAGAAAAAATATTTTGCCAATCACATCTGTGACAGTAGAGAGTAATACCCACAATTTAGGTTCCAGTTTTTATCAAAGGCAGACTTAATAAACATAACAATAACACATGCATAGGAAGAGCGAAATCCCTTTCTTACACAAACACAGCAGACACTGTTGCAATGTACTTTTAGCACAATAATAGACTTCAGTTAATGTAGAATGTGCCAAGAATGTGCTGTGCTGCAGTTTCACCAAATCCCCCCATGAGTGATGGCTGCAAAGCATGGGAACAGAGTACTCTTAAGGCTTCAGGGAATTTAAGTGAGGTACTTTAAAGTGGAGGTCAAAACTGAACAGAGAATAAATGCACAAACTGGAACCTTCACAGAGATTCAAACACAAGCAATTTGTACACACATCAGCAGCAAACTGAAAATAATGAACAGATGATAATAGCAAACCAACATCACTCTGACAATATGTTCTATATACTATTAATTATGAAGCAATTACTGAGTCACTCAATTGATTCACTGGTGATAACTGACCCAAGGTTCACGCCTCAGGGAGAATTCCTTCACTGCATTACAACCTTGTTAAAGCACGCCTTTCACGTAATTCAATTTGCAGATGAAAGCTGAAGAACCAAAGAAAATTGACAATAAAAGCAGCTTTTGGCGACAAAATGAAATTACCGATAATGAATACCTACAAAGTGCATGGAGGTGCATTTCAGCCAGCGGCTCATCTTGGGTGAGTGGAGCTGGTCCTTGCACCGTGCTACTGAAAAGGTTGCCACTGTTCCAGTTTGTGAAAGCAAAAAATGGAGAAAAACAAAGCGTATAAAAAAAATCCCCTTAGTCTCTCAGTGCACTCAAACCAGTGAGTGCAATGAAAAATGAGAAGACAAGAGGGTGACAGTCTGTACTGCAGTGGAGGTCCTCTTATGGAAGGCTCAACCTCTGGTGTTTCCCTCACTTGAGGCAGAGAAGTTCATTTGGCAGGATTTTCTAAGCATTCCTGTATTGCTCATGGGCTCTGCCTCTAAGTTCATCACTGCACAGCAGTCTGGTTGATGGTTAAAGCAAGGAGAAGGAGGAGTAAGAGGAAAAGGGAAAGGAGGTGGAGAAGCAGTAGGGCCAGCCCTGCCAGCCCTGGGACCTGCCCTGGCCGGCAACTGCAACTCCTCCTCTGGAGGAAAAGTCAGCTCAGTCTGGCTATCACTCGCCTCCCTCCAAGTGCCTTTCCCTCTGTCCTTGCCTTTATCCTCAAATGCTTCTGTTTAACTCAAGTCTTCTTCTGTTTTGATTCTCTTCCTCTCTGAACTGTTCGCTGCCTGGAAGTTACAAGCTACTTGCTTATCAAGTAGTAACTCAAGAGCTTCTCTCTTTGCCTCTTCTGTCCTCTATGAGCACTCTCCAGTGTCTTCACCCCACCAAATGGCAAGTCAGTCAGGCTGAGTGGGGTAAATATGTGAGCTCTCCCAGGTTTAAAATATCACCCCCTCCCTGGTAAACAGAAGTGGTGCAGACAGCCCTGTAGACTGGTTACCTCTTTATTTTTTGACCCTCCAACCTTTCTGTAGTGACTGATAGGAAGACAGGGGCTAAGAATACATTCTGGACATGCCTGCACCATGAGTAATGGCTTTAGTGTCTATCAGCACTGCCAGCATGAAACAAGGCCAGCCAAAAAGACCTTGCTTACATTGCCACCCCCCACCATGCTCCCTGCTTGCCTCCATCTGAAAATATTAATGTCAGAGGGGGATTATGGTTTGCACATTTGAAGTGGTCTTGGCACTGACCCTCACAGGACACGAGGGGGCCAAAGCTGCTGTTAACCCATCCATCTAAAGAGGGTGGTGTGGCTCGAAATGCCCCCTGATCCTAGCTGCACGGTAGCAAGGTTACATGTCAGCCTTTTTACAAGCAGCTGTCTGAGACTGCAGCCCCAACTCCTCACTTACACCAATACCATGTAAACAGTGCATGAAGACAAATTTCCCTTGCATTAGATAAAGCATCACAAAACAAGATTTAAAAAAAAAAAGGGGGTATGGAGACAGCGGTTCAAGGACCTGTTTAATTTACACACTGCATCAGCTCCTTGCAGCCTCGTGTTACTGTCCGCTGCCAGGCTGGCGTTAACGGAGCGGCACTGATATCCACAAACATGCAAAAACACCTCCTCCACATGACATGTCATATGAAGAAGTAGGTGTCAACTTACGAAAGCTGCTCGCCCTAGCATAGAGACAAAGGCGCCAAAATGGCACCTAGCCACGCAGCATTCTGTACATCGGTCACGTAAATATCTCACACGGCTGTGTTGCTGTGTGCGTATTTGTTAGAGAATCTGTTAATGTACTAGTTAATGATAGGGTTGTTAGCAAGCAACAGTTGCTTCTGTAGTAGTCACTCACTTTGGAGAAGAGCCGGTCAATACTGACACAATGAAGTATCATAGGTTTTAAAGTACAACTTCATGTTTTAAGTGATATCAAATATTGGTTTTTCAGTCCAAACTATTTGTGGCTTATATGAAAGGTTTTGTGGGTCTGATGCCAGATTTCTTTTTTATTTTGAGCAGTCAAATGATCTAAACTTGAATCACATTCAAAACACTGAAGCCTTGAAGCCACTGAAGACCCTGCTAAATGACGACAAATTTAAGTATACGTGTTTATTTTATATGATTCAGCTTGAAGACATTTAATCTGAGGGGTGTGTAGGGCTGACAAATATTGGAACAACACATTTTGATAATTTAATTTATTTTTCAACTTCAATATTGCACTAAATACCAGACATAACAATTTTATTCATCTTCCTTTATCATTGCTTTTTACTCAAAGTAAGTTGCAAATATTCATACTAAATGCTTTTTGGCATGTTTTTAATTAATTTTGCACCAACCAAGTCATATTTTAGAGGTAGTGGTTGTGTTTAGCCATTAAATGTGTGTTTGATTGCACACTGAATCTTTGGAAAAGTAGCCTTCCCTTACAGGTCAGCATTAGGACACAGAAGCTACTCTAAGTGTCCACAGCCATGTTAGTGGTTCTGTGGCACTTTGAACTAAATGCTACCATGTGGATGCTAACATGGTCACAGCCACGATGCTTAGGTGCTGATGTTTAACCAGGGAACGAACAAGGTTCGCAATGATCAACGTCACAGGGTAGTGTGTCGCTAACATTTTCCATATAATGCTAAATACACCAAACAGCCAAGGTTGATGGGAACGTCATCAATTGTGCAAAATGGTCATGATAGTGGTGATGTTATGTTATGAAAAGGGACAAAAATTGTTACATACGTCCTGAGTGGCATCAGTCATGTCAGGAAAGGGCTCTATTTGTGCACAAGTGCCAGCACCACAAGGCGAAAGTACATAAACTTGCTTGGACAATTAGTGTGAAGTAGATGCTGTAACAATATTCACCCCTCACTGTCTGCAAATGAAGCAACTGAAGATCATCTAAAGTGTTTATTTTAACACAGTGACAAAACATCACCTGACACTGAGGGAGCCAGGTTAGGCCTCTACCTGTCCACACAGATTATTCTGGGTATCTGGTGACACTTCAGTTACTTTTGTCATTGTCAGTTCAGGATTTTCCATCCCTGTCTACAGGCTATAACTCTCTCCTACACTTCAGTTTCCTGCCTCTCTCAGCCCCTGGCCAGACTAATGAGTCTCTAATGTCCACAAAGATGAAATCACCAGCAGGAAATATCTAACTGGTCATCCGATAACACACTGAAGCCAAGACCAAAACATAAAACGTAAAGCTTTACGCCAATATGCTAAGTGATAGTCATATCCAACTGCAGTCACTGATGTGGTTTCATGACATTATGACTATGAGGACGATAGTGATCGCAGGAGACATCTGTGAAGAGACATGAAATGTGAACCTAAGATATGTTATGGCTGAAGTGGATGAGCATTTGGAAGCGCACACTCTTTGCAGCCGTAATCAATTCTTTTTCACTTTAAACTCAGGATGACCATATATAAAACAGTATAAACCACAGAAGAAAAAACACTTTCACACCCAAGGTGCCAAAAGGTCAGGTTCAGATTCTTCAAGTTAGGTTTCTGAAATCTTAACACAATTCTTGATAAAAATTAATTTGACGACTGACTAAGTCATACTTGGAGATGTATTTCATGGCCAGTGTGGAGCCAATGAATTTTTCATGTTTATGGTGCTTTGAGCTAAATGCTTATCTCAGCATGCTAAGATTCTGATTTTTGGCAGTTGTAATGTTAACTGTGTCCATGCTAGCAGCACTTGAATTTAGCCTGTTAGCATGTTTACATTTTCAAATTAACACTGAACATCAGCATCAAAGTTTTAACCACGATTATGGCTGTAGTTCATTCTGAGAGTGGCAAGAACGATCCAAGGATTCTTGCCACATTTTTACTAAAAAAAACCCAAAAATTAACTTTATAGTTGTGCTCACGAGAAAGTCAAAATTTCATGGGAATTCATTCAGTAGTTGCCCAGATATTTCAGTGTAGACCAAAGTGGTGAAATAAAAAATAAACAGACAAAACCATCCACTGCACTGTGCCACTAGCATAGCTGAATAACATATTTATGAAAAAGACCATATCAAACTCAATCATAATATCAATCATAAGACTCAATCAGTCAATCAGACTGTTATCATAACCCAATCAAAATACAAAGTAGGTGAGGTACACCAGAGAGCATTATTCTATTGATTGTCTTTACAATGAACAACCCAGCAAACGGTAAACACTCCTACAACATACTAAAGTGGAAACAACCTCCACAGATTGTCTGTGCAGCATAACATTTTGCTTGTATAGCTTCGCGAGGGGTTCAGCCTATGCTCTGCCTAACTGATAGAGGAGGAAAGCCCTGTGTCACTTTTCAATACTAAGCACAAAATCTTTCCTTCTAGTTCATGAACAGGACCAAACATGAAAAACTGATCATGTGTTAATCCTGTCCTCAGAGAGGCCTGTTTATGACATTAAATTGGAAGCATGCTGTGAGAACATCTCAGTGACAAGATGATTTATTGGTGCAATATGCACTGGCAGTGAAAAGCCAAGACTCTAGCTGCATCAGCGTTAAGGAGAACCTTAAGAGCAGGCTCAAATGCTGGAAACAGTGCCATAGAAATCTCCAGAAATCATGTGTCACAGCTGTTTGCCAAGACGAGGAAGTAAATAGCAAACAACACAGGAACAAATAATACTGGTCAGAGTGGTTATCCATTTTGAGACAAATAAAACGAAGGAAGTTTCCTGTTAGCAATTTCCTCTAAAGACTATTTTGTTGCCTCACTAAGTCATCCCTAAATCACCTGCTGAGCTGTGGATGGGAGCCACAGTTATTTTTTTAAAATTGCCCTCTATTGTTGATTAATGCTGCAACCTCCCCCCCACAGTCAGTAGTGTTTTTCTGGGTGTGCTGGCCGCAGTAGCAGCTTTACACCCCAACCCACCACAATTACAACACTCCCCCTACTATTCGGTGACCACAGACCTGAGCATGCAGTGGTGAACTGTGCAACTGTCTGGGCATGTAGAGTGTAAGTGAAACCCCTCAGGGGCAGAGCCAGAAAGGGTGAGGGAGGAGAGAAAGAGAGAGAATATATGAAGAGAGCAACAAATATGTAAAAGAACAAGTGGAGAGGTCAGAAAGTGACAGGATACAGCATGCTTGCGGTTTATCTGTCATTATGGACAGGTAAGCTGATGCTTCAGTGTGAAAGTCCCTCTCGGGCTGAGCCCCCACTGATGGTTCAAACCAGGTGTCCACAGGAAAGAGGCACTCCGTTTTTGGTATGTACATGAGGCATATCTAGGGAGCTGCTAAACACAGGACCACTCTTGCTGGGCAGAGTGTGGGGTGGATGCAGGAGGACAGACAGACAGACAGACAGACAGACGGAAACGCCCTCTGGTGGTGAATATGACACAAAAGTATATTTGTATCTTTGGACACAAATGACAGCTGGGACCAATGGTCAACTTCACTGACAATTCTTTCTATAGTATTAACATAGTACTATTTTGTTAATGCTTTTAAGAGTTATGCTTTCATCTTTGGGGGAATGTCATTTCTCTCTGACACCGTAGAGGGAGCTGTGTAAAAAGTCTACAGCATGTTGGTGCTTTCATGTTGCCATTGTAAAGCATGTGCATTGTGTTCTCGGCTCCTTGTTCTTGTCCTTAATCACATGCTGTATATCAGGTTCCTCAGCCTTTGAGACCAGGAACACACGTTTCCTATACTGCAAAATTATAAGAACCAAAATGAGAAATTGCAAACTAGTAAAAATAAATGAAAAATGAATCCCAGAATTTAAAAAAAAACTGATTACTGATTGCACAAGAAATTGGGTTATGAGCTCTGACGAACCTGAATAATAACCAGTGGAGAGAATGGTTTTTATGCAATCACATAACATATCAGCCTTTTTTGTAAAGCACCAATCAGAAAACAACACAAGAAAGCCACTACGGCACTAAGGAATGATAAAAACTGATAACATGGGTCTGATTTATGATGCCTACATCGAGACTGAGCCTTTGAAAACCACAATAAAATGCATGTGGTAAAGTGGATTAATGGGATTTCATGATGACCCTCTTAAGATAGCCTCACATGTGTTGTCAAAAGATCCCAAATTGGCTGCTAGTCCTTCCAGTGGCAGGGTCACACCATACTGGATGACTTATGACCCAGAGGCCAAAGCTGTTCCTTGCTATTTTCTCCTACTTCCGACACCCTCTGCCAGGGAAGGAGATCAGCTCTCCAGCTGCCCAAATCCTGTGAACTTTGCCCCTGCCATCTCCCAGTAAAAAGGCAGTCTCCACAGGAACATAAAAAACAGGAAGGCCATTATTTGGGTTCTGAAAGAGAGTTCTTAAATGACAATGTTGTCATTCATGAGAAATATGTTAAATTTGTCCAGTATCAGTAGTTGATATTTGAAAAAACATCTATTATTGAAGCTATTACTGAATCTAGAGAAAACCACTCGAGGGTTTGTTTTGTTGTTTTTTTTTATCTCTACTGCCTTTATCCCAAATGGGTTTGGAGGATTATACTGTACACCTAATGTGTTTTTCAGACCTTTAAAGCTTACTGAAGAATTGTGTGAAGTTACTAAAAGAACAGTTTTATCTGTCATCTCAAAGGAGACTTCAAGGGGAACACTTTGCACCCAAAAACATGGTAAGTAAGGCAGACTGTAGAGTTTTACGATGCAAACTCAATTTGAAATCTGGCTGCATGGCAGACACAAGAAAATCTCCACAGACGAAGTGTCACATCACACACAGAGTACTAAGACTTAATACTTGTTATGCATGATTGTCGTTGATGGTGGTCATGCTAACATTAGCATTTAGCCTAAAGGAGTGCTTTGTCTATGCACAGGTCCACAAAGCCAATACAGCAGTCATCTTGGTGATCTTACAATCCCAGAATGCTCCTTTTATGCTGTGGTCAGATAGTTGTACAAAAGTTCCTTATTTGTTGAAGGCGACAGTATTGCAGTATTGTGTGAGGTTAAAATAATCTTTTCCTGAAAAATGTCAGCAGCTAAGCTGGCACATTTTAATAGTCATCACTGAAATAACAATGTCCCAAAGCAGGGGAATTAAAAACATTATGGTTATGGGCTTTGGCTGTAGATGCCTGCTGGTATGGCTGAGATTATTCCAGTTGGTCTGATGAGAGGAGATAAAAAAAACCCAAACAGAGCCCCATGGGGCTATTAAATGATTTCCAATCATTGAGTGAGGAGCTATTTAGGTCACTTAGGCAGAAACCCTACAGTAAATTAAGAAGGTAGCAAAGAGCCACTATACTAAAAACACCATTACAATGTTCATTTCAGTGCAATGAGAAATAATAAGGGTGTAAAGACTAGAGAGAAGGAGCAACAGAAACACAGACAGACAGAGTGTCTGCACTGGTATTTTAATGTTATTTGGCTGAAGGGAGCACTGTGAAGAATGAACGCTGTTGTTTTAATCTCACCTCGAGAAAATGATGAGGCAACATTAGAGAAACACCACAGGAATATTTTGTCTGACATGCCCGTATTTGGTTAAATGAGGAACTCTTGGGGCATGCTGGTACTTGGGCACAAATACTGGTGATGATTTTGTTTGGCCAGCACTTACAAGTCATGGCACACACAGGCAGGGCCAGGAATGTGACTTGAGGGATGGTCAAATACACTAGGCTTTGTTTAAAAAAAAGAAAAAGGAAAGATCTGAGAAATATATTTATGAAATGCAAATTTTAAAAAAATAATTTCAGCATAAAACACACGTCAGCTGCTGTAGAGGATCTAGAAAAGCAATTCAATTCCTGAAACACTTGACTCCCAAGGTGCAAGACAAATATGAGGTAGCAGGTTGTAACTTGCCCCTGTGACACCACGTTTTCTTTACAAGTTCTGAGTAAGCAGGTCTACCTGGAAATGTCTCCTTCCACAGCTAAAAATCTGAAGACATGAATGTGTACCTTTAGAAAAGGCAGTGGTCTGACTGTTTTACAACCCCCCCGTCTTATCAGCAACACGAAAATAATAGTCATTGTTTTTATCTTTGTTTTTTTATGTATTAGATTAGATATTTTATTATATTGTGATTCTTTCAGCACAGCTTTTAGGACAGCAGTTTGAGCGATGGTTCATAAAATTCCTTGAAGGGAAACGTTGGGGTTTTTCATACTGAATCCCTTTGTCCCATGTTTTAGTCTCTAAATGACTACTGGGGACACTTTATGAAAGTGGTCCTGTATTGAGCAAGCTGTTAGCCAGGAAACAGTCAACACTGTCCAATATAGGGCAATTGTCAAAATATATATGGCACCAAACAAGCAGTTTTAGTGGACTGACGCTGCCAGTGCACGATTGCCCTGTATTATACGTTTCCCATTTCCAGGCTAACGACTTGCTCAAATCTGCAAAAATTGCAGTCCTCAACAGCCATTCCTAAACCAAAATACGGGAAAATAAGGGTTAAAAATACATAAGATCTTGTTTAAGGAGTTAAAAAAGATTGAGACATGTCTAATAAGATGTGTGTGGTTGTCCTATGATAACTTGTAAACTGAAGCCAGCAGTGGTGGTGTAATTAGCTCCACCGCTGTTTTTCTCATGCTGTCTTTTTCAGCAGAAGACACTGTAACTTCCACAAAAAAAAAGTCTCAAAAAAAAGTCCAGGAGCGTTACTGACCTCAAGTTTATGATCAAGCAGAGACTTGTCTAATCTGCAGAGAGACAGAAACCTACAAACACACACTGAGCACAGCTTGATGTGGCTTAGCCATTTCACAACAGTTTGTCCCTCATCAGCAGAATCTTTGTGCCCATGTTGCTCAGCGTACTTGAACGTGTGTGTGTGTGCGCGCGCAAGTGAGTGAGTGCACATGTGGTCTAATGTCGGCCCACACAAAGTCAGTCAATAAGCTCAGACCCCCCTCTCATGTTATCCTCCCCCAGCGCCGGTAACCTCTCCATCATGACACGCATGCACTTCTTATTAGGCTTATACCGTCTGCTGAATGCACAGTCCCACTCACACATGACAGAAACTAGATACAAAAGACACACAGACACACTTGTGCTCTCTGCCCCACGCCGGCCGGTGCTGGCACAGCATGGGAACACAGATGGGTAACGCTGCTGAGATGACCTCATGGCTGCCCCCATGGAGCCAGACATTAATCCTAAAAACACAGACCATCACGCAACCACCTACTCTACAGCCAACACAACATCCAGCCTAAAACAAACTTCTGCTGATCCTGTCTGAGAGTTGGTCTCCTACAGTCAACAGAAGTCCAGTGTGTATGTGAACAAATTATTAAAACAGTGCAGTTAAAAGAAGAATACAAACAGAGAGAAAGAATATAGATGGTCCTTTGGAAGATATCAACTACCACTGGCCAGACTGTCATGAAATGTGATATAGGTGTTCTTGGTGACTTTGCTGATCTTCATAAGCTTCCAGAGAGCCGCCATCTGGCTAAACATTCTACTTTACACCCAAGAGACAATCAAAATCGAATTTAGCAGATTCACTGCCAAGACATCAAATATCTATTTATACTTCTGTGTTACAAAGGTTATGCCATACCTCGGGTGTAGGGCTAGATGTTTCTGATACCCGTTGAAACTGCTGAGTGAATACATCAGAAGGCATTTAAAAACACTGCTATCTTCTCCTTTCCGTGCAACACATCCAGCAAATCTATTTCCACTGCAGACCTTCAACCCACCTGTCTCTGAATCCGTGAATGAAAAACCCTAGATACAGTGAAAGCGCAGAACAGTTCATATTTCCACCCTCACTCGTCTAACAAAGTAGATGAGTGAATGAAAAAGAATGATGGTGATGGTGACTGTGAGGAACATCACTGAAGCAGAATAGGTCTGATTATGTGCAATACATCTGTCTGGTGTGGAATCAGTGGATGAAATCTAATGCTGAACCATGAAAGGAAACCTATGCTGTGAGGTAATTATGAGTCCAATCATCCCTTCAGGATAGTATCCCTTTTCATTTTGGACACTGTGCAAGATTTCCTCTTACATTACCATGTAGCCAATACTCATAGAAAGAAACATCATGGCTTACTGTTATTATTTGGGGGTTTAATTGGTATTGCAGCCTGCATGAGCCACTAATGGAGATGTAAACTCAGATATCATTCACCATTCACAGCCAGTTGTTTCTCTTTACTTCGAGTATTTGGCTCCCTAGTTTTGACAGTGTGCCCGCTGCCGTTTGGTCAAACAGCTTTTTATTTCTACAAAAGTTAAAATGACTCAGCATACATCTCACATAACATGACTGGAAGAGTTATTCTGGGTAATGCCATTTCAGAAATGAAATCTTAAGCTTGTGTGCCATGAACAGACAACAGAGCAATTATGTACAGTTCACTGTTGTGGAAGAATAGGAAAATGAGTTTAAATGACAAAAGTGGGTACTGTGACATCCCATGAATTCATTTGTGACAGCAGTCTCTGTTCCATTGTATTGCATGAACATCTTGACAGGGCAGCAAACAGACCCATAATTTAGTCTGACAGGCGCTTGTCAGGACTTTTGAGCAGCCTTGTAGCCTGACCTAGGATTAACTCAAATGAAACATTCAGTCTATATCAACCCAAACCAAAAAAACGCAAACAAAACACACACTTTGAAAATAAGAGAGAGAGGAAAAGAGGATTTTTAAAATCCAAAACCCTCTCACCCCCACCAGCAGAGGGGTAAGAACGCCTGCTGGGTGTCCCCAAGTTGGAGCCGAAACCTGCTGAAGCAGTCTTAGACTTGATAACATTCAGCAGGTACTCAGAGCCCTGAAGGCTGCTCAACAGCTTGAGAAAGATTCCTCAGGGCTTCAGGAGGCTGCAACACATACAAGTTCCCACACCGAGGGTAATGTTTATGATTATAAAAATCAACAAACTTCTCATAATTATGTGACATTGTGTTATTGAAAATACTGTTTCCGCCTCAGCAGATATTTTGTTAAGCTCCTTTTATCTGATTATGTAAGGCAGCCTTAAAGTAATCGCTGCTACATTTGTCACTGGCTAAGTGACAGACCTTTTACCATACCCTTGTTTAAATGTTGTTGAGCTGTTTTTTTTAAAGTGTAACTCTCACTTTAAAAACATCTCAGGGTTATGAGACTGTCTGTGTCTGTATCACAGCCACTGATGCAGCTTCATTCAACAATCAAGGGACAAGAAGATCTGAGCTGAACTGAGCAATCCCTTCTACATGCTAATAGAATGAACCTTTTTCATAGGGGACAACTAGAAACAAACAGTGTCTACTCCTGGGGATGAAATCGCAGCATCAGACCATTACTGAGCCCTCCACTGCAGTGGTCCACATGTTTTAAAAGCCCCAGCATGAGATAGCAGGCAGGTGGGAGATGGAACAAAATTATTTGTCATAATGGTTTCTGATGACACACACACAAACAAAATATAAACAACTGTGGGACTTGGGTTTGGGTATCAGTGGGATTCAATTCTATTTCTCCCGGATTCCTGGTAGAATGTGTTACATATATGAAGGAAAACACGGAAGAGGTGTGTGCAGCGATATATATGACCTTACGTTGATCAATGATTTTTGGCCACATCACCCACCTGCTGTGAAGAACATTTATGCATCCATTAAATATAACTGAGGCACACACTCGTGTTGATCAAATTAAGTTCTAACTGAGGCCTGATTACACCATTTCACAGAAATTATGTTTTTTTTATTTTTTTTTTTAATTACACAAAAATATCTCTCACATTACAACTACAAGCTATTTTTCATCATAAGATTGTTAAACTATGTTCTAAAAGTCATTATTCTACATGAAAGCACACTAGGTCTAAATGAATTTCACAGGGAATTAGTGAATCAAAAAAAAACCCCACAAATTAATTAGCTGAAATCAAAACAGATCAACTTTCTAAAGTCAACTTCCTAGAAGACACGAATTACTCTCTCAACCATATGATATCAACGTCATTATTCAACAGTTTAGATATTGTAAGAACAACTTTTTGTTGAGGTAATCTGAGGGCTATTTTCGCCATTTCATAATGTTATCAGTACATACACAACTATAAAGGCTTGGGGCCATTTTGCTCCCTTCTTCCCACCCATCTCCACCCTGCTTTTGTTAAAAACAATATTGAAATCCGACATGTTTCGACCTCCCAGCAATACAGTCCTACTCCATCTGCCTTAATGCGTTCATCAACATCCCAGCTCTGCTCTCTATTTTGTAAAATAACACCACTTCAAGGACGAGGGAGGCTCTTATGTTTCACCCTAAAGCACATGCCTGCTGGGGGAAGAAAGACAAGGTATGATCAGGAGCACAAAGAAACAAGAAAATATGCTAGCATACAGCAATTCCCCTTGCAAATGAAAAGGGGCTCTACATCAGTCTTGAAGCCTGAAACTATATGAGCTGATGATCAAACAGCCGTTAGAGATAAATCGATGCCCAATGTCCCCTGAGCAGAAGCAAATGTTAATTGTTGATGATTGAAGCATATGTGAGTCACACATGCTGCTTAAGGTTGTCAAATAATCAAC
The DNA here is from genome assembly GCA_008933995.1 of Datnioides undecimradiatus. Taxonomy (NCBI): domain Eukaryota; kingdom Metazoa; phylum Chordata; class Actinopteri; order Lobotiformes; family Datnioididae; genus Datnioides; species Datnioides undecimradiatus. Next base: position 846,687 of record WARS01000047.1, on the reverse strand, counting down.
AGTGAAGCACATTGCTGTCTCTAGAGGCGAGGAGTCTATAAGAGAGACAGAAAATAGCTCAACGAATGCTTTATCCTTGATTTACCCCCTTCATTACACTGTACTGAGGGAAGGTCCTCATTGAGCGGGTGTTGCCCTGTCACTGATGAAGGCTTTCCAAAACCAATGAATGGGTGTGATGACCAGACTTTACTGCTGACACTGTGTTCAAACTAGATAACAAGGGTTTGACAGAAAATACTGACATGCCTGGATGTCATCTCCATCTGAAAATATTATGGTAACCTAACATAATGGTTCAAAATCTCAGGCTGTCAGACCAAAACAACAGTAGCAGTCAATAAACATGGAGTTACAGAAGCCAGCCTCACTACTAATTTACTGAAGATGACGGACATGGACACTTTACCTTTACAGGGAGGAAATGTCAACCCAGGGCAGATTACAAGTAACTGTATCTACTTACAAAACACACTTGCCTCCAACTCCTTGTTAGAGCAAATAATTGCTTAATTAATCAATTTAGTTATTTATATCAGACCATTTCCAAGTATTATACCCGTCTGAAATTGTTTCATGATTCATATTTTTTTCTTTATCAATCAATCAGCTAATTAGTTTAAAATTTACACAATCAGAAGCAGCAGAGCTGACTGGGAAAATATCTTATAAAAGGAAACACAGAAGTTTGACATGTTATGGGGTAACTGTATCTTCCACTTAACAACATCTTAAAGCGTTTATGACCAATATTTTATGGTAAAAGTTCACTCAACAATGCAACACAGTTTGTGACTAGCTGTTCAACATAGCACAGCTAAAAGCTACTTGGTAGAGACCAAAAATTAAGCAAAAAGAGAGCAACCTACATTTGCCAGGTGTCCAACGACACAAATCCAATAATGATTTTGTCTGTAAAGAAATAGTTGTTGAAAACATGTTTAGCATATCCTCTTAAAAGGTGGTGATATGTCACTACTAGTTTGTACTGTCACATAATAACCACCGAATATCAGTAATTACAGGTTTATGGTTCCATTTATTTAAGTGACAATTGTGCTGACAGTTGAAATATCAGTTTTGCCACTCCAAGTTGCTACCTTTAAAGTGAGACACTGGTAGCTCTAATAAAGTTACAATTCAAGAGGAATATATTACAAAATGTATCAAAATGTATCAAATTCTACAACTGATTAGATGAAAATGTACCACCTTTAACTCAGCTTTAACAGCCTTTAACCTTTAACAGCACCTAAAAACACCAAACCAACTATCCTTCACCTGGATGATCCAGGTTCAAACAACCGTCCCTACTGAAGTGCTTCAAAGTAAAGAAATCAAATACTTATTTACTCCAGATGTGCTGTTTATAATAATCAGTACTGCTGTTCTCCAGTAATGCTAATCCTTTATGAAAACTCAAGTTACAGAGATAAGTTTTCTTTATGATTTTCCCACAATAGCTATGCATGATACAATCATAACATAACAGTCAGGTCAGAAATATTTGTAAGCTGGAACCAAGGAAAACACTTTTTATTATAAAGTTAATGTGACTGGGATGTAAAGCAATGTGTGTTAATATGATTGTCAGTACACAATGCATAGCAATAAAGCATAATTGCTGTAAAATATGTTACATACCAAATGGCATTTTTTATGTAATGAGCCTAATCCAATTATGTCTGAGAGTTTCCATGTGTGACATCAAGGAATTCAAGCAAGACAGTACTTTATGTCCAACTTACCCAAGCATTTGTGCAACATGGCATAGTGATGAACCTAATTATAGATATAATACCCCACAATTACAATTATGGTTCCAACCAAAGCAAAAACATTCCAGCACACACTATAAATCTTCTTCATTTTCCATTTTAAAAACCAAGAACCACAATGTACCATATTATTTATGACAAACTGCTGTTCATAGAAGCTTAATTATGCCTAAATATTTGAGTTTCTTCTAGCACTTGATTATAACAAACCTTTAAAACGGGATTTGCAAGCCAAAGATATACAGCTCATGTATATTTACTTTCATGCTGTCTTGCCAGGTACAAACACCCTTGATGCTACAAAGAAACTTCCTGTGGTGGAAACATCTCTCTGGGGGGATACTCTTTGTGTCCTATGTCCATATGGTGTGAAACATTCCTTTTTAACCACCTTACAGCTACCATATAAAGATCATCTTAATATTTGTACTACAGTGCAACTGTACTGCACTACAATATATGAAGGCTGTGTATGTGTGTGTATCCACTTCCAACCCACTGTACAAAATGAGTCAAATATAATTGCAAATATGAGCACTGCCATCATGCAGAGTTAATGTCATTTGGAGCCAGAGCATATGCATTATTGAGATCCGGCCTACACACCTGCCCAACTCAATCACAAACACGCATGAGCTGTCAATCACGTGGTCAGACCCCAACTTTTCCTAACATAAACTAAAAACATATTAATCCAAGACATTGTAACAAGAACAGTCTACTATGACAGAAACCATCCTTGGGGGGAAAAGGTATTTGATGTGTGCCTTGATTTCTTTTGTCTGGACCCATGGAGGAGACATGTTTCAGCTTTTCTTTTAGTGGAGCTGTCATGGTGTCCATTTTTAAATTCAGTCAGTGATTTACACAAAGACACCGTAATAGAAAGGATGATGTTGACACTGCAGGTCATCTGGAGAGACCTCTTCAGTCATTACTCACACTAAACACTAGAATATCAGAGATCAGTTCATCAAGAAACACATGAAATCATCGTAATCAAAGTCAGGCCTTCCTCTGGCTGTTGGTTATAATCAGATTATTATGCGTTTGATCAGAGATATTTATCATCAGCTGGCATAAATGAGAGTTTTTTTGTGCCACAGGGAGTGCAGCACACACTTGAACATGTCTTTGATGATTAACCCAAATGCCAGCGGTCCATATGGGGTGTGGCACTGAATGGCTTTCATTTAATTTCCAACCACTTATAATCCCCTCCACACACAGACATACACACAATGCTCAAGTGTTCCTGCCTGAGGTATTTAAGTTCGTTCAGTGTTAGTCACCAAAATCCACGGTGTCGACCCGTGAGGTCTAATGAATGCGCTGAATCCAATTCCTTTCTCACAGATTATTGCTATAATTTAGCTCATGTTTTGTTTACTAAAATAGAGCCACTGGTGCTGACTTTGGGGCTTACTTCCTTCACCTTTGCCCAGCAGCTGAGAGGCAAGACACTGGGATTTCTTGGGTATCTGAGGAGCTGTAGCGTTCAGTCATGGGGAAACAATATCATCAGCCATTACAATGTTTTACTGTAGTCATCATCATATATCAGTTTGGTAGATATTGTCGACGCCTGTAGTATCCAGCTATGTTTGCTTGCAGGTTGATTGTCTCTATGCTTTGCTTTTTGGCATGTTACTGACACCGGCTGTTGATTGCATGGCCCATGTACTGTGTCCGTGCCCAGCACAGTGGGTTGTTTACTATAGCTTATGAAAAGACAGAATCACAACTTCACGGGCAATGGCTCAGAGTGTGTTATCATCTAGTGGGCAGAGCTGCGACACACTCCAGCAGCGTCACAGATCAGTGCCACTCGAATCTATGTGCCAATGTCTATGGTGGAAGAAGAACAATAAAAACTTGAGTTATGACCAAGGATTAGGAATCCCTATTATTTTCCAATACAATGGCTATGTTTGGCAATTTGGACAAAATCCAAACACATGATATTTTGACCAAATATATCCATATTGATATTAAAACAATGTTATTGGGATAACTATCACTGAATATTTACACGTTGCATTATTGATGTTGATGAATAATGATTAGTAATTAGGGATACAATCACTTTAAGGGTAAAGCCGGAGAACAGTCTGGAAAATGAGGAAAAGACAATACTTATTTCATGTTATGATAGCCAAAATCAAGTTCCATGATCTTATATCACAATGATGATTTATCAATATATTGCCTTGCCCTGTGCGACATGCTCACTGATAACACTTTTAATATAATATAGTCATGGCAAAAATATGAGTTACCATGGAAGCACCATTTATTTCATTTTTTGAAGATTAAGCTAAGCATTCACTCGCAGCTCTTTATACATAGCCAAAATATCTTTGGGTCTTTCTTCCAGTGGAGGTCACTGGCTTGCAATCTTAAGAAATCCCTACAACTTTTGTGGATGTACACCTCGATCTACACCCGTTCCTTGACCCAGAGTACAACTTGAACTGTATGCCTGTTTGTATAAGTGTTTGATTTGACTTTCAAAAAAGGCATCCTCACAATGAACACGAACACTGCAAATCAATACTGGTGGGCAAATCGATGCTGACCATTTTAAGACAGAACTACATGTTGAATTGTGTATTCATGTTCCAGCAGGCCGAGCGTAATGAAAGCTCTTGAGGGTTCGATCTTGGGAACGAGAAAAAAAACATTCTCAGATAACATAACACAAGCCTTACAAAGCCAGACCATAGTTTGGCTTCTCATTGTGGTCTGGCATGGACATAGAGGAATCTGCCTCAGAAAGACATCGTTTCATGTAGGCTGCAGAACAGATGATTGACTGGCGCAGTATCTCCTCCACTCAGGCAACAGTGTGAACCAGCTCATTTGTACGATAGTGGTTTAGTTGTATTTTGGCCATACAGACAAAACACAGGAGTTCCCCAACTGACTTAGCAGATGTTTGCTGTGACAACAAGCTGTGAAAGTGAGTGACAGTTCAGACTAATCCCAATACTAACCAGGAAATCCAGTTTCTCTTATTTCACTCCCAAAGCTCTCATGTCTCTGTAGACAATAATATGAATGGCTGCCAATTTTTGCCAAAGCTGCAACAATTTCAGCATATTTGCTTTGGATATTGGAGCTTGTGGCCGGCTAAGGTGTTCTGAGAAACTTAGTCTAAACAGATTCAGATGTTTGATCATATTTTGCTGTGGACATTTTCAGCATTTTCTTTTGCTTTCTTTGCTATTCTTTTTTTGGCGAGAAGGCTGTTGTCTGTCATCAGCCAAATACATTTTCAACAAGAAAATGATTATATTATTTCAATTTAGTGCCAAAATCCAATTACAAACTGAGCAAAAACTACTAATGGTTAAAGTCTTGTTTATGTGCAAATTAAGTGGATAAATAAAGAATGAATAATGAATCTTCTGCTTAAAGCTTCAACAGTTCATCAATTACAGTTTTCACAGGTAACCGGAAACAATTTTTATAATCAATTGGTTATTTTTAACCCATAACTTTAACGTCAACTTAAAAATACCATGAAAATACCATGAATCCTTGTTTTCTTTTTTAGAACTGTACAGCTATCTTTCATGACAGTGCTGGTCATGACAAGCCCTGTTATCAAGCAGTCTTAAGAGAAAACTGGTCTTCAACAAAAGAGATTAACAGAAACCCAAAGTGCTGCAAACCTGAGCCGAGGAGCTTATCCTGCCTTTACTCTACAGCTGGTTTTACAGGGAATTCCTTGGCAAAATATAATCCTGGTCACCAAGATTTTAGTTTTGTTGTCTTGCTACCTTGAATGTTTTGGTAACCTAGTTAGCAAAACAGTTTCTTGCCAAAACGGTTAAAATGGGTAAATGGTTTCCTTCAGCAAAGAAGCAGTAAACAAACAAACAAAATGCTTTTTCAAAGTAAATCCATAAATTCTGACTTGAGGGAATAAGTTAAAGATATTAAATTGATGGTGAGGAAAGAGTGCGAGAAGATACAGTTTCCTCATCTGATTTGTTTTCTTTAGCCAGTTACTGTTTGCTCACATAATAAAACCATGTTTCCTTCAGATTCTCCCTCGCCTCTCCCACTCAGAAAATGCCAATGTATTTTTCTTAATTATTAGTCAGCCTCCCAGGAAAGAGTGAGCAAGTTCACCTCCCAGGCATTGTCCAATAATAGTCCAATCTAAAACAAGTACAGAAAGACTTAATGCTCTCAGTCTGTCAATCAAATGCTTTACTGACCGATATAAATTACATATATATATATATAGTAAATATCAAAGGTTTTAGGATGGGACTGAAACAGGTGGTGATGATCTGATAAGTAAGGAACGATGATTGTGCCTTTGCAAAAATTACAACTATATGTCTTCAAAACATTTAACAGGAGAGCTTAGAAGTCTGTGAAGCTACTGCCATTTGTCAGTTTTCCCTATGGCATCTGCCTGCACAGAGGAATGCAATGGGAATGTTATCAAATCATCACTCAAACCTGTGTAAATGTCATGTCTGTTTCCTCAACATGGCTTACCCCGAGCTTCTCCTGAGCCAGTTTTTAAAACAAATCGCACAAAAAAAAAATAGTGCAGGGCTAAAAACTGGATTTTGTTTGGTTGTTTGTTTGAATTTTAATTGGCTGTCTCTGCTTTTGACAGAGGGGTGAGACAACTATTAATGCAGATACAATACCATTTCATTCCAGATAGTTTACCACACACAGCTCCTCTGGCTTTGTGCCTTTCTCATGGTAATTGCTGGGAGCTGAAAACAGAGCTCAGTGCCAAACACCCACTGCATGTTGAACTGTGCAGAATTGTAATGACTGTCTATTGAGTGAAGTTCAGAGGCTATTGCTGGATTGTGTGGAATTAATGTAACATTATGGGGTTAGCAACATAGCTGGAAAAACCTGATCTATACTTTGTCCTTATACTGTGTTATTCACTTTGAAGTCTTGGCTGTAAGACAGTCTTCACCTCAGAGCAAAATAAGTGTAACATTCCTGAAGAGAGTCATGGTGTCTCCACGGCGCCTTGATAGCGAATTGCAACAAATTGTATTGAAATGTGAGGTTATGATGAAATATCCTTCTATCAGCCTTCATGGTTTTGTTCCAGGATTGCCGCATTCCTTTTCTTTTAGGTAAGGTTATACAATCAGACACGTGTTTATTAGACACATCAAGTAAAAACTAATGCAGCCCAACACAACGTCTCTGCAGTAGATCTGAACCTCCAAGGACGTCAACTTTTTGAGGCTGCAGTTTGCTGTAGAGCTGAGAAGATTAGCGATTAATGGATCAGTCAAGTGGCAGAAAAAAAAAATTGATCAAGGACTATTTTGATATGTGATCAATATTTAGGTCATTTGACAAGCAAAACACCATACTTTATGAGGTCTGGATTTACAAATGTGAGGATTTGCCACTTTTCTGTATCACAGAATAGTAAAATGTATGTATCTGTATGGGTATCAGACTGTGGAATCTGTAAATCATCACTGTTCACATTTTACTTTTTATATAACTTATGATATGGTACTCCACAAAAATGATCATGAAGTTGATTTACATAAACATTACAATCCTCATTTCCTGCATTAGTTTTCACTATGTGTTCCTGTGTTTCTGAATGGATGGACTCCGACTTCATCCCTCAGTGGACTTCACATCTCTCATCTGTTGGGCGAGGTGCTGCATTCATGTAAAGGCCAAATTTGAAACCCTATTTTCGAAGTGTCGTGGGGTTATTCAGTCACAAAAGAAGCCTCAGCCAAAAGTGACAGAGTTTTCAGACACCACCATGTTCCTGGTGATAAAAGCCAGCAGAACAGGCACTTTCGTGCACTGATTTGCGGTGCTTTCTTCCTAGCCGCGCTTTGTGAGTAGCCACAACAACACAGTCAGCTGCTGTGGATTTAGGCCAGATCATAAAAGAAACTGAACCCGAGTCCACGCAGTGTAATAAAACTCTCCCGGGTCACATCCAGCACCCGCGCAGAGGTGCAGGTGCTTCAATTTGCTGGCGGTGAATTTTCCAACAACTCCGCCGCTGCCGTGGGAACACGACCGGGGTTAACGTGGTTGTTGAGGACAGGAGGTCAGGGTTACAAACAATAAGCAGCCCTGTGCTCAGATACCACGCCTAGCATTAGCACTGCAGAACAACACAGCTAATTCGATGCTAGGACACGGGAATATTAGCAAGAACTCGTCATTAACGTTAAAGAAAAAACAGTATACAACTTACTGTGATAGTAACTTCGTGCTTCTTCAAACGATACTTGAGGCTCTTCATCTTGTTCCGTGTTGGCTGCCGGTGTTAAAACTCTCCTTTGGTGAGTGAATTCATAAAAAAATTGCAAAACGTCCCAGAAAGTTCAGGCTAAGTAACTTTTATCTGTCCTCTTTTTCCTCACGGAGCGAGTTTCACCTGACGCCTAACCGCAAACTCTGCTCGCATTTTCATTGACAACCAAACGAGCCAATCAAACTAAAATATGTACGGTCTGGTTTACGCTTGAGCCAATCGGCAACATTGGAGGGCGGGACTTCCTTGTGAAGTGCCGTTGGGAGAAGTTGGAGACATCCTGGGACAGGGCAGGAAAAACCTGGCATGACGTCAGGCTTACCTGAAAACCGAAACACCTGGAGAAGGTGTTTGTTAATATATAAATACCTGGTACAAAAACTGCTATTTAAAGTAAACATAATTTATTTACCTAACTGTGATATTACACCTGCAACGAAAATTATCATAGTAACTGTATGTTACTGTAAGTTACCTGTGTCACGAAACGCCTAACTGACTGTACCGTGGCAGCACTGTAGCTGTGAACCTTAGACGCAATAATGCTTATTAGTCTTGTCCACATTTCATGGGGCCAACATTTCTACAGTTTACGCCATTTAGGTCTTTGGATTGTTACTTTACATGCAAAATGTGGGCCATAAAGTCAAAAAAGATTATATATATATATAGACTAAGCATTACTTTACCCATTTGTTGTTGTAGTAATAGTTGTGGTTTTGTGTGTGTGTGTGCACAAGGACAAATAGGACCAAAAGTACCGTTGTAGGAAAAAATTATTTATCTATCTATCTATCTATCTATCTATCTATCTATCATTACAAACAAGTAGCTAATCAGGCATTTTACTCTGGGCTGGATTTCAGAAATGCTGAGGTCCCCATATTACAATGTTGAGAGACCCTCCAAATGCCAGATGGCTAGTCTGAACCAGTACACACACAAGACCTGTGCAGCTGTGATCAGTCACTTGTCCCGTACTTTCACTGCATTCAACACTGATGTCAGTGAAATACCTGCCAAATTATGTAAAACACTGAATCCTTCCTTAAGAATTAGGCCCTCATCCAAAAGGGGAGCAGCACTAACTGTCTTAACCTAACTGTCTCAATGTACATCATATTTTGCCATATGTAAATATTTAATAGTTTGATAAAGGACCAAATACCTTACTGCTTGTACACTGTAGCTGTAAATGTTGAATTCAGGTCATTTAATGATGTGTTTTTGCAGAGTGATTGTTGCTTTTGCTTCAGTGAAGCAGCTGAATTATTCATTCATCACGGCTGCCTGCAGAAGACAAGCAAAATAGAATCTGTCTGCAGCCTCGAAGAATGAATTATCTGTCCATCCTATCTGTAGCATTTTCACAGTCATATCATATCTAATGGCACCTAAAAATAAACACCAGTGATTAACCTATTTACTCAAGATACAATCAGTATTATAAGTCATCCATTTCCTGGAACATTATATGTCTCTTTTATCTACATTTGCTCCCTTAAATAAACATCTGAGATATCTTAAACTTAGCTGTTCGCTTCCTAAGACAAACACCTGACAATCAGTTATCTTTAACAAACATACTGGATAAAAATTAACATGTTCATCTGTGAGAAAATGGTTTCAAGTGTAGGTTAGAAATAGTGAGACCATTGTCCTTGATTGCACAGTGTGTGCATGTTTTTACAAAACCATCATAGACCAACATATATAATGTAAATAGCAGCATGTAAATATCTCACTGAAGGAGATGGGGACATGACACTTCCTCAATTCTTTGACACTGTGTTGTCTATCATCTTTGGAACTTGTTATCCTACCACTTGACATCAATATCCATTAATAATAAGAAAAAGAACAGAGCTAGAATATTATATCTAATAATATGTATAACATAACCTATAACAGACAATTTGCTCACCAGTTCATGTTTGTACTAATGCAAGTATAGAAATTGTTACTTTATTATCCATTAATAAAGTAACAATTTCAATTTATGTAAAATGCTCTGTAAAAATAGTTGAAATGTTTATTCCAAAGGCTGTTTAAAACTTCAGATGAAATTTTATACCAATGGAAATATCTAAGCTTGGTTTAGGCTTATTTATTTTACATCGTAGCCTTTTGTAGCCCATCTCAAAGTATTTAACAGAGACAGTCAAAAGAGCAAATCAAATCAAGGGTTCAGACTGTCTGATTCAGTATTATACAGTTTCTGTTAAACATGGAAACACTGAGTTTTTAAATGCTGGGATACAATACCTCTTCAGCCACTGGACATATGCAGACAACCACATAAAACCCACACTATCCCACATTATACCTCATTTTACTTTATCCTTCGTTGCCTGCTTTGTGTCATTCTGTGTACTGTTGCAATGTAACTAATGAAATCTTTTTTTTCATGCAACTTTCTAACAGACGTCCACTACAGCTCAAACCGCAATATGCAATAAAGATCATTCAGTTAACTGAGACAATAATCAGGAGATTAGCCCTGAAAATAATAATCGATTGCTGTACAGTTTTCGAAATAACTTGCTGACTCTCAGGCAAAAGCAACATGCTTTTATATTGATGCACTGGTATTAGTAACTCTATGATATAGAGTGGATATAAAAAGTCTACACAACCATGTTAAAATGCCAGGTTTTTGTGATATAAAAAAATGAGACCAAGATAAATCATTTCAGAACTTTTTCCACCTTTAATGTGACCTATAACCTGTACAGCTCAGTTGAAAAACAAACTGAAATCTTTTGGGAGGGGGGAGTAAAAATAAAAAAACTAAAACAATGTGGTTGCACAAGTGTGCACACCCTCTTATACCTGGGGATGTGGCTGTGTTCAAAATTAACCAATCACATTCAAACTCATGTTAAATAGGCGTCAGTACACAACTGTCATCATTTAAAGTGTCTCTGATTAACCCCAAATAAAGTTGAGCTGTTCTAATAGGCTTTTCCTGACATTTTCTTAGTCGCATCGTACAGCCGAAGCCATGGTCCGCAGAGAGCTTCCAAAGCATCAGAGGGATCTCATTTTTAAAAGGTATCAGTCAGGAGAAGGGTACAAAAGAATTTCCAAGGCATTAGATATACCATGGAACACAGTGAAGACAGTCATCATCAAGTGGAGAAAATATGGCACAACAGCGACATTACCAAGAACTGGAAGTCCCTCCAAAATTGATGAAAAGACAAGAAGAAAACTGGTCAGGGAGGCTGCCAAGAGGCCTACAGCAACATTAAAGGAACTGCAGGAATTTCTGGCAAGTACTGGCTGTGTAGTACATGTGACAACAATCTCCCGTATTCTTCATATGTCTGGGCTATGGGGTAGGGTGGCAAGACAGAAGCCTTTTCTTACAAAGAAAAGCACCCAAGCCCAGCTAAATTTTGCAATAACACATCTGAAGTCTCCGAAAAGCATGTGGGAAAATGTGTTATGGTCTGATGAAACCAAAGTTGAACTTTTTGGCCATAATTCCAAAAGGTGTGTTTGGCGCAAAAACAGCACTGCACATCACCAAAAAAACCGCCATACCCACAGTGAAGCATGGTGGTGGCAGCATCATGCTTTAGGGCTGTTTTTTATCAGCTGGAACTGGGGAGGGAATTATGAACAGTTCCAAATACCAGTCGATGTTGGCACAAAACCTTCAGGCTTCTGCCAGAAAGCTGAAGATGAAGAGGAACTTCATCTTTCAGCACGACAACGGCCCGAAGCATACATCCAAATCAACAAAAGAATGGCTTCACCAGAAGAAAATGAAAGTTTTGGAATGGCCCAGCCAGAGCCCAGACCTGAATCCAATCGAAAATCTGGTCTGATCTGTGCACAGGAGATGCCCTCGCAATCTGACAGATTTGGAGTGTTTTTGCAAAGAAGAGTGGGCAAATATTGCTAGGTCAAGATGTGCCATGCTGATAGACTCCTACCCAAAAAGACTGAGTGCTGTAATAAAATCAAAAGGTGCTTCGACAAAATATTAAGGGTGTGCAAACTTATGCAACCACATTATTTTAGTTTTTTTATTTTTACTCCCCCCTCCCAAAAGATTTCAGTTTGTTTTTCAACTGAGTTGCACAGGTTATAGGTCACATTAAAGGTGGAAAAAGTTCTGAAATGATTTATCTTGGTCTCATTTTTTTATATCACAAAAACCTGGCATTTTAACATGGGTGTGTAGACTTTTTATATCCACTGTAGTATGTAGTAGCATAACAGTCACATGGGCAATTTTAAATAATTCTTTTTCATACTTCAAGTACATTTTCCTGATTATAACCTACTTAAATTATTTTATTTACCATTTTCAATGTAGCACTTTAACAGGGCATTTTTAGACAGTTGCATTAGCACCTTTACTTCGCAAAGTCAAAAAACTGACAAAACGACAACAGATGGACATGTTTCTGGGAGAATCAATCAAAAAGGAAAGGGGGGAATGCTGCCCCCCTGTGGTCTCTAGTTGTTGCATGGGAGCTAGTGCTCAAGGTTGTTACCAAATGACTGTTAAATATGAAACATTTGATATGCATTTTTCACATTATCAGTATAAAAGATCTGGGTCTATAAGTAAAAAGCAGAGAATGGATATTATTTTTGTCCGCGCTGCCGTCAGTCTCTATTTTGAAGAATATTCAACTTCATGCTACTTGCTGTTCATTCTTTGTCTCCGTCTCCATGGCAATGCTGTTGCTGTTGCTGTTGCTATGCCTTCCGTCTGGGCTGGAGACGCAAAGAGTCACTGACTTGGAGACCCCTGTGAGACTGTAAATCAGACACTCTACAGCCCAGAGGGTGATATGGAGGAGTGGGGGAGGATGTTTAAGTAAAAGTACCAATACCCAGTGTAGGAAGTCGCCAAGTATATCCACTGAGTATGAAGTAAGTAACATTTTGAGACACTTCCTATTTCCTGCTCTATCATTCTACCACCCCACAGCAGGTCAGAGACAAATATTGTACTTTTTACTCCACTATTTATTTTACACCTCTTATTACAAGTGGAAGGACAAGTATTCAGATCCTTTACTTAAAAGCAGCCAAGTTGGCCTATTCATAACACAGTAAAATAGTCCCTGCTGTCAGTTTTACCATTTGTCATGTTAAAGATTACTGCTGCACTAATGATAATATTGCATTTTATTGCTGTACATTTCATGTTGTGCTGACTTTGATCACCTACTGTCGGCTAGTTTACAGGAATATCGTGCTGTAAGATCATGATATGCTTGTAGTTTTGCAGTCCTGCGAGAAGCTCAAATCTCTTGTTTTCAGCTTTGAGACAAGCTAAACAGTTAAATACTTGATTAGTTGATTCAGGAGGCAAGTTCGTCAATGAATAGCTTTGACATGTTTGAAATGTAAATTCTAGGAATTGATCGGATATTTAATTAATGTGTATATATTTACATATAATTATATATAAGTATCTATCACTTGCTGTGTTTTGTGAGTTGTAATGCGAATCACACATTCATTTAGGCACAAATTGGAAAAAAATGAAGGTCAAGACAGCATTGGTGGAAAGTAACTAAGTACATTTACTCAAGTACTGTAGTTTAGTACAATTTAAGGTACTTGCACATTACTTGGCTATTCCCACTCTATGATCCTGTATTTTAATTTTCTACAATGCTGATGAAAAGAATTTTTACTTAATTACTTGTTTTTTTATTACACTTACAGAATATGTGATTAGCTTATAAAACATGTTATAAACTAACAGTGGGTACAATTAGCACCAACTTACTCATGTACAACAGAAAAATACAACTTACACATGAAAGCACCACATCATTATCCAGTAATATAATGCATAATAATACCCTCTAAGGCCCATTCTTCTAATACTTGCACACTATGGCTTAAGTAACAGTAATTAAAGTAAAAGGGATGTTACTTTTATTTTTTACTCTTGTAAAGGATCTGGATACTTCTTTTCCCACTGTAAGACATTGCCTAAAGATAAGCCGAGGTCAGCTGGATTTGTTTTTTAAAAGATTTATTCACAATAATTTATTCATATCGATCTTGGGATGTGTATTTTGTAGTCTGTCGTGTGATGTTAAGTCTGTAACTCGCTGACAGTAAGGCCTTTCTTGTTCGCGAGTCTTCAAATGGACGTTTTAAAATCCCATTAAAGTATGATTTTTTTTTTCTTGTTTAATAAGAGTGCATGGTTGCTGGCATTTGGGTTGTTTTTTTTTAAACATTTGCAACATGAATATTGATAATTATCTTGATTACTGCTCCTTCATATGGCACTTTTATATTTTTCATGAAGTGAACTTGTGCATGAGAGATGGATGTTTTTGCTGGCTGTCTTGTCAGATGAATGCAGTCTTTGATGTCTGATGTTGCGCTTGATGCCAGTGTGCGTTTTCCACTTATTTCATCAGTGAGTGACACTTTGAAAAATGCATCTTGAAAGAACAGTGACACCAAATGATTCACAAGACATTAATGAGAAAACACAGTAAGCAATGTAGGGATTGTGTAGAAACATATGTTTTGTTGTTTTGTTTTGTCTTTCTTTTTTTTTTTTTTTTTACAAATTGATACAAATCCACAAGATACAGATACAAAAACACCGACTGAGTGCTGACCATGTGGCCCACTGTTGAACTGCACCTCATGTGGCAGAAGAAGCACTAATAAATACACACATGCAACAGTAACAAATATCTATCGGATGGAATGCACAAAAACACCAGAGAGCTGCTTTCGGAAACAGTAACTTCTCAACAGAAAACGCTTTTTCCCCCCCCTTGTGTCTCGTCAAAGAAGTGAGAGCAGAAGCACAAAGTGAGACAGAATCAGCTAAAAAAGATTTCTTAATTTTTTTTTTCTTACTTCTTAACTGCGACAAGCTCCTGAGACCTTTGAGGAGGAGGTGTATCAGTTCAAGTGAAAAAGGGAGTGCATCCAAGGCTGCACTCAAAAGGGCTGTACGGTTATTTTAGGTGTAGGGGATGACGTGCCTCGATTGGAGCCTTGTGTGCTGAGAGCTCTCACACGGCCTTGCGGTGGTACTCTGGGGGCGCAACCTCGTAGTCAGTGGCATTGAAGAGGGTGGATGAATTCTTTACCAGGTATCTGCAGAAAATGCAGAATTGATCGTAGAGGTGAAGAGCAATGGTTACTACTGAAAAATGGAACTAGCTTGCTGTGCAATTACCATCAGGTGTTTAAAAGGTGCATGATTTTTATACTCATGGAGTCTCATCCAGTTGGATATTAAACAACGTCTGTCTAAATAAACAATAAGATGCAAAAATGTAATCAAGTGGGGAACGGACATTTACGCAACACACAACTGCTATATCAACTTCTGTTAATGTTCTGGATACTTCTCACAGTGCCGCAAGACAAACATGACCTTCAGATAAGGTAACAGCAGGAGCCACTGTAAAGCTGGAACCATGTCACTTAATGTGTGCTTTAGTGTTGGACATTCAATAATATGTGATTAAATTCTATATTATATAGAAGCCTTTAGAAAAGCAAGGACGTTACTAGGCTGTGTGTAGGTGACTGTTAGAGCTAAACTAAAAGGGTTTGCTTCATTAAATGTGCTGTAAGCTCTATAGGTAATGATATCCCCAACTCAGAAAATGTCACACAGCTTTCTTATGGTGTCAGACTGACTGGAACAATGTATGAAAAAAATACCAATACCAATTTTTTTTTTTTTTTTCTGTCTGTGCATTTCATTGCTTGTGTCTCCACAGACGTTGTACCCAGATGGCCTTTGCCCGCAGACAATGAACACAGCTGCTTTAATATATCACTGACATGATCAGTCACAGCTTTTCTAGCCTGATAACCAGACGCAGTTAACTTCGGATCCCTGCATCTGTTAGTTATCACCAATGAACGAAGTCAAAGCTAAACTACTTAACTGGACATAAATATATGAATATATGAAATATGATTCTACCCAAAGTATCCAAACGTCAGATCTACCTGTCATCACAGTACCCAAACATCAGATCTGCCACGCTGTATCCAAAAGTTAGATTTATTTGTCATCAAACTATCTAAACGTTAAATGTACCTGTCATCAAATGCTGTTGAGTGTACAGTCAGCTTCAGCAAAAGTATCTTCCAGAGCAGAAAATCGATTTCATGGCTTCTGTTTTGAAGATTTGCAGCAAGCCTGGCTGCACTAATATGCGTGTGGCTGTAACATGACATTTGGGAATCAGCCAAACATGACATGTCGTCTCTGGCGGTGGTGTGGTGGGAGTTAAACCTTACTTGAGGAAATCTTGGAGGTAACTGAGCAGCAAAGCCAGACTCTTCTCGTCCAGCGGAGTGTACGCCAACATGGCTCCAATTCGAACTGAAAGGTGGGAGTGAGGGGTGACAACATATGTGAAGCTGCAGGAGATTCACAACTCATTTCTTTTCAATACAGGTTGAATATTAAAATACTTCAGGCAAAGGACAGTTTGTGAGACCATATGTGACATATTATAGAGACTTAAATCTCATATTCCTGTGTCAGTCTGACGTGTGCAGAATTTGTGTGAAATTGCTGCGTGCTGAATACAAACAGAGCTGTCAAATTAATAACACAGAAGACATAAAGAGCAGTTAATCTAAGTTGATTTGTAAGTTTCATACATGTAAGTTAATTTGGTATTTCTGACTGTGTTGCTCAGCTACTGTTAGGCCTTTGTGTATTTGTGCAGTCAGGGGTGTTCATTGCCATCAGTAATCACATCAGATTTGTCATTTTAACAACCCTGCTGAGTCATCTTACCGTGCGATGTTCAATTTCACCTCAGTAAAATAATAATAATAATAATTTCACCTAAATGTTAATAGTTTCTGTCTGACGCACTCAGAAAAAAACCTCACGTGGACCAGTGCCTGAGATTCTATTTGTGCTTCGAGATGTCATGCAACAAAGACAGAAACGTGATGACTCTAATGAGTGTCTCTGGGAAGCGAAGCCTGCGTTAAGCCTCGCAGTGTTCGAGCTTCCGTGCAGAACATTTCACATGTCTTTAACAAAAGACACAGGTACTAAAGAAAAACCCTGCAGCGGTTAATCTACACCTACGGTCATCCTACCTGCATGAGAAGAATTTTCTTGGACTTAAATTAAATTGCTTGAAAGCACTTATAGCAGAGATAGGCACTTTAGTTTCTGTGCAATGTTAAAACCCATCCATCACTCAGTTCAAGGTGGTTCAGAGCGAGCTTGTGTGTGTCTGTGTGTGTGTGAGCCGCATGGCGCTCATCTGTGGCGGTGGTAAATGCTTTTATGTGTGTTTCAGTCCTACCGAAGAGGCGAAGCAAGTGTGGAGCTCCATACACCTGAGACATGGGCATGTCTGGGTGTTCAGCCAGGATCTCGGCGTACTGCGGCCGCTCGAACTTGTACAGCAGCTGGGTGCCCAGCATGACGTTGAAGTACTCCCGAATGCCCGCCACCACTTCGTTTACCGCATACTCCCTGTGAACACGAGAGATCGCAGCTTTAAAGAACCATTGACTGTACAGATTTGTACACATGCTTGTGATATAAAATAAATCAAAGCTAACATGATGCCTGGCTTTATTTGTGTCAAAAACATAGAAATGTTTGGGGAAAATAGCCAGCAGAATATATGATCTGCTGTAAAATGTCTAAACGTGAGTTATGGTCATTTCACGGGATGTCTCATTACTGACGAAGTTTTACATAATGTGCAGAAATGTGCAGCACCATGCAGGGAAAATGGTACATAAGTGATAAGTGACAGGAGGTGGCCACATGAAGGAAATTAGACAGTTTGTTCTTACTTATTGTCCGAGTTTCCTTTAGATTTCTTGTAGTTTGCATAGTCCTCCAAGACAGTCTCTACATTCTTCTTGGCGGGCAGATGAAATAACTGCAAGCGACAAAAAGCAAAAGAAAAAGCGCGATGAAAGGAATTTTTCATAGATACATGTCGTCTTTACTGTAGGGCCAACTTTCTAACCTCTACAGATCCTCACAGGCTCGGTTCATTCACAGCAAACACAGAAACTTCTCACCGTTTCGATGTGTATTTCACCTGTTTTTGTCGGGTGATGAGGTCCCAGTCGTCCACCAGCCAGGGTTTCAGCTCCTCAGGGATCTTCACCTTCACCTCCACACGGTTAGTGAACATCTCCTCCTGGACACCAATACAAACATATAAAGCTCATTGTTTTATGTTTTGTTTTTTTTTATTTAGTGGGTGCTTGGTAGCAGCAATGCTTCTGCTAACACTTCTTTGCTTTAGTTGGAAACTGGCTGCAGGTCCTCTGTGGCTGCTACACCCAGCCTCCACCTTCAAGTTGCTCTGGTTTTCAACGATCTTGTATTGTTATCTTTTGCTGGCACCCTGCTCAGCGTACATGTCGTAATTACCTCTCCTGCTGACTGCCTGCTGCCAACATTTTCTGCTTTTTCTTGCTCTCTGAGGCAAACGAAACCATTTTTCTCACCAGGAAGGTCTCTGTGACCAAAGCGCCCCAGCATTCACCTGCTGCGGCCCACGGGGGACACATCAGTCACATTCACGCATGAATTACTGATTCCTCAAACAACTTTGGAAGCAGGATGAAATCAGAAAGAACGGAGACTTCTTTTTTTCTTACAGCCCTTCATTTTAAATTTTATAGTCAATTGGGCACTTTAAGGGCACTTTTACACTGACAACTCAATATTTTCTGGCTCTGTTCACACCTCAGGACTGAAGCTCAGTCTGCAGGTTTTAGGAGAGGATCTTTTGGGTGAAACGCTGAACAGTAGCAAACTCAGAACAGTTTATCATCATATTTATAATCACATATGTACGTTTTAATGTGTGTCCAGTGGGTCACCAGTAACTAATGATACATACACTCTCCACAGTGGGATCAACCCGAGCCCTCTTCTTCCGCGGCCCCTGGGGCGTTTCTCCGCTGCTGGTACCTTCTCCCGGCCCCGGGGCTGAACAAGACACCGATTACAGATTATAAATTATTTGGGAGAGAAAGTTAGAGGTTGCTTCGTCGGCAGGTTGTCTAAGTCAAAAACCTCTTTGTGCACCGAACAGATTTGTAACAAGCTCCCTACAGAGAACAGCGCTTGCAGGCATGTCGGCTGAGCAGGTAAACAACTCATTATGTGGTCTGTGTTTGTGTCTGCCAGTCAAGATTAAGAGGATGCAAATAATGCAGCATGTCAGCCAGTTTTATCTTTATTATGAACTCTTACACGCATTGTTTTCTTGCTGATTTTCACAGATTCAGTGCGCCTTCAAATTACTTGCCAGCATGGAGCGTGTGTTTGGTAAAAGGCTGAATATGAGAAATGGTTAATCGTATACATAATTTTAGTTTTTGTATAAACAACATTGATTTGGGTTAAATCTGCAACTAAAATGTCATGGAGAAACATTTTACTTACTCTTTTGTTTTGCCTTTTTCACTTTCCTGGGATGCAAAAAAACAAAAAGCAGTTAAGTGACAATATGATATTGTTTACTCAGTGTGAGCCCCTGCACAGAGACTACAATCAGTACATAAATACACACGTACGCAGCTAGTGGGTACGCGTACACGTACGCAGCTCCTACAATACCAGAATTTAAACTATGATACACGAAATCTCTATTCATGCCACAGCAAAAAATGAAAAAGTTCTGTGTTTCATTAGTCAGGAGCTCAGTCCCAAAAGCATATCACTACTGATCACGACTACTCTAGCCTTTGGATTAATAATCTGATTGTAGATCTGTTTTATAACAGCTTTGGTATTTCAATTGTTGGAGAATCATTTTGAACATGTGGAATTAAGTACGTTTCAAAGTAGCGATGCTTTGGACAAACCTACCTCAGTATATTGTTTGGCAAACATTTTGAGAACTTGTTGGGGTATGAAAACAAGGTGGACACTTACAGATCAACATTTTTCTGCTGCACAGCAGCAATCTTCTTGCTTGGTGCTAATCCCCTCATCTTTCCCTCAACATAATGGTCCCTGGGGAAGACAAAATGACTGAGCATTAGTAAATAGATCCACCTAAATTAATTAAATCATAAATGGTACTGTTGAGAACACTGTGTTTCAACTCACGAATAATAATAACTTGTAACAATATCAAATTATTGGCAGACAACCAATGCAATATTTTGCACTGGGAACTGTTTTACACAGTAACCAAAAACTTCATTATCTCTACACACTTCACATAAAGGAAACTTACTGATTGGCCTTTTGAAGCTCTTTTTGTTTTGCAAGGTTGCTGTCCACATATTTAAGAACTCTGCTTTCAGGAACCCATTCATCCCAGCTGCAAATAAAAAAAAAAATAAATCACACAACACTGTCCATAACACTGATAATGTTTGATTACACACACACACACAGTAGCAAACGAACGCAGCTGGTTATCTGGTAAGCACTCAAAGAGACAGGAAATCAAACTGAATCGACACCAACTCACTTTTTGTTCCATCCGCTGTAATGAATAAAGTATTTAATCTGCTTATCTTTAATGTTGATCTTTACACACTGCAAAAGAAGAAAACACAGATCTGCGTCAGTGACTTACTGACATTCGTGCTGCAGTTAATAATCGACTAATAACACACATGTAAGATTAGTACTTAAACAAACCTTTGCCTCATAGAGCAATGGCCCATGAAAGCACAGGACTCTTTCACCTAGGAGACAAACAAACGTGAGAGGAAAAAAAAAACAAAACACAAAATGACGACGATATATTTTAGTGTAATAACTCCACTGACTACAGAGAATGTCCTCAGCTCGAACCTGAGCTAATATAATTTCTACAGAGACAGTTCCAGTGTCTCTTTTGTGTGACTGACAGATTAACAAGGGTTTAGCTCATGCATAGCTCAAACAAGAAGCTAGCTAACAGCTAGCCGGATGCTAACGTCTATTTTACACCTTTAGCTTATTTTAACGTCATAAGCTTTGATAAATGTGATTTCTGGGTGTGTTTTAAACATACTCCCCTCACATATGGGCAGTAATAAAGCCTCTGAGGCTCTGTCTCCCTCCCTGGAGACCACTATTGTCGAGCTACAACAGCAGCATCAACAACAACAAACCCGCCCCCTTTTCATCCGCGTTATTCTTCTCTACCGACCTTCTTGAAATTTAGGTTTAGGGTCCTGTTTTGGCGCCATTCACAGACTCAGCTGATCGGATCTCTGAATGATCAAATTCATGCATTGCCAGAGTCCATTTCTTCCAGACACAAACACCTCCGACATTGGAGCCAAAGCGAGGGAGAAGCCGAGACTGGCCTGCCTGCTGCCGGTCACATGACCACCGCGAAGCTCGGAACCGTGGTGCGTTCAAAGCTTCTTCTGAAACTCGTAAAAAAACAACAACAATAAAAACAATGCTTGTCACCCAATACCAGACCATTGGTAGTATTTCCAGCGCAGTTCGTCTTGCTGCTTTCAGGCATACTTTTTAAGATTCATTTGGTAAAGAAAGGAATATCTCCAGAAATTATTTTATCCCCAATTTGATTTTTTTACATACTGTATGTTACTGTACAGTAATTTGTGCTTTATGTGATGTTTTTGCTTGCTCACACTAGCCTTATTGGTGGAGAGCACTCCATTATTTGCATTTTAATAACACTCGTATGTTGTTTTCATGATGTTATCGCTAATGCTCTGCTTGAATGTCTTAACCCTCATGTTGTGTTCATTTCATGTTAAACAATTTTGTGTTCCCAGTCAAAAATGACTATACCATTAAGACTCATCATACAAAGTGTCATAATACATATACTATCACTACTTGTTGTGTTAGATATTTTTATCAACTTAAGTTCTTATGAACATTACAAGTTTTGAACTTCTATTTGTTATGTATGGCCTTTATGCCTCATTGATCTGAGCTCATACGTCTTGAATTCGAGTTCTAAAAAACATCATTTCTGGATTATTTTGACCATAAGAAATAATCAGATGAAACATAGTATACTGTTTATCACAGACTACTTTGGGTCAAAGTTACTAAGGACATTTGTATTGAACCATTTAAATTTTATTTGTGTACAAAGGAAATTATGCCAAAACTACACTTGACAATGTCTTAATACATTAAAGAACAACTAACAAGAACAATAACATCAAAATGTTCATCAGTCTATCAGATGTGTTTTTGCCTGATAACAGAAAAAAACTGAAAACTGAAAACAAAATCAGGCTTCTAAGCTTGTGGAGTGCGTTAACTCAAAATTCAATAGTGTTTTTTTCCTCATGCACATGTTGGACAACGTGTGAAATTTCTGGAGTGACACTGGCCCGAAAAATTGTCCAACCAGACTCTGCATCCCATAAACTGCTGGTAGATTTGTTTCTGGATCTGTACACAAAATCAAAAGACCCATGTATGCTTTGATGTCTGTCTGGGTTACCTCCTTCCAATTGTCTTTTTTAGGGATGCACCAATACCACTTTTTTAAAAAAGTCCAATTACAAGTACAAGTACTTACATTTAAGTACTTGCTGATACCGAGTACCAATAGGAGTACTTATTAATGCCATTACACTTCGTACATTTACTTGAAAACCGACTGTGTCAGTGATGTGGTGTTGGCTAGGGGATCTCATACCTCAGCTCCAGTACGCTGAGAAGACGTCTAAATCCCATATTATCAACAACCGACAATGGCTGGTCATCAAGAGCAATGTACTGGGTAAGAGCCTCTGTTATTGTCATTGCACGCGGGTTGTCTCTTGACATCTTCTCCCTCTTCTCCAGAGTTTGCTGCAAAGTTGGTTGTTGCTGTTTGCCGCTATTAGCAAACTCTTTGAACTCGGCGTTGTGTTGGTTTTTTAGATGTTTTATCAGATTGCTTGTGTTGAAAGTACTTGCTTTCGTCCGTCCTCTTGACAACTTTGCAGAGCATAATTTGCAGTTCGCTTTACTTTTGTCCCTTTTGTATCGGGACACTTTTATGAATACGAATACAGGAACAGGGTATCGGACAGATACCCGATGCTGGTATCAGTATTGGTGCATCCCTAGTCTTTGTAAATCCTTTTCTCTTCCAAGTTGGTCATGTTTACCACCATGGTTTCGATGGACTCAGTCAGGAACAGGTCAAAGCAGGATTTGATGTCATCAATCCGGGATACGGCATGTTTTGTAGGTCCCGGGGTCATCCTGATGACATTTGCAGCTGAAAGCCTACCTTGATTCTCAGGTGAAGATGAGCACCAGGATGAGTTCCCATTCTCTGACTTGAATGTGACAGCAGCCTCAGCATGGCCATCCTCTTCATCACTGGATTCCTCCTCATCAGTTATTTCTTGGTCTGGATTATATTCTGTATCGTCTTCATCTTCTGACACTTCTTCCTCTATGTTGAGGTATGAAAACTTCTTCCATGGTGCTGCCACACAATGAACTGTGAGCAAGGCCTCAAAAAAGCATTATATACTAAAGCTATGAGAAAAGTTCCCATGGGAGAGAGACTGGGCAAAGGTTCCCGTGGTGGCGCATGTGTGTGCGTGTGTCCATCTGACAAATGAGGATGTACCTGAGCTTAGTTTTTTACACTAACTGCTGTCTCCCCCATTCATTTCTAATGACCGGTCATTTTTAACCAGGAACACCAAGAGTGTACAAAAGCTGAATAAAACACACAAAACTGTATGCAAATTAATACAATTTATTTTGTGCGTTGAAATCCTCTTTGTGGACAAAGTCGTGGAATCTTAGGTCAGTCTGATTAAATTAACTACATTTTACAGAGATAAAACTTTGGTCAAATTTGACCGGAACACAACATAAGGGTTATTGTTGTATGCTAGTTAGAAGAACAACATTTCCACTATTTAGACAGCACAGTCCTGTTGTGTTATATGTCGTATACTGCAGTCATCCACTGGTGTTGCCAAATTTACATCCCATTGTGTTAAATGGTTTTGCCTCAGTCCTCAGTATATTATTATATATATACGCGTAAATATAAAGTATTGTTGGAAGAATATGCTTTCGTATGAAACTTGTTTTGTTTAACATGTCACCATTTGTGACTGCAGGAAACAATCCACTGTATCCTTCTGGTAGGAGAAACCCTTCCATGAATGAATCATGAGCCTTGATCTGTCTAATCAAAGACAAAAGTGGTTTCAGAGGCAGTCAGGGGCCTACGTTCGCTGCCTTCTGCAACAGAAGAAAGTGAATCTAACTGCCTTAATTACCAGTGTAGTATATTTTTGGCCACAAGCACTAATGTTGGTGGCACTGTTTTACCCCTTTTAGATGAAAGTGAGTAGACCCTGTTTTCCCATTTAAGCGACACAGCACAGCAGCAGCAGCAGCGGAGTGAGTACAGCGCATGTTTTCTTCCATTTGGCAGGATTTTATCACAGTTCTGTTGTCTAACTTTTCAAATGTGCATCGGGATCATTATTTTAAGCCGTAATCTTTGTCGATCACATCAGCAAATTTATTTTATGATGGCTAGTTGAATTAATTTGTGTTGTCTTATATTAGGTTAAAGGTTATAACATGATTTTCATGATGGGAGTTGCATGGGGAGCCTCTCCATGGTGACAGAGTGACTGTGTGTCTCTGTGTGCCTCTGTGGGTGTGCGTACACAAGCTTGTGCTTATGTACAGAGAAGTATTTGTATCAGGGCCAATCACAATTATGTTATGCTGCAGCCCAGAGGTTTCCAAAATTCACAGTAACCTTTTAACTCCAGTGAACTTATTTGGGTTGCTGGGCAACAGGCAGACATTTTTGTGGAGTCACCGCACCAGTGTTTCTCAGCTTTTTCTGGCCATGATTCTTTGGTCAAAGATTTCTCATGAACTCTGAACTTAGTGAGCTGTCACATTTTCAAGTGAATTTGATTACTGTATTCTTTCATGTCGATCAAATGATCATTTTCATCTAAATGTCAGTGGAGTAGAAACCACATGGAGGCTCAAACCGTTGCAACCAGGACAACTTAAGACCCCCTATCTCTTTTTTTCATGTTTTGCCATCTGGAGACAAATGAAGCAAAGACCAACAGGAACATAATGAATCACCCTTCCACGATCACTAAACATCTCTTCAACCCTTCAATTGCTGTTTATCTGTAAGAGAAGAGGTCAAGCTAAAATGGAAAATACACAGTTTGTGGAATTATGCTTCACTGATTATTGATGAGGGACTGCATGAGAAACGAAAGCAAGAATTATTAGGGAATGTCAAACAGACTCAGAAGCGGCAGCACAAGGCATTTCTGTAACTGGTACAAGCATCACATAAAACTTATGAGAAACCCGTGACTCTTTGTTTATGACTTACTGACATTTGCTCCCAAGAAATTGCAGAGGTGTTTTACGACGTCTACATTAATTGAGTTTTTCAAGCCTTTTAAAAATGGAATCTATGAATTCAGTGCACTTTGACATTGACAGAGGTTTTTAAATTAATGAATTATTATGGAAATAGTTAACGTATGAGTTCAAATAGAGCAAATTAAGGAGTAATAATAAATGTAATAAATGTTGAAATAAATATAAATGAATTCTTATACTATTACTTACAGTAAACTGCTTATCAAATTAACAACAAGTATGGGAAATTCATAAAAGTGTGAATTTTTCAGGGTTTTTGTGTTTTTATGGTCTTGAAAAGGAGATTTTTGCCCCCCCCCCCGATCTGTCCCAAAGTAACTTGATGAGCGGCTCAGTGTCAGAGTTTATACCTTTATCGTCAACATCATTAAGTTGCAGTGGTGCGTACTGAAGGACTGACTGTTCCCTGAGCAGCTTGATGAGCCACATCTGCAGGATACACAACGGCTGACTCATCCGCAGCGACAGAAATGGAAAGTGTCATCTCTCAGTGACGAGACGGCTCTCCAAAATTTAACATAATGTCTCCCTCACAGAACAGAATGAACCGTTGCACAGAGCAGCAATCAAAAGTTACAAACAGGAGCAATTTTACATACAGCAAAGATGCCAGAGCGTGGCCTCTTAACGTTGCAGGACATGTCGTGTCAAAATTATCATACAATGTTTAAAATAATCATGAGTTTGAATAGAGGTTCATTTCCCCTGCCTGTTAATAATCTGCCAGTTAGCTAATGGCACTTAAAATATTAGCGTGTCAGTAAATATCTAGTGTCATAAATTAACAAATGAACAGAGAGAAAGTGTTTTGGAACACCGCTGGCATGGCAAGAAGCTGCTTCTTGCCTTTTTCTTGAGCCACATTCAAGTCCAGGTTCATCACAGCAATACCAGAGCAATTCAGTAAGGGTGGACTGGGGGGGCATAATGGCAATAAACACTCAGTATGCACCATGCAAGAGCTGTTCTATTTATATTTCCAGAGTTGATGTGAATGAGCGGGGTTGATGAGGAGGCTGATACAGAAATGGTCTCAACCCTTGTTTTCTAAGAAGATGGAGGTTTTTCTCACTTTGGTTTTCTCTGGAACACAGTGAGCGGAGATACAATTTCATTGTCCAGTGGGGAGCCTGATTAGCAAAGGTATATATTGCCTTGCCTGGTAGCCAGCGGTAGATAAAGTACTTTGGTCCTGTACTTAAGTAAAAGTACCAACACAGCAGTCTTAAACTAAGAGTACTTCCTCAGGGAATTGTCATCTCTGACTGAAATTTTGCTATATGAGACACTCTAGGACTGTGATAATGATCATTTGAGTTCTTCTACACAAAATGGAAATACAATAATGAATATAATCAAAAAATAATAAGGAGGACAAAAATCAATAAAGGGTAAACTCTTGTTTAGGGTAAACTCCATTAATTAGAGTTTAACAGCAAAGGAACGTTTGAAATTTACTCACTGACAGTATGACATTACCAATGAAGCACTGGGACGTAATGTGAGTTATGGTGTTTCCATCCACAAATGTCACTGCACTCCCAGTTTTATTGAAAATAAAACCCTCTATATCTGCCTTGAACTCACCTGATATGGAGCAAATCAAGTGAAGACCTGATTCTGGCTCGGTGTTGGAAAATGTGCACTGATGATCAAATGCAAATTTGGACTGTTCCTCTTTGGGCCTCAGTAATAACATAGATAAATACTAAATAAATACAAAACACCTGAAACGTTTGAAGGAGAAACATCTCTTTGGTGGAACCTCTAAACCATGACGATGCGCTCCAACCAAACACTGTTTTATCACAAGCCAGTAAAGTTGGTTTATAAGCTTATCACTGGCTTTTCAAATGTCAAATCTAAATGGAATAATAAGCCCAACGTTTCCCTCTGAAATGCAATGATGGGAAAAATGGGAAAAATGGGAATATTTAAGTACCCAAAGATTGAACTTGAGTACAGTGCTGGATTAAAGGTTCCTAACCACTGCTCACAGGACTAAACCATGACCTTTATGTGACACTTAAAGCATTCTGTGTATTCTGTGTTCTTAATGTAAAGCCTTAAAAGCAGAAAAACATAGCTGTCTGTGGTGGCAGAGTGAAAAGCAGAGTGAAAGCAGAAAATGACACTCAGGTAAAGTATCTCAGCCTCATTGTAGTTGTCGGCAGTGATATGTGTACCTGGTTATAAAAGACCCTTTCATGTCAGTTCAGTCACTGCTGGTGAATGCTGCGAGGTTCATAATTCACTTTTCAATGCGCGCTGCTGCTGCTCGTGCACGCGGCCACTTGCCTCTGATGGACAGTATTCGGCAGCGCTCTTTGCTGAGCGTAAAAATCCATTATAGCGTCTTTTTCATCCCCCGCTTCAAATGCTGATGACATTTGAGCGGGTCAGCTTCAACGTGCAGGTCAGTGAGAAACGTGGCAGGCAGACGCCTCAGTTATAACCTTCACTGTAACTCAAACCTCCGCTCACCTGCTGAGCAAGTGTTATCACCTGTTACGGTTGGACTCGTGCACAACCGTTTAATAAGGAGAAAAACTAACCCACGCGACACCATGATACATTTTTATTATCACACTTGATCGATACAGATTTTTTGCGTATTTACAACAAACACATTTTCACACATTTTGTTGCATTTTGTGCTCAAACTTTTGATTTTGGCACACTGTAGTCAATAATTTAACACGTGTCCCGGAACGTAACCTCCCGTTTTCTTCATCAAGTCACGAGGTCGTGTTTGCTTCCACGATTGTATTGTAAACACATATGTCTTATACACATCACCGTCAGCTAAGACATTAACAGAAGCGCTCAGCTACTTCACCTCTTCGGTTATAACACGAGCTCACGATGCGTGTCAGGCGCATTTACACGCGCGGTCACCTGGACTGTAGACTAGAGAAACGCCACTGCTGTAAATGGTTATTGGACAAGCAAAGCCACAGTTGTCACAAGTGGAAAATGTTTGCACAGTATTAGCAGCATAGTTATAAGCGACCTACGGTGGTTTCTCTATGGAAAGTAGCCACATTACGCAAGCGTTTAAAGACAAGAAGCGCGGATGAAAGTCATATTTTCCATGAGCAGAGAGGAGTAAATAGTCTTGAAAGGATGTCGCGAGTCCTCACTGATGGGTCACATCTCCCACTTTACACTTTTTTAGCCGTGCGCACTCGCTGCGTCTTGGTTACTGTCTGTCAGCAGGTTTCGCGCGCCGTCAGCTCCAACCCCACTATCCTCTGTGTATCATATCCCTCAGTTTGTTTCTGAACTCCTTCCTCATGAGGCAGTAAATAATCGGATTCAGACAGCTGTTGGTGTGAGCCAGGCAGACGGTCAGTGGGAAAACATATGTGTGCACTATGTAATAGGCTTTGTCCCAGTTTGCTGCGTTGAGTTTGACCAGCACACTCCACAAGGTGATCGCATGGTTTGGCATCCAGCACAAGAAGAAGGACAACACGACGATGGTGATGGACTTTGTAACCTGCGATCTCCGTTTGGGGTTGCTTGTTTTCATACTCCGATTGCGGATGAAGCGCAGCAGCATGATGTAGCTGATGGTCACGATGGACATTGGCAGGACGAAGCCCACAAGTATTTTCTGTATGTGGTAAACTGCTAACCAGTACTGTCCACCGGGAAACCTCAGCAAACACAGTTTCTCTCCGGTAACGTTACTCACAGTGGAGAAAATCGACGTCGGCGCGGTCGCCAGAGTCGCCAGTGTCCAAATAATTGCGCAGATCCATTTGGTGGAGCAGGACTTTGGCACGGTGCTGTTCTTCAGCGCCGAGGCGACTGAGCAGTAGCGGGTCACACTCATGGCGGTGAGAAAAAACACGCTGGCGTACATGTTCATCACGGTGACAGAGAGGATGATTTTACACATGGCGTCTCCAAACGGCCAGCTGAAGTCCAGCGCGGTGTCCACGGCCCAGAAGGGCAGAGTGAGGACGAACTGCAAGTCCGTCACTGCCAAGTTGAGAACGAAGAAGTTCACCCTGGACTTTTTCCTCTCTTGTTTGACCCTGATGAAGAAGAGGACCAGCAGGTTGCCCATCAGACCCGCGGCGCAGACGACAGAATAAACAAGGCAGATGAGGAACCTCAGGATCGGGCTGCCGTCAGCTGTCACGTCGATGTCCTCCAGGTTGCTGAAAGTGTCCATCTCCGTCAGTGACCTGTTCAAACAAACGCTTTCATTTTCTTCATTCATTATTTCAGCAGCTCGCGGACCTTTCAAGATAGACTAATCTGTGGTCGGTGTGTATTAAAGCTCGGCAAAAACATGTCCAAATACAGCTGGATCTTAAGAGTGCCCCATTAGTGACAAGTACATGATGCCACTCCAACTCCCCCGCCTGATTCCACCCCACCCTCCTGCTATCTCCCCTCCTCTCTTCTCCAAGACGCATAATCATCCAGCATCACTGCTCCCAGCTCTGACAGAAGGAAAGGAACGATGGCTTCCAGATGTTTATTGGCCAATATTAAATTTGATGTGTCCCTCAGTCTTGTGCGTAACAGAGGCTCCGCGGAGACAGATACTTCCCCCGCACTTTAAACCAAAAATAAAACAACAACATCATCTAATTAATACTTCCAGATGCACATGTTAAGCATAGCTTGTGTCACAGAACAGGAAGGCACTGGTTGGAGCTGACAAAGCCTTGCGCTATTTGGTTTTGTTGTGCCATAACATCGACGGATGGGGCGATCACAACGTCTCTCTCTGCTGCCACCAAGTGTTCAAATCGAGGCGCAACAGCAGCTCGCTCCTCTGCATTGGATTCATTTTCAAATAAGCGACAGCACGCAGAGACTTAACAGAATGCATTTTATTACATCTAAACTTTTCTACATAAACAGGTAACATTCAATAAGTAAACAATTTCTTCCAATGCAGGTAATAAATATTTTTTTTTTCACTTAGTATATTTGTACAAACTGACAAGGGTCTACTGTACACTGTCTTCTCCTTGCCCTTCTTGAAAAGCCTTTTTTTGAAATGATTTTTCTCGGATTGGAGCCGTGAAACAGAACCTGTGAATGTTTTAAGGCAGTGAGTGCAGATGTCGACTCGAGTCTTGACTTTGAGATTACATCATTTGTGTAATCAAGACTCTTTATTGGCCACAGTCCTTTTTTTTTTTTAATAATAGTACAGCTTTCATTTTCTAAAAAATATATAAATTAATTTATTCTCTCGCTCTGAATTGACACACAAAAAGCATACAAACGGACATCAAACACTCACGTTTGGATCTGAACGTTCAGTTTTCAGGTTTCCATACAGACATAATATACACATTGTTGACTTTTCCCTTTTTTTCTGAGGTTGAGACATCATGACAACCAAAGAGTTGAGCTGCTTTGTCAAAGTTGCCCGTGGAGGCTTTGAAAACACAGTTAAGAGTAACTACCGATACCAGTGGCCTTATTTCATTCACTTTATTCCGTGTTAACGCTGGTTTTGGCCCAGTTTTCCCACAAAGAGTTCAAACCAGCAAACGCATGAGCCGCTGCAAAGATGCTGCAGATACACTAGCACGTGTTCACAGCTGAGCGTGACTGAAACTGGAGGGGGACTGAGAGGTAAACAGCCGCGTGTCTACATCCCTACATCTGACATTTTCTAGCAACAAAAACAGCCAATTTGTTAGAGTGAAAGACAGAAGACTCAGCTCGGTAATACCTGCTTCTCCCTCAGAACAGTTGTGAACCACAGGATGGAGCTGTGGACACTTAACAAGAGCAAACAACCTGGAGGGAGGCGGATCTGACTTCCCAGAAAACCCAGATACAGACCACTTGGTGTGTAGAGCAGCACTTCAACAGAAACACATTCAACGCGGTCTGCTCTCTCCCTTCGTGTGCGTAATCTGTCTCATGATAAGCGTGTGGAAAGAAGAAGTCGCTCGCATAAATTAAATTATGATCAAATGCGCTCATTAACCGTGACCAACGCGTCAAGTATCCAAATACTGGTGAGTAATATTCAAACTGACAGGAGGGAAACTAAAGGATCAACATCTTCATCAGTATAGCAAGTCAGTGTAACACTTTATATTAAAGGCACTAACACAGAACTGGTACATGAGCCATGATGTGTCATATGATGCTGTTAAGAGATGATCAAGTCACTGTGGGTTAATGGTGAGCGCTTAATGGACCGTCAGTTACTTTAGACATACATTCACATGAGGCCAAAAATAAACTGGAATGCAGTTACATATCACGGCTGCTCTGTGTGAATCCTGCGTCCCCGTAACATCTGCTTCTTCACCAGCTAAGAAAATCACCTTTGTTTTCCCCTGTATTTTTAGCTCCTCTAATCCAGTGGGTTTTCAAGCGCTTCTTTACGAATATGAAGTAGGATTTCCCCCCCCCACTCCCACCAAATTTGGCTCCACGATTTTCATTGGATAGGGAGGACAGAAAAGGACGGCTCAGCTCATTGTCAGGTGCAAACACCTGTGTGCTGCTGTGTGACCCCCGCCCCCCCTATCGATCGTGTTTTAATAATGCGACAGCCGAAAGAAAACCGGCTGCAGCAGGGAACAGAACAGAGCACTAAAACCAAGATCAACAGGGTGAACGGACCTGGATCTTAAAGCAGGTCACACTGTGAACGTTCACACGTGCATGTTAAGCAGGTATATTGCTAAGCATGTTTCTTATTAACATGCTAACAACAAACACAGTTTTTGCAGACAACGTATGGGATAAACTGATGTTTTAACCTAATCGTGGCGCAAGAGGGAGAGTCACATGATCACAAGGGAAGTGGCATTCTTCCTGTGGAGGCCATTAATGTCTGTACAATATCACGCTACTTCATTGAGCAGCTGTTGTGGAGTTACGGTGTGGACCAAAGGTGGAAAGACGACAGACGGTGCCGTTAAAGTGGCTAAAAACTGCAGTCCACATGTCAGCTGACTGCTGAGTCACACAGCGACACGTCAATGTTTGCAGCTCACTACCAGTCCCATTAAGTGTCTTACTACTTACATACAAAGAAGATTTAGCTCTGCCATCTTTCTACACAACTGGATTCCAGTTCATTTGGTGGCATGCAAATGCATGTATGAAGTAAGCGTGAGTTGATCAGTAATTTATGACCCATTAAGCTTTAACTCATCATCTTTTGTTAATGGTGAGCAACAGGAATTCAGAATGCATCCCGAACTACTTCATACGATAAATCCTCATGAGTCGTGCATCACGTATTAATTAAGCATGTGTTTTGTGCCCTAATTAAAAGTGTAGGTCATCTCCCGAGAAAATACACGCAAGTATTTCCATGATGAACGCGTAAAAGGTACCTTTTCTGAGAAGTAATAGAATACAAAGAATGATAAAATGCCTATTAAATAAAATCATATCTCAACAGCTCCCGAGTGGCAGTGACTCACACATACTCACCCATGGAAATCAAACAATTTGTAAAAATATAATATATAGAAATAAGAATACAAAATAAATAAAATACTGCACAACACAGGAAATACACGAGACAGGTTCCGGCAGTCAGTCTGAGAGCCGGGGGGGTTGGTTCCCATGAGAAGAACAGGGGATAAAGTTAAAGATGCCAAGAGAGAGTGAGGGCAGGAGGGATGGAGGGAGGGGTGCGGGGGTGATTTTAGGCTGTCTAAGTCTCCCACTTAGTTGCTGAACTGCAGGCCGGGGGATGTCAGGTGATGGCGCTTGCTGTCAGAAGTGATTATCTCATGGTGGTGGGAATAATGAGGCTTTGAAGTGAGCTGCCTGTCTCGGACGTGGAACATGGAGGAGAGGCTGATCGGAGGGGACTCTGGGAAAGTTTCAAGGACACGCAGGCTGTAGGAGGGGAGGGCTGACAGGGCGGGAGCAGGGTCCCAGGTATACTGTGTGTCACTGGTAATGTGACCGGACAACAGCGGATCTCTACAACTTCTGTTAATGAGTGAAATGGAGGCAAAGACCAGGAGAGGGTCTACTCTTACAACTGTAAATACATTCATGAGCAAACTCTGCGTTTTCAGCTAAATGACAACAACGTGGAGGTATTCTGAAACCTCCTCCTCGGTCTGACACGTCGTACACCGACCAGCTCCGAGGGTTTTTAAGTTACAGACAGGTCATGTATTTTTAAACCAGCTGGCTTTATGCCAAGTCTAAGTGGGCGTGTTGAGATCTCCCTCTTTCACCGTGGCACTAAACTGTCTGCGTACACTCTTCTGTGCTTTTACCACAAGCAGCCTCCCAAAGATAACGCCGTGTACGTTTAAGATATCCGCCACAAGTCAGGTCTTTGGCAGAGGTGGGACAGAGGTTTACGTGTGACCATTTAAGACATTCTTTTGAGTTGGAAAACTCCACCCTGAACACGCTGCGGAGCGTGTACGCAAACAGGCACTGTTTTGAACTTTGTCACACGTCACGGACGCCTGTCTCTTTAAAAAACGGCCGGCGCTGCTACGACAGCTCAACTTCCATTGTTGGGCCTTTTTAATGGTCAAAGCACAAAGCGATGAAACTGAGAAGACAAGAGAACAAAAAAGGACGCAGCCCGAGTGTCTGCACCACCGGCTGAAACCGGAGGAGTGGACACTTGACTGAAAACACTGTGGCACACAGATTCGACTGCACTCCGATTGACGTGATAATTTTCATAGGTACCATATGTTATTTTTGGCATTGCGCAAAAAAGGAAAACAAAAGAACCTTTTTTCAGCTCAAAACTCTTAATTGGCAAGTATATAAATAGTCTAAAAGTCTCCATTTCTAAATGCTGTATGCCGGCAGAGTCGAGGAGTGAAAATGAAAAAGCAGAAATGGCTAATTTCCACCTACACACTCCCTACAGCATTAACCTGAAGGTCAAAGGGAATGCATATATATATATATATATATATGTGTGTGTGTATTTCTAACTGTTTAAATATCATACATAACTTAAAAGCATAATAAAATTATTAGTACATGAATAAACTGTAAATTCAGTGTCTGAAAAAGTTCTCGTCATAGAATAGAGAAATAATACACTATGAACTGAAACGTGAGCTCCAGCAAGAGAGAAGGACAGAAAGAGGGAGAGAGCAGTGAAGTTTATATCGAGGAAATGCAAATGGTAAAAACTGAGGCAGGACAAAGCCGAAAGAGAAGAAAAGGATAACCACGTGGCAACAGGCATATGTATAAGCTTCTGTGGGAAAAGACTAAACTCTCCAGTCCTCCGCTTAAAAACAGCCATCGAAGCAGCTCACTCGACTGAAAATGTCCCGATTTAACATACAAAAGTAAAAGAGGAAAATATATTTTGTTCTCTGTACACGGTGCCGCTCCTCGTTTATGTTTAAAAAAAAAAAAAAAAAAGAACGAGCCTTCCTCCTTTGTGTGTTTGCTCAGGTAGAGTCCTTGCTCTTTGCGCTGGGTTGGTACCAGTATAACATGCTGGACAGAGGTCAGTGATCAGTACACCGACACAATGCCCACAGCTGACCCCTTTAAGTGATGACTCAGCACTGTTCTCTGGTCAGTCGTGTGAAGGGAACCGTCATAATATTAGTGCTCGTCTTGAGACAGTCTTGTGTCTTGTGATGACTTGGGGCCAGTCTAGTTTCTGGATCGACACGTTACCCTGCAGTCAAAACGTCTGTCGCTGGACCGTAGCTGGCCCCAAAGTGTAGTCTTGACTCTTTTCGAGTCAGTCCAACGAGATAACGTCAGGTATCCCGCCGTAAATAGCTGCCACGGCCGCTTCCGTGCTGCTCCGACTGGCCACCACCCCGGGGTGTGTGTGTGAGGTGTGCGAGCCCGAGTGTGACGACGAGTGTGTGGAGTGGCTGTCACGGAGGCTGCTGGATGAGACCAGGCTGCTGGCGCTGCCCGAACTGCTCGCCCCGTTGGTCGGCGCGGTCAGCGAAGTGGCCGAGGAGGCTCCTGATTGGTCGAGGAACAGCTGGGAGGAGGAGGAGGAGGAGGTGCTGTAGGGCAGGAAGCGGTTGAGAAGCAGCTCGTGGTCATCTGAGGCCGAGGCGGCGGCTGCTGCTGCCATCACCATGTTGTAATGCTGAGGTGTTGGGGGGGAGGGCGGAGGGTGGAGGGGGGGCACAAGAGAGCAGGAAGTTAGTTAGCCAGGTGTGAGCTCACATTTAGTGCCCGCTAAAGTCACGCTGCGTCACAAACCAACCGAACACTGGAGAAGAAGCGTGTGTTTGTGAGAAGTGTGTGTGTTTCAGGAGGAGGTGAAACTAAAAGCGGTTCATTGGTCTGGGAGCCGAGAGCTCTGCAGGTAACGAACCTGATGAAGTGAACTTTTAAAATCATGTTACGATGGCGGCCAAGTTTAAAAGCTCTACACACAACATTCAGCCTGAACAGACGTCAGCAAACAACTACTTTCTATGTAAGGATGAGGCAGAGTAATGGCGAATGGAGCAGAGAATGATGTCACTCCCTCTGTGTGTGTGGGTGTGTGGGCGTGATGTGATCCGAGCTGCTCTGTTCTGTGTTTTCACAGCTGGCTCGGTCGCGTGCGCACGTGACTTCCTGTTCTTCCCCCGTGTTCATTTTCAACATGGCGACCGGGGTCACAAACTGTCTCATATCGCGGCTAAACTACACTCAACACTTAAATATGTTTCTGGAAACGTCTGAGGCGAGAAAATCTTGATCCATATTTGATCGGCGGTGTCTAGTCGGACAGTTTGATCCGAGTTTCCTGTATTGTATCTTTAATAAGAATCCACGCAGCTTATAAACTGAAATGTTGGAGCGAAACCAGAAATGATGGTTTGCGTGAGACTAACTCAACATACCGATTTATACCGATCTACCTGCAAACAACCACACGAACAAATCAGGTCTAATTGCTGTGGCTGAGTTATTGGTTAAATGATGTTATGTGGAAATACTCCAACTGAGATTTGTCCATTCATTTCAACTTAATGTGGATCTATCTAAGTGGACTTCCACTCGCTGTGGACACAAGGACGATGTTCACGCCTGAAAATTGATGTCATCAATCGATAAAGAATACATCCTTGCTAATCTCTAGAAGTATCCAGCTGTGATGGGGAGCTTGGTTTCATTCAGTCTTGGGCTTTGATTTCTGCTTCCACTCTTTAGTGGTGCTCTGCTCGCGGCGTTAAAACAATGACATTTGAAAAATTTAACAGCAGCTACGATCCTGTTAGCGCGCGGATATATGCCTCGAGTCCTCACAGAGGCTGCTCCTTCAGGACGAAGACGCACCACAGTACCAGGGGTGTTGATCCTGGAAACGTAGCTGCTGTTGAATTTTTCAAATCTAATTTTTCATGTTGTGGACCACACATCAAAGTCCATACACCCTCAGCAGAAACCTCAAACCTACAAGCGTTGAAACAGCCCCACACTGCAGCACTTAAAGTGAGCGAGACAATGTTTTGATTTCGTCAAATCTTAATTTCATATAAGAGAACCTGAAAGGAGCGGACTGAAAGACGATGACAGCGGAAATCAAGAGACGACTGTATTTATGTTTGACTGCTGCAGAGAATTGAGCCCGGCAGTAACTGCGGGGTGACAACCATCATTTGCCAAATGTCTCGCTATCATGTCTCCTTAAATAGCTCACAGAGACTCAAACAGACGGGGAGGATGACATTTAGGGCTCACTAGTAGACACTGAAACAGGTACACTGTGCATCAGGAGGGTTTGTGACATTTCACGGGCAATTCCACCAAATATCAGGTTTTAAATATGATTTGAATTTCTGAATGAAGTGTTTGACTCTGCATGAGGGAGCCTAATCGCAGCTTTGTTTGCTGCAGAGAGGAGGGCTGTTCTCATCAAGCACCAAGTGCACATTTGTTTTACTTTGTTACTGCGGTTCCACATACAGTCGGACGCCTGGTACTATTTTAAAGCGAACTGTGGTCACAGGCTCTGAACACAAAATGCTTCAGCCGCTTCATTCTGCCCCTCCGCGTGAGGCTGAGGTCGTACGTACCTGATGATTGTCGCCTTGAAGAAAAGAGAAGAAGTTCAACTCTGCAAATCAAATACAGGCGGAGTCAGTGGTGAATCTCAACACAAATCAATATCACACACACTGATTCACTTCTGTTAATAAAGGGATTATTATACAACACCGGAGGGGTCTAGTGGTATTCTCAACCAGATACATTTTAAATAGCACTAGACCTTTTATAGAACAAAGACTAAATGAGAATAAAAGTTCATTGTCATTCTGTGCAGTGAACTCTTTAAACTCTTTGCACACGTTTTGTCATTACCTGACAGGTCGTTGGGGGTGTGGTAGTAGGGTCTATAGTCCTGGATAAGTGGGGGGACAGGAGGGATGTAGCTGGTGTCCACGGCTGGCATACTGGGAGTGCGGCTCACAGGAGAGGCCTGGTGGTGCAGGTTCAGCACCCTGTAGGCGGATGCAGAGGACGAGGTCGAGAGCTGAATTTAATTTCTAATCATGCTTTTATTTCATGGCATATTTATTGGTCGCGGGGCGCGCCGTCGCCTCGGCCGAACTCAAAACTCAACCCTCTGAACAACGACAGTCACAGGGTTCATTAAAGTCGAATGACGCAGCAGCAGTTTCTACACATAATGAATTTTAATTTGACGGCAAATGCAGCTTTTAAAGTTTCAGGGAGCTTCATATGTTCAGCAGAGCTTCAGAGAGAAAAACATGCTTTGTTTATTTATTCCTGTTGTTTCTTTCAGCGATATCCTCAGAAGCGCAGAACGCTCGCAGATGACAACAATCATAAAGATTTAAACTATGACACTTTTAATAAGTCTCTTAGAAATCAATATTTATCTTGCATTATCGTTGATTCTGGCATGAAGGACGGCTCTAAATGCTACGCCAAATACCCACGAGCCTCTGCTGCCGTTGCCATTGAGAAGAGAGTCACAACATTAGCACTTTGTTGTCGCTCTTGTTCGCGAAACGTGGCGCTGCAGGCGCTGAGTTCAAACAAACTGAACACAAAATGAACTAATCAACTAATTTTACTCAGCGTATACGTTTCATATACAGTTCGCAGCAGGATTTCAGTGTCAGATTCCAGATTTCTGCCAAGCTTCAGCTGTACCTTCTACTTTTATCAGTGAACCAGACCTTTGATTCAGGACATGGATGATCTCCAGCTGAGTCACACAGCATTGTCAATAGGAAAAATGAATGAAGCTTTTATTTCTGCTCTATTAAGTACATTCATTTGCTGAAATTTAACCTGATCCTCAGTGGTGCGACAATTATTTAATTCCATCTTGACTTTTTTATGCATGTGGAATTATTATTTAGTGTTTTTATTTAGGACAGTCGTCTGTTTCTCACTCTACACATCTACTCTAAGGAGTACAACAAGGCACAAAGTGTTCTCATTTAGCACTCTGAGTTTCCTGCTGCAGGTGCTGTTGATGTGAGACGGCAAAACTCGTGAATCATCTCACATTTAGATACATGTGAGCAGCTGCAATCAGCCTCATTTCCACATTTCATGAAAACAAACTGCGCTTAGAGATGAAGCCACCGTGTCGGGTGAGTGTCTGACCCTTTGTTGATGACGGGCGGCGAGGTCGGCGACATGGAGGGACACGCTCTTTTTGGTGGTGGAGGCAGCGGCGGCGGCGGCGGAGGCGGCGAATCCTGCCCTTCATCATCTGAGGAGCTGTCCAGCGTCAGGTCAATCACTTCCACTTTCTTGCCGTTGCTGCCATCAGCGCCACTGTGGCTGGATGACGAGGAGCTCCGCTGGTCTGAGCCCGCTGACGTACGACATGAACCTGCAGGGCAGCGGTGGCGCATCAGTTTGTGTTTATGATGTTCTGAGTCAACAAATTACAGAAAACAAAGCACTGTTGAATACCGTGTGTTTGCTACAACATACACGTATACATTTCTTCTCCCTTATGTGAAAGACAGCGTATTTGTTACTATGGCGACAGGCGGTTTACTCAGAGCCCTTGTGATTGATGCCTCATAGAATTAAGACTGACAATGCATAAACAAAGAGGGGAGGGGGTGCACGCGCTCTCGCTTTTCACCACGTCTCTTTAATCCTAATTTAATTACTTACAGTCGTCTCTGACTGCGCTCATACAGGAGCAACCTGTCCCCCCATCCCCCATCCCCCATGACGTCTCACCATCCAGCCCGTTGTTATAGGAAGCGGAAGAGACCTCCTGCACTTCCTTCTTTGACCTCATCGGGGCCCAGCTGCCGTCCTCCTTGAACTGGATCTCGTCACAGTCCATGCAGCTGTTGAGGATCTCCACGAAAAGCCTGAGAACAACCGCACACGTCACACGCGAACCCCTATCAAGAAGCTCTACACAAACACACACACACAAACTGGTGTTTTCTAAACAAAGGCTGAGTGGAAGAGTGAATTCTAAGTGAAGCGAAATCTACTCCAAACAGTCCGACATCAACACTGAGCAGTGAAGCTTCTAATTCACTTAGTTAAAGGAACAGTGCAACAAAACATCTATTGGTTGATATGACACATCATCGCCTGCTTTAAAGGTACCGGGCTGTGT
Source organism: Datnioides undecimradiatus (assembly GCA_008933995.1). Classification (NCBI taxonomy): domain Eukaryota; kingdom Metazoa; phylum Chordata; class Actinopteri; order Lobotiformes; family Datnioididae; genus Datnioides; species Datnioides undecimradiatus. Next base: position 806,692 of record WARS01000047.1, on the reverse strand, counting down.
TACGAAGATATGTAAGTCTTTCTTGATTCTGAGATGAGTGTATGAAAATCCCAATGTATGTTATAGACAGGTGCACCTTTCCCTTCAAAAACACGAAATGTGAACTCTGCGCAGACGCTCAAGGTTGTGTGCATTTACTGTAATGTGTCACTAAAAGACTGTTTTCTTAATTTGCTTTCAGCGTCAAACACCGGCTGAGCATCTCACCTGAGTTTGGCAGAAAAATCAACTCAAGGTCTACTTACTAAACTGGATGGAAGAAAGAAAGCGAAAGACCCCAACAAGCAGCGAAAAAGCTAGTAACTGAAACTTGAATTGAGTTTTTCTTTTGTTAAACTTCACACCTGACAGCTTATTTGACTGACTCATTCCTCCTTTTCTGGTTAAATGAAAACGTCAGTGTTATGCAAAATTAGATAATTCGCTCTCTTGCCGAGAGTTAGATGAGAAGACTGAAACCACTCAGTGAGTATGATGCCACGAGCAGCTGTTGGCTAGTTTAGCTTAGCACAAAGACTGGAAACAGGGGGACCGAGCCTGGCTCTGTCCAAACCTCTACAGCTGACTAATTAACACATTATTAAAAGTGTGAAAACAACAATTCAAAGGTTTGATTAATTGTCTTATTTCATAACCGGTCTTCTGCAGAATGGGGTGATGGGGGGTGACTTACCCATCGATGATGAGATGCTCATAGGGGGCCTTCTTGTCACAGACAGGACACACCCAGGTGGGCTTCTTCTCGTTCATCTGGATGTAGAGTGTGGCGTCAAAGCACTGCAGGTGGGAGCATGTCAGCGCCCGGCATGGGATCATCAGCCGCATCTTGCCCAGCTGCACAGGGCGAGTCCACATACACACACACACACACACACACAGAGTCAGGGGTGTGAAGAGGACACACACAGCAGGGAAATGTCAGAAACATGCCAAACCCACATGGAAAAAGTGCATGATGGGGATTGAGAAGACGACTTGACACGTGAGTCATGTGCACAAGTCAAAGTTAAAGGATTATGGGCATGTTGAGACAAAGACCAAGAGAGAAAGAAAAGGAATGGACAGACACGTCTCGGCATGACCGACTCTCTAAACACTGCTTTCAGTTCATGGGGAGCAGGGAGCCTGTTTACCGGGCAGAGCAGCGACACTCGAAGGCTGGTCGTGGCTATTTCACTGTCCGGGTCTGCCGTTAGTTTCTCTTTGACTGCAGAAAGGAAACAAGTCACACATACAAGTCAGTGAGAACCGAACAGTGGGACGACTTCTCGCAAACATGCTCAGTGTCTAATTTCAGGCCGACTCCTTTACTGCTTCTTTCAAACTGGGGTCACGGATGAGGCAGCAAATGTATTCAAGTGTCCTGGAGCTGGGTGGGGCTAATCAGGTCTCTGCACCTGAATCCTCTTATAGCACTTACCATACAGTACACAGACAGATGTATGACAGATATTAAGAGTGACTCTTAAAACAGGGCTTCTGACAAATGGGAGACAATCTGTCCATCTGCGCGGGTGGAGATTTTCATCAAGATAGAAATATGGGTGTGTGTTGAGCAGCTAAATTAGGGCTCCCGGGCTTATAACACAGTGCCAAACCTTATTGCACAGATTATTTATTCCTTAGATATGAATTATGGAGCAAAGAACTCACTTTATCATCAACACCAACCGATAAAAAATACAATTTTACTGCGTAAAATCATAAAACATACACTCATATTAAACAACACTGTCCTTATAACCATGTGGTGTCAAACTAATATCATAGTCAGAAATGAAAAACATACAAATCAGTTATTTTCATAGCTCAAATGATATTTTAACCAGGGACATCTACCCACACTGATTCCTGATCCGGTACAGGTGCTTTACATTTTATTATTCTTGGCAGGAGAAGATGAAGGCGAAAGTTTGTTCTTCAAAGTTCATTCAGAGTTTGCGCCTCACCCTGACCCCGAAACAAATGTTTTTATGTTAATTTATAAGCTATAATAAAAACACTAACGCAGGAATGCTCTGTAAAGTCAACATCAGTGATCCCTCAAAAAGGAAAAGAGCCTGACGGTCCTTACTGAGTGCTCTGGAGTGGTCGGGGTTTCTGATGCCTTTTGCGCGTAGTCTCTGTAACAGCACTGTGGATGACTGCTGCTTCACCAAGTACACTGCCATGGAGTAACTCTGCGGACACATGAATGCATACGGTGATTTTAATGATGCTTGGAGCCATCATAATGTCAGTCTTTGTTTGCCGGAGTCAAGCAAAAGAGTTCTGGGCCAGTTACAGACAAACGTCCTTGAACTGAGTGACTCAAGGTTGATTCTACTGTTCTGAGGCAAACGCATGTTCAGCCACGCGGAAGGAAGAACAAAGGGAAGGAAGGAGTAGTGAGCTGGGAGCAGTTTGAAGCCTGTATGCACTTTTGTTGTGGTGTGGATCTTTCACTGCCCTCTACTGCCCGTCTGCAGAACAGCACGCTCCACCCATCTCCATACAAGTCAGCGTTTGACAAAATCTACTTTTCTTGTAATTAACAGGTTTATTTGGTCTTAAATGCTTCATTAAATGCTTCATTAAAAGATTGTGTCAATTACTGTGCCATCAGCCGCCATACAGGGTACACTGAGACCCATGCAAGGTCTAATTCTGCTCCACTCTTTAAGAGTTAAACATTGTGGTGGCCAGAAATCCCACTTCCTGAGCTTTAAACAGCTGCCCACACATATATGTGATGCGCAGAGACACAGACACACATTCAGTCACACAAACACTTGAGGCAAGATTGCCCAAGGTTAAATTCAAAGCTACTGTAAATAATGGAAGTGCTTTAAGTCTTCAGTCATTTGGAACTAGACTTGTTTTCTGTTCTGTCACACGTTTGTAGAACGGCTGGTGGTTGCTGTGGAGGCGTCTGTCTGTCTCATCCATGTGAACACAATGACTCGAGAACAACATGTGATGATTCTCAATCGGCAGCATCTGATCCAATCAGCTTTCACAGCAACTTGTTGCACAAATTGCCATATTAATCAGGATTAACGAGGATTTTCATGAACTCTCCAACAAAACAAAGCTCAGCGTAAGTCACCAAAGCGATAATATCTCCAAATGCATTCACTCTGTCCCCATAAACTGTCTCAAAACACAAACATTCAGTTTAGGAGGACAAGAAACGGTGAGAACACGAGGAGATGTGAGAACCTTTCGTGAGCAAATGTTTGGTCATTTTACTGGATAAATGACTTCTTTAGTCGTCCGAGCTGTCACCGCAGGTCAAGAGTCTCTCGTTGACACTTTCATCCTTACCCTTCCTATCTCAGCGGTCCACGACACCACAATGGTATTGGGGACTGTGGTGGACAATCTGACCAGTGAGGTAATGTTGATGGGCCGACTGGGCCGCTTGGGCTCTACGCCGTTTTTGGTTGGAGGAAGATAACCCTATATTAAAGACATGAAGAAAAGGAAAGGAGAGAAAAAAGAGAAAATTAGCCTTTTTTGAAAATTAGCCTGTCAGCTGTGAGCGGCAGAACAAAGAAGCCATGTTTGGCTTGCTGTTTGTGCGGTTAATGCAGAGCTCCTCACCGGCAGGTTACATGGCTTCCCGTTGACTTTCACACACAGATTTGGTGGAAAATGGTCTTCCTGAGGACAGCTCGTCTCCGACAGGCAAAACCGCAACTGAACTTGAACTGAGAAGTCACACTTGGTCCCCGAGATGTCCCTTTGAGCACAGAAACAAATTTATCACCACACATCTGTACAAAGCGTGTACATTTATGAATTATTCATAAATGACTCAGCAGCTGCACTGAAGGAGCGCTCTTCGACTTACATCGAGCTGCTGATCTGCTGGACTTGCTGTGGCGTCAACGCAAAGGCGAAACACGTCTCCTGAAATCGCTGGCTGTTGTCTGATGCTGCAGAGAGAGGGCGAGGAAGGAGGGAGAGAAACGTTTAATAACCACGTGTTAAACCTTGGCCAGTTGTGAAAATATGTGACTCAGATGTTGAGATAAGACAGACCAAAACTCTGCAACAATGAGCAAACTATGGCTGCGCAGAGGAGGCGAGGGAGTACTGCAGTGTGTCAGTGGGTGTCTCGTGTACACGCAGCATGAGCAGGTAGACCATGAAGGCATGAAATAAGCCAAAGTTAAAGAACACCTGGACGCCAAAACCAAACCACCTCACACAGAGGTGAAGAAGGAGAGGAAGAAGAAAATATGTGTGCGCTCTATTTATAGGCCCACTGAGAGGTGCTAGAAATAACTGGTGCTACTAACCCAGCCTTCATTAAAGAGACAGCAGGTTGGCAAAGGCAAGAAAAAGTTTGTATGGTCAGAGGAGGAGCTGTGAGGGTTCAAACCTCCCCGCGGTTTCTCTTTGTACTGGGAATAGTTTGAGGAAGAAGTTTATTCTTCTCTATTTCAGCGAGATAAATGAAGGATGGTACAGGTGGGAGGCGATTAGCTTAGCTTAGCATAAAGACTAGAAAAAAGGGGAAACTGCTAGCCTCTTCCCAAAGGTTACAAAACAAACATAAGAACAGTGCTAAAGCTCACTTATTAACATTGTTGTATCTTGTTGTTATAATCTGTACACACACATAGAAATGTAAAAAATGTCTACTTGTTGTTTAAGGACGCATCACTGCTGGAACTATTTCTTCCTCTTGGTCTATCAGCTTTTTATCGATTCATGCATTGCTCTTTACATTTGAGCCTTAAAAGGGTTTCTGCTTGTCGGATCCAAAATTAGTTAGAGACCTAAAGACAACACATGAAATGTAACTAAACACAAGCACGCTGTATTTATTCATTCCATGTCTCTCTTTTGCCAAATGTACCACTATATCTGGACTTTCAGTGATGTGTGTGCAAAAAAAAAAATAGTTCAGTGAAACGACTGAACTCTCTGCAGGAAACCGTTCAGTTTCAAATCTAAATCTTCACCACAAGAGTGCTCTGTACACCGATGAGTAAGCATTACAAGAGCAGCGTAATCGTTATTAAAATCTTGAAGACTTCCTTTTGTGTGAGCATGCCACATTTTGTGGAACATAATTGCTGAATCTCAGAGGGAATCTGTTGGCCTAAAGGCTGTGTAAGTGAGGGGGAAGACGAGTCTTAGAATTACCTATCATGAATCCTGATTGTTGCTTTAATTACTTAAAATGCTGCCGAACTGCGGGTGAGTGACAGCTTCAAACACACGGAGGGAATGTGTGTGAATGCATGATCATGCACACGGGAAAAAAGACATGCACACACACTCAGCAGGATGGAGCACTCAGAGGTTAATTTCTTTCCTCGTAGGGCGTTGATGGGGACGGAGTCTACAGCTCCTGCTGATGATTACTGGACCAATCATGTTCCTCCTCTCACCAGCCTTTCAAACAGCCATTCATTTTCCCAGTAATGACCCATCTTACCACCCACACGGTATATAATTTGCATGGCATGTATTTATTGTATGTTTCCGTTCTTGCATCGTTTGAGCGGCAGCCTGCGCAGTGCAGAACAAAAATCATACGCACCAAGTGTGCTTTCGAACAACAGTCTTCCTCCTCTCCGGGCACACATGCTATAAATAGAAAGTGCTCTCTCACTCTCTCTCACTCTGCCCCCCCCACCACCACCACCACCAACCCACCCCATCTCTCCATCGCTCCATAACTCACTCTCTCTCTGGCAGTGGATTTGTTTCTGGTGTTTCAGTGTGTGTGGTTAGGAGAGATATGAGAAGGGCTGAAATGAGCTTTGATTGATGTCTTCCTCTCTCTCTCTCTCACACATACACACACACACACACACACAAACTTACTTTTATCCCAACGCACACAAGCCCCCATTGTGGCTTCTTTGTGTGTGGTGATTTAAGATGCATACACAGTGTTTGACATCAACTTTAGGATGTTTTATTTGGCTGACACATTGTGGTGCTAAATCTAAGGCTGGATTAAGACTGTAATACTTCTCTGTTAGTGACAGAGACGTCTGGAGTATCGATATCTGTCAAGTGCTCAAACACGCCTCAGACTCATACTCTTTACCAATTCATGATCAGACAGAGTCCGATTTAAATCCCAATTCCACCAAACTTCACTGTATTCTTGTTTTGCAGCCAATGTTCAACAAGATTTAAAGGAACAGTTTGACATTTTGTGAAATACACACGTTGCTTCCTTGCTGAAAGTTGGTCAACTTTGTAGCTACAGCTACAAAACTAAAAACATCATGTCGTAAACTTACAGGGGGTTTACGTGTCAGACTATCTCCAGCGCCAGCTTCACCTTTAGTTCAACGGAAGGCATCTTAAAAAGTATAATCATGGAGCATCATTAGTGCAAGTACCACGACTTTTAAAACCATGACCATACTTAAAACTGAAAATCCTGTCGGAGAAAAAAAGACAGAGGGTGTTTTGTCCGTGTGCCGAAAAACGACCTGAGAGGTTTGGTACAATAGTGAAACTTCCTGAGAAGTTTTGCACAGCTCAAATTTCTTGTTTGTGCATGCCGGGGAGCACTTCACATTCGTGTGTGTCGGACTCCAAAAATAGATGAGCAGTGAAGACTTCCACTAACTAACAAGGCTAATTTAATAAGCTGCATCACGTTATGCAATGACTTTCACCTGAAGCTCAGTATCAGCACATGACCTTACCTATTGGATATAAAATGTCATTATCATTTTAACCTATTAGGCATTTGTATGCTATTCTTTTCTTTGTTATCGTATGAATTACTGAGCTATGGTCAAAATGTGTTTTGTAGATCACTTAATACAGCGCCTGATTAGTTCAGCCTGTCACAATTATTATGTTAAAGCAAATCTGAACTAAAGTCTGAACAGGACTGAATTATACAATATCTCAATCTAATGCTCCGTGTTTAGCTCTTTATCACTTCCATTTTAAACGTGTGACACTACTTCACCACTCTTTATTTAATCCGAGACCACATCTGAGTGAAAAGCTTTGCAGCGTTGATAGAGATCATGAAAAGTCAGGGGTTACCCAGAATTCATCATGATTTCACTGCAGGTTTTTTATGGTCGAACAAAGCTGCGGCCTTATCGAACACTAAACACGTGAAAATACAGACCAGGCGACACAAGTCTGACAGGCAGGATGCTACATTTGATTTTACCACATGTACCTGAGGCAGAAGCTCACTAGTTGAGGAATTAAGTCATTAAAAAGAATGAAGCTGACTGCATCACATACAGAATGTAATTTCAATAAATGAAGTCTCTATTTAACTTCACTGAAAGACACAAAATTAATGACGCTATGAGCAGAATTGTAATTACTGTTATTAAGCACATTCCTGCCACTGCATATAATCTTGTTTTTGCTTGGTGGTGCCTATTAGGATGTGAACATTAATAAATCAATGGGACGTTAATTTTGAGAATCGAGTGTAATTACAATAAACAAATATGAGCATCTATCAGTACAAATCTCCAACCATGCGTCATGGAGCATTAAGAGTTTGTTCTGATTAAACATCGCAGCTTATAAGACCTCGCTCTCTGGTTTAAGGTGCGGCCATCAGAGGAGATGACTTTCTGTTAGGGTGTAAGGGATATTACAGAGCTTATGGAAAAAGTTCTCCCCAAGTTGCCTCGAGGAGAAGAAGCTTGACGTGAAAAGAACGACACGCTGCTCTGCGGTTTTGCGACGGAGCCCCGTGCTTAACGTGGAGCTTGAAAATCAATCTGACTGTGTTTTTGAAATCGCGCTTTGACTGACAGGAATTTTGTCAAACACGTCATCGTGGAGCTAGGGGGTGCACGCTGAGAAAGACGCCGGTGCAGGGACTGTGTGGCATGAAAGACCTGCAGACTCTCAGTCCTTCATGGTACATGGTTTGAGGCCTCCGCTGCACCAGCCGCTACGCTGCATTTGACATTGTTTTATAATGTAAAACGTATGTGTTGGGAAGACAGATGGTGGGGAAGAGTGACAGATGGGAAAATGAACTCTAATAGGTTGCTGTTTACAGTGAAGAGGAAAGAAACCAAGAAGGAGCCAAAACATATAGTCACATGCCAGTATGATATATAAAACTACACTGAGATGTTTCAGTATAATATTCTGTGCACCACATTAAAGGAAATAATCGTCAGCTTGTCCAATAAGATTTGTTTCTAATATGCACTGACCCTCCTTTATATAAATATGTTGGACAAAATAATAGAAACACTTGTCAGTATAACGTAATACAGTGTAACAGCACCACGGGCGAGCATCGAAAACATCTAAAACGATCAGTACTTGCCTGAAGTTGAATGAAGCTGCTTTGATGAAGACTGAACTCTACAACCTTCATGAAGGTGGGACCGACTGCAGCTCTGTTTGCGTTAGACGGCATTAGTTTCAGCTGAACTTGCAGCCGAGTTTACGTTGGACAAAATAGCGGTTATGTTTAGAGTGGGTGAAAAATGAGTGATTGTGCTTTTAATTTACATTTCACACACACATACAGACCTCTAACAGGGTAAAAACGTGTGAGACAACCGAACTAGATTTGTTTTCCAGTTTGGTCATATCTGGTCTCAAAGCACTTGCTACGATACAGTGAAATATTGCCACATTTTGTCCTCCAGCTGAGCTTAAGCGCAGCTGCATGAGTTGTATTATAGTATTTCACAGTGAAAATATGGGAGCTGCCAATGCCTTCAAGTATGGAAAGTATGGAATATGAGTCTTATAACGCTGGTTTTGACCGTACAGTCAGTAAAAATCTGGTTCTGGGTCCAGTTTCTCTGCTTTGAACACAAGACGTGTGAGCTAAGCTACAGAGAATGTAGTCAGCTCTATAGCCCGTCTTCAGCACAACAAAGCCCAGCTGGAGTTTATTAACTTGTTAGTGGCTTTGCTACTTTTTCTCTGTTTGGTACACCGCAGGCTTGCGCACACACACACACACAGACACACACCATACATTCACAGGCAGAACAAAGACAACAATCCTTTCAGCGTCACTCAAATACAAAAGTACAATGCTAGAAAGATCCACAACAAAAGGTCAGATCGGGATGTTACACCCACTCTCACACACACTGACAATTGAAAACTTTCCAGTAGAGTTGCTTCCGCTCCCCCTAACAGCAGTGATTATCCTTTATTATCTGCATAAGGGTGTTGCACGCTTATATATTGACAGGGCTCATTAAGGCATTCCAGCGTGCTTACAGGACCGCTAAGGCTGGCATTTCACTCTCTCTGTCTGGCAGCTGGCCCCGCTATCCCCATCAATGTATATACTGTAGCAGGCAGTTAACAAAGTCTTTACAGAGTGGCTTCTTATACGCCATGCCTAGGTCAGTATATCAGGAGCCAACAGTGGAGCCAAAAGAGCAGCAAATGTTTGGAGTTACAATCAGAGTTCAGCCTTGTGTAATCAGGCAACTTGTGGGGATGATGATGCACCGGGTCGGGCTTAGAAGAAAGTAATGCTGTTTTTATAGGCTCTGGGAGAGGGAAGCCATTTTGTATTGCGTGTTTACGGTTCAGAGCAGCCGGAGCTCCTTTGTTGATGTTCATTTGTTGTGAGAAGGCTGAGTTGTTTACACTGAGATAAAGAATTTTGCTGGGGATCGCGCAGGGGAGTATGAGCGGGTAAATCTCAGGTTGAGTCCTGATGCCGAGCGAGGAGGTGCTTTATGGGTTTCTGTGCTGTGGATGTTTGGGAACATTTCCACCGTGACCCGCTGTACATAACTGATAATGCGTGTGATATACTATCTTTACTGATTCCCAGTGGAGACACGTGTTCGCTTGCCAATCTGAGGGCAAAACAAGATGAAACAGAGTAACTGATTTGTCGTGATCAAGGACACTCCAGCAGGGTGGATAACTGCTGTCATGAGGACTTCTGGATGATGTGACTGTATCAAAAAAAAAAAAACAATCACGCAAATGTGCAATTTCTCATCCCTGCTGGTGTTAGTTTGCTGCTTTGTGACCCACAATGAAATAAATCATCAAAACAAATGTGTCTATTTATCAGTGATTGCCCTGATGTTTACAGTTGCCTAGTTACTCCTGAATCAGAGAGGACCGTCACTGTTGATTCGATCTGTTTATTGAGATCACAGTAATTTTATCACGTGGTGGCCGGATCTCAAATGCTGCTTCCACTCGGTGATGGGGAGTGATTGAACTTTACCTTGCTTAAGCTTCATAAGAGCTTTCACGGGATGAGAAGGAGTTATAGCAGCAGCAACAACCAATTAACACGGCGAAAGGAACACATCAGGAGACGATAGGGCTTCCTGATGTCACGTGATCAGTCAAAGAAAATTAACATTTGATGTTTGCCTACATGTTTTTTTACATGCACAAGACATAGGAGGAGTAAAATAAGCATTGCTGGCTTTGGAAGAGCAGCAGGGGTTTTTGTAAGTCACATAAGGAAGTAACCAATTCCGTCGTTGCAGGTTTGGGCTTTTCATGTCACTGCCATGTGGCGACAGGGGTAATAGGGGATGTTTAACATGACAACACACCTAACGTGTTAGAGCTGGTGATTTGGATCGAGGCTCATCTGTCATTAGCAACACATGTTAACAGCTGATGGCTCATGTTACCTTTTAATTATATGTTATATGTTTGAATTTGTACATACATTAACAATTCTGATGCGCCGCCTCGTAGATGGCAATGCGCTCTACTTCATTTGGTTTCTGCTTTTGAGCAAGTGTGGCTGAACTAGTTTTGAAACACCATCAGCCACTGTGTAGTATACGGGAGATAGCATTAACAGGAAACCAGCAGAGGTGAAGACTAAAACCAGAGGGGTGGGGAGGGAGAGAGGTGGTGACTGTGACAGCCCCAGATCCAAGGTGTAGAATTACACTGAAAGCATTTCAGGGATTTCTGTCCTGGAAAAACTTCTAAATATATAAAACTGACGAACAGAGTTTTTATGGGTTCAATCAATCAAGTTTAATTAGAAATAAAGACCTGTCTGTAATGACAGACTACCTCAATTAAAGAACTGATTCTCTTCACCTTTTCGATCTGAGTTACCGCCTACATGTTTTTAAAATTCAACACAGCATACTTTGTCTGGGATGGAATAATAAACTCTTGGACATATTTCCATCTTGGTCCCTGGTGTTTATCCAGACCAGCAACCTTTATCAAGACGGAGACAGGCAGCCAAGGCCTGACTTTAAGATATATTAGAAAACAGGGCCTGAGATACAGAGAAAACCCCGGCCACAATATGAGATTTTATGGTACTGCCCGACACGGTTTACTTCTGCAAAGGACACATAAGAGTTATTTAGGATTAAAGAGTTGATGGCTAAATCAAGATGTTATGATTGTAGGGGGTTCAGTGGTTGATGATGATGAGTTCACTTCTGGAGTTGCCAAAAACACTAAATATCTAATTAATTTATAATCAATTCATTGAATCATTTTGTTGCTGCTGGAGGGGAATTTGAGCTGCTTAAGGTCCAACTATTATCAATATGACTTATGCACTATCACTATTAATACAAATAACACCTGCAGTATTGCTAATCACCATCCTAATTGCAATGATGTACATTTTTCATAATGCTGGTGGCATAATGGCGAAATTAATGTGAACTTTATATCTAAGAACCTAGTTACTGAACATTTCAAGACTTTTTTTTTAAATTCTATAATAATTTGATGGAAATCATTAATGTAGTCTACTAATAGATTTTTGGATCAGCTATTTAATAATGAATGATCATGTCAGATTTCAGCTAAAGATGCCAAGTATCCTCTTACTGCAGCCCCTTAAACAGGACGATTTGATGCTGTTGTTTGGTATTAAATTTTACAGCCTTTACTTTTAAACTACAAGTCACATTAAAGAAGCGATGCAAAGGCGAAACGATTAATCGATCAATCAGGAAAGTAATCTGTGAATCTGCAGATTATCAATGCTGAGAACATTTGTTAATCAATCTGTCAATCTGTTTTGTAAGGAGGAATAATTATTTAAGTTTAAATCACTTTAACTTTTGATGCTCACAGTCCCCATCCTCGTAACTGTCTGATGGTACCACCACATGGGTCATGTCCTGGGAACAAAGCAAACTGTATTGTGGAGCAGCAGATAGACTTTTTTTTTTTCTTGGCCTTTAAAAATACACTGAGAGCAAATACGACTGTGACCTACTGGCCTAAATAGGCAGTAAAAACTTGCAACAATAAAATCCAGACGTCTAGTTTTCAAGGAGGTTTTTTTTAAGGCATATACCAAACTAAAATCATGGACTGACTCATCCTTGAAGAAAGGGACGTTCCAAACGCTTGATTAGACTGGTATTTCTTTTTTTTTTTTTTTAACAACACGATTTTCCTCCATTGTACGAATATCACAGCAATCTTCCCATGTAACACGCCATTATGCACGAAATGCTCATCAAACGCAAAATGGGCCTGCATCCTTTTTCCCCAAGATATGGTGATTAAATCATGTATAATGCATGTGCACCACAATGATATCCATAATGAGTACAGAGGCATAGTTCTCTGTGGAGGACGGATAATGATGGAGATGAGACTGGAGTTCAACCAGTGAGGTCGCCATGGTAATAAAGGAGTAGCTGGTGCAGCACAGACTGTTGACCAGTTTGGAGTGGCAGGGCTGAACTGTGGGCTGACTAACCTTTATCCCACAAACTGATAAGACTCAGCAGAGAACACAAGGCTGCGTGGGGGGGGGGTAATGACAGAGAGAGGGGGAGTGAGGGCGGATGGTATGAAGGATAATAACTGCATTTACATGAACATGTAAGAAACCAGGTTACTGTGAGTAATCAGGCCGAGACAGGAAATCTGAAAACACCTTTACATGCATTGCAGTTCTTTGGTTACTGCGAATCTGAATGCAGCTGGCAAGAAAACGCCATTTCTTTTCGACCCCTCGGCCATATTTGTGAACCGAGGCTGTCGCATTTGAGGCGCGATGGTGATATATTCTACTGTGGCTTGAGGAGGTTTCAGCCTTTGGACTGACGTCGCAGTGGGAGGACTGGCTCTGTAGCGAGCGAGCACGCACTTCTCTTCTTACTGTGAATATATGCAACGCTGCTTTATTAAATCAAGCAGATTTAGAAAAACAACATTTATTGTTAATATTATATATTTCCATACACTACTTACTGCATATGGCGATGGGAAAAGCATTAAAAACAAACACAAAGTCGGTTTCTAAAGACAGAGTCGGAGACAAAACTACTTAACAGACCCAACAAGCCTCATTAAATTAAATGCTTCAAAATTTGAGGACTTGGTGGGCCTTAAAATAGCACTCACTGTGTATTAAGTCAAGACTGAATTACTGCCTGAAAGCAGTTTGAAAGAAAGCCCACATGAGAAGAATATGCATGAAAAATAAAAGGTCAGAACTAATGTACAAACATCTCTGTATTTCAGCGGAAGGGGCGAACTTATGTAACAGCTGCAGCGAGGGCCTGAAAATGTGCAGCTCACGTTGCAAAAACGATCTTTAAAAATAACATAATGAACAAATAAATATTCATGTTCTGAGTGTTGCATTAGTGAGGTAGAGACGGTGGAAAGTTGGTTTCACCTCACTCTTTGACAGTTTTGTATTCTAAAGTCTGACCCTTTCAATCTATAGAAAATCCTTCCTAAGCCGCCGGCGTGCTTCGATATTTCCATTCTTATTTGTCTCTTTCTTCTCTCCTACCAAAATATTTGTGTAATTACTTAGAAACCAACAAAAATTTCCATTTCACACGTGTCAGTATTTTACAAATAACCTGCAGTTCAGCTGTGGAAACAGACTTATTTATTTCTAACTCAGTCGCAAGGACACACCAAACAAATAATAATCTTTCTTTTCACTGCACCGTCTTAAGTCTGTCATGCACATGCGCTCTTCTAAAGAGCTGTTAGAATCCTGGTTAAGCACAGACATGGGCGCCAAATCAGCTTTCTCCAGCCCAAAAAAAAAAAAAAAAAAAAAAAAAGTCGAGCAGAACTGGAGAGCAAGCAAGGAAGTGGGGGAAGGGAGTCAGAAAGAGATGTGAGAGAGAGAGAGAGGGAGAGAGAAATGGGAGGCAAGGCGGGAGAGGCAACAACAATGAAGGAGAGAGAGAGCGACTGAGCAGTAGTCAGGAGATCAGAGAGAAGTAAACAAGCAGAGAAGAGACAGAATATGTGAAAGAATGTGATCAGGGAGTGAGGAGACTACAGACACAGAGAGAGAGAGAGAAAAATCTCCCAGTCTGCCCATGAGTGGGGAATTACAATTAATCAAGTGGTTTCATTACTGCCCTCCATTATTATTGGGATAAAGAGGGTCATCACCTCCAAGCTGCAGCCGGGTTTCATTTCTGAAGCAGATTCAAATGTGCAGCTTTGTGAAACAATGTGCACCACCTTCCTCTGGGTTTTTCCTCCTCTCGCTCACCCTCTCACTCTCTCTGCTTCTCGGAGAACAATACGATCAGCATGCATTATTTATTGGAAAGTACGTTCGTGTTTTGAAAGTACTGTATGCGCAGCCGCGTGGGTGTGTGTGTGTGTGTGCGTGTGTGTGCGCGCGTGTGCGAATGATGTGAATGCACGATTCAGATTCAAATGAGGGGAGGGTGTGTTCTGCGGGCACAGGTGTACGCCTGTGTGATTTCATCACTTTGCATGCAAATTTTAACCAAGGATGGACACGGAGACAGAGTGAGGATGGAAGACGGAGGTTGAGAGAGAGAGAGAGAGAGAGGGAGAGAGAGAGAGATGGAGAGGGAACATGTGCAGGAAATGGATAGAGTGAGAAAAGGGAGAGGGAAGAGGAGAAAGATGGTGTGATGACAGAGCTGCAGGCGCTGTGTTTGTACATGCATCTGCAGGCAAATTAATCACGAGATGGTCTCTTACTCCATTAAAATGCTAATGGAGGAAAATCTAGACATTTCCATATATTTGCAATATATCCCAGAGCCCTTAGAGTGTTATTATGCTAAATGTGGGCTGCGTGCTGGATGCACATGTAATATAACAACAAATCTGATCAAGATGAAGCGAGATTAAAAGTCTCTTAAATAGTGAATCAAAGAGCCACTGTGGTACTCTAACGCTGTGGCTTCACGAACTCAGATGAGATCAGATTCTGATATTTTAGACCAAAAATGGATTCGCTCAACCAGCTTCTTTTGGTTTAGGTTCATTTACAGGAGAGATTACTGTATTTGTGGGTGGGGCGCCACTGGAAAGAGAGGATGTCACAAACATCTGGCGACCAATCAGAAATTTGCATGTTATGAATTAAAATCTGCTGACACTTGGTGGGTTGTTTGTTTATAAAACCACTGACACTGAAATCTGCTCAGACCCACACAGTCCTGATGGAGCAGATCAGCAGAGCTTTTCACTGTCCAACTCTTAATTAATATTACCTGAGGATGTTTAATAGTAGGATTTGAAGATTTGGAAGGTTCTCTGGTGCTTTAAGCTCTTTATACAACTTTTATCTGAAAATATGAATAAGTGGTTGACCCAAAGCTGCCTCATACAAAATCAATGTTGTTTTGTGAATATGAATACACCACTGGTGGGTCTAAATTATTTTTTTTTGTACAGTATTAGGTGCAAATCAAAACAAGAGAGACAACATCTGATCCATCCATCCATTTTCTGTGACCACCTATCACTGTCAGAGTCACGGGGCAGCTGGAGCCTATCGCAGCGGACACTGGGTGGGAGGCGGGGTACACCCAGGACAGGTTACCAGTCTGTTGCTGGGCTGACACATAAAGGCGGACAAACTCATTCACACTTACATTGACATCTTATTTGAAAAAAAATTATTTGTAACATTTAGATATTAAAGATCTTCTGTTACTCTGAACTCTCTACAGATTTGTGTCGTGACGTTAAGGCGTGATGGTGCGGTGCAGAGCCAGTGCAGAAGTGTGTCGTCAGCAGCGCTGCAGAGTGACGGCTCACCTCCCGTACTTGGCTCTCTGTGTTCACTTAATGTGGCATCCCGGGAGGCACGTGGCATTGTGTAGATAAATGCACTATTGTCAACATATGCTGCTGATGGCCTGCATGCAGTGATTCATTTATATTCAGCGGCTCCTGCGCTGATGTGAAATAGGTCTCAGCGTGAGATATACCGGCACAATGAAAATATAACGACCATTCATCATGACGCAGGATTGCTCGGACCATCCAATACAAATTCCAGCATTGCAATCCATATGTAACGGTATAAATATCCAAATAAGAGCCATTATTCACCTGCAACGCATACAGAAACATCCATCCAGTGGCTGAACGTCACGCTAAAAATTACCTTCAGATAAACAGAACAGAAAACTATTTCTATCATTCACCTTCATCTGCTATTTTTAAACTTGTGACTGAATGCAGGCTCCCTCAACTAAAGCAAGTGGGTAAACTCTCCGAAGGAGTGCACGAGAATCTGCAAAGGCGAAATTCTTCATCTTTTATTTTATTTCTGAGCGATGGATATGGCGCCCAATTAATATTTTCACGTACACCTCTTGGGAATCGACTGCGGCCCCTGCCTGCTCTGAGCTCTGGTTGGAAATCTGAAAATGATATTTTTTGCAGTAACATTTCTGTGCCCTGTCAACACATTAGCAGGCAGCGCAACACCAGCATTGGCAGGGAGCCTCTCCACAGCAGAGGGAAACACAAATGTCAATGTTTTCTGTGACTGCTGCCATGAATATTATGGGAATGATATACTGAAATAAATATCCACCACCTCGCAGATTATCTTCTTGACATTTTCGCGTTCGCTGGATAGTTAGACAGTGAAGGTATAGACACAAAACACGGGGAGAGAGGCGGATGATGTGCAACGAAGTTCCCTGGTTAGTTGCAGTCCGTGTTTACAGCGTACAGTACGTGTCTTCACCACTCGGCCAACAGGATGCTCCACAATCTTCCATTTATAGTGTGTTCTTACATCTCTACACACTTGGTGCGTAAATAAATGCATGTACCACCTTTCCCCTTAAATTCATCAGGAAGTCTCACACAGACTCAAACGCACACTCACCCCTGATCTCACCTAGACTGGTGGGCTTGATGAGCTCGTCCAACATGTCGTAGAAGGGCAGCCTCTGCAGCTTGACATCTGGGTGGACCGGGTGCAGCGTGGCCGAGTTGGACAGGTGGTGCGTCAGCCCAGTCAGCTCATGTTTCCCGGGGCCCAGCAGCGAGAGGGGCAGTAAGGCAGCAGGCGATGGGGCTCCACCGTGACCGGCGTGACCCTCATACGCCAGCTGTGTCAGGCCGGCGGGCAGCGCAGCACCCCCTCCTCCAACCATTCCAGCTGTGGCCGGGTGGTGTGGTCCGGGCATGGCCAGCTCTGAGTGGGAGACCATTTTGGCAGGGAAGCGTCGTCGGTAGAGCTCTTTGATCTTCATGTGCACAGCGGGGCTGCAGCCGGCCTTCAGGAGATGCAGCGCCTTGGTCAGCAGCTCGTGCTTGCGTCCGTGTTTGTTGCGCCCAGCGTAGCCCAGCAGCACTTGCAGCTCCGACACCCGCAGGCTCATCACCATTTGCTGCGTTGAGAGGGAAGGATGAGAGAGAGGATGAGAGACCAACTCTGGACACGCGACATAATACCAATGTCTGAAAACTTTGCTAAAGTACATCCTGACTGGTGATTAGCAGCCATCGAATTAAATAATAAAGCACTTTTTGAACAAGTGACAGTAATGAACTTTACCAACATTTAAAGAGAGGGTATCAGCTGCCCCGAGCAGACATAAACACTCAAAAATCAATAACCACTGTGCAGTTTTCAAGTCTTATGTGTCTTCAAACTCTAGGGACTGTCACTCAGACATTCTGGGTCGCACTCAAAAAGGTGGAACCCAGATGAGACCCGGCGGCGAAGCCCTGCCGAGCGACAGAGATGCCAGATTTACTAGAGGTGTAAAATCAGAAAAGCTCACTTTATGCAAATGTCCTCTGACGCAATGTGAGCGACCAACTAAGCAAGAGCAAATCAAGCACAGAGATGTTGCCTACTGTCAGCACTGGTATAGGACTACGGTGGCGTTCAGTCTTTCCCGCTGGGGTGCGACTGTTGCATTCAAACGGTTTCAACAGGTCAACCAACCGCAATACACGGCAAACAGAAAACACGGCTATTCTGTGCTCATGGAACAAACTGCAACAGGAAAACAACTACTTCCTCTCACGTAGTGCAGCGCCTGCATCAGAAGACAAGAGTCCAGCGAAAGCAGAACATGGAAACTACATGCTCGATGCGACGGATTACTCGGATTACTTTGAGTAAACGCAAAGTCCTCTCAGTTCGCCTTGGTCACTCAGTTCAAACAGGCAGATGTTACTGCAGAGGATAATATTTGGCTGCTCCGTTTGCCTTTCTGCCACTGTCAACCTGACCAGCTGTGAAAATAAACAAACGGTTTGAATTTAAAACTCACAATTAGATGATTTGCACCAATAACGTGTTTCTTTATCCAATTGACTATGACTGACTATGCTGCCTCTCAGCAACGCCAGTGGCTACGCCGAGTCTCCGCCTACATCGAGATACTTTAACTCGGCACATCTGGCCGCTTGCATTGCAGATGTTTTAAAAAAAAAAAATAAAAAATACTCACACTGTAGTGAGAGAGCAAAAAGTATTTCATTGCACTAGAGTGCTGGCTAAATGTGAGGCTGACGTTGTATCTCTCGCGGCCAACGGACGGACAGCGTACTTGAATCGAACTATGCAAGGTAAGAAAGATACAGGGCTGAGCCGATGCAAACAGAACAGGACAAAACAGAAAACGCTCTTTATCTTAAGGTGTAGGTGGGTGAAAGACAGGGTTTCAATGCCACCTCGGCTCATTAACTAGCATCCAGCACAGGCTTCCATTAACCACGTGGACAGCAGACGGCAAATTATAGCTATGAGAAGGAAGCTTAAGAAAGCCAATCATAACTGCGTTACACAAGCTATAAACAAGGACACACACTGTATGCACACACGCGCACACACACACAGAACGTCTTGGACAAACCTCCTCCCTTCATCTCCTTTAATGACGGAGCGGGGATGGAAAAAAAGACCGCACAACTTCTTTTTCAGTGACAAAACACACGGGGTTGTGAACGCCACCCTACATGTTTCCCAATCAGGCATAAACACACAGTTATTGTTATGTACACATTATGTGCGCTGCAGTGTCCATACAACGGGTTAAACCCTTAAGCCTTGGAGACTTTCATTTGTTTCGCGTAATGAGGCTCATTCTTCTCAGGGAACATAGGGAGTTTGCATTCGGTTGACATTTAAAATGACATATACGACTGCTGTGGGCCATGTTTGGTGACCTAGCCGTAGCAAAACAAAAACAGTGAAATGCACCAGTACCACCTTTCCACTGCTAAACAGACTGAAAATTCATTTTGGATTTAAAACTGATCAGATAAGGTTTCATTTGTCTTCATTAATAACAAGTGATCTTTGTATTCTAATTCATTTGTATAAATACATTTAGACAAATACATTTAGACATTTTCATATGAAAATGCATAAAAAAACATACTCTGTCGCTATTTTTACTACTTATTAAGCTTAATGCTGCTCTCCTTTATCATTTAGATGTAACAAAAGAAAGGCAGCTGCTTTCATTTTCAACTTGACGGGCCCAGGTGAGAATAAAACCACTTCACTTTGGTCCAACCACAGAACTGCGATGCATCACTGAAATCCATGTATTAACTGTGGTTTTGAAAGGAACTGAAACTCCCAAAGTGCTGCAGTTAACTGTAAAACCTGCTCTACTTCTGCATGCCGGGCTTTCAGTGCTTGGAAGTGCCGCAAACCAATATGTGCCTCAAATAACAGCACAACACTCGGAACATCTAAAGCCATCCAAAACATTTTCGGGTAAAATGTCGGACTATATATATATATTTTTTTCATTAAGCACACAGTAAAATGACAGATCTGAATGACTGGAATAATGAATTACTGATATACGATCAGTTTAAACTAAATCAGGATCTTTTCTTTATCTAGTCAGAAGCTATTACTGACACTGAACCGGCCGAACGTCTTCGGCTTGAGAAAGTAACTGAAGAGTGCTTCAGGCAGAAGATGTTCTGTGAGATCAGACTGGAAAATGGTGCAACAGGTAGATTTAGGCCCTTTTCCAGTGCAAAAACAAAAGTTAATGTAGTGATTGTTACAGATTCTGCCTTTGTGTCCGTTGTTCTCAGCCAATTTGAAAATGAGCTCTTGATACTAACCTTTGGCACTGCTCAGGAAACAATACTAACCGGAGGTACTGTCAGTGTTTGGTTAACCTGAAGTGCCGGATGGTTTGCTTGTTACACAGAACCATCTGGGAAGTCGTCCTTGGAAACCATCTGGAGAAGGGCGGGCACTTTGAAATGATGCATGGTGATTGGATAAACCATCTGTCAATCATATGTCTATCACTGGCCAACTTCAATCAGTCAGGAGATGAACAAGACATCTTTAACTTTGAGGAAAGCCTTCAGTGAAGTCAGTGAAGTAAACCAAGCCTGCAGCAGCCAATAACACCTCAAAGGTTGCTGATTGGTCCCGGTGACTGTTGTTTGGTTACGAGAGCCTACCTTGATCTTGTAAATGCTGCTGCTTTGTAAGGCGAGGCGTTGCTGGCAATGCTGTTGATCATGATTGGCCAAACAGAGGTGACATCACAGCACCAAAACGACAACCACAACACAACCAAAGCCTGTCACCTGGCAGAAATTTGGTTGCAACTTGAGCTGAAGCATAAATGCCAGAGCACTGTCCTGCACCTTGATCTAACGTGATAGTGAACCGAATGTCTTAAAGTTAAAATCAGTGATAATATGATCATAGTTTCTCTAACGTCTGCTCTACAAATACTTACTTCACTTGAAAGAGCAAACAACCAATTAAAAAGATGACTTTGGCTCCACTGTAGCCCTTTTATACAAACATACCATTTAGTTAAATGCAGTGCACACATAAGAAAGAGCCCAGTACCAAAGCCTCACAAGTAGCACTGCAGAGGATGATGCTGTTCATTACTCATGACGTTACTGATCAAGCTAAGACCAAGGTGATGCCTTCAAATGTCTTTTTTAAGCAGCCAACAATCCAAAACTCAGATATATTCAGTTTACTGTCAACGAGGAATTGCTGGTTTCGCTCTAAAATGACTTTGAGTGAATTCATTACTCTCTCTACCTGCACAGGTTTCAAACACAAAGTCACAGGTAGATTCAGGTTATGTGGCCGTTAGGTTGCTGCATGGACGAGTGGACCATTGCAGACAATCTGGGCCCCAAACAAAGTGACAGAACGGAGCCTGCCTGTTTACAGACCTAACGCCGCATCTTCAGTACTGCTGCCACATACGCAGAGCCACGATTACACACACTCACACACACAGATAATGACAAAGTGCCCGATGTATACAGCATCCAGACACAATTACCAGTCAGGACATGGAGCTGTCCTTGTCCTTTGTCACTGCGGACATGAGATAAAGGTGACAGGCACCCATTTGTGAATGTAATTCTGATGCCTTCAGTCTGAACCACACTGCAGTTGCGAAAACACATCAGTCAAACGCAGCCGGCTCTTACAGCAGGACGAGGAAGCTCACTCCCAGGTGCAGCACGCAGGCAGCAGCTGTGGCCTCTTTGAATTTTCAACATTTAAAAAGAGTTGGGTTTGTTTTTTTTGTTTTTTTTGACAGAACAATAATTTTAATATTTCAGTAATAATCTCTTTAAAAACCCCAAACTTGGACAGCGCAAAGACACACTAACACGTACACACACGCAGCATATTGGCTCGGCCAAGATACTCTCCTGCTGGCGACATAAATGACCAGTTCCATGAAATATGCATGTGGTAGAGAGGAGGGCTGTGTGAAAAAATGAAGACACTGGCTGCCCACCATTTCACACACACACACACACACACACATAAACACACACGCACACACACACCTTAACACATACAAAAAAAAAACCCCACACACGCCAAGCCGCCAAGCCACCCCCCCCCCCCCCCAACCCCACACCCACTCTCTCTACAAAGTAAACACACACAAAAGAGAGACAGATACACACGAGCAGAAACACTGGCTCACATAATACACACACGCGCACGCGCACACAGACACACTTCCACCACACTGCGGATGTGTAACATTCCTCTGGCTTCCAAAAGAAAAAAAAAAAAAAAAAAAAAAAAGAGGGAAAACAAATAGTGGAGAGAAAACAGTGGAGCGGGTGGGGGTGCTGGTGGTGGAGGAGAGATGGATGCACAGCTCACAGCTCTCTCCTCTTTCCTTTCTCGTTTCTGTCCTCCTCTCCATCAGTCAATCATTCTTGTTCCCCTAAACTCCTGGCCCCTACTCCGGTCTGAAGCTGCTCCAGCATCCAGAAAGCGCGGTGCCGGATGGTGTAAACTCACAGCTTAGATGCACAGTTCAACCATCGTATTAGAAAAAGACAAGCTCAAAATGACTCAGACAGTTCATCAGTTCTGTCTGCCTGCCTAAAAACAGCTATAAACGATACGCTGTTTGTTTATGTTTGGGTTAAAAGTGTAGTTTTGCTACTGTACAATCCCTCCTGCCGTTCACGCTGAAGCAGTGGCCTGATGAAACAACAAGCTGCGCCTGAATCAGTGGCTGCTTTGGTCATGACGCTGATCAAAGCGACGAAAAACAATGAAGTGCTTTAAAGTCGTATCAAAGAGGCATTTTGACATTATAGTGTCACATAATTAATATCCAGTGTGGCAGATGGTTCTTACTGATCCCCTGAACACATGAAGGTAAAAATCACTTTAACCTAATTATCAAAGAGACGCCCCTTTTTGATTCTGAAATATAAAAATCAACCCTGACTCCGTGGCAACGAAAAGCCAGGTCTGAACAGAGCGTGTTTGTGTGAGAGTGTGCCCTGTTGTATTGTTTTACTGAAACAACTTGACACGCAGGTGCAAAGGGAAGCTGCAACAAAGGAAGGAGGGTGAAAGAGGTAGAGAGGATACAACACAAAGAGAATAGCTGGTGGTAACGGGGGAGTCCTCACGCACACAAACACGCGCAGCATGCAGACCAGTGCTGTTTTTATTTGAAGGGGGAAAGTTTTTCGCTCCTGCCCGCGACATTTTGTGACGCTACACAACATTTCCAAACGCGACAATTTGGGTGCCAGAGAAACAAATTCACCGTGTCGAGCAGAAAGAATCATATCAGAACGGAAAAAAAAAAAACAACCCCAAAACAACATTTTGATCTACACAACACACGAACACTGAAGCCCACAGAAACACAGAATGATGACATTTCCTCGGGCGAGGTATCGTCTGCGCAAAAATTCATTTAAAAACAAAAACAGTGGAAAGAAAGATCGGATCACTGCAGAGTTACTGACATACAATATACTATACCATATCACCTGCACTATCAGTGCTTTGAAGCAGGAACTTCTCTATTAACTTTTTAAAGAAATCAGAGAATTGTATTTGTTTGTTCACCGCAGGATCCAAGTTTCAGTTTTGGTTGCTGGGAAGTATTCACGCGTTCCCTAAAAAGTCCCTCACAAAGCTGTACTTTGTGTTGGCCGAGGCCACGTCCAGGTGTTTGACCAGTTGCTGACTGGTATAATACAAACATCACGACTGCTTCAAGCTCTGTGCAGCAGTCGAGCAGGCTGCAAGGCAGCACTTGTCACTAGTGAGACAACTGGGACCGCATCGAAGGTTCCTCTGAAGGTGGATGCTTCAATGAATTTATCAAACTATCTTAGCGCGCGCGGGAACAACAAACGCGTTCTTAATTTTACTAACCGTGCTACCTGCACAGGAAATGGCATGGCGCTCAGCGGAGCAGGTGCCTCCACCAACGCTCCGCAGCTGTGGAGATACGACAGCTCCAAATGTTGGATTTTTACCAGAAGCCAACGAAACTAACCTCTCCAAAAAGTTTTTAGCGAATCCTGTTGACAGACAGACGGATGAACAGATGGAACAGGATGGAAATAAAGCCCCCGTTCGACTCCACTGGCAAAGCAGTAAACATAAAACCGTTCAGTGGTCCTCTCAAAGCATGATCTCTCACAGAGAAATCCAAGACACTTCGACTGAATATAAACTTTACATCACTGTCTCAGGTCAGCTCTGCGCTGACATGTGCCGTCAGATTAGTCCTTTATAAAAACAGTCTAGAACAGTCAAACTATGTCCGCTGGAGTTTTTGGACTTAATTTAGTCACTGAAAGCTTTTTACATGCAGCGCTGCTTCTGTCTTCTGGTCTTTCTGTCTGTTGCTCGCTCTGACATGTTGCTTCATTTTTCCAAAACACGTGTGGCCGGCTGCATCCAAACTATCCCGAAATTTGGGGAAAAAAAACCCCACATTATTCCCATCTCTGTTGATGCTGCATTACATTTATAACACCTCATAAGAAAAACCTAGCGGCCACTTCGGGATGCACGCTACGGTTTACTGGGTTTCAGATGATCGATGTCCATATTGTCGAGACTGCATCCATCCCACAACACACCTAAATGTTGAGATGCATCTTTCTCTTCTCTCTTATATAAAAGCTATGTTTCCGACGCCCAAAAAGTGACATTTTAAAAAAAAAAAACCCTTTACAGAATGGAAAACCCCCAAATGAGCCACAAGTTTTACTGCAAACGAGGAAACGGATATTTGCAAAAGAGGTGACCTACTAACTAAAAGCCTGTTCTGGCATGGTCAGGTTTGTATGCCAGTAAAGTGAATTTAAAATTAGCGTGGAGGACCTTACTGAACGCCAAAATGTCTGTATTGACGCCTGCTTGTCCACTACCATACAGGTCATAAACCCCACCGCAAAGACCGAAAAACCCCCAATTCAAACATTCATTTTCCCCTCAAAGATGGTTTTTAATGAGTTAATTGATGCGGTGATGATTGACAGCGACTAAGTGGGGACATTTATACTGTGGCTCACTGCGACCAACACTTATTTTAAACGTCTTCATAGCTGATCACAGGTATAATCCAATCACTAGTTAACACTTGCGCAGGCACAGTCGGGCAACAGAAAGAAAATCAGTAAATAAGATCAACTACACTGTCAGTTCAGCTGTATTGGAACAGGTGATCACAGACAGTTGGAGGGGAGAGAGAGGAGGTTTAATGAGCTGAGGCTCAGCAGAGGAGCAGAGCTGTGTCTGTCCCACTCCCCATCACACGACGTCAGTTTTGCTGTTTGTCGACCAAAAGAGGAGAGAGAAATCCCATGTTTCAGTGTGGACGAAGATTTAGAGCTAAAGCGCTAATAAACAGCTTTGTATAATTAACCACAGCGTCTTTAAAGTGCTCGCTTTGATCTGGACTTGAATGATTGTAACTACAGTGTCATCTCTCTCAGTATGTTTGGTAGATTGTCAGACAGGGGAGCAGGGTGTGGGGTAATAATGTGCTGTGTCCAGAGCTGGTGAGAATGACTGATGGAGGGATAAAGGGAAGGGGGATGGGGAGGGAGCGAGAGAGAGACAGATAGAGAGAGCGAGGGAGCAGCTGAGCCTCCAAACCAAATGAAATTCTCCACAGCTCGCCGTGAAAACGCAGGCGGGAGGGGGCTGTAATAACAGTAATAGTTTTTAGCACTTTAAATTCCCATTACAGTTTTCTTTTAATAATGTAATACAATGTTCCTCAACACCGAAACACAAGAGCAGCCCAGATTGTTTGTATGTATCATTTCTATGTGTTATGGCCATCGGTTTTATGCCCATCATCTCGGAGAAATCCATCTTTCCATCAGTTTGGTATGGCTGGTGACATTACTGTAAATAAGATACCCATGAGCCTCGTCCACTGTTGCTATGGAGAAGAAACCGGTCAGGGGCACAAACTGGAGCTGTGGCAAAATCAAAATGCTTCGTCATGGCAGTTGGGAGCAAAAATATAACGGAGTAAATGCCAAAATGATTCAAAATTGATCCAGAACTGGACAAACAAACTGAATAAAGTGAACATTTGTGAATTAGTGAAAAAAATACCCCCCGTGGCTTCCCCGAGACTGAGCTGAGATCTTCGAATGCTTTGTTTCGTCTGACCGTCTGACCCCACAAATATCTTTTAAATTGGATAAAACAGAAAAAAAAAAAGCAGCAAATCCTCCAGAAAATGTTTTTCTGGTGATCTTAATAAATCAACTGACTGCTTGCTGCAGCTTTAGTTGCCACAAAAGCGTAATATAGAACTTTCATGCCTGTCCACGTCTCGGAAGTGCTCCAGAGTCATTTAACATTATGCACAAAATGAACAGGACTTTTAAAACCGGGACCCCTGAAATGAAGCTTCTCGACTCTATAACTGCAACACTTGTAAACACAGGGCACTGGAGTGAATGCAGCTTTCCATGCCTCCCAGTATCATCATAGAGAGGCTCAGAGTGGCACTACTGCATCCGGCATGGGCTTAGATGTTATTAAAACACCCGTAACAGCACACACACACACCGCTTATTGAAGGACACAAACCTACTCCCCCATGCTTGGTGGCCTTGTAAAGACTGTGTTTCTTTCCCTGCTGATGTTTAGGAACTAAGCTGGTTCAGAAGCTAAAGTCTAAGACCTGCACTCTAGATGTTTCTGCCGGGCTGGTGCGTCAGCTCACAGCGACGATGATCACTGTTAAGCTCCTTAAACTGGCTGTAGACACGTTTTTATTTTTGCCTTAACTTACCATTAAATGAATGAATACAGTGTTGATTGCACAGTGTAATGGCTGCGGAATAATGACACCATCAGTGTTTAGACCGGGCCACTGCATGACTCTGTCCGCCACCGGGTTCGATCTCCAAGGAAACTCTCCTGTCACCACGACAAGACAAGGTGAATTAACTAACCCACGCTTTTCCTCTTAACGTTTCCCACCTCCGCCCTGACACTAACCACCGCTGCCGCTACTTGTTTGCACAAAACTCAAACTTTGTTGTTGCTGCGTACAAAATTAGCACAATTTGACTTCACCTCCTCGCTGAACAGGTTTATTTCTTCTCTCTTATTTCACGAGTGGTGTTAATTGTTTCTTTCACAAAAAAAACCCAAAACATTCACAATGCAGCGTGTCCTGTTTTGTTTGCCGTCACCAGGCTCTGCGGAAGACGTGCATAAATTCGGTTGTCTTACCTACAGCAGCAACAGCAATAATAGCACTTAGCAACACTAAGGTGGAGTAAACTGTGTAATCTGACAAACCAAGTATCTCTATTCTCCATATGCCTGCTCAGCCAAGGTTTGCCCTGCGCACCAATGATCTTCATTATGAAGTACATTTGTTGTTTATTTTAGCTTTTTATTTTGTTTATCTTTTCATTTTGTCTTCATAACATTTATAAGCAAGACTAGTTTTCCATGTTTCATTAGATTAAAGAAACCAAGAGAGGGATGGAGATCTGCTCTCTGTCCTTAAAATATATCGTTTATTAATACAGATGATTTCACAGATTTATTGTCCTCATTAACACATTTTTCCGTGTTTATTGTCAGGTGTCGGAGGTGGTGTGATATTTGACTGCAGCTCATCAATACCACCTTAAAAAAACCATCTTTACCAAACTGCTGCGCTGCAGATAAAATCATTATTTCATCACAACGCTGAGTGACAAAGCGAGCAAATATACAGGTTAATGGCGGCAGCTGTGCTGTGGGATCAGCTGTATATTCTTTTAAAATGAGTGATCGCAGAGAAAGTTAGATGTATAATGAAAGGAAACAGGCTGCCCGGAGGCCTGTTTGATGAGGAGAGACAGGTTGGAACTGGCCAGCGGCCGAGCCGCCCTGAATGGGCTGTTTTATCTGTCAGGAGAAACACTGGCCTCCAAAAGCTGCAGACTGGCTGGCTACGAGCTCTAGTTTCTGAGAAAGTCTTGGTCAGTACGGGTAACCAGCCCCACACTCTCTCTCTCACTTCTTATATGATTTACTTTCCAGTATTCATCTTTTATTTCCCTTGTTATTTTAGGGACCGCTATTTTTCTGCTGTCGTCTACTTTCTCTTCGCTCTTTCCAGTCGTGCCCCTGCTTGTCACCGTGTTGTTGCTGTTGACGATATTAGCTGATATTGTTTTTACTTTTCCGCCGCACCTGAAAAGATTACTGGCTGGAGTCCAAACAACGCACGCAAACTTAATCAGCTCATTTTAGCTTTGCTCTCGCTACGAGGGCTGCGAAAAAAACTTTCAAGATCAAGTGATTGGAGGTTATTTTTAATAAAGTGTCAAAAAGCCCGAGTTGATGCATTCAGATGTCTTGTTTTTGCAACCGACTGTCCAAAAAAAATCTAAGATAGTGAGGTTGCTATCATAGAAGATTAGGAAAACAGGAAAATATTTACATTTCAGAAGCTGGAACCAGAGAACCTGGCTGAGTTTTCATAAACAATGACTCAATGAAATCAACTCAAAACTGCTGCTGACTTAGATATTAAACTAATTAATTATCGGTTTAGGTGTTGGCTTGGAAAACCTACAGCTCGTATGCTGAAGATACATTAAACAGTTTGATGTTAACAGAAATATTGTCTGTATAGCTCATTTAGTTCATTTATGATTGTTTGAGTCCTATTCTGCTGCTAAATACTGTTTTTTGCACTGTTTTGATTTTAAGTCATTCACTAATATACAAATGCACACACACACACACACACACACATCAAACATTTCACGGTTATCATGCGAGGCGCTTCAGTTTAACTGAGCTCACACGCAGAGCGCTGTCACAAAGGCGGTGCATACATGCCACAGCTCCGGCACACAAAGAGTCAGCACGCGAGGGGGGAGCATGTTCTCTCTCATACACACACACACACACACACACACACACACACACACACACAAAGCATCAGGACCCACGCATGCCACACGAGAGATTACTGAGCTTGAAGTGATCGCATGTGTTGGCCAAATGGCTGGTGTGTGTGTGTGTGTGTGTGTGTGTGCGCGCGCAAGACCTCAAATGCACCGTTCAGTCACATGACCATCACATGAGATGTACACTGTGACATTCTCTGCCTGTACATGTGAATAAACAGTCCTTCCTCCTCGCAGGGCAGACAGAGGCAGGAGGTACAAATGGTTTTGATGATGGTGATTTAACTCCGCCAGTGCTGCTTGGTTGCCAGATTGTAACTACCTTTTAGAAATCTAACCTGCACGGTTTTTCACACTGTCTTTTTTTTTCCGTTGCCTCAGGCGACACAGTACTACATTAATATTTCCTCCCTTCATGACGACATGGAGGAGTAATGCGGTGAAACAGGAATCTTTAGACCACACCTCGATTCTGACTTGAACTTCTAACCTTGAGCAGCATCGGGATTTTACACTTTAAACTAAACAGAAATGAGCCAGGAAACAGCTGCAGTTGTCTTCATGTGGCCTTAAAAGACAAACCAGCTCATATAATTTACAGACAACAAGCAACGTCTGATGACCTTGGTGCCATACGGTTCCTATTGTGAGAACGTGAGTGGATCTCTTTGGAGCCACGGTCAAGAACGCCTGAGAAGGGTGTGCGCTGATTGACGCTGAAGAGATTGTTTGGATTCACAGGGCGAAGCTGAAGCTACAACACATATGTTTTATGTTCATAGACAGGGATGATGTGCAATTCTCAAATATTAAGTACTGACTCAACATAAGCTGATGCTACCAGAATAAAATGGTCTAAAGCTGCAGTCGGCGAACCAATCATCTCACCTGATGCAGGTTTTCACTCGTGTATGAGCGCTACTATGAACTTTCCGGTTGGTGCATTGGTAAATTTCTGTGGTATAGCTTTGCAGTTCACTCGTTCACAGGCGAGCGCACAAACACTCACACGCTAATGCCAGCCACATCAGCATCAGTTCAGAGTTGAGCGTCTTGCCCAAGGACACTCTGACATGTGACCGAGCAGACGGTGCCGCTGGTCGAACCACCAACTAAATCTAAATAAGTCAACAACCTGATCTACGTGGCCCTGCAGCCACAGCCGTCATGCAGCCAACCAGGTTTTAATTCTAGGTTTTATCGTGGACAATGAGTGTTATTTAGCAAACCCAAGAGACTGCATATGTTGCCCTATTTTGTGTTTTTATCACGCCTTTGTTTTATAGGTCTGTGTTACAGGGTTTCTATAGCTGGTGTTAAATGGTGAACAGCAACGTGAGAAAATGGTGGGCTCGCAGGAACTGAAAACAGCTCTGATATGGCTGAAAGTGATCAGTGAGCAGTAAAAGGAGACTGTTATGTAAAAGTACAAACCAGATAGTAGGAGTGAAACCAGATTCAAAACCACTGGGATTCAGGTAGAAGCTACGAAAGTAGTGAGACAAAACAAACCTTTCTCTAACTGGCACAGTCACGGAGCTGTGAAGACCATCATGTGGTCGGCCAAGATACCTAGCAGGACCGCAGCAGCTCGGCATGGCTCTCCCTGGCTGTCAGGCTAAAGTGGATACGCATGCCATCACTGCTTCTCTTGGTGCGGCTACAGCAGATCAGTCAACAATGAAGTGAAGTGAAAGCTGAAGCGCTAACGTGCGCTCCCCTCTTCTCCTCAGTATGCATTTGGTTTCATGACGTTTAAACGCCAATATTATTACATTAAATTTCCATCCCCGTCAGAGGCGCCATGTTCACGCGCAGCTGGCAGCATCCAGCCCAGGTTGGAAACAGTCACGAACAAAGGCCTGCCGGCAAGTGCTGGGCCACTCAGATGAACTGCCCGTGTGGGATTTAGTGCCCCCCAAAGGCATCGCTGGTTATTGCCACCAACCAGGCCGAAGAAGTGGCTTTAAGCAACCGAACATCGTTTCCCTTTGAGACCCACGTTTGTTAGCAGAGCTAAAAAAAAAAAAATCTGCTGCACTTTACTTGGTTTTGAGGAGGTGAACAGTAATGCAGTTCTTTGGAGTCCCAGGGGACGGGGAGATGGTGAGGCTAATAATGTTGTGCCAAGCAGTTTCTGCAAAGGTTCTGCAGGATGTGTGTGTTTGTGTGTGGGTGTGCGGAGGTTGTGTAGGCGGATGGAGGGGAGCTTGCACACTACCTGGCCATTATATAAAGCTCCCACTCTCGGCTAGAGGTCTCTGTACTGAGTGCCAGCTCCCTCCCGATCCTCCTCCCCTTTCTGTCCTCCCATCCCCCCACCTCTTAGCCTTCCAGCTACTCTGACTCAGGCTTAACTCTCCGCCTGTTGTTTTCTCTCCCTCCTGTGTCTGTGGTATCAAAATCACAGCGCGCATTGTGGATCAAACAAAAGACGGAGTTGGGAACTAAAATATGGATCGGGCTGGTCCTTCCCATTGCAGGATCGGTTCACGCAGCCCAGCTGGACTGAGTTCAGAATGTTTTCTCTCTTTTAATCATTAGTATGTTAAATGCTGCTCCACCACACCTGAGGCTACAGAGGTCTAGTCCCAGCTTGCCACAGGCAGATAGTGAATCTGAAACCCGTCCCTGTCAATGCCGAATGGCACAAAGCTGTGATGACAAGGAGGTTTGTAATCTGGTGCCAAAACAGTGCAGATACATGCTCCTGGTAGCAACCAAACAAAACAGTTTAGCTGCCATGCATGTGGACAACGACGGCTGGCAGGAAGAGAAAAAAACCTGTTAGATCATCACCGACCTCACCCCTGCGTTGATGAAAGTAGGAAGGAATGGAAGGTAAACAGCATAAAACAAAGACATTAGACATCAAAATCCCATTGCACTAGAAGAAGTTGAGAAGATGAAGAAGAGTCGGCGGACCAATGAGTTGCACTCGCCCTCTGCACCCTTTTAATCCTGCGGAGTTGGCGGAGGTCTGCAGACACGGAGATGAAGGGGAATTGCAGAGACAGTAGCCTGAGACTGCAGGCGGCTGGTGGAGTGGAGAGCACAGATGCCTTTTTATCATGAGTGTCCTCTCTGATGTTGGGCTCAGAACCACCTGGGAACTGCAATTGCATTATTGTGATCCAGTCTCCGAGATTCATTCAGAGAAAGAAGGCAGCCCAGACGGGGACACCAGGCTGGTCTTCCACTGAATGAAGTCTCCCAAATTCAATTTCCACTCTGCTTCACATCTCACCACAGCTTCACGATGGAAAACACACAATGCTATTTGTTTTTTGCTGAAATCGGCATCATTTTGTACTTAAACATGAAAAAGGGCGAAGAAAGGTGCTCATCATGGATCATAACTCAATAGTTCATTTAGCGGCTCTCCACACGATGTTAAATTAAAATTACAGCCTTTGGCAAAGAACCCATTTTTTCATGATGCACACTGTTAGTTCACTGAAGACGGGTAAAGGCACATTGATTCTCCTGCCTGGTTAGGCCTGGTTTTGAACTAAATTCAAGAAGTCTTTAATCATAACCCGCAGTGTAGCAGTTCAAAATTTCACATTATAAAATCTATTTCGTATTATTTAATTGTTCTGTTTTGGAAAATTTTGGAAATACTGTTTCTGAGGCAAAACTGGCTGTCAGTCGTAATCGTTCCCCACAGTGGAACATTTTTGGATAACACTTTGAACCGCAAAAGGGGTTGATGGTGCTTAATCTACTCTTCATTCTTTTGAATTCCTTATTGAATCTTCTTAGAGTTGTTTTGTGAGAAACAAAGAGGAATGAAGAGTAAGAAAACATCTCATACTTCTTCCAGAAACCATATTTCTGTAAGAAATACGAGATGTGGTAATATGTCATTTTAAACTAAATAAACTGCTGATAGCTTGCATGCATGGTGCTGGTAGCAGTGGTTGGCTGTGGCGAAACACTTACCCTTCTCATGTTATCAAAAACACCACATGCTCACGCCTCTGTCGTCAGAAGTGAAGCGTATCCGTGTTTGTAATGTTTTGGTTGGTCTGCTGAACGAGGTGTGACATGTTTGTGTTCATCATCACTGCTTGTTCCTTTGTAAGTGGACCTAAAGAGCGATCGCTGGGAATGCTGCTAGTAACAAGGTCAGTTAGCGGCA
The DNA here is from genome assembly GCA_008933995.1 of Datnioides undecimradiatus. NCBI lineage: Eukaryota > Metazoa > Chordata > Actinopteri > Lobotiformes > Datnioididae > Datnioides > Datnioides undecimradiatus. The sequence continues at coordinate 773,664 of WARS01000047.1, read as the reverse complement.
CAGACCTATTTCATTCAACTATCACATGCACAAGCTGGACTAATCGATTGGTAAAAGATCAGAAAATGAAAAGAGGATATTCGTTTATTTCTTATTTCAGAGACTATTGTTGGAAGAAACAAGCGCCAGCTCTGAGAGATGACCGGATTCACTTTGATGAGCATTTGCAGTTCCTGACAGAAACATGCTGGTGTCGTGCAGGGCTGATTACTTCCCTCAAATGTGTTTATTGCATAATCAAAACTCAAATTTACTGAATACAGAATGAACCACTTAGGCCTTTATTTCACAGGTAACAGGATCATCACAACGTTTTCGTTTAATTCAATCCTACAAGCGAAGAGCACAAAGCTGTTTTCTTTCAAATGCAGGGGGATTTTCCGCTCACAGCGGGCCACTTCCCGAAAAATGAAGACTGTCTGAAGAATCAGTGTCTTAAGCTGCGGTCCCTCAGGTTCCAGGTCACTGGAGAGGCCACAGCATGAGCTCACTTCTATTATTAGCTGTTAACCCTTCATGCTGACTGTACAGGACTCAAAAGAAACATCTTTACTAGCTGGCCTAATTCTCCAAGGGATTCACAATCACTTCCTCGCCTAAGACAATAAGTTGTGGGGCTGCAGGTGTCATAATACAAACATATAGGAGGAAACTGTTGCAAAGAAAGGCAAACACCTCAGCATTAAGCAGCTTTTTTCTTTCCTTTACCTTTTACCAGCAGTCGGACTGGACAACCACCCCAGTATACACACGTGGCATGGCATACAAAATCAAAATCACAGTCAAACCGTATTTACCTGCAGGATTCACAAGATCCCACAAGATCACCCGAGTTGGAGAAGCCATGTTGCCAGAGCGCCTGCAGCCAAACCACAGTGATCTGGACCGATCAGCATCCTATGAGAAACCACTGGCATCCAGGACTGTGGTTTAGGTGTGATGACAGCGAGGAGCACGTGCTCATTTGAAAACAATAATGGCGGCTTCTTAAGAGGTTAGCGTAGATGCTTCTATAGTACAGGTTATGTTAAAACTGGAGATTACTCCTTTTCTACAAGATGTTGTCTCTCTCCTCCAGACTCTTCCTACCCCTGCGTCATATGGGTCATTGATCTGAAAGGCTTCAGTTGACCCGTGAAAGACGATGATGGATGGTTCATTCAAGCACCTGCCAAGCCCTTTTCCAAACAGTTCAAAGGACCACTCCTGAGATGGTTCAGTGCAACAAATCATCTCATCATCATCATCATCTGGTGCGTTAGGGTAATATTATATATTTAATCTCTCAAGAGCCATGTGGGTTGAGTAATGTCCAGTCAAACCAACCATGATATTATTAATAAGGATAAGCAGCTTGCCAAATCAGACCACTAGTTACGTCATCCGTGAGTTAGAAAATGTGTTTTTCCCTAGAGTTTTAAATTTATGAAGCAAGATGTTGCAAATTCCTCTCGAATGTTTCTGTTTGGACAACCGGCTATCAGGTGCTATCAGGTGGTATTAAGACTTAACACGCCGCAGCACGTTAGCGGGGCATAACTTGGGCTCAAGATTTATTGGAAAACGACAGCTAATCTTGATGCATGTCGTACACAGAAACTTATGACACGCCGCCACAAATCACAAGTGAATTATGAGTCACAAATTACAAAAGTGACAGTAAAACTAAACTCAGCGCACAAGTTGCGCGAAGCTGCGCGCCTCGGGTGGAGAGATTTATGGACCTTCAGGCGAGGGTCTGACGCACGCACCAGACTGCTAAACCCTGCAGCAGGAGAGAGAAATATTGTCTGATGACAGGCTTGTCAAAAGACTTTTTTAAAATGTATTTCTCTCTTGATTAACACCAAACTCTCTCTGATATTCCGATATTTAAAAACCTACAAAGAAAATGTGCCAGGAGGGTGGCCAGTGAAACGCCTGCCCCTCTCTTCCAGTTGGAAACACATAATTGAGCTCCAAACTGCTACCTACCCATGTCTATCTCGAATGTGACATGTTTCCACGGCAACAAGGCCGCGTAACAAAACCACCACAGGAGTTAAGAAATGCTCCATCTCGCCGAAGCCTAACAGAAGTTGATGGCTGCTCTCACAGGGCGAATATCGGACGATAACGGGGCTTAAATGCTGGTTTGACCGCACTGAACGTACAGAACGTGCGCCGTGCACTCTGAAGTGAGAAAGCGTGTTTGTTATCTTTATCTGTCAGCCTCGCTGATAAACTTCACGAAATGCTGAGAAGGAAAGAAAAAAAAAAAAGGCAATAAACTCTCTGCAGCAGTTTGTTCCAGCTGGTTCGACGCTAAACACCTCTGACATCTCTGTAACAGACGAGACACGCAACATCTGTTTGGTGCCTCACACTGTGAGCGTTATACATTCAGCTGTTCGCTGCCTTACATCTTTAATCCACCTATCACCAATCTGAATTTTACATTTACAGTCCCGTCGTGTCTGAGGCGCCACAGTGAAATGACACAAAATCTCACTCTTAATCATCTGCCACGGACTTGAGACACACACCAACCTTTGCACACGCATGTAAGCTGTAAATACACCGACAGATGAGACCCGTTATCAGCCGCTCGGGTGATTTCCATGTGAACGTCTAATTCTCTTTAGACTGATAATTAACTGCGGCGATAATGACACTGACAATAACAGAAATAGGCAGGTGTTGAAAGGATGTACAGGAGCAGAGAAGAGGACCTGTATCATTAGGGATTAACCTAGCCACAGGCTCTACAAATAGACTGTCTCCACCTATAAGCCGCCAGCACACAGACAGTTATTTGTATTGCCAGGTTGCTGCTGCAGCAGCTCCAGAGAAGAGAGAAGACAGTTCAAAGAAGCTGAGGCGGATCGGGACTCCTGTGAAACAAAATGCGATGCAACAGGACACATTTGGAGGGCTGGCAACATCAGAGGCTTTCACTCTCTCTCACACACACACACACACACACACACAGATTTGGTCTAAGATGACTGCACCACTGATTTATGCACCAATTCACTGTATAAGCTATAATAACATACAGTCTAAGGTAACTATGGACAAAACAGGCAGCACGGCAAAACAATAGATACATCACAGCTAAAAACAGTCAAATAATCTATGAGTCAGTCAACAGAAAATGGTTTTTAATAAGTCATTTAAGACACTGTTCAATCAAAAGTCACATTTTCCCAGTTTGAGCCTCTGAACTGGAAGGATTTGCTGCTTTTCTTTCTGTCTTTTTGCTGTTTGCTGTTTTTCGGCAAACTGTGACGGGTATCGGCCACTACTGACATTTACAGACCACAGAACAGTCACCAGGTTGGTCAAAGGGACGCAGTGCTCATACCCTACTGTGAAGTTACACGTGTTTTAAGAAGAGGAGCTACGTTAGATCATTTCGCACTGACATCCTGTAGGAAAAACACTTTTTTTTTTACAGAAAAACAACAAAGCAGGAAGGGACAAAATATTGTGTTGCTGGAACTGAATTAATTTGCTGACCGACAGAAAATGAATCAGCAGTGTTTCACACTAAATTTCCAATGATTTTCTGCTTTTTTGTTTCGAACTTTATAATGCGGAAACATGTTTTGCTATTTCCCGACAATGGGAGAGAAAATGTTTCATCAATGAATCTACTAAGCAAGAAACGGCAGATGAGTCAGTGAGTCAAACAATAATTCACACACTCTCACCCACACGCACACGTATGACAAACACCTCAGCATTAATATATAACGTATATATATATACACAGATGTTTAAATACAGTACAGAGCATAAACATTACAGTAGCAGCAATCTTCCCTGCATCCACAGTTTCTGAGCTCTCTGTCTGCGGCGATCTGATGTGTCCTGCAACACACCCGTCACCGCTGCGTGTTTGCGGCCGCAGCAAACAGCCGGGCCTGACCGGCGCGCGACATCCCAGCCAGTTTAGTGCTCTCTACTCCTGTTGGTAGCTGACAGCGATTAAACAAACACACCTTTTATCTCAGGTGTGAAACAGCAGTAAAATGCCATGATGTACCGCAGTTACTGAGACTCATATTTAGGAAGGAAACAAGAGGGGGAATAGATCCTGATGATTACTGTAACACTGCAAAACAAATATTTTTTATGAGCAGCGATAAATCCCTGGCTGCTGCATCAACTTTACTGGCGCAGGCACGTATCGTGGTACAATGTATCACGATCCGAAAATCTGAGCTGTGGAAGATTGGTGAAACTCACAAAAGAGGAGCGTTAACTAAGATCTGATCAGAAACCAGCACCCACTGCATCAGTGAAAGTCAACAAACTATAATTAAACATGGTCCATCAACACTGTCATGTGTCAGAGGTTTCAACTGTCAACTGTCTTTGTTGTCTTGTAGAAATCTAAAAATTGTTTGTGTGAAGGTTGAACTTTGGGTTTGTGACAGTCAGATTTAACCAAGTCCAGACACTCGCTTTGTCACTGACTAAGTTCTCATTTAGCTATGACAATCAAATTGTGGCATTTTAACTAAATCAGTTTTTCTTCTTGTAATAGGTCAGACTTTGTTAGAATAACTCCTCTGAGATCTGAGTTGTGTCGAGCTGCAGTTGGGAGGTATTTCCAAACAGAACTAAGAAAACGGTCATTTCAGTGAGACGGCTGGCGACTTTGCTTAGAAATCCCTGTGAGAAGAGAAGTCCACTCGAAACAGACTCACTGTTGTCCTTAATGCAGATCTCACAGCTGAGTTTCAAGACATGCACTCACTGGGGACAGACAGCAGGAGTATATTTCAAAGGCTGTCATGAAATAATCATACAAGAGAAAAAAAAAAAACCCTAATCAACCGCAGTAGCAACGAGGGCCAGCGTTTCCCTTTCCATCCTGTCTCACACAGATATTCTCAGATTTTCAAACTGTATTTCTGAATCAAAAAATGTTCAGATGACCGGCGATCATGTCAGTCAGTTAGCTGTCTGTCTCAACCTTGTAATAACAGCAGGTTAGCAAGAACCAAATCAATCACCGGTTAATCCCAATTAAACCAGACCTTACTTGTTTGAATTCCAAACAAAGTCCTCAGTTAGTCAGACTGTTCCCCAGAATCATCCTGAGTCTGTGAAGTATCACCAAAGGTTCATCATGACTGTAGAATCGACAGCAGGTCATGAGCTTGACATTCATGCAAACAGCCAAAAAGCAGACCTGCCTAAAGACCTCCTTTGTTTTCGCGCAAACCACCACCATCTTTCTTTTATTTAAGAGCAGCGTCTCACAAAAAACACATCCATCCTCTGTCAACGGTCCATTCAGCTACTGATTCGCCTGTTTACCGCTAAAAATGTAAGACAGATGCTCATCACGCTTTGCCAGGGCTAAAATAAATACAGCTTTTATTTATGACCCGTTGTCCGAAAACTCACGAGTAGAAATTGAACCATAAATCAATTAATGGAATGACACAAAATTATTTGATAATGAATCAATTGTTTAAACCAAGCACAACGTCAGTGAAAGAGATCCAGCTACTCAACTGTCAATATTTAAGTTTTTTCTTATTCCTTCCTAATTTTAAACTAAATCCCTCAAAGGCGTTTTGTACACAGAAGCAATTTTCGCTATTTTCTCACATTTTAAGGATGCAGATAAGGCTTGGACAATGATTAATCAGGTAAAAGTCAATCACACACAGGTGCTGGCTGGCTATACGGTAAGACCACATCTGGCTCTTCAAAAGAGGCAGAGTGTGCAGCTAGAAACCTGCTCATTACAGTCTGCTGAGCAGCAGCTGGCACAAAGGAGCATGTATAGATCCACAGATCCCGGGCAGCCAGTGGAAACACACTGGGGAAAAGTCTAAAAATAACCAAAGACTCAATCAATCAATAACTGCTAACGTTAGACATCTTTCAACTCTGCGTTAAATTTAAATCTGCGTTTCGTTACAGCCGCTACCGGGAAGACAGTAATGCAAAGGCAATTTGCATCAACGTAAAATACCTGGGAAATGACCAGCTGCACGCGCGGAATCAGCTGACGGTGCACCGTTACATGTTTATTATGCATGGATCAACAGGTAAAGTGAGGAACAGGTATTAATGATCAGACCAGGTAACGTTACTTCAGAGACACACTCTCCGTCCGATGTCAAGGTATCAATTATCAACTTTATAATCGTTCATATGCGCAGAACAATCAGTCCATGTGTTTTCAAACACGCATGATGCCGCTGTCATGTTCAACCCGTCTGACAGTCTGGACGCTGTCGGCGCGACTAAAGCTCGCGAGCTGAACGTTATTTTCCCTCAACACATCTCCCGACAAACCGCACAGAGGCAGGTGTCGTGTCAGGAAGAGAGCTGCTGTCTTCGCGTTAAAACGAGACACGGAGACTGGTTGTAAAGTGAAAACCGCCCTGCCAGGAGCTGGTGTACTGAAGAAAACGGTCCGTTCAGCCAAACCAGCGCGTCTCAATATCAACATAAACATGCTCGCGCAAGCTTTGGCGCTCGCGGATTCAATAAAGTTCCTGCTGTGTTTGAGCGATAAACACCAAATCTGACAACATCTCAGCCCCCAGAGGCTTAAATCACTGACGCACTGTGCGACTTGACCATCAAACGCTCGGTAACCGAGTAAATTTATAATGATTTCAGGCTGCGCCTTACCTTCAGTTCCGCACTCTCCGCCATCTTGTATTTGTTTGCGCAGGCGTGGTGAGGTGTTGTCACATGACTGGGACGCGCAGAGCGCCGCGTGAACGCGCGCACAGCGACGGGGGTGCGTTCAGGACCACAACTGATGAAAGGGAAAAGCAGCCGTGGAATGTTGTAGAATGATAGAGAGACAGGGAGTAGAAAACAATAGAAAACAATGCAATAGAAAAACAACAACATAATCTTCACTCTCTCACTGGTTTATGGACCCTTCAGTCAGACCTCAGGGTCTTCGTGATGTTGTTTGCTATGCAGACAACTCCATCCACTGACAGAGATTGTGAGATGCAGTTGAAAGCTCCAGAAAATAGTTGGGTCCTGAGTTAAATAAGTTAAAGTACTGCTTCAAAAGGTCACTGATGAACTTCCACGTTCAGCTTGAATAGAGCAGACATTAGCCATTTCGTTTGCCTTTTCCTTTTACAAAAGAGGCTGTGTAATTCTATTTCACTGTGTTCATATCGTAAAGAAGGTTAGCATTATTTTTCAAAAAACAGGTCATGGCTGTAATAGTGTGTCTAAAACAGTCTAATCTCCTCTCCATCTCAAATATCGAAAACAACCCATATCTTATTTGTCATCTTAAGAACTGTGCCTCAAGTACCACGCCTCGTGTTCGTCTCATTTTCTCTGTGCCAGTGCGGACTAGAGCCCAGCAGTGCCAAGCCGATGACACATCTGGTCCAGATCTGTCTGCTATGTGGGTTAAATCATTTTTCACCATCAACAATGTAAATCTATTTAAAATCCAGCCTGTAACCTAAGGACTATCAGCCTAAAGTCATTACTGTCTGCAGAATAGATCCGACACACTACAATGGAAAAGCCAAATGTGGATAATGCACATAGATAACGCTGTGTCTTGGCCTGTATTGGAAAACTGGACTCAGTTTGCATTTTTTCCTGTACAAGAAGACACAACTAATCTGCAGCTTGAACCTACAGTGTACCTCAATGAAGCTCTTTGTAGAAATCCATGGTTCAGGTTATTCTGGCACTTTTTTGTACTGAAAAAATACTTAATTTAGATTAGCTACAATAGTAGTATGTCCAGGAGTTAGGTAAAACAGGGGTGATCCTGAAAAGAGATGTTACCATTGCATTGTATTTATCTCGGTGCTGTAATTCTCTCAAACAAAATCCCTCCCCTGCATTGGGTGGAATTTGAAATCTTGGCTAGGAATATCTGAAAACCTGGAGAAATTAAACCAAACTATCTGCATGACTGAATCCTGTTACAGCTAAGTGATCGCAACATTTGTAATTTGGGTGAAGTGACCCTTTAACAGACCCGTTGCACTGCATTCTTTTATGTTCCTTTTGTATTAGGAACGCAAACAGCTCTGTTTCAAGGGAACAGTTACACTGTATTGCCTCCCCAGCTCTTAGTAACCAGAGATCCAATCCCTACACACTGGCAGAGACTTTGTCCCAGTTTTTAAACACTGGGAAATAGATATAACATATCCAGGCATGTTTATGGCTTATCATTTATGTCTTATCATGTAATCCACAAAAGAAAACCAGGGGCTTTGCTGATGTGACAGCTGTGCTGAGTGACATACTCTCCAAAATATGTCAAAGCCTCAAAAACAAATATTGAATCCAGATGTGTATTAGCGAAGCCTTTATTTGAGGTGGATTACTGGATAAATCCCTCATGTACTGAATGTTCCCAGCTAATAGAGTTTAAAACTCACTTTATGTTTTCAAAGTGGTCGCAAACCTAAATATTCATGTATTCTGAGGATCTTAAGGAGGAATATGAGAACTGGTTATGGTTTTCAAGACACGATTAACACATCTCAAGTTTTTATAATAAGTGTCCCTTTGAACCTTAAACACTGACAGAAACACAGTATTTCAAAGGAGAGATGCATGGAGAGGCAGCAGCTTTGAATGTTTGTCATGAATTGTTCTGATTTTTAGCAGAAAGCTGATGGACAGCATAATTAACTTAACATGCAAGGATAAGATTCAAACATCATAGTCAGCTGGGTTTACATCATGATATTCATAACCTCTGACCCCCCCAAGAGGTCAAATGAGGATTTCCAAGAAAAAGCACCCAGAAAATTTTAATGTAATATAATACCAGGCTGACTCCTCTGTACTGTTAATTTGAATTACACGTGTTTATTTTTGTTTAATCTTTGCAATCTTACAAATACAAAAACTCTAGGGTGGGGGAGTGAAGCATCTTATCATAATCAGTCACAGTTAGTCAGATTATAACGTAAAACCCTGCCACACCTTTTCCTTTCTTTCCTTTCACATTCTATTCAAAAACAAGCTTACATTTAACAGAGAGTGTTGGGCTTGACAGTTCTGGCATCAGCAAAAATATCATGATACTAGGACTGAAAGTTTTAATTCCTGAACATTTATGGTGAGCTGACCTGTCTGCTGTGGTCCTAATAATAAAAAGGGGTTTTCTGTGCATGTCCTGAGTCAAGGAGGACTCAAACTTCCCAAAGCAACGATCACTTGGAGAGCAAGATGATTACATCCACAGCATAAATACACAAAACAGTCTCTGAGGGACTTTTTGATTGGCTCCATGGGTATATCTTTATTTTAACTTATATTTTATGAAAGTCAGTTTACTTATGATGGGGAGTTGAATAATGTCTCGCTACAGTCCGGGACTATAGACTACACGTGTTACAAATTGGACATTTGAAGTGCCTGAGAGGATCAGACCCAAAGATGCTCCTCCTATGAGTTACATCATGGGAAGTGAGGACTGCAGTGTTTCTGAAATGTGGCTCCCATAAGGGACTAATAGTCAGGTTGTCTTTGCCTCTATTGGACGTTTTGAACTAGTCTTGTTTAACCTGTCTCTCACAACTCTGCCGACTTCTGTGCTAAACTAAATCATGGAAGTGCACTTTAATACAGACAGTCACACATTTAAATTACATAAACATAAAATATATTTTACGCTGGGTTAGTTGCGTGTCATCTGGCTTCTGATAAACAAAAAATATAGATCTAGTATCCCTTCAATGAATATTTGTCCAGCCACTACAGAAAGTGCTTTTTAACAGCATTTAGACTGTCATGTTGGGAAATGTACAGAAAATATTAATGAACCTTAAACTGAATACATGATGTCTGAGAACTGTTATGAAAATGTGAATGCTTTCTTTTTGATGCCGGGGGGGCTGAGTCGTGGCGAGATGTGTTGGTGGAATGTAGACAACCACAGTATTTCTCCAAGTCTGACCATAAAACCATAAAGAATATGCATATAATATATTTATATTCATTTAATGCCACTGCCTTCTCTGCACATTCCTTTTAATGGTTTACAGACATAAAAAGTAGAATCTGAGGTGAGGTGAGGTGAAGGAATAGGTGTTGATGTAACCAGTAGGTGGCGCCCCATCATTTCAAATGAAGGTGAACCCAAAATAAAATGAAGGTAATTCTCAGGTCCAGACCCTCCTCAGCCTGTAGAACCTATTTGTTCCTAAGCAATGACATCTTTGCTTAGTGTAATGGTTTTATACCTCCATACTGAACAGAAATTCACTATTTCACCAAACACATTAGGCCTCTGGTCCAAATCCATTATCAGAAAATGCTCGTTCCCTCGAGGTCCATACAAAGAATCTATTGACAAACTAGTTCTGCTGCTTGTTTCATACGGAGAGAATCACAGAGGTTTTATTATATCATTATGTATCGCTGCCATCTGTTGTATTGTTGATGACCAGTGATGGGACAGGTGTTCGCTGACCACACGTGTTTACACAAGCAAATAATGAATCAGTGGTACAGACTGCAAATACTGCCAGACAATATGTCCAACGGGAGAATAAAACATTATTCTGCCTTTAAAATGTTTGATATTACAGTGTGTGGGTTTGATGTTAGCTTGTGTAAATGCACTCAACGTGAACAATGTGGCATTTCTTTCTGAGAGCAGCAGGAAAGCTCAAAGTGGAAAGCGAGCTGCGGAGAACGTGTACAATGATACCAGCAGCGATCCATATGGATGACAGCCTCTGTTACAGAACCGTATATGTAATCTTATATTGTCACAGTGATCTATCAGTTTACTACTATGATACATACACAGATATCATAACACAGAAAATAATTATATGTATATTGACCAAATGTGTCTAAATCCTGTGATGGAAACTTAAGTACACATTTGAGGTACCTATACTTTATAGATATTTCCATTTCCTGCTGTTTCACATGCCAGCAACACTACATTATAGCATCTTTTACTTCAGAGCATTCATTTCACAGTGATACTAATGTGATGAGTTACTTTATAGATTTATAGGTTCTGCATTTAAAACACATCTATATAAAACAAACGAACAACGAACAAACAATATTAATAGCCTCATCTGAACTAGATAGAACATAAAACACTGGTTAGATGTTAATGCATCAATGATAATGCAACAGCCTGTTCTTTGTACTTCTTCTACTTAAGTAACATTTCGAATGATTGACTTTTCACTTGTATGTACAAGTTACATGCACTAGCAGCTCGCTATTCCACAAACTGAATGTCCAAAAAAATAAATGTAAACATCTAATGTTGCCCTAAATCAGTCCTGTTGACTCGCAACATTTCCTCTTCATTTCATATGTGCAGTTCATATATTTTTACTCTGTTCATTTTTATTACGTATCTTTTCTTTGTTTTTATTACATATATGAAATTATCGCTCATGTTCAACAAATTAAGAAAACAATAAATGTTTCAGCCGTAGTAATAAATTGTTTAAAATGTTTTTTAAATGTTTGAATTATGTTTGTAGTGTAGGCTGCATGGAGCTGTGTGGGAACATGGGACACATTTTAAACAACTGCCTGAAGTCCTACTTTAAATATTAAAGTTGCCTGGTCATGAAGCTGTCATGAAATTATATATTATATATCTGTCCTTAAATCTTCAACAGAGTCAGTTTACGGTCTAACTTAATAGATATAAAAAAGCCTGAATCCCCCTGTAAATGAGGCCTTTTTTCCACTTTTGTCCAATGATGGATTACTGACAGACCTGCTCAGGAGCCCAAGAAGTCATGAGATACCTGGGGCCACAAAGAGATGCAAAACAACCCGAGAGAAGTGCAAAATGACAATGAAGAGGCTCAAATCAACAGCAAAGAGGCTCAAACCAACCACAAAGAGGTTAAAATTGACCACAAAGTGACACAAAATAACTACAAAGACACACAAAATGATCACAAATTGACACAAAAGATATGGTTAACCTCTACAGAGTCACAGTGCGACTTAAAAGAGGCCCAACACAACAACAAAGAGACACAAAACTTCATTTGTAGGTGTTTAGCTTCTCTCTGCATCTCTAGGTCTTCATGTTATGTGTGAGGTGGGGGGGGGCTGTTACATATCTGTGCCCAGGGCCTCATTGTCACATAATCCGTCTGTACTTGTCACTACACATCGGCCTTAATCAGGCCCTTCTTCCTGTTAAACAGCTAAATAAAAATACAGTGAAGCAGCCAATCATTCCCACAGTAGTTCAGCTGTGCTCAGCTTCGCGGGCCTTGTTAGTATTCAAAGGGAACCAGCTTTGCCATGGAGGGCAATTACATTCACAGAAAATTAACATTCATTGTGTGTCAGTGACATTATGTGAGTATCTGTCTCAGTATGAAGCATCCAGGGAGCGAGAGCCGCGTAATCAATATCTATTAGTCCTCCCATCAGAAGAATTAGATTTCACTATTAGATCAGGCTGCTCCCCTGACTCGACGTCAAACATTATAAGTTGACTGGACGTGTCATGCACTGATGTAGCCGGCTAATGAAAGAGATCATGTTGAACTCAAATACAATAAGAGGAAATATGATCCATCGCATGAGGAGCTGTTCTGCGTGGAGGCCAGTAGGTGTCAGGCTCACACTAGTCAAAGACAAAGAACCAGCGAGGCCATAAAGCACGCAGTGGCTTTCACGTTTTATTAATATTGACATGGGTAAATACATAAATGGGAAACGTATGGTCAGACTGAAACCAGGATTCGTTTCTTTCAAAACTGCACTTTGTGTGGGGTTTTTTTTGTTTTCTTTTTTTACAAACCAAGTTCAACACGTGAGAGAGGATGAACCGCAGCTGTGTGAATGACAGGTTACACATATTTCATACAGTGTCTCATTCTTATAAAATCAGGGTCATCAGATGATAGGAAAAACTTTTGGTTTTGCCTGTCGTGACTCACAGAAGTTGCGTGTAATGATAGAAAAAACCCTGAAACAGAGGAAATCATGGGACTGGATTTGTGTTAAAATAGTCTAAACTGTACATCTATAAATGGCTCAAGACTGTTTTTTTTATTTTTTATTTGAATCATCACTTCAAACTCAGTGAAAGAAAATCTTCTATTGTTTGACGTCCGACCTGAGGGCCGTTGAAGTAAGTGCTCATAATAGTGTGCTCTATCTTAAACATAAAGATCATATTTTTGATAAAGGAATTTGGTATAGGACGGCATGGTCAGATTCGGAAATGTTGCCCATTTAAAGTGCTTAACAACAGACACAGTGTTACAAATAATCTAAACAATAAATTAAAGCAGAGACAGATAAATAACAAATATATGTAAAAACTCAAGACATTCCAAAACAAGCAACAAAAGCCAAATGATGAGATACATTTTGAACTTAATATCACAATTATACAAGCCATTGCACATCGTCACGTGATATATATATATGTATATGTATATAGTGTTGTTTTTTCTTTTCAGAATAGCTAAAGAGCAGACGACTTTGATTCAGAGAGACTCCTTGGTTTGAGCTTTGCAGCTTCAGATCCACAATCCTTGGATTCACAACATAAAATGAACCTCGCGTTTCAGTAAATCCTGATCTCTTTCGTTGAAGAGTTCAGGTTTTTTTTTTTGAGGATGGGGGAGTAGAGGTCGCTGCCGAATCCCTCTCCCAGTCTCGACGTATTCACTGAAGTGCTAAAATCAGTAGTGTGTCTGTACAGCAGGTTGGTAAATCCTTAGATTACAGAAGGGAGGTGAACACACGAGAGCTCTCGAGGCTGACGTGCGTGTGTGTGTTTGTGTTCATGTGTGTATCTGTGTGTGTGTGTGCATTTTTTGGCTGTGCTGGGGTCAGGTGGGGTCAGGTGCAGAGGCGAGCCGGGCACTAGGGAGGCAGCAGCGGGGGTTTGAAGGTGCAGGCGCCGTTACACTGACGAGGGGTGAGCATCTTGCAGGAGAAATGGTGAAGGGCGTCATGAGCTTCTGGGGAAGAACGGGTCCATCAGTGAGAACATGCAGATAAAAAACACTCGCACCAACTATTGTTCACATCACAGGTGTGGGTTGGTTATTACTGTGATGATGTCGTTAAAGGACAAGTTCACTTTTTCCCCCCCCCAAATATGTCTAAAAACAATTCTCACATGCACACATGGTCACTGAGATGGCTTCTTTGGTGGGTTTTAGCTGTTGTAACATGATCTCAGTGTAAATGATGGGGCACAAAATGTATAGATGGGAATATTTAAAGTTCAGCTGAAGCTAAATGGAGGCTTCAGCGTGTCACTCACACACAACTGAGTGTGTATCGAAGTCTTTTTATGCCGTTCCCACTGTTTCTTCTTTGATTTTAATCTGAATATTGTAAAACACAGAGAAAACTTGTAAAAATGAATATTTGCAGCTTGTTGGAGAAGAATAGCAGCAGATTACGCCGAGTCTCCGATCAGGTGGCGTTACACTGTTGCAGAGGAAGGCGGCGTAATGAAATGACGTCACCGATAAGGTGCCAGTCACACCTCAAGCAACAGAAAACCAAAGCGGACGGCGTGACGGATTTATAGCATTAATGTTTGGTTCATGTATTGGTCAGATGAAGGCCCCATATTTTTTGTCTCTTCAGTGGACTTCTGAGTTACTCTGCTTTATTTAGTCCCTTGCACGTTGTCTTATTTTCAGGCACCTTGGCAACTTCAGTGTTTCCTTGCTGAGCCGTGGTGACAGGTCACTAACCCATCAACTAATCTGACCCTAGCTTTGGAAAGCTGACACTTGATTTGACTATTTCCGAGTGCTGACAGCTCAAATTAGCTTTGACTGAACATAAATATGTCTTTGCGACAGCTACAGTGGATTTCAAAGAGGATCTCTCTACCGCCCCACTAGACAGGAAGGGAAGAACAACTGAAGCCGGACCTTCAGTGAACATGTGAACATGTGAGGGTTGTTTTTTTAAGGCAGACTCAAAAATTGTGAACCTACCCTTTAATGTGCATCTTACTGTAAAATATGGATCACACACTGATCAAAGGAGATGTGTCATAAAAAAAGTAGCACTTGCATATTTATAGTTGTAGTGGTAGGAGTTTGTGTTTATAGGCAAAAAAAAAAAAAAAAGACATGTATTCATGTTCCTTTTTTTTGGACCGGATAAATATTACCTTTTAGCTTCTGCTGTATTGCATAACGAGCCTTTCTCTCTTGGTCCAACTCGCTGCACAAAGTGTCTATCCAAAAAAAAAAAAAAAAAAAAGAATAAAAAAAAAATATATATAAGAAAGGGTCAAAAAAGGAATGAAAAGGAAATAAAAAAGAAAAGGTGAGTAGCTGCGTGGCATCTGAAGTGGAGGAGTGTAATGTATGCCGTTTGCCCCTATGGTATTTAGAGTGACCCCTCTGTGTACTTGAACCCTGTATTTAAACTACTGTAACATTAAACCAATCCTTTAACGGGTGGCATTAGTTGCTGTCTACTGCATGTAACCGATACAGCACTACATAATGGTCTGTCTATTCAATTTTCCAGAGCATGATTTAGGAGAAAATAACCTCTGCAAACAAAACAACATGGTTTCAGTTTCACCTTCTGATATCTATTAATTTACTCAACTGCAGGAGGAAAAAAAAAATACGGGGTTTACAGGAAAATGGCTGGACACGAATCGCCAATATTTCAATATGCAAGTGTCACTTTTCCTTTCTTTTATGCTTCAGAGGCTAGTTGGTTGGGATTGATTGATATGGCCTATGTTACTCAAACTGGGGTTTTTTTTTGTGGCTCAATTTCCCCCCCCCCCCATAAACTTAAAGAGCATTGATCTACATCCGCTTTACAGTCATAATGTATGGAGGCACAAAGTACAGAGAGAGAGAGAGCGAGACCAACCTCGAACAATCTGCAGCTGCTGGACCATTTCCTCTCTGTAGGACAGCTCACGCTTCATTTGATCCTGAAAATTATCTGAAGAGTACCGAAGGCCACATCAGATGGAAACTCTCTGACATTGCGGAGATTAATTTAAAGACACATTCCTGGATTTAAAGGACAAAAAAAACAAAAAAAAACAAAACAAAAAAGCTGGCTGTCCTCCTAACGTCTTAGCTACAAGCACAGGGATCCCAAACAAAGATCCATACAAGGATGTAACAATCATCCCCACCCCTCTACGGCTTTGAGTCACTAAACACACCCAGACTCGCTGTTGTCCTACCTTTTAAATGCTGAAATTCTCTCTCCAACTTTTTCCTCAGCTCAACTTGCTCCACAAGCTGCTTCTGCAACTCCTCTGCAAAGCCAAAAAGCCAGAATGTGTCAATCTCAACACAACCGCCCCCCCTCCCCCAATTGTTTTGCATCTGCAGCAAGAAAATGTCATTATTCACCCTGAAACACCCAGACATGCCCCAGCTGACACCTACAGTACCTCTGAATAACAAGCAGGGATGTGCTGCAACAAGAAACCCTGCACCATCATGCAAATGAACACAAATATCCTCAAAAATCATTTCTCTTCTTCGTCCTCATCTACCTCACATCCACTTGATTCCACTTAATGTGATATATTTTGAATTTCTGCACGTGCAGGTTTATGTCAGCTCAGTAAACCGACTTCAGGTGCGTTTACATCCTCGATAACAACCATTTCCCCCCGCTTTGCTCTCGCTGCCGCCACAGTAATTGCCATGCATTGCCTGGAGCTTGAGACGATAATAATGGAGTCCCAGGGTTTTTCCAAGCGTTGTAAAATAATTAGCTGCCGTGCCTCGGGGTTATGGCTCTGTTCGTTAAAATATTAATAGCCTCTAAACGATTTCCTCTTACAATAATAAGTCAAAACTCCCACATCTCGTGATTAAGTGGTTAACAGCTATGGAAACACTTTGGGCCTACAAAAATGTAAATTCGCATTTAGGCTCGGGCGCGTCATCTTTAGCAGGCCGTGGGCATTTAGCTGCATTTAACGCGGGGAGGAATTCAGTGTTTAATATTAATATCGTGCACCTTTTACATGCTTGACAGTTAAACCACCCTGGTTAAAGGGCCGAGTTCAAATTTGGCTTTGTAAAACCAGAGATCCAGCCTTATTAATACACCGCTGACTGTCTATAATTAGGTTGGATTTCTTCCATTTAAAAATATCCGTCTTAATGAAACGCGGTGACCAGGCCCTGCCAGCCGTTTAGCTGCTGTATAAATATGTATTTGTTGGCTGCCGATCCATCTACCCAAATTACAATCAAAACAGGAATAATTGCTGGAGATAATTAACATCACCTGCTACACTTTCTTCCCCCCCTCCTTTTGTTTCCCTTTTGATGCTGCAGGCAGCCTCTTACCTTTGGCCATGTTCTCCAGGTCTCTTTCATGCACGCTGATGTCGATGCGTAAAGCTCCATCGGCTGCGCAGAGACAATAAAACGCATTATTTTAACCCCCGCGTGCGCCTTTTGTATAACTGCGGCGTTGGAGGAGGCTCGCGGCAAACAGAGGAAAGAGACAGGACTGATAGATTTGGGATTTAAAAATAATAAAATGCAAAATATATTTGAAAAAAAAATAAAAAATCAAAACCTGGTCTGTCCTTTTGCTCTTGATGGGACGCTGTATTCCGCTGGTTCTGTATTTCAGACACGTGATGAACACCTAAACAAAAACAAGGGAAAAAACATTTTTACTCAAAAATATACCCCCCCCCCCCCGGTGGCGTTAATAATCACATCATAATGTGGTTAATAATTTTTAAAAATGACCGTTGGATCTGCTCGAGTGTTTCGGCCCAAATGACGAGGGCTCGTTCAGAAGCACGTGACCGTCCTTTTCACGAGCGTACACCTGTAAAATGAGGCAGACACTCGTGTTTAATAACGCGGACCAATTATATGTCATTTACTGCAATTCCTCACTTAATTGAGGCCTTTTTTATCTCTTCAAAGCAACGCAGTTTGTTGTGGAGATGCTGAACTGATTTTAAAATGAAACCAGAATGGGTTTTTTTTAAATTCAAAAGCACTAATTCGGTGGTAAAACGTCTTATAATTGAAAGGAAAATCATTTTAATATGAATAAATAAAAACAAATTAGATTAAATCGGGGTTTTGGTCTTTAATTGCCCTGATTGACAGACACTGAATCAGCATCATGTCTGTACAAATTAAGGTGGCTCCTTGTGTTTCAGGGGAGACTCTCTTTCACTTGCTGCCTTGCTCAGGGACACTTCGCCAGATCTGCTGGATGACACTTTGTCCAAACCATAGGTCGCACTGCTTTACTCTCATTTCGTTTTTTAGGGAAAATGCCGTTTAAATATGCACATCTGGGTCTTTCTGAAATTCCAGGCCAATTGATCTTGATTACATTTTTATGGGCCTCCTCTCTTCTATAAACTCTTATCATACTCTCCACTACTGCGACAATTCAACTTCCCCCAAGGGGATCATTAAAGTTTCATTTAATCTAATCTTACTTCATGAAGAGGAGAGCCATTACGCATCCGTCTGTCCTCATCTGATGACCCAGTGTGCACGGTGTCCTCCGGTGATGCTGCCGCTGCTCCGGGGCTGGAGGCATCAGGCTGCTCCTGGCTCTCCTCAGCACCCGACGAGACCCGGTCCGGGACAGGTGAGTCGCGGTGGTCCCCTCCCGGCGAGATCTGGATCGGCTCCTCCTCGTCTTGTCCACGGTTGGATTCCACATCCACGTCCGGGTCGTCGTCGTCGTCCACCACGCTGTCCCTGTCCGGTGATATTGATCGATAACTCGAGCTCTCGCTGATAAAATCCGGGGACAGGTAGCCGGGGCGCACGCTGTAGCTGTCCCGGTTTCCGTAGAGTTTGGCGATGGTCTCCGCGTCTTTGACCACGGGTCTGAAGGCCGAAATATAGCTGATTTTCCTTTGAGAGGTCTCATCCCCGGATTTGTCCTCGTCGTTCCTGGTGGAGGAGGACTGGGAGCTGGAACAGCGCTCTGCGCCGTCCTGCTGATGGTGAGGGTGGTGGTTGGTGTCTTTGGGTGTGTTTGCGCCCCGGTCGCTTTGGTCTGATAAGTCAAGCTCTCCCTGCCTGACGCCCGGCAGCTCTGGAGGTGGTTTGGGTGGAGACCCGGCGTAGGGGGGCATGGGTACACCGCCAGCTGTGGGCCAAAACATAGGGAAAGCGGGGTAGAGAGTGTCCTTTGCGCCAGGCCAAAACACACCAGAGACATTGGTTTTGCTTGCGTCAGGCACACCGTCGCTCTTTTTCTGACACAGCCCATAGCTGGGGAAGCCATAGGGGTGGTGGGGGAACAAGGGTGGGGGGATTTTCTGAAGCATGCCAAAGCTCTTGCTGGGCACTGGGATGACTGGGTAGGTCCGAGGAGCGCCGCTCGCCAAACTCAGGTTAGTATTCCCCTGATCCTCGTCGCACCGTAAAGTTTTGTGAGGGATCTCAGGGGAACTGGTCTGGGCCAGGCTGGACGAGGCCTGTGATTTCATCGCCGAGGACATCCCCGACCCGTTCATGGGCAGAGTCCTCTTTCTACTCCCCCCGTTGAACATGGCCTTTACATCCTCCCACGCGTGGATAATGTCGTCAGATTTTTTGTCCGTCAGTTTCAGGTGTCGTCTCCACGAATTGAAGTTGGCCGCGTCCGGCTGCAGATACTTGGACTCTGCGGTGCGATGGGAGTGGAAAATGAATTTGTTTGGGGAGAAATACATGTTGCAAAAGCTGCACTTGATGCACTTCGCTCTGGAGCTGTTGTATCTGGCGGGTATGAAGCTGCCCCTGCAGCCCCAGGCGCATTCATGAGACACATCAAAGGCGAAATTTTCTGGTAGCTTTGGGGGGCTGTGCGCTCCCAGGAAGGACTTGCAGAGCCTCTCGGCCTCCCGTTTGGTGATCATGCCGCAGCGCCTGGAGGAGATGGGCATGGCCCCAGCGCGCCGGAGGAGCTCCAGCTGGACGGGGGTGCACTGCACACAGGTGATGCCCAATGCGACCCGGCGGTTGTGGATCTCGTTGTAGCTGTAGTTTTTCAGCAGGGTGTTGGAAATCTGCGCCAGGCAGAGTCTCTCCTTACCGTCGATGACCAGACTTACGATGGGCACCCCGTACAGAGAGGTCTCACTCACTTGGTTTGGTTTGAGGGAGCTGGGGCCGGAGAAGCTCTGTGCGTCCTGCTTTGAACTGGGGGAAGAGCTGGCGTCTCGTCCAGCGTCTCGAAGCTGTCCGGGCATCGACTCCATCCCTGGAAGCCTGTCAATCAAAAAGAAGATTGATGTGACTCGGGGGGGCCGTTTGACAGCATGCAAATAAACATTACCAGTGCATCATATCTGAAATGATTTTTAAAATTCTACTTGAAGCCAAACAAACAAACATACTGGGGGAAAAAACAAAATAGGTTGAAACAGTGGAATTAAAAAAGCCAAATATATGTGAGGATCATATCAAGTTTCCGGTAATATAGAGGATAACAAGTTATTATTATTATTATTATTATTATTATTATTATTATTTAGCGGTAACCTAATCAATTTGTTATCATAGGGTATCGTAATAACAATAGCCAGTATTAATAAAATAAAAGTAATGATAATAGTCACAACCATACTGTTATCATTACTAATTATAATAACAATACATAAAGAATTTGAAAAAGATGATAAATTCTAACTAACAGCAGGCTTTAGCAGTGAGTTTCTACAGAGAAGTGAAATCAGCCAGACGTCCTGTTCATCTTCCTCGTATCAGTTCATTCCTCCGCGCTCTCGGCCTCCTCTCTCAGGTTATCCGGGCTCCTGTGCGGAGGCGGATCTGCTGCTCCCCTTATCTTGAAATCGGCTCAGCACTTATGGGCCAACTACTTA
This sequence comes from Datnioides undecimradiatus, assembly GCA_008933995.1. Classification (NCBI taxonomy): domain Eukaryota; kingdom Metazoa; phylum Chordata; class Actinopteri; order Lobotiformes; family Datnioididae; genus Datnioides; species Datnioides undecimradiatus. Next base: position 752,849 of record WARS01000047.1, on the reverse strand, counting down.
AAAGTCACATAAGATCCTTATACGCGGATAAGGACAGAAGGAAAATGTAGCGTGAGCTGCGCCAATGCGCTTAGCAGAGAGGAAAAGAACAACTCTAAGCTGCTTTCCTGGTAATTACACAGATCCAAGCGTGCGTCTTCGCATTGTTAATAAAAGACTAGCCCTATATATAATTAAAGCTTCTGCAGATTAGCCTCAGCCAGTTGCTCGAAATTAGGTTGAAGCGGGCCTATCTCACGTTCACCTGCGCATACTTACTTTTTGCATCCCGTCGTTGTTTTTACGGAGGCCGCGAACAAAACGCGCGTAAAAAAACAGCCCGCAGCTGCTTCAGTGGGTGACACAAATTAAACAAAATGAGAGAGGCTGATCGAACAACATTTGACGAGTCATAACACAAATTTTCATTGAAAATAAAAAGCAAAAGAAAAATAAAATTAAAAAAAATTAAAGAGCATCTGCAAATTTATCAGGACGCCTTTGATGGAATATTATTGGAAAAACGTACCTTTCTCTCCTAAAAAGACGACACACTCCGACAGGGTTTGGAGATGGAAAAAAAATGATAAGTAATATGAATAAATGGATGAAAATGCAGGCCCGGTGAGTCCAGAGAGGGGCGATGCCACAGACAGGACGGTGTGACAGTAGAAACTCTGAGCTGGAGTCTTTATTTCAGTTTATTTCAGTGCAGGCGGCGGCAGACAGGACCTCCATCCCGCTGGATCCCGGGGAGGTGAATGGCGTGTAGACAGGAGGCACATGGCACCTCTCTCTCTCTCCCCTCTCTCTCGCTCTCTCTCTCCCCACCCCTCTCTCGAGTCGCGCTGATGTGTAACAGCTCTGAAAGACGCGCTGAGCGACAACACAACCGTTTTTAATAATTCACAATTTTGCAGTTCTGACGCACAAACACGACCAGAAACAGGAAAAAAAAAATATTACCCACAATTAGGCCCCGGCTGACCCGGAAGGAGAAAACATCCTGCCCCTGAAAACAGTATTTACTAATATTTTTGTTAGTACACATAATTAAAAAATAAACAACACAACTCAGCCCTGGAAATTTATGCAAAAAGATACAAAAAAATATGTGAAATTATCCCAGTGGTAATCGTGACCCCACATGGACCCCGTAAAGGACCCTCTAGGGGGCCCCCGGACCTCACATTGGAACCCGCTACCGGCCTCAGTGATCACACACAGTGTGTTTTAAGCATCAGTTCAGTTGTAATCATTCACATCCTGTATTATTTCCGCCGCAGCAGGAGCGAGCTGACAAACAGAGGCAGAGCGGCGCGAGTGGCACTTTGGAGGGCAGCAAGAATGACAAAAGGCCCGGGCTCATTTATCAAGTTACACGACCATCTGTTAGGCTTCCACAGCGGCCACGCAAATCAATCTGAGGCCTGGGCGATAAAAAGGAAAGTAAGAGAGGAAGAAATGAAGGACAAAACGAACCAAAACCAAAAAAAAAAAAAGAAAAGAAAAGAAAAGAAAGGAGCTGGATTGGATCTCGAGGCTTTTTGTTCATGCGTCAAATCATTTGGAGGCGCTTTATGTTCACAATGTATGAGATGAAAATGGAGTAAATCTGAGGATGATGATGATGATGATGATGATGCCTCAGGCCAGACTCTCGCTCTCTCTCTCTCACACACACACACACACACACACACACACACCTACATATATATTCTGTATTAGTGATGTGAATGGTGACGGCCAAGCCAATTGGCTGCCTTGAAGACCTTAATTTATTATTAATAACCGGATCGATGACTGATGTCCTGTCTAACGTCTAATGTCCCGTCTGTCCCGTGCAGATGCAAGAGTCGATACATGCAGCAGGTGGACAGACAGACAGACAGACAGACAGTGTTTGAACAGAAGGAAATCTGTGAAGTAATGAGGAGAGGGAGGAAAAAAGGCAAAAGCGATCAGACACTTTTTATTTCACTCAACACTAACGAGCAGCCACGCCTGCAAACAGCAGCACAGTTGTGGTTTCTACCTGCAGCTTTCATCACACCATGACCTCAGCATCTGAGAGGCTGCGTTAAAACTGAATATGATAATTAATGTATATAAGAGTTGTTTGTCAGTCAACATTCTCCAGGAAATAAACCCTAAAAAAAACAAACACCTCCTCCACCGCTTAGTGTTGACTGACACTATGTATATGTCAGCTGATACCAAGTTTCAGAACCAAAAATGAAAACAAAACAAAAACAAAATGTATTTTTTCTATCTGCAGCATACTGAGACATCCACCAGTGATGTTTGAAGCTTCATCTACAGTCAGTCTAAGGAAGAAGCTCCAAACGTGTGCACACCTCCATGTCTTCATTAGATTGTGTTATTGGTTCAGCACCTGTTTCAATCTTTTCAGGACGGCCAAGAGGCATCTTGGCTAAAATGATTTAAAAAAACAAATAATTAAAAAAATGTTAATTTACACCAAGTGTTTAAAGATCAGTTCATCTTGATCTTGATCATGTTATTACATAGTGTTTTCCATCCCTCAGTGATTTCAGAACAGCGAAACAAGGCGATGCACGTTTTCACGTTTGTTGCCTGTATCATGACGTGCATGGCTCCTTCCTTATCGCCCGCACCTAAAAAACAAGGTCAGTGCTAAGTTTAAAGCTCTATTTAAGTGGAAATATGAAATACTGCCTGGCAGAAACTCTTCCAATAAAACCCTGCCCTGAAAGTGAGTTGGACTGGTGAGGTATGATTTAATTCTAAATAAGAAGCACTTTGATGAGTCCGTGTTCACTCTGAGAGGCAGTATCTAAAACAGGTCTAGATTTTTCTTATTGACAACAAAGACCAACAACGCATTGACGGCACTAACACTCGTTATCTGTGTATCCAAAGCCTGCTCTTATTATTTCATTTAGGCCTCACTTGTAGTCGAAAACCTTACGAAAAACACCAAGATGAACCACATCATCCCAGAACATGGGCAACACCCTCCAGAAATACTTGTTTATTAATCCGCTGCTGAAAATAGTCATGTGACCTTTTCTGATGTTGGTGTAACATTTGATGAAAAAAAAAAAAAAATATTGAGAATAATATTTTGGTGTAACACCAGAGAGGAATTAACAGTGTGGCCTCATTATACATATTTAATGTGGGGGTCGAGGGGTTTCAGGGGGCCAGTGAGCAAAATTTCAGCATGGAACCCAGACAGTCTCAGACCGGCCCTGCCTTCAAACTGACCCGCAGCTGGTGTGCACTCCTCTTACATAATCTGAATAAAAATATGACTGATGCTGCTAATGGCTGCTGAATTATACAACAGTGACATTTGGTGGAGTTTCACAGAAAGCAAACAAATGTTCAGCTCCGGCTCATCATGATCAGCAAAGTGCCACCTGAGCGCGGGGAAACTAACCAGGAGAGGACTTCACACACTCGGACCGACGTGAGTGCGTGTGAGAAGAGAGCGCACAAAGCGTGCGTGGAGAGTGTGAGACGAGTGTGTATCACGCCGGTGTATGAAGTGCGTATGAAGCATCATCAGCCTGCGTGTTCAGCCTGAGCTCGGCCAGTTTTTTACCTCCCTGCAATATTGATGCTGAACCTGATCCGGAGCGCATCCTCTCCTCTTTCAGCATCAAGAGGCTTCCCCTGCAGCCCCCGCCAATAATTACAATTTTATACTGTAATTATTCCTCTCTTTTTAATTATTTAGACCGCCGACTTGAATGCAGCCATTGTCGCAGCTTATTCCGGGGGAAACGTGAGCTGACGTGGCTGGATCAGCAGCGAGGAGTTTTTAATTAGACATTTCAGCGGTAATTTTAGGCGAGCGCTTTATTATTACCGTTGGATACAAATTACCCGGGCCTCATTGATATGCGCTCAATTGTTTAAACAAACCTTTAACCTGAAACATTAATGCGCTTCAGGTTTAAGTCATTAGGAGTCCCTAACTCACCAGGTGAACCCAGGCCTGATGGATTATTTAGCACGGCAGTGGATGCGACGGCTGTGTGTGTGTGTGTGTGTGTGTAATGTATGATTTGTCCTGAGAAAGTGCAGTTTTGCTGTGTTGTTGTAGAAACTAGAGGCTCTCCGGACAGGAAGTCAGCCTAAATGTCCAGGAACATTATCTCTTTTCTTTATTCACCTCTAAACTAACGCCCTAAACACCAAACCCGTTATTTCCTCGTCATATTTCCAGTATTTCTTTTTTTTTCTTTTTTGCTGCAACAACGTTTTATTCTCCTGTCTTTACAGTTTCATGTTTCCCCGGTGCATCTCTTCGTCTCATGCAAAGCGTCATGATTCACCCCTAACGCTGTTACACCTCGCTTTACACATCTCACAATTCATCTACTGCATTATAACAACACGAGTCAACAAACAAGACAGTGATGTAGTCCGGTGCTTTAAGGGAGGGAGGGATCACACCTGCTTTCATTTATTGATTGATTGATTGCCTGATCAGCAACTTGAGATCAAGTCCAAACCTCTCATCTAATCGACTGTCACATCACTGAAAGTGTTATTGCTCGATGCAAACACGCAGCCTATGAATAATGGAGGGACGCGTGTGCGTGTGTGCGTGTGTGTGAGAGAGAGAGTGTGTGGCGTTTGTCCCACGCTGCAGACTGACTGCATCCAAGTGAAACAGAGAAATGGGGCTGTAAGACACAAAATAACACCTCTAACTGTAAACCAATCAACGGGTTTACGTTTCAATGTCATCGATGTCTGTTGGTCAATGATTTGCGTAAAAAAAACCCCAAAAACCAGCAGCGGATCATATTTTTCTGTTATTTCCCAAGCACATGCATTTTGTGGCATGATGTACAAATATAAATCAAAGCCGCCTCATTCAGGACAGGTTTAATAACAGCGGCAATTGAGGCCAAATGTTTTATAATTAACAGTTGTATCAGCACCCTATAAAACCATGACCCCTATAAATCCCATTTTAGAGACCAATCAATCCTCCTCTTGGACCAAAGGGCCTATTGATCCCCTCGCTGCTCGGCTCACCTAAACGCTTTCTCCGCATCCCCTTTTTGTTTCCAGTGAAAAGAGCATTTCGATTGCACTTTTTATTGGAGGAAAGATTCCGCCGAGAGGAAAGCGATGGCTCGAAAATTAAACGGTGACATTTTAATTACAGGACATTGATAAAGGGATCTGGGTAATGGCTGTGTACAGGGCGACCGCTCATTGTCCCGCCTGATGTGCTAATCAAGTCGGACTGCGGTGGAAAAAGGTCATCGGCCGATACAAAGCAGAGACGCAGCTCGCTGGGAATTTGGGAATAGGAAGGTCCCAGACTGGCAGAAATGAAGACGCATCTCCAAACAAAGCGCGGTCAATATCCCTGAGAGAGGCCCGCCAGATGAGATCATGGAGCATCCAAATTTTCATCCCAGACATATTATCACTATAGGTCACACGGAACGCAGCGCATAGATCATCTGATGCCACAATTTACACGCCACGCACAACAGTTGTGGCGGGCAGGGGCTGTCACAACACCGTTGGACTGATCACCATCGCTGCTCTCGGCGGGGCTCAAGTCAAACCAGCACGTCTGATCGACAGGTGTGTTAACAGACAAGCCGTCCTGTCAGTGTAATGATGTAATGCAGAGTCGTGACTTCAAGTTCTAAGTTGGAGCGCGAGGATCTTTACCCACAAACGCCGCACGCCCCCACCCAGCCCTCCACCTGCAGTTTTATTCATTTCAGCGTTCAGTTATTTTCTCGGAAGTGTGTATAACTGAGCCTTTCGGACAATAACAGGGACACAAATGTCGTGGGGGAAGAATCATTTATACTTTTTGATGCAATGAATTTTAAAGTCTAAAGAGAAAATGAAAAAAAGAAGTAATTTATCATTTTTTGTGGTCTAAAACTATACTGGGTTCAAAGAAATATTGTTTTATCAGACTTGCTATAAACCTTCTGTGTAACGTTCACTTGTAAAATATAAATTTCACCTCAGGCAAGATGCATGGGTCTCTGTTAAAGGCAGTTTTTCAAGATGATGGGTGGACATCTGCAAACCTTATGTAACCCAATGTTTAACAGAAGGCTTTGGCAAATCTCGCGAGCCTCTGTCTGATTAGTACAATGTTACCTCTTTGCTCCTGTGCTCCCGTGATGAGATGCAGCGGAGGGATGGTAGTTGGCAGAGAAGCTGGGATCACCAGAGTTTACAAGGATCACGAACCAAACAACACTCCTTCACACGTTTGACTCTGAAACACAATTAAGAACCAGCTGGAGAAGGAAGAGTAGGAAGAAAGTAGGAAACGCCAAAGTCAGTAGGATTCATCTGCTGAGGACCATGAATGTCTGAAATACATTGAATGGAGATCAGTCTGACAGTCTTCCAAACATTTCAGTGCTATTTCATGGTGGCTGCAAGATCTAGTGAGGGCCATGTCAGCCAGTCAGTAGGTTCACCAGTGAAAGATCTCAACTATTAGATGGATTAGTAAGATTTTTCTGTCTAGAGACCTTCATGGTCCCTGGAGGATGATTTACGTTGGTGCTCTCCTGACTCTTCTTCTAACACTATCATGAGGTTCACATTTGAGGCTTATATTTGAGGCTTTGAGGTAAGATGTCTCAACAGTCGTTAGATGGATTGCTGTGACTTTAGTACCTGACTCTTCATCAGTCTTGTTTCAGTTTGTCAATATCTTTGGTTTATGACCCAATACCTGCAAAACTAATGGCATTCACATGAAACTCAGCTGTATTGAGGATGCTAACACACAAACATTATACCAGCTAAACACCAAAAAAAGCACATTAAAAGGGTTGCTAATGAAAGAACAGGACATTTGTTCATAAAATGTGCCACTTTGTTGGCAAAGGGGAGCTGTGCTTTTGCAAAAAAAACCAAACCCATAACTGTAAGAAAACTCAAACAGCAGCTTTGGGTTGTTGGACTAAAAAAATAATGTTGACTGAAGGCTGTAGTGTTGCCTCATGTCGTCTGTGCCTGGGTCAAAACTTGAACACAACTCAAAGATTACAGTCGACTAGCAAATACATTATGCGTCTGAAAGCAAAGCAAACATTGCTTTAATAAGCTTATCAAAAATTGGCAGTTGTCTCTGATGCTGTCAGCCTTTTGGTGGAGGAGGAGGTGGAAGCAAAAAATAAGTGACAGCACTGATCAGATAAGCTGAACGGCCAATCAGGGTGACCTCTCTCACTGACAGGTTCAACACACTCAGTTGTCTGAATAGGTGCTTATAGACACAAAGCAAAAACTAGTGCAGCAGATGCTAACCAACAGCCCCACATGGGGTGATTCGTGGCTCAGTGTGCTGGGGGTTTTGCAGTCCAGTCAGGTTTTTTGAAGCTATGCATGGCGGCTGAACGGTTAGCAAAGTGGGCGTGAGATGGATTAAGAGAAAACGATCCTGTGAGCTTTAAATTAAGGACATCTGAACAGCTGTGGAAAGCTGGCAGAGAAGTTAGGATTGACAAATGTTGAGATAGTCCTTATCGAACAGAGCTTTGTACTGCTCTCCAAACTCGTGAGAGCCTTTCAGTGGTGGCATGCAAACAGCCTAATGATTGATACTTGAGCGTATCTCTGTAATTGATCCAGAAGCTGGTGTCCACTGATGTTTTTTTAAAGCATACCACCGTAAATGTGACAAAAGCAAAACGATTTCCTGCCTGGCTGGAGTCACAGTGAAGGCTTTGGACAGATGCTGTAGTGTGCACCATAGAGTTGACCCCGCACTTTTCAACCTCTAATCAACTTTCTCAAACATGAAATACTTTCTGGGACATTGGTGGCACGAGGTTCATACCATATAGAGGCTGTTCTCCTTCCCACTGGAGATTCTTGTCATTAAAAAAAAGAAAGAAAGAAATACAAGGACGAGTAGTATTCTGGCTCACAGCGGGTATTTGTTGTATTTCTGCCTTTGGTGTCCCTCAGAAGAATAATTAGTGCTTACATTGCAGTGTAAAAGGGGTCAAATAGCAGGTAAAGCATCCTGTCACAACAAGATGATCAGTGAAGGTAACCTCAATCACAAAAATTATTTTGCTTCACCCGGCTTTCATTTAAAGATCAAATGGAGTGAGGAATGAATTTCTGCCTGATCATATAAGTATAAATGAGCTTTGAAACCACACCGTTTGTCCTTCTGCTTTCTAAGGCTCCTTTTACAAACTTGATAATACGTACAATGCAACACAGCACTGCCATGCTGTTTAGGTGTGTGTCAGGGTCCCGTGATGCCTTCATGGCTCTGCTGTGTTACACACAGCTGCATAATTATCAAATCAGGCCGCCGGTCAATACACGTGTAGCTGCATTCAGACAGAAACTTGCATAAATAACATTGTACAAGGTCTCTGATTGAAGAACAACGTATGACTAACAGTAAGTAACACAATGAAGCTGTGAAGGCCACACGTCTGTGTGGGAGCCTGGTGAGGACAAGGGTAATGTTTGTTTATACAATTTTAGGCTGGCAGCAGGATCATTTGTTTTGTGATCTTGACATTCGCTTTTCGTCTTGAGATCATAATGACTTGATGCTCAAGACAAAAGGAATATCTGAGAGATGATCTGAGAAAAATGAAGTACTTAATCGGGACCTCTCAGGCCTCCCGAGGGCCACAAAGTTGTTCTACTGGCTTCTACCAAAACCTGAGCTGTTTAGCAAACCCTGAATTGACTCTCAGACATCAGCAGCGCGACAGCATCACTGCCAACTTTAACTCAGATGTGCAAGAATGTTTTGTTTGTTCACTGCCTTGTCATCCTGCAATTCTCCAGATAAACAAATAAAAAAATCAAACTTTAGACAAATTAACCATGGGTGCATGAGTGTGTGTAGATCTCATTTACAACAAAAAGGGTCAACCACACAGTGGCGATGAAGGAAACCTCAGGAGGATTCATGCTCTGGGGACCATGAATGTCTGATGCTGTCAGCCCTACAACCATAGCTTCCTGTGTCAAATTTAAGATCTTGGTTTTTTATATATACTTGTGTGAGTTATTCCATTTTACTTTGGCAACTAAAATGAACCATAACTGAATAATTGACTCACTATTCATAAGTACTCATGCGTTATTATACTTTCTGTACAAAAACAAACAAGAGCAACCTGCATCCTGTGTTGCAGAGTGATGAATAAATGAACCTCGTACCCTCCGAATGAATGCACGTATTGTTATGACGGTGTAGGTTTGGAAGTCCTTCATGTTCAAAATGATATCAGACCTCTCCCATTCAACTGTACTAACCTGTGGAAAAGGAAAACACAACATTGATGCTCACACTGTCTCCTCATTGGGCTGCATACATACACTCTGAACACTACTTTTCACAGATTAATGCACAAATTAATAACCAAGACTAGGGCTGATGTTAATTAAAGGTTGACTAAGATTAATTATTAAATGCAAATTATAATTGAACTTAACAAAAGCTAGGTGCCTACAGATTTGGGTCATTCTATGCCAAGACAAGCAAATGTCAAACTCTTAATGAAGACACCATCATTCCTCTCTATATGTAAAGAAGAGTTGAGGTCATGTCCTGCAGGTGTCCCAAGTCTTGTTATTGTGATTTTAATGAAAACGCAATCAGGTTGGCAGTATGTTCTTTACACTCCAGTGCCAGTTTATTGAATACGTTTAGCTAAATCTGATGCAGTTAATCCAACATTCATGAAGTTTGTAATGTTCAGCTTTTGCCTAGATGGATTTACAGGAGTGTTGATTCAACGTTAGGGTCATTTCAGGCTGTAGTTCGTGGTGCTGAATTGTACGCTCTTTCTGGTTTATCCCATTGCTATCAATGAGAGTACATTTATCTGTTGAATTAGTTAATTTTTCCATTATATTGTTAATTGTGCAACTACACCACATCCGTAAACCAAACTTTCCTAAGTGTTCTGTGTCATGCACTATAACGAGTTTAATCACGTGTATACAAACCTGAAGACAAAGGACAGATCGAATGCAGAGCTGTAAAACTTCCCTCAAAATAAAATAAACACGTTGCCCAAGTGAGAGAGAGACTTGAACATAATGAAAAAATATTAAGTGAAGATCAAAATCTTAAACTTTTATGTTTAAATATGTTTTATTATTGTTTGTGCATTATGGTTGGAATATGTGCCAACACAGATTATTACAGAAAAAGGCCATAATCAGCCAGTAATACCACAGCACTAATATTTCTGCTGAGTCCCATCACTGACTTAATGCTTCATAGTTCAGGCAAAAACAGGGAAACTAACAGAGCACGAGCCACAAGAGGTGATCTCTGTTGTAAGCAGGCTGAAGAGTAAAAAAATAATAAATATTTCCAATGATACTGCAAAAGCATAATTAAAAATCACAGTCAACTAGGACACATTGCCAAACCATAAAGAGCCGTTAGAGGTTGAAATACAGACGTGAAATGTTTTTTCCTCTTTTTTGGTTTAATGTTGCAGGAATACATAAACATTGGCAGAGTGTTCATCAGTGACCAGTGGCCACTCAACACTCGTCTTATTTCACACTTATTTACTAGTTTTACCAGACTGCTGAGTATTTATAGCTTCAGTTACATTTAAGGCTGGCTTAATGTAGGGTGGATGTCTCACAGACCTAAGAAGAGTTCAGTAGAACTTGACTTGCCCAGAGTGAAGATAAATCTAGTTGAATATATGTAGAGTACATGTTCTGTTCATTGTGCAGCTCTTAGAAAATCCTTGTTGATGTACTTTAGTTCCTGGAACATCTTCATATTTTGAGTTTTAACTAATTATGAGAAATGAACATCAGTGGCAGCTTGCACGTCCCTCCTGAAGTTACGGTAAAAATATATTTATGTACATAAAAGAATGTTTGTGAGGCTAATAATGGCACTCATGAAACGTGTTAACATGGGAGGGATCATGACACACTGGGGCTCTTCTGGTTGTGCTGCTCACTGAACTCAATTAACAAACACAATCAACTCATAATGGGCGACTGACTGCGCGAACTGAAACCTAAAGTGCTGTAACAGTGTGAAGTACAGTGTTTGCTGGACATGTAAAAGGATTCCATTAAACAAACAAACAAACAAAAACCCAAAGAGAAATCCTATCTCAATGCGTTTTGAGCACAACCAGTAGTGGGTGCTGTGAGAAGTTTCCCTACCACTACTTTGACCTATCACACTGCATGAAGAAGTGGTAACCTCCAGGTTGAGGTGCATCATCATGAGGTGCATTCCATCATACAGATTGTACTGACAAAGAGCAGTACATAACTTTCACGGTTTTCTATGTGGTGATTAGTATTTAAGACAGTTTATTGAAAAGTAAAATAAGGCAAATTTAATATTCATATTTGCATTTTGAAATGAAATGCAGACATGAATGCACTACCTACTCAAAGACCAATTAGGATTGGTATGAAGTATGGAGCTGGGACACAGCATGGGATTTTGGCACACATCAGGATTTCTTCTGTTTCATTTTAAAATTGCATCTCATTCTAGAAATAAGACGCTTGCAAAACAAAACAAACATCAAATCAAAACGCTCCCAGTTTTGCATGACTGACAGTCGGGTCTCCTCATTGTTCCAGAGGTCACAGTGTACTGTGCACTTAAAATAAACTGTCTTTTATGTTGGGGTGATGTATGTATGCTATCACATTCCTCTCCAGCGATGCTCACACTGTACACATCACGTTACTCTAACCTGGGAGTGCGGTGTCTTTGTAATGGAAGTAATGGAATTTAATTGCACTTGAGCGCTACACATTTCAACAGCTGCACATAAAGACCTTGTCAAAGCAATTCATTCTTGTCACTTAACCCATTAGGTTTTCTTGAGTTATGAGAAATTCATATAATTCACCATCTGGGTCGTCAGTGGTCTTTGGTGTTAAGTGCACTGCAATAATGTATTTCTTCTACAGCACTGCATACCAACTGATCTCATTAGGTTCAATAAAATCTTAGACTCTCTGTAAATCTGTATGATATAGCTTGCTAAAATAAGAACCTACTGTTGAGAAAGTGGATATAATAATCTGGTTTGTTGGGGGAGGAAGCGTTATGGTTTCTGTTTTTCTTTGTAAGATAAACAAATAGCTGCTGAATGAACGTGGAGAACTGCTTGGGCACAATTTCCTCTCCGACAGTTCATTCAGACATGTTTGTGGAAATGGAAATAAAAGATGTGCAACTGAGTTAAAAAAAACAAAACAAAAAACAGTTCAAAACAAAACAAAAAGAGAAAAGAGAATGAAGAAGAGATACAAGTCAATATTTCATTTCACTCTGTGGCACTGCAAAGCAAGCTGCTACAAAGTCATTGACACTGCAGGCTTGTTCATTTGAACATCCCATGAGACAGAAGCAGAGCTTTGTATCCTCACACAAATGTTGTAGTCCGAGTAAATTTCTTGGGGGGAGTGGAAGTTTTTCTATTACAGTGGCAACTTGAGTCTGCTGAGGTAATAAATTACACTACTGGAAAAACAGGCACACACATGGGCAGTTACTCACAGGCTAAAACCTTAACATTCACTAGAGGGCTGTCAACAGTAAAGCACAAGACGGTTATCTGAGATACCATCCCAGAAGGTGAGCAGAGCCCTGCCACAGTTTTACAGTCTTATACTTTGAAGTTGTTTATTGTCAAGAGCCTTTAAATCAGGATCGTTCATCTCCTTTCAGACACTTTCTGAATACTCACCGACAACGCGAGGAAGAGGCTGCAGATGGAGACTGCCACTAGAGAGAAAGCGTAGATCTCTGTGCACTTTTTGGTTGCAGAGTCCAACAGACATGAGCTCTTCAATGTCAGGCCGCACGACACGTAAATACTCCATGTGAGATTTATCCACATTAAGTATTTAGCATTGAGTGATTATTGTCTATGTATATTGAGTCACTTGTACAGTGCGTATGAACGTACTTGACCCTGAAGCCCGTGACAGGTGTTTAAGGCTCGGGATCAAACGTCTTGGTCCATCATGGACAGACAGAAGGAAGATGTCAGACGTGTCCCTGAGCCTGCTGAGCTCGTCTCTCCTCCAGACAGCGACACACCCACATGGACACCACCTCCGCATTACCATCATTATACTGCATGATGAAGGGATGATCCTGAAAAATAAAGAGGAAGTGTCAAATCATTTCTATTTAGAAAACAGGTTTGGGTTCAGTGTGTTTAATATAATATAAATAAACATTTTCGGAACACAATGAGTGCATGGAAGGGATTTATTTCATAATACAAACAATTTCAGACTGAATTAGAAAAATTGGTTTAATAGTTAATAAATGAATTGTGCACAGTCAGATTTGTATTGTAATTTTTTAAACTGAATGTAATGACATTAAATGGGATAAACTATTAAAGTAATGGATCACTTATTCACAATAAACTAATTATATACATAAAAACAAGAATCTGTAGGCAAAGGTGCGAGGTTTTGATACTGGAAGCGTTCTGGTTTCTGTTTGAAGTCCGAGTAGTGTTGACCAATGACGCAAGTAAGCCGTGTGGAGGGTAATACTGGAACCAATCAGCAGTCGTCTGATGTCAAGTTAACTTTTTATTAGCATTTTCATATTTATTTGCATATCTGTGTGGAGAGATTTGATGAAATGGCGTTGGGACGTTAAACACTAATGTTAATCAGACCAGAAATAATGACTGCTACACAGAAGAGGAAGTCCTGACTTCTAATTTTTCTTTTTTTTTTCCTCAAAACATCTTTTCTATTTCCATTTGCAATTTATTTTCATTTTAAATAAACACTTTGTGCTTAGATTACAATATCTGCTGCCAGTAATCTTTGTCCATACATGTGACCTTCGGAATAATTGTCAGAAATGGCTATAAAAATACAAATAACGAGCTTTCTTGTAAAACTGAAAAAACATATTCTAATACTTATTAAAAGTGTTTATACCTATTCTGAAAAATTACTTTTACTATCAAACAGATTGGAGCCACAAACATTATTACAACTTTATGTGAAGTGTATTGTTTAGATCTGCTTGTATAATTATTATCAATCATGTTCTGAGAAATAATAATAAAATTCAGATAAACTAAACAGGACCACCGTTAAATGCTCTTAAATATTTATGTCCGACAGATTTGGTTTTAAATGCTAAACGTTTAAATAATGGCTCGTCAGGTCATTTCAAAGAATTGTTTTTAATGGTCTGCATGAATCACTACAGGCTGTAAAATGAGAGCGTAATAAAAAGTGGCAGTGGCAGTAACACAAACCATCTGTGCTAAGCATTTAAAAATAAGTTATGAAATGCTTTTGACTGTTATTGACTTATTCTAATAATCTGGATGGATTTTCATTAATGATGCCAACACGAGCTCTAGAAAACCAACAAACACATAACCAAGTCTCTGTTGATTGGTCGCTCATCAGGTTTGCTAAATGCTGGCAGGGTTTACTTGTTCCTGCCGCAGGACTGAAACAGAGACGTCACATGTGATATCTCAATGACAACGGACCCAATCACCAGCCTCATCTGGGGGACTTTCCAGACCAGAGCCAGAGGTCACAGAGGTCACACAGGGGTCAGAGGTGAGAAGGTAGGGAGGTTGTGAGTGAGCCGTCAACTGAGACTGACCATGAATTTTATTTGTGGTGTCTAGATGTCCAATTAGACAAACACCACTGCTATCAGCCAGTTTAAATGAACTTGTCAACACCGATTTCAATGATACCTGTCCTTAGCCAGGAGAGACTGTCACAGGACTTCAGTTCTAACTTGAGCTCAGCAGACTCTGCATCTGTTTTTTTATTGATCTTAAACACTGTGTTAAAGAAACCACAAACCAAACAGTTTAAAAGTAGCACTCAGGAGAGGGGGAATATGGAGGTCTGTGGATGGAACATCTGTCAAAACCATCATCAATTACTGGAGATAATGTGGCACCACGGAGATATTGCAAAAATCAGGACAAGCCTCCAAAGTTGATGAGAAGAGGAGGAGAACACTTAGAGACAACCAAGAGGACAACAACAACCCTGAAGGAGCTATAGGAATGTCTGGCAGGTGCTAGTCAACCATTGCATGTGACAACCACCTCCTGTATGCTGCACGTATGTGGGCTAAAAAGAATCTGAACTATGCATAAAAGACACATTCAGGTACCCCAAACCATTTGGGGAAATGTGCTCTGGTCTGACGAGACCAGTCACTGTGAAGCATGGTGGTGGAGGCATCAAGCTTTGGGGCTGCTTCATTTTCGCTGGGTCAGGGGCTCTTGTCAAGATAGAAAAGATCATGAAAAGTTCCAAATATCAAAATATAGGCACAGATCTGCTGGTGTCTGTCAGAATGATAAAGGCAGATTGCATTCAATATTTAAAACTACAGAGGCTTAACAGAAGCTTAAAGGAAAGTTTGAGTAAACAGGTGTTTATTGCACTCAGAGATGAGCAAATTTTACATACATCCCTTTGACTCAGATATGATGCACAAAGTGATTTCAAAGTGAGTGGTGTTGTTGCCAGCTGTTTTTTTTAATGGGGTGGCAGAATGTTAAATACCCCCCAGCAACAGCCAAACTGGTGCAGACAATGTAAGATTAGTAACAAAGTAGGACAGAATGGGAGTGATGGTCCACTTTCCTCCCCCTGGGATCCTTCTTGTCTATTTGTGGTTACATTGGGAAATATGCAAAACTAAAGACTATGTACAATATATAAAAATGAAATTAGATGAAGGATGAACACTGTCAGTACATTTGTAAGTTATTGTAGCACCTCAATTCCTTAATAAAGTCTACTGAAATCAATCAGCTTGACCTCTGTTTGACTTTGATTCCTTCTTTGCTAACTGCTCTGACTTTTGCCTGTGAACACATAATCAGAATATGTTTGGCCAAGTGTAGTTTTATAATTTAAAGGGACATGGTTACACATTCCTGTGTGCTCGAATCCTGCACAAACTGTAGAGATTGTGAAGGACTGGGGGAGCCCCATCAATCCTGTTGTCCTTCTAATGGGCAGCTGGGGTTAACACAGTCTGAGGTTAATTACTCTCATATCAGTGTGAGCATTTGTGTGTGTGTGTGCATGTGTCGGTATGAGACGGGTGGAGTGGACGCTCCTGGGTGCCCCTATGTGCTGAATACCCATCTCATCAATCATTCTTTCTTGCCTCAGTGGAGAGGGAGTGATACAGAAATAAAGAAGGAAGTCCTAAGTGATGTTTTTAAAATCTAACTTTTCACCTCTGCACCAGAAATGAACCCAAAATGCCAGATACATCTGCTGGAATTTGACCTGGACGAAGGTGTTTACCTGTCACACCACAATCCCACACCATACATCCAAAGATGCTGTAGAAAAACACCATTAACAGGCAAAATCTTAGGCCTCATCTTTCTCTAGAGGTATCCTTCCACCAACAAAAACAATGGCCTGACTGAAAGTAATCATATAAATCATGTTTTACAATTAATAACTAAAAAAAAAGTAAGAAATCAAGCTAGACAAGAAAGTTATTAGCAGGTGTAATATGATCAATAGTTCTTGAACATAACCCATGAACGGACTGTATTTTGTTTTGTTTACTACTGCCAACAAGAGCTTCCAATGTGTGTCCTCTGAGCACAAAATGGGAAGAAAAAGGAAAATGGGTCACATGTCGATGAGTAATTCAACCCAAGCTGTGATGTTCCCTTCTCATATTGATTCATTTCAATACTGTAATAGCTTCAGACGTAGTGAGAGTTTACTTGATAGTTTCACCTCTCCAAGAGTCTGAACAGAATATTCTTTTGTTTCTAATTTGTTTATCTTGCTATGCAACCAACCAACATGCCAAAGGCCCCGTGTTGGGAAACAATGCTTTTGGCTATCACCATTTTATTAGAGATAAGTTGCCTCAAGAGTAATGCTGTGATACAGACACGTATAAGTGCATAAACACCCTGATACTGAGAATATTTGGAATACATCCTCTGTCACACATAGGCATAATCACCTAGTAATTAAATTACTTGCTACTTAAATTAAGTATGAAACCTGTAGGGGAAGAGTTATAAATACAGAGTGAATATCTGCTTCTTAGTTAGGTCATGCAAGGTGCTCTGACTTCCTGCTGTAGCAATGTGTGGACAGAGGTGAGCTGGTGGAAGGACTCATTTAAAAGTTACATTAATCACCGTCTGCCCACATCAAAATGGGATAATCACCTGAAACTGCTCCGCTCAAATAGAAATGGCCTAAACCCAGGGGAAATTCTACCTAACTCTTTAATTGTTTGAAGCCTTTGAAGGGTCTGTTTAATCTAAGATTAATTTATGCGATTTTAAATAACTCTATGTATGATTAATACGCTCAGAAGAAATTAAAAGGAGTTTGAGGCAATTATAACTAGAGACTGGTCATCACCTCATTAGAAAGTGTTGGAGAAAAAAAAAAGGAAAGGAAACATGGTGTGTTTGTCAGTGTGTGACTGTGTGTGTGCGTAGGTGTGTGTGTGTGTGTGACAGAGAGAAGGGTGAAGAGGTAGACAGAATAACGGGGTCTTTACAGATTTGCATGCTAATCACTAGCTCCCTCTGGAAACTGGCTGGCTTTGGTCGCTGTGTGTG
Source organism: Datnioides undecimradiatus (assembly GCA_008933995.1). Taxonomy (NCBI): domain Eukaryota; kingdom Metazoa; phylum Chordata; class Actinopteri; order Lobotiformes; family Datnioididae; genus Datnioides; species Datnioides undecimradiatus. The sequence goes on along the minus strand of WARS01000047.1, from coordinate 735,240 downwards.
TGTATGAATGCACTGTGTGAGTGCACGTGTGTGTGTGTGTGCGCGCGCTTTGGTCAATCTTAATTTATAGAGAATGTAGGGGGACTCTTATCACTTTTTCCCTCTAAACTTAATGATCCAAGCATCTAAAGCTTTCAAACTGTTAGCACCCATCTACGAGCCATGACACTAAATGTTAGCCGCTGATATGGAAAGAAATAGATTAAAAATGGACAGGAAGGCAAGTGAGCCCAGATGAGTGGGTGGCACCGTCATTCCCATGGCCTAGTTTAGCCCCTAACCAGGTGTACAAAAGAGCAAAATGTCTCTCACAGCAGTGGCCAGGATTCACTCTGAAAACTATGCAACCTCTGGCTTGTGTGTGCCATCAAACTGAAAAGAGACCAAACTGTAGCTCTTTGCAGAACTCCTCTTAATCCTAGAACAGGCAGCAATATGTGTTTTAGGAGAGTCAAGTGGCAGCACAGACCAACAAAGGTAGTTAAAAATGGAAAAAGTAGGAAAAAGTAATGAAGAACTAATAATGGTTTGGAGAAATACTTATTACCACCCTGAATGTCAAAGAACCTGATGGGAAAACCATTCCATTTCTGCCTAATCATCATTTCATCACTTCATTTCAAGACCAAGTGATTTCTATTTTGACTATGGCTTCTGTCAAAATGATGTGACTGAACAGTTGCGCAGGAGTACCATCCCATGCACTGCAGTCACAGTATGTGTGAATGGGGTTCATGTCGGTGAACACCCATGGGTGAGATGTGAAAACATTTGGCAGCAAAGGTGCTGACAGAAAAATTTAGGGAGAGCGACAACCTGAGCCCCAAAGAGGTCCAAAGATGCACAAGTCTGCATGCGAAAATCCTTTTTGCACATGTTAACAGTAAGACATCTGCTCCTCAGATACCAAAAGTGCTTCTAAAGTCTGAGACATAAAATAACTTGAGCTTGATGCAAAACATCACCGACATGAAGCATTACCAAAAAACAGATGGCGAATGGCCAGAAATATTAGTAAAACAGTGCAATATCTTAAAATAAATGTTGCTCATCACTTCTTCTTTACCCATATCACATAATGTTCAGGCATGAAATCCAAGAAAACAGCACCTCTATCATTATCGAGTGTGGTAGATATTCTGCTTATACCATCATTGCTTCTTATATTTTATAAAGTGACTTGACTTTAGATAAGCAGAGACCTTAAATTGAGTTTCATCTTATGCTTTGTGTGAGAGTTAATCTTTTTGTCTCGCTCACGCAAGATGACTTGGTCCTCGAAGGAAGGACAAAAGATGGGAGAAACCAACCCTGCTTTGGCTTGAGTGCCTGTATTGTTTAAACAGAAAGTATCTCTGGTTTCCTGGTAAGGAGAATGAGATTAATTTATAAAAGGTTTGAATAACTTATTACAGAGATTTCTAGAATAATACAATAAATTAAAAGAATACTCTGAAAGTGTGTCACATACTCTGATGGGAGCAGGAAGAAGCCCCCTGATAAAGTATGTGGATGTTAATGGTCAGTGGTTGCTATGTTGACTTGGTTTAGGGCAGATTTAATGTGGATTAACCAGTCAGAGTTTGTTAATAACAAACATCCACAGTTTTTGTTCCTGATGCTATAAGTGGTCAAAACTTGATCCTAGTCAGGCTCCATATGTGCGTTTGAAAGTCGAAACTGGATTTGGGGACGTTCAGAAACAGGAGGGGTTCCTTTGTGAAAAACTGTGGGGCTCATCTGGTGTCTCCGGGGTTGAAAGGGGGCTATGAAATTTGTGTGTGTGTGTGTATGTGTGCCTATGAATAGAAAAGCAGAATAGGACGGCTGCATTGACAAGGGTGCTAAAAGGCTGTGTGAAGGCTGCTGGCTGGGGAAGGAGAGACGGCGAGTAAGAGGGGGGAGGGAGAAACGAAATGTCCATCAAATCACAATCAAAGAAAATTAGGGTGTGAGATCATCACTTTTGTCCCATACAGACGAACACATGCAAAAACTACCACAATGATGGATATACTAACGCTATACATTAGTATTTGGTTCAGCGAATCAACTATGAGGCTAAAATAATGTGTCAACATTATATTTCCTGTCTTCCTCTCCCAGAAAATAAGCCAATGGGTGCTGCACACACACCTGGCCTCACACTGAAGGAGGAGCAAGAACCAAAGAAACCTCAGACAGGACAGGTCATCACCAAGTACCTGCAGCTACCGTCCTGGGAGCAGGCCAATGGAAAGTCTCCTCAACTGACCAACGTCATTAGCTTATGATGACAGGATAGGGTGTCCACAATGAAAGATGCATTAGTATAAGGAGAGAAAAACACACTCACTTTCCTCTCTGATGGCTCATCATGTGATTATTTACAAATAACTTCCAGCTGATTTTTGTGTTTGTATATCTCGTTTCAATATTTCATCATAAACGTATATATTCGTATATTTAAATATTGTGAAAGGGTGCAGACCAAAATGCCACTGGACAACTAATCAAAGAAAACAGGTAGTGCAGTAACAGAATCTTGATTCATATTTAATCAGCACTGTCTAGTTTGACAGTTCAATCTGAGTTTAGTGGACTGCATTCTGCAGAGTCTCCAGTCTCTCCAGTTACTGTATCAATTGGCCCAAAAGTAGATAAACTGTTGTGATTGGCTCGGCCCTGGCAAGGCCATCTGACAATCTGCCTTAATGGGCGAGGTGCAGGACACATCTTCCAGAGCAAATAACACAGAGTCGGCATATTCTTCTGGTGCCGAGGCTCACTTAAACCCTCAGCTGGGTCTGAAACTAGGATAATGTGAGGTACATTAGAAGATAAAAACTGTGGTGTTTCTTGTGATGGTTAGAGAAATGTCCAAGAGTGCAATCCTAATTTTGGATAGAATTATTTTGCAGTGAGTATATTGGTAAGCAAAGTGTTTCATAAGGACCTAAAGTTTTGTAATGTTAACCTCTGCCTTACAAAACAGCCCATCCTAAACCCACCAACAGACATGCAGTTGAGCATGTGTCTTCACTGCTTTTCACTTTTTTGAGGATAAAGATGCTATGTTTAAAATATACAATGTAATTTAGCCAGAAAAACACGGGAAAGGATCTGTCACTGGCCAAATTGTTACTGCAAGACTACAGGGTCAGAGCATCTCACAAGGTCTGGTCTACCAAAGGTGGCCTGAGGTAGGATAACTAGTGAAGTGGTGACAGGGTCATGGGTGCCAAAGGCTCACTGATGACCATGGGAACCAAAATCTAGTGCATCCAGTCTGATACCACCCTAGAGTTAACTTAGCACAAATATCTGAGAAGTTACCGTTGGGTATGATTGGAAGGTGTCAGAACAACCAATACACTGTAGTTTGCTGTGTACAGGGGTATGTATCAGCAGACCAGTCAGAGTGCCCATGCTGACCATGATCTACCTAAAGTGAGTCATTGACCATTGAACTGTAGGACTATAAAGTTCTAGAAAAAGGTGGCCTCATGTGATGAATTGCATTTTCTTTGACACTATTTGAATGACTGGGCATGTCGTTCTAGCTGGGGAAGAGGTAAGACAGTAGAGAGTTTGATACTCTGAGCAATGTTCTGCTGAGATACATTTGGTCCTGGCATCATATGGATGTTCAAAATGTATAACCTATCAAAATATATTAACTGAAAAATAGCTCAAGAATGGTTTGATGACCGTGTTCTCAACATGTTGACTTAACCACAAAATTTCTGGTCCAGCCCCTGTGGGAAATGCTGGAATAACAAGACGGGTCCATAGAGGCTCCAAATTGCAGCTTTCAGGACTACTAGGATCTAGTGCTAACATCGTGGTGCTAGATACCACAGAACACTGTCAGAGGTTGTGTGGAGACCACACCTCAATGAGTCAGACCTGTATGAAGAACACGAGGGGGTGACCTACACTTTGTTGGGCAGGATTGGTGTATAATCAATGTGTGAGAAACTCTTTATGCTACGTTAGATGTCATTAACTTTTCTCTTCTATTAGCGCTATCATCCCTGTTAAAGGTTCTCCTTTAACTGTGCTGGGTAAATGATAAAATATTAATATTATGAGCAAAGAATCCACTGTAAGTGGTTGTAGCATACTGTTTAAAACTTTGGGGACTGAACCCATCAAGAGCAGGCATGCAATCAAACAGCAGCTCTTTAAAGAACATCTAATAGGATAAAATCCCATGGAAAATAACGTCAATAAAAGCAATACCAGTGATTAGAGAAACCACATGCTGAATCCTGATGAGCAAACTACTAGGTGCTACTAGGTGACTTTGTATGCTCATGAAACAACATTATTCGCTCTGTGTCTACACTATTGTGTGATTTCCCACATTACCTTCCAGGAGAAATGAGTTGCAAAGACAAAAACTGAGAGCAAATGGTGGCCATTTCTGTACAGCACAGGGAGGGGAGAGAAGGGGCGCTGTGGCTAGATGCATTAACATACAGATAGAATAGGTAAAGAGTTTTAATGTACTCAGGAGGCTGGGGGTAGAGTGAGAGGAGGGGCGGAAAGAAGGAATGAGGAGGAGGTAAGAGAAAGACAATCAGCAGGCTAGTGCCACAAAGGCAGGCATCCATGACCTTATATCTCAGTTCATCTTGGGCAGAGGAAGAAATAAAAAAGGCCTACAGGACGACAAAAATATAGGTAAAGGAAAGACAAGAGGGATGGAGGGACAGTGGCAGTAAAAAATGAAAATATGAAAAAGAGCACAGGGAGCACAACTGATATGGTGGGAATATTGTGCTGTCTGTTTCAGGGGTAATCTAAAATAATGTTTTAAAATGAATTCTACTTTTTTGGCCCAGTTAGTTTGGCTACTTATAAAGAAATTGTGATGCAGTATGTGTCGAACCACATGATTGGTGTTTTGGATCATATGCTGTTAACTTCTCAAGAGTTTGTGATGTCAAATTTATAGACTTTTTTCATTGGTATTAGAGAAATGCATTTATAAAGTGCAATCAAAAGGATATGAGACTGAGACAGGTGCAAATGAAAAGACCTTAGTTTGGAAATATAGAACAAGTAGGAGCAATAGCTTTTATGGGTCAGTACTTGGGTTATGGTGCGTGATCAACATCAGGACCTGAGTTAAAAGTGAGTCTGGAACCGCTTGCAGGTGTGCATTTGTGGTTACATGATGAATTTCGGTTTAACCCAGTTGAGGAGGTCACAGATGGTGTAACTTGGTGTGATTTGGTGTATCCATCGCCCTAGCATTATTCTGTGCTGAACTGAAGCTTTGGTTGTAAAACCAAAACATGGAGGACACACTAAACCACAAGAACACAAGAATGAAAACCAAGCAGGGGATGGAGAACCGATTTTTCAGTCAAAAAACAATTTTTGTGAAGACAAACTTAGATACACAAGTTTTAATAGTTGGAGTCAAAAACAATAGAAGTTGTACTCAAGGCAGCACACCACAAGCAAGATGAACTTCCTCAAAAGAAGCAGTTGGCTTTCTCTCCCTCAAGAGAAACACTTCTGTCTGGATGCAAGAATTCCCAGTGAGTGGCTATGATTTCCCTTTACTCCTCCTTTCTGGTGTGAGACTGAGAACATACAATCTGTTAGCAGCTCTGCATTTACACCCTCAAGCCCCCCGTCCCCACAACACAAACCCCCCCCCCGTGGACTTAACTGTTACTGTCCTTGGTCCTAACACAGAAACCAGAGGGTGTTGCGTCTCTTATATGGCAGTTTGTGCAAACTGCTGTGTGTGGATGCAATAACAGAGAGAATCATCAAGTCTACATTGGGAGGGATACGTGGTTTGGCTTGTATATCTGACACACTAACAGGAGGAGCTAAAAGTCTATTAAACTCTATTGTACTGGAGTCACAATGCACAGCATCTAAGTCTTAATCTAATCAAAGTCTTTATGTAGGCACAGTATTGAGCCTGATAGAGATGGTGCAACAGACATACTGCCATGGTTTTTGTCTATGTTGTGCTTTTATTAATACCAGTGTATAACTTTAGTGACACACCTATCAATGGCATTTTTCAAAATGCTATTTTGGAAGAAACAACTTAAGAAGTCCAGACATTCATGACCCTCACCAGATGCCTAAAGACTTATCTAATTTGTTTGGGCTTCAGGTCCTCGCATTTTAAAATTTAGACTTGACATAAATGTACATGGGTGCTTCAACTTCTGTTACTGATTTATACTTGGACTAAAAAAACAGTTGATCCTATCCAATTAGAAATGTAAGTATTTCAGTGGGGATGTGTAAACTATACCCTGTAAAAGGCTTTTCAGTGTAAGCTAAATAAGAGGTTATAATGTTGTGAGAGTTAGAAAGTATTAAATATGTAAATAATAAAAAAAGGTGGTACATAATGCATTTTAATGGGAACCTAGAAGCTGACAGCAATGGTCACTTCATGTCTAAATTGCAGATGAGGTCGCTTTGGTGACAGCAAACTTCTGAGGTTTTGAGAATTAATTATGTTCTGTACAGGAATATGTTAAAATAATAAACGGAGTTGGACACACTTTATTGCTGCCACATCCACAAAGACACACACAGTTAAAAATGATTTCCTTTTGTCCCTTGCTCAAATTTTCATTAGGCTATAAAACTTAATTTTTGTAAACTAGAATCATTTGGTTCTTGACAACAAATAGGACTGATTCATTCAGGTCGGCTCCAATGCAGTGAATTGAATGAATTATCGCTGAAGTAGGTTTCAATCCTACCTCAAGGTTTCTCGCTGAACTCTTTTATTGGTAGCAAAAAGTTCATTACTGTTGTTTCCAGACAGCAATGCCAACTTTGAGGGTCCTTGACCCAAAACACCTCAATCATTGCGAAAAATACAATTATATACTCCAAAACTACCAAGATAATAAAATTATGTTTAATTGAATTTTTATTGGGATGCATGAATATGATCACCCTGTGTACACGTTTTCAAAACATATATTTTGTGGTCCTTGGAACTGTTTAATGGAAGGCTTGGTTTAACTTACCATGAGGTTATTGGGGGCAGGCCTCTCTTTGGGTTGCCGCCGCATACTGAGAAAAAGAGAAAAAACACAAGCCGTCTGTATCCAGCCACTATTCAAACTGTTTAAGTGTGCAAGACGTTTTGTTCTAACTTTCATTTCAATGGCATAATTTTAATTTATAACTGAATATTCAAGAGGACGCTTGAAATGAAACCTTTCATGCCACAGAAGGTGAAAGAGAGGGTTTGATAGACAATAAACTCTACAGTCAAACGAGACACCACATTTATTTCAAACAGAATGATTTAATTAATATTTCTAATTTCAATTAATGTGTCTTGTTAGTCAGACCACAAACAGTGAACCAGTTACCAGATTGCTTCAGTGGATTTGTGTGTGTGTGTGTATGTTAGTACCCTCCATAATATGTACATGCACACTATCTGTCAAAATGACCTATACTGGGGACTTTGAGGAATTAGAGCAGGAGCCTGTCTGTGTTTAGTCATGTAGCTGGTTTATGTATCACAATGAAGGGGCCATGACCCTCTAAGAATAGCCTGGGAGAAGACAGAGCCGACTCTGCAGCAAGGCAACAAGCGGAGCACCAGCACCTCGGTCTGTCCTGAGAGAGAGGTGCCTTGTTTGAGTAAATGAAGCAGGCACAGGGGATAAACAACAGCTGGTATAGGCAGCTAGTAAGTGCAGCTTGTGCGCGCACACACACCGCACGCATCGCTCGCATGTGGTTTGGGTGTGTATGTAGACGTTTGTGCAATTGTAAAGGTTACATGGCTCATGAAGCAGAGGCAAATGCAGGATAAACATTGTCTCTGTCCTGTTGCATAAGATAATCAACCTTACACTGAAAATAAGGAGGGCTTTTTATTCAGAATCAGCAGCACTGAAAACTAACTAAACATCATACAACCGCAATGCATGAACAGATACACTGGAAAATGTACTTTAATCCCGTTGTTTCGCATCATACATTTAATTCATCTACAATAATTTGGGTCATGTATGTCAAATGCTGCTTGTGGTCTTTATAGTTGTTCAGTCTGGCTCTGAGGGGCTCACGCGGTTGAGACTGTGCCAGACATATTCAGCTTAACTAACTAAAAATCACGCCATCACTAACAACCTTTGAAAAAAAAAAAGACAAAATCTCATTTAACATCTGAAGGTATCAATTAAAAATAATTTCTTTCTAGAAATAAAGCACGTTCAACTGTTACAGCGACCAACTCACCACTGGGTGACGAAGTGGACAAACTTCTCACTGAACTGGCCGACAGGAAGAACCGGTGGATCCTGTGAAGAGGAGCAAAGCAATTTCTTAAAATTAACACCAGAAATGTTTTTACCTGGGATGATAATGACTTGCTGCACTGATTAAATGAGAGAAAAGAAGTAGATGTAGAGCCGTTTACATCAGCAGGGATTGCTTTAAACTAAATTTGAGTATTAAAGTGAAACTAAACTGAATTTTACTTATCTAAAGAAAATTAATGGCGTAAACCAGAGTTCAAAATCAATAATCATAACATACAAGCACACATGCCTCAATGGGAAGAAATGGGAAATGTGCTAATGGACTTTCTTACTGACACAGCACAGTGGGTATATAAACCTGTGATACCTGTAAAACTGTGATTTGTTAGTCTTACACTTTTGTTTTTTACACTTTTTGGACAAATAAATCTTTCATGTGTTAATATGTGCTAGAAAGTAAGGTTTGTTAAAACTGGACAGAGGCAGGCTACTTCCTGTGTTTCCACTCTTTGCTAAGCTAAGTTAGCCGGTTGGTGGTGCTAGTTTCATATTTACTGATGTTAGAACAGGTTATTGCATCAGGTTTGTGCTTGGTTTTACCGAGTCATGACAAATAATGATGAAAGAATATATACGTGGCACATTGTCTTCTGACACTATATGAAAAATATTGTTGAGGCTCTCTTTATGTTAACTGTAAAAACTGTGTGACATATAACTGTGTGTTAGTGTTTTGTCAGTAAAAAATATGCTCAAATGGTGCCTAAACCTCATCATAATACTGTTACCAAAAATAATGCAAGTTAAAATGCAATGAGATTTAAAAGATGCAAAGTAATGACAATGACATGATTAAAAAGTTGTGGAACTACATACTGGCTTACAGTACGTTTTCAGAGTTTGGTTAACGTGTGAGGATGGTGGAAAAATGCATGACAGCAACATCAGGACTAAGCAGGAAAAGGTGCATGTGTGTGTATTCACTTTACTTACAGTATAATTTGGTGAAGAGGAGAAATATGTGAAACTGGCTTTAAAGGTAAATTATGTCAGGACACTCAGATGAAAGGTACGTGTCTGAACGGTGAGTGAAATTTGACTGTTGTTCTCTTTTTCAATTGTGAGAATCTGTGCGCTGTAACTATTTGGTCAAAGAATAGCCTTTTCCACAAATAAGAGACTTTTATTATGTTTTTAGCTTGAATTTTTCTCTCTCTCTGTTTTTATCTAAAAAATGGCAGCTAATGTTTCCTCATTGAACTGCCTACTTTATAATTAATAACTAGTGTGGTCTGCTGCAAAATAACAGCAGACCACACCCCCTTTTTAATTATATATTATCAATCATACATTATGATTCTTAGAGCTGCAACCAAAACCAAAGCTACAATCATATTAAGTCAAATGTCCATGGTTAACTATGTAAAAGTGACTCAAATTATGGGGGATGAAGTTATGACTAAAACTCATATTGACATTACGTGTCAGGAGCTAACACTAAATCTGAAAATCGCACCCAAAATTAACAATGCTATGCTAACTGTGTATTTGTGTGTGTGTGCACGAGTCTGTGTGTGTGTGTCAGCCTTGCTACATGTTGTCAATGGGGGCTCTTTGAACCGTATCATGTAGAACAGCTGGGCCCTGCCTGACCCTCTATTACTGCCACTCACCTCATTACTCTATCCATTTCCATCCTCTCACTATCTTTCCCTGTCTTTTGGCTATCGAGACGAAAACTCTCATATTTATGCTCATTTTTACCATTTTTACCCTTAGGAAAAAATTGACAAGTGTATGTCAATAGCAATGTCATATTATCATGAGTATGAAATTGTATGTAAAAGGCAACAAAATACCATTTTGATTTGGCAGGTGTTGAGTTCTATTTCAGATCTATTTAAAAAAAAAACCCCAACAACATATATATTGATTAAAATAAAGCAAACCAATAGGCAGCTTCCAATTAAAAGATAAACAGGGTGTGAGTTAAACACTAATTCAAAAGGGTAAAATATTGTATTTTTGTTGTTTTTTTCCAATATAACCTATTAAAATATGGGATACATTTAAAATTCGAAACACACAAGCTCACTCTGCAAAATGAGAAAACTGGCATTACGCAAAACACCAACAATTTTAGATTTATAAAATATACATCTTCATATATGTGACTCTAATTGCTGAAATTTAATGTACCACATCCCAAACAGCATGTCACTGCCATGCACCAGTAGGTGCATAACACAATAATGTTTAACTCAGATAAAAGAGGTTCAATCAGAAAATACCCAAAGTCAGTTGACCAGCAGATAATTAGTCGGGCCAAGTCCCGAAAGACTTAAAATATGTACAACACTAACATCGGATGAACAAATACACACAAACTACTCAGACGTGCACAAAAAACACAAAACCTGGGTCCACAAGCAGGCGTGTATTCAAATGCAGGGAATTAAACCACTTTACATCTAAAGCCCTGCTGTGCTATTAAAAACACCTCTGGGCAGTGTTCGCCATTCCTTAATGCTCTGATCGGCAGGCTCCCGCAAAGCATGATGCATGAACCCATTTAAATTAACAAAGGAATGGGTTCCCCTCTAATCTCACTGCACTTCACAGTGCTGCAGCCGCTTGGATGAGCAATATATCATAGCACATGCACATACACACACAGGCATGCACAAACAAATGCCCTTGAGCACTGCACACCACAAGCCTGGGTGTACACTCTGTTTAGAAGGAGAGTACCAAATAATTTGCAACCACCGTACTATGTATGCAACCATGTGTTCGTGCACGCAGACACACACACACACACACACACACACACACACACACACACACACACACAGAAATACAGGATCAATTGGATCCACAGTTTTTGCAAAGTGTTGACTACACAGCTAATTTATGTGTTGTGTAGGCTAAATCTGATACAAAATCTCTCTCTGCACTTTCCCCACATATTTGCATGCACATGCACCTTTTTGCAGACACAAACACACACACACACTTTTATGCATGTATTCATGTCTCCAGCTGAGAGGAACACCGCTGCAGCTTTGATGTGGCAGCAGGCGACAGCACAAAAGACCAGCAAGCTGATGAAAGTGGCTAGTCTGTGTGAATTATTCCTCTGGTTGTCAAAGCGCTCCACTATGAGACAGAACACACACTACGAGGGTACAAGGGTACGAGTAAATATACATGTCATTGCCATGAAGCAATTATTAGGCAAAATTAGATCAGTAATTACAGGCTTGAAAATAAAGTGGGAGTTCTTTATTAGTGGAGCCACTTGCTATTCAACAAATAGAGGAGAGAGAGGCACAATAATGAGGGTGGACAGCAGACAGATGGTAAGAACACCTACAGAGAACTTTTTGTTCAAGATCTAGGCTGAATAAGGTGAATATGTTTCTCTGCCAACTAACATATAAAACGATCCAGTGCATGATTTCTGCAGGTCTAAGTGCACTTGCATACACTTAAATGGAGGACTTGCAATTTGCTGGGGGGGCATTATGTGCATCTGAGCATAGAACACAGCGTCATCTTACACAGCCGCTAAATAATTGTGGGGTTATATTGTCCTTTGGTCCAGTTGTTGTTTGTTTTGTGGTCTGGCCTCGGTTAAATTGCATAGGCATCTATTAAATATTGCGTTTTTGCACAATATTGCTCACAGTCTATTATTTTCATTTGTGACTTCATCTTAGCATTTAATTGTTATAACATAAACTAGAAAAGGGTTGTTATGAAAACTGAACAGTTTTTACTGTTGATTATCAAGATAAACTGGACGACTGTCTGAATTTGACATGCCTGATAAACTTTCAAAAACATGAACTTGAATCTAAATTGAATCCACCTGTGTTATTGTGTTGGGATACTGGCTGAATCTGCAATCCTTACTAATCATCTTCACATTTATTTGGTTATTATTTTGAGCCGCCTGAGACTAGAAAAACCTTATTTGAGCCTTCCTCAGCCATGCCACACTATGTGTTTGTGTGTAACAGAAAAAAGAGGCAGACTGTCACACTCCACCCCCCACCACACACATACCTCTAGCTACAATAATATTAATGATCCACTCACGGGAGTCTATTACTCATTCAGCCATTACAGCAACTTTCAAATCCCTAGTGCATAAGTCTCACACACAATATCAAGCATCACAACTGAAGAAAATAGTATAAAAGTATTTGGATCAGTATGTACCAATGGGCAATACTTACTAAATGTCAATGAGTCAGGTATAATTTATCACACCTGCCATGATGTTGAAGTCAGGTGTGTCTAGCCCAATTAAAAATACCTTAGCATTAAATTAACTACTCCATGGGGTCAGCCCTAGTCCGCTCATAGGGGGATTTTATGAGGAAAAAAATAAAAGGGGTATCCTACAGGGCTCAATGATTATTCTGAGTTGTATAATGTATGTTGTATAATACCAAACTTTATTGATACAGCACATATCAAAACAAAATGAGAACGTGCTTTACATAGAGAGGAAGTGGCCTGTCAGAGTTGTCTCTCTGATTGAGGCTGTGAATTAGACTAAAACTGAGGTTGCGGGTAAAATTAAGCTTGAAAAACTGATGCACACACATGCGTGCACATAGTGACCAGTGACTAAAACTAATAAAGCTTTTTGTCTCTAAGTCTAAGACTAAATCTAAAGTAAGTGTCAAAGTAACACTGGTCTGAAATAAATTATTGTGCTGGCATTGGTATAAAATATATATTAAACTGTAGAGCTTGAATGTAAAAGCCCAGTCACTCAAGTTTTCCCCTGACTTGTAAGTAAGTAAGAGTAAGGAGGCTAAATCAGGGCTGATCTGATATTGTCTTCTTGTGTTGTTGAAATCAGGCCAAGAGGCATAAGACTTGATTTTTGAGCAGCTCCTCATTTGTTAAAAAAATGGCTAAAAGACTTTTGTAACTTGTTTTTCAAATCAAAAGGCATTGTCAAATATTATTGGGATGTTGCTGGAAAGAAAAAACAGATAAAAGAATGATTTTAGATTTGTTTTCACTTAGCTCCCTCCTCTCTTTACTCACTTTATTTCTGACAGACAAGAGAAATACTGCTAAAATTGGCTTCTTCACTGCATTTAATGGGACATAAATTTGTGTGTCACTCTCATAGCAGTGGAACTGCGTGATATAATCCCAGTGGCATGGCACCAGGTACACACAAAACAACAGGGAGGCAAGGATGGAGCCTTGGGGATCACCACAGACGGCCATAGGGGGAGGAGGCATCACCGGGCGCTACCAGAAAGTTCTGCTTAATAAATAAGATTTGTTCTAATCTGTAGCAGCAACGTTGATGCTGGTGTTTGTTATTTGTGCAGTTTTGGTACTATGAGGCAAACAGGAACCTGACTGAATTTTTATTCTAACATATTAAAAATTATTTACTCTTACTCATTGATAATCATTATATATTTAATATCATGTAAACAATGTTCTCAAACTTTGATAAGTGTTGGCAACAGGAATGTGTCTAAATCCAGAGAGTGGATGCTTGTCTGTGTTCCTAATGCAGGAGAGGGCACACCCCGCTGACAGAGAGCTATCTATGGTATACAAAACAGCACTTTAACCATTAAAAATCTGAGAGGCAAAACATTTAAAGGACTTGATAAAGGCTTACATTTGACCACTGAGCTCCTTAAAGAGCAAAATGAAAAGAAGTGATTGAGCAGGGCTTGGGGCAACAAACTGGGACCACTAAATGGGTTTCTCTGGGTGTTCTACTGCACAGTGACGTGTACATACCCCCTGACTTTAGCATAGCCCTAAACCTTTACAATCTGTCTGAGCAAAGAGTGCTGATCTTCCTGTCTCCTCCTTCAAAGCTCAGCATTAGCTGGGACAGTTAGGCTCGCTAGGGACAACAGAGAATGTGCTTTTGCCTCAAGGGGAGGAACAGAAAAAGGCACAGGAAAAATAATTTTGAGTGATGCCTCCATCTAGCTGACTAATGAACAGTTCAGCCAGGGTCAATCCATTACAGCCAAAAGCATTTAATTATTAATTAAGGCCAATCTATAGGCAGTTAAGGACAAGTGACACTGTATGTTTAATGTGTGATATGGCTGGTGTTGGGGGCTGGTTGAGGCTGCACAGGTACAGTTGCTCTCAGTGTAACTCAGCAAAGCACTGACAAAGGGGGAAAAAGAGAGAGGAGGGAAACTTTGTGATTAATGCTTTTGATGAAAATGTACGTAGGTGGTGTCAGCTTACACATTCAGGTAAAATCACACAATTAAATAACATGTCAATAGATCAAATAGTCTTCGGGTAAGGCTTAGGTTAGGTGGCACTGTGATGTATACTAGCTTCTGAAGTGTGTGTGTGTGTTAAATAGAAAGGGGGGAGGGAAAGAGGGTGGGATGTGATAACGCGGAAACCTGATTTTGTCAAAGACTTTTGTAAATTGCCATATATATATTAGGACTAAGTTCAGGTCATTTACAGTTTTAAAATCAATCAAATGTGTGGAACTGTGAAATCACTGAAATGTTATAGAGACTCAAAGAAAGATGCAGGGGACATGTTTTAACAGATCGGACTGATACAATGTAATTGTAGATGCAGATACACTGTTGTTAATATTGCTGCTTTTGATGTATATTTTCTACAATATTGCAAACACTATATTGAAACATATTGATCAATATTGATTTTATATGGTCAGACTACTATGGTCTACAGCATTCATGAGTCATTATCAGTGTCTTTAGTTATATGACTGTAGGAGTGTTGTGCCTTTTATATATAGAAACAAACAGTGCAGTCATGACAATAGTCCCAGATAAACAAATTTTTTTCTGCAGTATAGGGAATTCAGATCTGTAGTGTTGTGTGTGTGTGTGTGTGTCACTCATGACAGGTCCAACCTCTACAGTAATGTGCATGTGCATATGTGTATTTGCCTGAGGCAGTTGCATAGGGTGAAGGGTTGAGTGAGTGGGGAGCAAAGCCGCCTGAGTGGTTTGCTTCATTAGGAAACAAAATATAAGCTTTCCGGGCCATTAGGACTGACTTTAGATGCAAAAGCACATAAGACGACGACTCACCTCATCAACGATGCATTGCAGTAACTGGAGAGGCTGGAAGAGGAGAGAGACACAGGGAGATGAAAAAAACATGTTAGCCTACATGGAATTTCTTGGCAATAAGGAAAATCAATAGTGTGATAAAAAAGAAAGTATCTACTTAGATTAATCAAATGCAGCGAGCTCAGGCAAAGCCATCCTTCAGCTCCTGAATGTTTTTATTATTCCATAATGGCACCTAATGTAATACCAGCAGTTTAAGCATGATCTAATATTTCACTGCGAAAATGCAATTTGAGTGTTTTGTGAAATGACAGAGCCAACCAAGAGTAACAGACTATAGTGTGGGAGACCTCTATTTCCTTTCCTCCAAATCCACTGCAATAAAACTTACCATTAAAGATCCTTGATTTTTCTGAATCTGTAGGGCAAGACAGGGAAGAAGGAACAAGGCAATATGTAATTAGCGTGTCATAATCAAGATGATGCACTTGGACACATTATGATCACTAGGAGAAAATTATTGCTTTCCTGTTGGCAATTTGTGAGTATGCGTTAACACCATTTACATAATGAAAACACACAAATGTTAATGGCCTTGCTCTCATTTGTGGAGAATGGGGCTAAAAGAGCCACTAATGCTAATTTTCAGAGTAGTGCTTTATTCCTGCCCTCCAGGTTATCTAGATGTGCTGGGATGTAGAAGTAAGTGTAAGTGTTAGAAACAGTATGCACAAGCTTTGTAATGAGTATGCTCAATGTGTCAATTTCACAGGTGCAACATTGACAACCAACAGACCGGGACATGGTAAGCTATCCACATACATGATGACAATAGGCTTTAAGGGGCCATTTTTGGCCTAAAAACAGTGAAAAGTGATTTGATTGTAGATCTTCAAACAAGCAGGAAAAGAAAATCCCTGATAACAAGTGTTTGGAAATCAGAAGGAAATCAAATTGAATATAGTCCATACTTGTTTAGCGTCTGAAGTGTACCTTGGTCATGAGTAAATATGCATAATACGCGCTAGATCTTTCAGTTTTGAAGATCTAGACACTGCCTCTGAGACACTCTCTTAAAATGTATGACAGTACAGCAGTGAATCAACAGAAAGCAATTAGTTTTCCTATTTAAAATCCCCAGGACTGAATTCATCAGGACAATTTGTTTTAATTTCTCAAAACCCAAATTTATAGCGTCACCATATAGACTAAATGATATAAGGCCTGAAACTTGGGCTCAGCTAAATGTCTAATAACGTTTTCGTAAATAAATTGCTCATTTCTCCAGGTCTTTTGACAGTGCATTAGAGCACTTATTGATTCACTCAATTAAATACAGGTTTTCACACACTGCAACTACCAAGAGACTCCTAAACTGCCTCTATATCCAGTTTTGCCTGATTCAGACACATTAAAGGCAACTATGGAAAACTAATTTGTTCAGAAATAATTACTAGGACAAAATTGCGTGGTGCTCCAGGGGTTGAAATTGGATAGTGGGAGACTAACTTATTCAAGCATAATTGAGCACTTATTCTTCTTGTACTAGGTAACTTGACCACAAACAGTATCAAAAGGAGAGGCTTAATAATCCCTCCCTATCTTTCCCTCTTAACCGAGCCTCTCATCACTGCGGGCTGATTATCTGGCAGACACATCATTATCTGCGTGTTCGTCCTGAGGGTAAACACTGTTTAATATCACATTTATATTTAAAAAAGACTGATGAATGGATGATGAGTGATACGTTTTCTTTTTCTTCTGATACCTGACCTATGAATAACAACCAAACCGATGTTTGACAAGCAGGACCCGTGTTCATCACTGTTTGTGTGTAGTCTGTGAAGGACTGTATTTGTGAGTATACACAACTGTGCGTGTGCATCACTAAGTGACAATCGTAGTTCGTTGTTCCTCTGAGGAGGTGAGCTCTGGTACAAGCCACACTAGTGTCTTTGTGACAGTCTGTGAGCCACATCAACCTTTATCTGTTATCTGAAAATATAAGAAGCTGAAAATTTTAATTTTTAGATATCAAAGGATTCCTGTTCCTTTTAAGAGCAACTCAATAAACACAAGATCAGATGGCTGTTTCCCTACTTAAGGATTTCAAAGCTATTTCTTCAAGGGTAAGGAATCATAAAACTCTCACAATCCTCTCTCTCTTTTGTCAAAACCATCAATTTCAACAAAGGTTTAAAAGCCACAATTTGGATATGAGCAAGGGCAGTCCAACTCTGGCACCACAAGGATATCTCAGTAAGAAGAGGAATAATAGTGAAGAGGTTCTTTTCTTGGGTCTTTTCTTAATTGTTTTGTTAACAACAACTAAGCTACTCTGTTAGCCTGAGATGTACAAGTCTGAAATTGTTCACTGTACAAATCATCCAGCAACTGGAGCTCCTCTCTGAATTCCTCCAAACTGACATCCTGTTATCATTAGCCGAAAGCCTCAGCACCGCTAATCTTAGACTCACAGAGGAATTCAGGGATTTCATTTTAGATTTGCACCACCTGTTTGATCAGTGACAGAGAAACCTCACCTTAAAGTACTGTATGTTTAATGTCATGAATCATCAACATCTGCAAAGGAAAGGCAAATACAGCCTCATGCAGACATTAGCGTTATTTAAAACTGCGTGGTTGATAATTAGAAATAAGTATTTTTCCATTGTCACTTCAGCACTTCAGCCTGAGAATGAGGCTTAATGCACTGAAATATGACTTTAACCCATTGGTTAAAGGAAAACATTTTCGTTTGGGGCTGATGTAGGATGCTGAAAAATTACAGTAAACATTGTACACAGGCCTACAATACCATTTCCCTGCTTTCCCATTAGAGAGAAAAAAAACAAAGCAACAGAGGGAAAAAGCATCTATACTGTTTTTGATGGATGCAGTGGTGTGTACTGGAAGCTCCTGAAACATACACACACAAAAAACTGACATGATATTTCATCCAGAAATTCATTCAAATTTGAGAAAATGTGACAAAATAAAAGAGAAACAAAAACAACCATAGAGGGGAAACAAAAAGACAACAAATCAATCAGAAGCAATAGTGCTGGCGGCTGTATACACATCACATCAGGTCTGGTGTCTTCAAAGACTTTCAGAGCGAGCCGTGCAAAAACTCCATTAACTCCTGACAAAGGACGCAAATGAATCCCGACATGTGGTGAAGTGGAATTAAAGAGACCATCTCTAATCATGACAAACATGAGGTGATGACTCCACTGTGAGCGCACACACACGCGCGCACACAACAAAAAAAAATGGGAGATAATGCTTCAACTAAACATCCAGAAATGAAAGCAACTGGCAAACACACATGTAAGGGGTGAACAAAAGACCCTCCAAACAAAGCTAAAATGGGCTTTTCAAAAGTGCAAATCATGAGCGGCTCAAAGCCAGATTCAACTTTAACAACTTCCTGTATCTTCCACTGGTCTGAAGCAGAAGCTCAGAGGGCCCCCGATTCTCTTCCAATCCCTCCAATCTCTCTCCAACTTCAGTCTGCACTAAAATGTTCTCTGTGAAGTGTAGCAGGGGGTTTTGCACAGACAGCTGTGCCAGCGTCTGCAAAAATGACAGCTTAGGCCCGAGGACTTTGGCTGGCTGCGCCTGACGAGCTGGATCCGAGCGCTCGCGCCACACTGCTCTGCTACAGCCTGCAGGTGAACTGTCTGCAGTGCCATATGGAGTTAGGGGAAAATTAACACTGAGATGAGGAACGCTGCGTGACAGTGGAGAGCCTAAACTATTAACTGAGAGGTGTTTCTTATATTTTGTCTACTTCGTTTATATCAATGAGGGGAGATTAAGCTACCATTCATTTGCAAAAATACATCAACAATTAACATGATAATTGCAGCATTGAATGAAAGAAGAAGCAGCACTCTGAAGCCAGACGTGCCCTGGGCTGCAGTCACACCTACGACACACAGATTCATCACTCAGTGAGATAAACACCAAAAACACACATTTAATCCCTTTCACAATGGTTGCATGTGCTTTTCATCACGGTTTATAAATTAATGATCAATACAAAAAATACGTTATTAGCTATATCACGACTGCAGTCTGTCTCACAGATGGCCGCTCACCATGAAAATACAAAGCTAGGTGCCCAATTAATAACTCTTATAAAAATGCATTTTGTTTTTTTCGTAGCCCATGATAGATAACATTAACAACATCTTCAAACAGAGGTAACTGACAATAACATCCAAAACAACCATGGCCTAAACCAAATCTCTAAGCAGTCTCAAATATCATCCCACTCCAACGTTTAGTAAACTGGTCCAGTGTGTCCCAGGAAGGATCGTTGCCAAATAGTAGGGAAGCAGTCACTTAGGCAGTCCCTGGGCAGATAGTGCAGTGGTTACATCACACTCTGCTTCTTTAATCAACCATGATGAAGTTTCATTTAACTGACGGCACGGTCCAAGTGTTGCATACATTAAGCACGCAGGGAAACTGAACAAAAGATGATCCAGTGAGCCAAAATGCAGAACACTGTCAAGGCTTTTTCTTTTATCCTTGCCAATCAAACTGTTCGTAAAACGAGAAGCCAAAGCACGTATCCATGACCTGCAGAAGATCTTTTAAAAATACAACTTTTCTATAACAAATTTCAAATAACCAATCTCAACACAGTTCTAACGAGGAACTCTTCAATAGATAAAAGCTGCTCCTTCACATTTGCTGAAGGCGGGCGGCCAGGAGGTAACCTGAGGTAACCAGATTTAGATTGCTCAGCTTGGGATTAGTGAGATAAACCCATCTTAAAAAGGCTAATTAAGACTTGATGGGATTGGGAAGTCACTTCTGTGGTCGGCAATTACATTTGAGCGGGATTTTAACTTAGAGTAATGAGGGGAGAAAAATGAACCCAAACAGTGGATTTACACATTTAAAGCTGTATCAATACTGGACGAATAATTTAGAAAACAATACAGATGACAGAAAATTTCATTCTTTAGGGTCTCATTCAAGGCTTTGAATCATTATAAGTGTCTCATGTAATGGAGTAAAAAAAATTTAAAATATTATACACATTTTGAACTTGCAAATTATTTATTTGAAATAATTTGAATATTTGGATGTTAAACACATATTAAATATTCTTAAATTAAACAAATCTGCTTCTTTCAAATTATCTAGTTATTTTTAGGTGGAAATGAATGAAAAATGCAAGACTGTTACAAAACTAAATATAAACAGTAAAAGTAACTCACCTGTGGGTAGGGGAACATGCCAAGAGCCAACTGTGTAAAGAAGAGAGTAACATTAAGGGCTATAGGATATTCTCAGATTCTTCTTGAGACATTTGAAATAAGTCAGTACTTATGGCTTTGGGAATATCTGTAAACACCTGATCAAGGCAATGTGATCCAGTCAAACAGCCCTTCCATTATATGAACATCTGTGACGTTTATAATAGGTGATTTAAATAACTATTGTAGTTTGTGGCTATTATTCAAAGACTTCCTGTGATATAGATACTGTGTGATTGTGTGAGTGTGTGTGTGTGTGTGTTTGTGTTTGTACAGCATATATCCAGTCCATGATAGCAACACAAGAAACAATGATCTTAAAAGGGGACCTCAGAGATGAGTCAACCATCCTCTGACTGATCAAATCCATTGCAAAGGTAGATTTTCTTGTGCAGCAGCAGAATTGGACTCCATTATTCATCTTTATCATAATGTATCCACCGTTTGTAAATATGTGCACACGCACTAATGTATACATGCCTTCCTGTTCGCAGTGTCCCAGTGATTTGAGATTCAAGTGTAGACACAGAGGGGAAATGCTGCTAAAGCCACGGGAGCGTGCAGAACTTGAGACTTTCATGTCTTTGAGGTAAGCTCAGTAACCACCTGCTGATAACACTTCCTCATCAAACAACATCAGCTATTAGTTAATAACCCCCCCACCATTACCACCTGCAGAGAACAGAATAGAGGGATAAAGAGAAGGGCAGGATTGTGGGACGGTTGTATGTAATGTGTGTATGTGTGTTATTTTGGCTGAGGGGGTTGGGTGACAGTTCCCCCTGACATTTGGTAATTCACTTGGGGTGGGCATTTTTCATCTCGGTCAAGGGCAGCTTATTGGCAACATTACGTTATTAAAACGTCAAAATGCTCACGGACTTTCCTTGAACATAAATAGACCAACTGGTAGGCTAAAGATCAATCCAAATTGAGTGGGACTGTGAGTGCTTTCATTTAGCTTAATGCACACATCCAGAGAGAGAAAGAAGAAGTGCAGGGCCAGAGGGGCCGCCGCCATAAACTCCCTCTTTATCACACAAAGATCAAGTCGATAGTTTTGACATAGCTACATCCCTGTAAGCTCATCTATTTTTGTTATAATTGTAATGATATTAAACATTATTGACAAACAAAGGTGAGACTGGTGCCCAAATCATTTGTTATACTGCACAGAGAGAGAGAGAGGGAGGGAGAGAGAGAGCCAGAGAGAGAGGGAGAGAGAGAGCGAGCTGTGGACAGACACAGATGGAGAATCAATAACGTCAGTGGGAGGACAAGAGACCAGGGAAGTGTTACACTGAAATTAAAATGTTATTTGAAAACGCAGGGTGTCAGTCAAGCACTCAATCAACTCTATTGGGAGAGATGAACAGAGATACGGATGCACACACGCACGTGCATGCACACACCCACGTACGCGTACGAATCCTGTTCAGAGCATCAGCCACAAATACAGCACAATCTATTCAGTTTCAATAGTAACACACACAGCCTGAAAGCATTTGCACACTGTCGCACCTCCATGAAAGAGATTCCTACACTCCAGACATCTGCGTGGATTCCATACTGTTCTCCTGATATCCTTTCCGGCTGTGGAGCAAAAACACAGGCTGCAAGGTCAAACTTACTCTGTGATTCCTGCGCTGCTTCATATCCTCATCTGTGCAAATTTAAAATGACTGGACACGAGGCTGAACTCACCGCCATGTACGCGTTAGTTCCCACATATGTTTTGGCAATGGAATTCACCAACTGCAAATGAAATAAGTAAACAGTGGATCAGTAAAAAATTAAAAAGCATATGAAAATTAATTCTAACTATTCAGCTGACCACAATAAGGCACCTTAACTACAATTAATTAAGTTTTTGTAGCAATTATTTTACTGTTCTATACTAGGAAATACAAGCTAACAGCTAACTTACATTATCTAAATCTATTGACATGTCAGGTTTGGTATTTTGGGCCACGCTCAGCCCTCACACAAGGGACCACGAGTAAGACAAGGAGACATTAGTGAGTCTGTGTGTGTGTGGATACAATGGCACATGCCATCAATGACAGGACTGTGATAATGAGTGTCTGTTCCCTTATGGCTGTGTGGGGGGTTTTTTTTTTTTTGGAGCATGCCCTACAATTTGACAGGGGGGAGGGAGCATGGTGTGTATGTGTGACAGGGAGATAAACAGAAAAATAGAGTTCAAAAGACAGAGGACGAGTCAACGCTGCTAGTGTAACACATACAGGGTGTAAAATATCACCTTGGAGCTTCCAGGGAAGTGGAGGTTAAAAATGAATAACAATTTGCAACAGAAAGGATGGTGTGTGTGTGTGTGTTGAAAAGGGAGACAGAGTCCTCAGGGTTGATGTTTTAGGGAACGCTGAAGGTCTGTCCCTGATGATTACATTATAAACACACACAAACACACACAAACACACACACACACACAATGACTGGGCTATTGTCTGCCCCCCACGCTTTCCCCACATCTACTGAATACATATCAATGAGGCTTTGCCGTTGTGTGTATGTGTGTGTGTGTGTGTGTCATAATTATAACAAGTGATTTTTTTTTTTTTGAGGCTGCAGAACAATTGAGGTGGGGGGAGGAGTTAATGTGAGAGGAAGACCCCTGGGACGGCGCTGATGTTTTGAGCTGAAAATGAATGCTGTGATTGACAGGTTGACCATATGCACACAGATCTGTGCAAACACACTGCACAAGACTGTGGTGATGCAGCTATAGACAATGGCTTTTCTTATTCTCTCCTCCAACCTCTCCCTCTCGCTCATACAAACAAATCAGTGTACCTGTGTGCTGACACCAAAGTCACAGAGCTTGACTTGTCCCCGGGTGTTCACCAGCATATTGGACGGCTTGACATCTGCGGAGACAAACTGCTTGAGAGAACTGCAACTTCAGCACTCTGTGGCTTGTCTTTATCAACTCGGCTCTTTTTTTAGTAAACACACAGGCCGCGCTCTCAGTTACTCACCTCTGTGAAGTATCTTCAGGCTCCACAGATATGTCAGGCCTTTGACTACCTGGATACACCAAGGAGAGAAAAAATATATTCATTTGGACATGATTCAAGGCTTAACCTGCACATGTTTGGGAGTTATTAATTATTGTGGAGTGGCTATGGAGTGAGAGCTGTGGTGCTACTGCGGACAACAAAGGTCTAATGCATACACTGGAGTGATGTGACTCGTCTGTACTGCAGTTCATAGTTTTAACCACAGAACATCCAGGGGGTGTGTCACTCTGATGACCTCACTGTTTCACCTCTCCTTCTGACTTCCTCAGATTGTGACCACGGTTCATACCTGAGGGGGATGCCCTTCTCTTTAGCAACAACTGCTCCAACTCACTCAACCCAGGTGAAGGGGAACACAGCCCCAGAAAGAGGGATTCAGCTGTTAATGACTCTCAATAATGTGAAATAGGGATCCTAAAACTGAGTGCAGTATTGGTGCATCAGCAAGTGCAGGCTTTTTAATCACACCGAGGTGGCCAAGGGGGTGAGGTTGGACATCAACACCCTAAATTTGCTAGTTAACCTTCATTCGTGTCCTCGGGTATAGTCACAAACTAAATGATAAGACTGCAGACACAAGATACCAAGACCATGTTTCTTTACAGCTGATTTGTCTCTTTCTACAAAAACGAGTCAGGAGTGAGTAATTAGAGAGGACCTTGAGACACTGCCACTTTGCATTGTAAGAAATTGACTCAGTTTGTTATGGCAGGAAGTGGAGACACCTCCTTGCTGGCTCTCCTTGGATATGTTACATATACAGCTGACTGGAAGGAGACACCACAGAGAGATACAGTGGCAGCAACAAATCGTGTATTGTTGGTTGCATTTCTATGACTCCACCCTCGTGGCTAGAAGCACAAAGGAACCACATAATCATTATATTTTTGTTTAAATATTACTCATTTCCCAGTGTGTATTGGTGCTGTGCGGTGATTTTTTTTTCATTTATTGGATGTGAGAGTTGATTGTAGCCCCTAGGCTCCTGTCATCCCTCTCTGATGCATGCCAACCTCTGAGATAAATTAAGGAAGCACAAAAGCTCTCTGAAGTCCTGCTGCCTCAAAAGGTGGTGGTGTGAGTGCAGCAACTGCAGTGTGCAGCTCCGCTCACACCCTCCTGGGTGCTTTTCCTTCTGTGATAATTAACAACTGTGACAGTGGAAAGGAGGGAAAGCTGTGAATTGGAATTAACACTGACTAAATAGCTGTCATTGTTTGATTACGGACAAAGTTAAAGGGGGGGAGAAAGAAAAAGAAGAGGTGGAGATGGGAAGGATAATGAGTGTGGAAAAGAGACATGTATTTATCACCATCAAGGCCATTTCTATCAAAATGCTAGTTTTAACTGAGAGTAGAGAGGGAGGGAGAAAGGGAGAGAGGGGAGGAAAAGGGGAAAACAACGCTGACTTTGTCCGTCACTTCACCAACAGAAGCTAATTGAAAAATTCACACCTGTGGGTCTCTTTTCTTTTATTTCATTAATAAAATTTGTTTTTTTTCCTCAGATCTTTTCTGTATCTAACTAACAAATAACAGGTCAAACTGAAAACTGTGGAAAAAACTGGACAATCACACTCAAATACACTCTGATAGCGTTTCAAAACAAACCCCAAACCGAGCCTCTCCATTCACATGCTTCTCCTCAGTGATCACACCTTTACTGGGGCGATATTGAGGAGCTCGTGAAAACTTACAGCCACCGCGATCCTCCCCAGCACGTGCTCAGGAATTCTTTTGTACACGTCCAGAGAACCACCTGCGAAAGAGACATTATTCACTGAGGCAGTGATATTGTATGACTTGTATTGTATTCTGTATAGTTTCTTAACTTATCTCCTGACGACCTTTTTGGTCCCAAGTGAGGGAACCAATCAAAATGAGGATTGTAATAATTCCACTTTCTTTCACTTAAATTGCATTTGTTTGACACTTTCTCCTCTAGTTAAAAAAGACATTGATGTTTGATGATGTTTACAAAATACTCAGGCACAACTGAAAATGACTGATCGAAGAAAAGTTTCACGGAGTAAAGAGTGCCGAGAGGTTAGACAGACTTTGCTGACAAGCTGGTAAGATGTGTGAAACGGGGAGCCACTGCATTAACACACACGAGCACACACACACACCCAAAAACATAGACAGTCCCCCATCTCACACCAGTCCAGACACACACATACAAACGCACCTACAAATGCACTTAAGTCAAGATTTATCACACCCTTGTAGCTTTTAGCACACAGGCATGCTAAGCAGCTCACAGCGATAAGACGCCCTCCTGATCTGCAGAAGTGTAAATGGATGCACGGAAGAGAGACTGAGCACGGTTCCCCAAAGCCTCTTCTACACAGCCGTGGCAGGCAAAGAAAGAGCATTTGATCGACAGACTTCAGCCACGGAGACACTCACCGTCCATAAATTCTGTGCATATGGATATCCTGTTCTCCACAAAAAAGGCACTGAAGAAGGTGATGATGTACGGTGAATCACACTGCAACCAAAACAAGAGGTATGATCATTAAAGCAGGTGAACATATTTGAACATATTTCAAGTGAAATAAAGAAGAACCTGCTTACATGGTCCTCATTATGAATTTGAACGAAAAGGGATCATGTGACATTGAGGGCAAAAGTGCATCAACAGCACTGAACTGTGCAGAATTTTAAGTTCCTCATGAACCCTTACGCTTCAGTGATTGTAATCAAAGCTCAAAAGCATCACTCAGGAACATTAATTTGATTTAATTTCACACACACTACATGGAATGAGGGCTAGGTGTGCAAAATGGGAATTTGATCTTTAAAGTCACATGTGAGTCCATGTACCGCTGGATCCTTGGCTCACATAGTGAGACCAGAGGCGATAAATGACACTTCATTAGCTATGAATGGCGGTTTAAAAACAACACAGACATGAGGGGCATTTAACTGAGAAATTGTTTGGGAAAAGAGGAACAGATGAAAAGAGTTAAAACTAACCTTGTAGAGAATTTCTAATTCCGACATGATCTGTTTCTGTAATTCCACTGTGATATCCAGGGGAATCACCTGTAATTGAACATGCAGGAGAAGGTACAACCTTTAAAAAACACAACATTAGCAAGTTCTGTTGATGTTCTGATGGAGCGGACTCGGCTGAAGGTCAGTTATCAAACAGCACTATCACCAATATAGAAGCTGTTCTTACCTTGACAGCTAAAACCCGCTTGCCAAGAAGATGGTAAGCTCTAGAGGAACAAAACAGAAGATATGAAACTAAACTGAAGAGGAAGGCAACGGTTAACTGTGATCTGAAACTTGTTTTCTTCCATCAGAGGAGCTCGTCATTGCACATCAGATTTTTCCTTTCAAGATGTGATCCAGTATGGTAATGAGTTAATATTATATATAGTATTGATCACTTCTAATGTATATAAACATGGTGATGGAAGTTCAGCTGATGTGTAATGGAAGGACACCCATGAAAATGAAATGAAAGCTCCACAGTTCTCCCACCTTTCTGAGCAATTGTAGAGTCAGCATGACAAAATGCCTCTGTCATTTCTGTTAAAGGTCAGAGGTCACCACCCAAAACCAGATCCTGTCAGCCCTATCGCGCGCTGTTCCAGACAGAGTTTTGAGTTGCAAGTAAAGCAGCAGTCACAGACCGTCCCCGTAATGATTTAATTATCAAACTCCTTAACGCCAAACATCGGCTTTAGTTACAGCCCTTGAAGGTTAGTTTACGGCACCAGTGACAATACCTCAGGACATCTCAACATACAATCCTCAAGGACGAATACTGTTCAACAGCTGTCAGGTGATGAGGCAGGGGCAGAGTACGTCACGCCGTCTGGTTAGCTTGCAAGCAGGCTTAGTAAATGTGATACCTGGCTACTCACCTGTCAGTGGGTCTTCCAGAGAGAATGTGTATGCTGCAAGGTGTGATTAATGTGTCTTAGATTGGAGTATCACATTGCTGTTCGGCCAGACACCTCAAAACTGGCCCGGGCCTTTAATTAAGGACACCTATTAGAGCCATGTCAGGTATTAACCCATGGTTAGAACAAACACTGGTCTTTGACTGTATCCACGCTGTATGTGAGCTGCAGTTTAGACATTTTGCCCACAGTTTCAGCACTGTTAAATCAAAAACAACAAAGACTTTTACTGAAAGACCTAGTTTAAAAAAATATTAATATAAAAATATTGACTTTTCAAGCTGTCCAGAGAATCCACTGTAATCATACATATTCAACTGATCATGTGTCTCATTGTTTGTGCCAAGTTCTCAATTAATAACTGTTTTCATAATTTCTTTTAATTTAATCTTACATTAGCAGGCTCTCGGTAGTTGAAATAGAAATTATGTCCAACTTTAAAAATGTTTCATGACACATGACTAGCTTTGATAGCAGTGCTAGCAATGACAAGCCATCAGGTAGGCTCTAAGTTTTCAGTGTTTGTTCAATTTGAACAAAGCATAAGCCTTCTCCTGACTTAACTGGACCTTGTTATTTCTCTTTGCCCCAAAGTGTTCTTGATCCTAAGTGTCATCTTTTCTTAAAAAGAGCTCTTCACACATAAGGCTGACGGCCTTGTTTCCATTTTGATGCCTAGCTCTTCCTTTAAGCTACAATCAATATCAGTTAAGCATGACTGCTGCCTTTTAATTAAGTTGAAGATGTTAATTGAGGCACGATCGCAGGGGTAGACATGTTAAATACTGACTGGGCAGGTTGTGTGTGTAAGGCAGTCTGAAAAGAGATTAAACAAAGTCTTCACCGTGCTGAACAACGTGTAGTTCTCAATGAGAAAGTCTGGAGATGATGAAAGACATGCCAGCCCATGGCTTAACACAGCTGACAATTACTTCATAAGTGTAGCTTTGTGTACCTGAGGAAACCACGTGCACAAGTTTCATCTGAGTGTTTCTGTGCATGTAATTCTTGTCTATGCACCGCGTCTCTATGCAATGTCTCACATCTGTTTATCAAAGGTAATGCTCTTAAATATGTTTTCCGTCGACAGAACAGCAACTTTTAACACAGCAGATTATTAGATATTTTCACTAATAACAATTACATTTTATACAATTATAATTAATACTATATGGCAAAACTGTATATCCATGTTAGATATACTATGGTTGAACTCCTAAAGTTTAAAAAAACATGTTTTAAGGGCACATTTAAAGCTGGAGAGACGGTGTGACTACTGCTTGGTTAAAGCTTAATTCTCAGACTGTCCTTGACCACCTCAGGGCCGAGCATCCCTGTATGAGTTACAGTGACAGGCTTGTGACAGCGGGAGACATGGGGACAAGGTTACATAGCCACCCCCCGCCACTTCCCCCTGATCTGACCCCAGTAAACGTGCCCCATTGCCTGGATCTTATTTACACTCCAGCTCGCTCTGTAATAAAAGCTCCATCATGCAGTATTCATAGGGCCTCTCTCTGTCTCTGAAGTTGGGGCTGTGGGTTACAGAGACTGGCCTGCTGGATCAGGGCTAACGTGGTACTTTTACACTGCCACATGGATGACGGGCTGCCTTTCTCTCCTCCTGGCTCTCTCACCTGATATGGCTAAAATGGGTCTCCTGACTGACACACACAGACGGTAACCTAAACACACACACTCACAGGCAAACATGCATGTACACACAAATGCACACAAACAGGTTTGCTAAATATCCACCTCATCAGAAACAGGACATCTCTCAAAAGTCAACGTTGAAAAGTTTGTTTTGTTTGTATTTTATCATGCTAAGAAAGTGAACATCATGACTGGACTTGGGCATTGTTTTTGAGGGTAGGCCTCTTGTGGCTGAGACAGAAATTGCAGCAGCACAACTGTTGTTGATTTGCTGTAAAACTGCCCTGCTCTTCTCCAAGTTCAGTCAAGCAGCACTTTCACTGGAATGGTTTCCAGGTTAGCAGCTATGTAGCACTATGCTCACTTTCATGAACAGAGGAATAAAAAGTATTGTTGTCAATTTGTATTTTAAAAGGGTGCCCTTTGGTATCTGCTCACTGACAGACCAGTTTTACACACAACACATTGAACAACCTTCGCGAAAGGAAAGTAACAGCTGCCTACCTGCCATATACCTTATACCTACCTGCCTTCACTCTTTTGAATTTACGAGGCACTGTTACGCCATAAGTGAGCTGCAATCCCATTTATTTGGTCCTACACACAATCTGAAAACACCTAGACACAAGATAGTGGGTTACCACCGATTAACCGAAGAGGTTTGGCCCCTCAATTTACAGTCTAATCAATGAGGTGAGAAAACAAAATCAATGGAGAAAATGGGCTGCGAGACTGAAGGGACAGCTGTAGGTGTCTACATATGTAGATGTCACCACAGTCACAGCCAGGCAAATGCTCGTTTTAATTGTGCTTCTGGATCCATGAGTCACGAAAATAACCTGCGTGTCCTTGTTATTGTATTTATAAGCCATAGAGTCCGTTAGATTGGTGGACAAGATGGACCTCTGAGAGAGTGTGTAATAAAAAACAAAGGCCGACATTGATGGATGGCTAGGTCAGCATGTGGCTATGGAGAGCTGAGGTGTTGGTAACATCCAATTGAGTCTAAATGGCTCTGGGTCATAAATGGGCTAAGAGGTTAAAAGGTGGGGAGTGGTAGCGCTATTCACATGTGATAAGCCTAATATAAGCTGGACCAAAGGGTAGAGGCTGAAAAGGACAGAGAATTGGTTTCTAAGCTAGAAACCTGTCCAGGTCCTCAGTCTCTGTACATACGGTATGTTTTATTAAAAATGATTAATTTCCTATTTAATACAGCAAAATTTGTTTGGTACAACTGATCAATATAACTAAAGCATTCATTTTGTTAAATTTGTTTTACCAAAGAGTT
The DNA here is from genome assembly GCA_008933995.1 of Datnioides undecimradiatus. NCBI lineage: Eukaryota > Metazoa > Chordata > Actinopteri > Lobotiformes > Datnioididae > Datnioides > Datnioides undecimradiatus. The sequence goes on along the minus strand of WARS01000047.1, from coordinate 704,714 downwards.
TTCTCAACAGATGGAGTAAATGATGGAGTAAAACTGCCTGGCCAAAACAAGAAAGCACATGTGCCCAAGGGTTTGACTATATATGTGGCAAATAATCCTGAATGTATTAATTATTTACAGTTGCATGTTTTGTCAAATGTTCATACTAAAAGTTGTCAAAAGACAAAGTAAAAGGGCAAGGCACATCAGAGAACCATGACGTGTCGAAACACTTGTTTCCTAGGCAAACCTGGAGGCTTTTATCAATTATTGCATCAGGATTAGCCGTGGCTATGTTAACCTTCTTCAGTCTAGATGGCATGCTCAATGCGTTCTACAGGCATCACCTGACACGACGCTATGCTAAGCTTCTGTACCTGATGTTCATCTGATATGATTTTAGTCTAGCAGATTTTACGTTGCCTTGACCAAATATCTCAGTAATTACTTTGTAGGGTACAATTTTAAAAAAATGGCCAGAGCATCAGAAACGTAATCAAAGTTGTAATAAGGAAGTTTTTGTCTCTCTTTTGTTTCTTACCGAGAAGAGGACTTTGTATAAGTTTTAATAAGTTAAATGAAACTTATGAAAGTGGAAAATCCAAACAAACCGAATACACAGTAACAACAAGGAAAGATATTAAAGGTACTAAATATTTGGATCTTTTCTAGCTGTGACAAAATAATTTAAATTAAATAAACAGGGAAGCAATTAACAGTTACTGATGAAAATGTCTAGGTGCTGAAGTCAAGGCCACCAACACAATTAACACCAATTTTGTTACAAATTCACAAATTTTGAGTTTCCTCTTGCTCTAATAGCTGGTTATATACAGACGGTGAGTGCAGAACACTGGCATATACGATGCCTTTTCTGTTTAATATATATAAAAAACATTACAGATTCCATGAATTTATTTTTTTACGGTAAAAGGTTGATTATTGCAGTTGTTCTTTTCGTCGGGCATGTCACTCTAGGTTGACATATTCACACACTGCATTAACCGTGGGGCTGTCTGTCATTCAGACAGGTGGGTTTTGGTGTAGTTGGTGAGCTTTTGTGCTTGTCAAAAGTTCAGTGCAAAAACCCAGGTCGAAATCACACAATTTAAGTAACTATGTATTATTAATTAAATGCTCAAGATACTTGATGGACCTCAGCAGATACAGAAATGCCGTCAACTGAGTATTATGTGACTTTGTTTCATTGTCAGTGTAATTTGTCTAAATCTATAAAGGCACTATAGATAACGTCTAATGTGAAGTCTCTTTGTGTCAGCTGGATTCACTCTGTCTGATACATTAGGAGTTCAACAAACTGGGAAAACTGTTTGGAAACGCTGCCCCTACAAATTAAGAGTCAACTGACGTGATTGTGGCATATGGTGAAGATGCCCTGTGGATATCTCAATACACAAAACAAACTGGGAATAGTATGGAACTGGGACACTGGGGCAAGTGTCCCAATTGCAATTGGGCATTGTCCCAATTCCCAACTACATGCTAATTGCATAAAACTACTAATGTGTCCAGTAAATAGTGCTTTCAAGTTAAATATACAACATGTTAAGCAAAATGGTTTTCCAGAAATGCAATAGTTATATTTTGTTTTGATATCTCACTCAATTACTCCCCCCCCCCACTGCATTGTGAAAGAACAAACCCCTGTTCAAGGCAAGTCATAGGACTAAAGGCACGAGTGCATTTGATAACATCAGTTTACCGAGACTCGTGGTAGACGTGAGCCGTCGTTAATGACATTTGTTTCGACTAACGTGCAGCCATGTCATGTCTAATTTCCTGCAGCCTGATGCCTTCTTTGAACGTATTGTGTCACAGCATCAACACAGTAGGTATTCCAACCTTAACGTTTGTGTGCAGTATGAATTTGGGACACAGCATATGGGACACAGACATGCTCAAAAGGCTGCATCTTAAAGCTGTCAAAAACAATGTGTGGGCTCTGGTGCTAAACTAACTGTAATATATCTGAAATAAAATGGACATGAAATTAAACAATCTACACCGAAACAGTGTAAAAACACAAGCTGTTTTTTTTATCTTCTCTGTCCAACCATAAAAATTTCAGCACCAAAGCATATGGATTTTTCTCTGGGCTAAATTGACTGAGAAGTTGTTGGGCTTGCAATATTGGCCTTCTGCAGTGCAGTGTAACCATTTCAAGTGCCAAACTTATCAGCAGTCTTATTCTCCCACAACTATGAGAGATTGGCCCTTAATGAAACTATCTCAAAGTCATAAAACGGTAAAAGGTGGATGGAAAGAAGGCGGCGAAAATAAACAAGACGGTCTTGTGGATCTGCTGGATAGGAAATTTACTGGGTTTGCTTGGGACCGTGTGCGGCAGACCACTCCGTCAAGTCAAGGTTAGCCTGAGCAGTGATCAATACTTCAATCTCAATAAAACAGCTCAATAGCTAAGGATTGATGGGAAGGAAGAAACACAAAGTGGGGAAAAGAAGGATAGAAGCAGCAACACAAATGCCAACCTTGTCAGAACGTTAGAGGGACAGTAATACATTTGTCTAGCCAGAGAGGATGGAGCACTTCTATCGTGGCAGGCAATGTGCTGTGCTATAGACAGATTAAGTCAATTGCTGTCATACCTTACAGCCCCAAATCAATATCATATATGTTTGCAGCCTTCAAAGCAGAATAAATAAATGCAGGTATAGACACAAACCAGCCTGATAGATGTCACACCAAACACTGAGAGATAAATTGACAGAAGAAGGAAAGGAGGAGGGGTGCTGAACAGCAAAGTACCTTTCAAAGATCCCCACTGAGTGAGGTGTTCGTCAAAAAAAAAAAAAAAAAAAAATGAGCAGGAAAAATATGAAAAGTCAAGAATCGTATTACACATCAGTCTTAAACTGGCCACTAATTGAGACATTCTTCCTGAATACTTAACACTGTATGGAGGCATCTCCGCAGTGTCACTATCAGTTATTGTGCTGTGGCCTTGGTAATGTGTGAGCCTCAATGTGAGAGCCAGCAAACACTTACTTGTAAACTGTGCCTCCGTTTCCATGGCCAAGCTGCTCTTGATAGTGGATATCTTGGGCATTTATCTGCAGAGCCACAAACACACACAGGTACACAATAATGGTGCTTAGATAATATAACATGAGAAGACATGCAACCAGTGGATGAGCTGTGTAACTACAAAGGAGAGGGAGAGAGAGAGAGTGAGCAAAAAAAAGGGGGGGTGGGGTGGACAACATTGTCACTGGAGGCTATAAACAAGACGAGCATTCAGGTCACTCCAAGTTCAGCAACATAAGGAGAGAAAGCAGAGGGACAGAAGGAGGAGAAGAGGAGATCAATACAACATTTGCTGTCCAATTTATAAAAGGACATTGTGCTTGGGTGAGTGGGGGAGTGACTGATGTAGAGTTTAGTGACAATTTGTTTGCTGTTGTCGTTCCACTCTACATTGATAAAAAAAAAAGAAAAAGAAAAAAGTGTCAGATGCGAGTGATATCGCGTAGCCCACACCAACGTGACTGGTCTAAAGAAACGCCTCCTGCCCTCGTCGAACAAAAACAATCCAAAACTGAACTAAGGGGAGCACTAGCTCAACTTCTCAGGGCTGAAGAAGATATCCTAAAGGTGAAGAAAGGTAATGGCAGATGATATTGTGTGGTTAATTATTATTTTTTTTACCTTGACATAGTGACTGCTGCGATACAAAACTCTACAAATGAACATTCATATTATATATTCATAATTTTTACAGAGACTTATAAAATATAAAGAACATTTAAAGAAAAACGAAAAACATTGGGTTTTTTTTACCCAAATGGACAATTTACAATGTCACTGAATTACTCTCTAACTGATTGTTTCCTCAATCCATGTAGGTTGCATGGTGGTTAACGATGCTCTGCCAATAAGCCAGTTTGTCTGGACATATGCCTGTTGGTGCTGTGGCCAATATATAATCAATGTGGGGCTGCAAAGACTAATTCTGTACAGACAGAAAGAGGCGGGCATCACAACACACATGCACGGCCCAAACAATTCAGCTCAACTGATTAGATAACATGGTGAGAGGAGAATGAGAGGAGATGGATGAAGGGATGGAGGAGAAGCGAGAGAACAGCTCTATTAGTTCACTGTGTTACAGCAGAAACCTGAGAGGCCCAGGTTTAATTGTCTTCCTGACACGATAGCCACTGTGTGTGTGTGTGTGTGTGTGTGTGTGTGTGTGTGTGTGTGTGCGCGTGAGACAGAGAGAGTGAGAGAGTGTGTATTTACAAAAGAAACAGAGACATGACTATGACAGGCATGTTCTCAGGAACCCACAGGCCCCCTGCTCCCAGTGCAGTGCACAGCGAGGAGACAATGACCAAATACACACTCTGTATAACATGCCCTCGATTGGCATCACAGAAAATCAATAGTGGAGCCAACCACAAGTGAGAATCTGCTCGAGTCGGTGGAAACCAGGCGTGAGAACAGGAGCAGTGCGATAACAGCGGTCAAATTCTACTTAAACCCAAAACACAGGCTCACCTGCCCATTTGTCAGGATCCTCTTCAGCTCAGCAGATGATTTTTTTAAGCTGCTAGAAGAAACAGAGCACAGTTGCACAGGCGTAAGCATCACAGACAACCTTCTGCTCATCCATCAACCATCCAACTGAAGCTTGTTCCAGATAGTGAAACGTGGCCCCTCATGGCCCAGCACACTCACCTGTTGTTGGGCATGGAGTCTGGGACAGCATGAGTGCAGTCATTGGCTGGGTTAGGTCTTGTATTAACCTGAAGGTGTGCAAACACACAAACCCACAGACGTGAAAGGACATACGCATGTGCACACACAGACATACTCACACACACACACACACTTAGTGGTCAAGGCCAAAAGACAGGCAGACAGACAGACATATGGCCAGACCCCCTAATGAACAAGAACAAAACACAAGCTCTCAGTTCAGCCTGAAGGTTAATTGGCTTTCGTAGGAGAGGAGGGAGGCAGGCAAAGAAGAAAGAAAGAGGTGTCCACATAGAGGAGGGGAAAGGATGTCAGACAGCAACGAAAAGGGGAAGAATGGGGAGGAGAGCCAAAAATATATTTGCATGAGGGTTCAGCAATATGTTTTAACAGTAGTGGAAATGAGACAGATGAACCGGATTTGGGCAAAGGCTGGTGGAAAGAAAGCTAAGATGTTAGAAATGTGCCTCACAAGGGATTTTTTTTTTTTTTTTTTTTTTTACATCTATTAAACTGCAACAATGTTTACTCCAAAGACCTCCATGCTCAACCTAGATATCGAACACAAAAGGAGAGACAAGACCCTGTAAAGGGGATGCTAAAAATAACTTATTTAATTGAGGTCAAAAGGCCGGTGTGTTGGGTCCACCAAAGCGCAGGGATTCTCCCTTTAATTAGTGCCCAGGAAGACCTAATTTAAACAGTGCACGAGACTCCCCTCAGCCAATTACTTTTATATTAAAACAGGAAAAAAGAGGGGAAGGATTAAAGGTTTTTGGAAAACATCATCTTCTCAAAACAGACCCCTGACCTTAAAAAAAAAAGAAACAAAACCTGACACAGCTCAGTGGTTGTTACCAAACCTCCTCAGAGAATACATTAAATAAAGCGCGTTTAGTATTTGGGGAGGGGGGGGTCATTTTATTATTGAAATGGAGATGGATATAACATGGATCATCTGGAGAGATGGAGGAGGTGTCAAGTCATTTAACCCATGGTAATTAGCGATGAGTTTTACTGGCAACATATGCCTAACATAAAATGGGAAGGTCTGTGGAAGGCCATTTAAAATGGCAGAGGGGGGCTTGTAATGACAATTTCATGGTTGAACAATGACATCTTAGTTCAGTTCTTAGTCCTTTGGTTTAACCAGTGCTAATGCTCTTTCCTATCATATGGAATGAGGGGATATCACCACTCTGGAGGGACCGCTGTTTCAGCTTAACACCTTGCTCTCAGACGACTATCCCAGCAAACGAAACAAGAAAACAGGAAGAAGGAAGGAGACAGCCACAGCCGGCCATCCCCATATATAAACACAGACGAGGGGAGCAAGAAAATGAGTGAAAGAAAAGGGGAGCCTTGACTTCAATTGACATTTCAATAAGTGGAACACAGCGTTACCAATCCATTTGCCTCAACTTCCCTCCCTCCCCACCCCTCGTTCTCCGTGTAAGGCAGCTGAAACAATTATTAAGATAGGTACCTTCAGGCCATGTATGTTCCGGATCCCTGGAGTCTTGCCGGCTGAAACAGTAATTGACTAGATTGTAGAACACATCACTGGGCCATTTACAAATGTGCTGAAAAGGAATCAGTTCTTTATAAAGAAAAAAAAAAGATGAAATGAAATGAGGGTTACTTTGAAATTAGTTGTAGACAAGAGAGTGATTGAGATGTTGGGCTCTTGAGACAGATGGTGGTATGTTGGAAGGAAAAAACAGAGTCACACAGTTTGAGAAAAGAGGCAGAGGGAGAGAGAGCCTGATACAGGGTAGGAGAGAGAGAGAGACACAATAAAATGTTTCATCACTTTGCCCTTGGGGCATGTTAGCGATTATGTATGACTTTGAGTGGTGAGAAAACTATATGAAGATATATATATATATATATATATATATAAAAAGATATGTACTGAAAGCGCACTCAGAGTGAAAACCAGTTCAGACAGAAACTACACAATGCCAGAGATCTAGAAAAAGGCTTTGCCTGAGCACAAGCTTGCAGTCTCAATGTCCTTGAAGCAAAAGAAATGTAGATTCATAAATGACTGTCAACACAATAACAAAATGAGCCAATGAATTTTAATGCTGTCCAGGGGCTGCGTTGTTACCTCTAGTCACCAAAACACTTCCCATTTTCTTAGCGTTTTGAACACAGAACAAGTGCGATTTACCCAAATTTCTGATGAAATCTGTGACATTTCATGAAGTGGGAATAATATTATTACGTATTTTTGTTTGTGATCAATTATCAACACGTTCATTCCAAAGATGCATTGAGCCTCTCAACGTTTCCAGTCCATGATAAACTGTAATATGTCACTCCGTACCTCGTGGAAAAATCTGTAGAGGGTCCGGCAGCAGCCCATTCATGCGTTGTTCATTCATTGTGTTGCAGTACTAAAGGGGAAAAGAAAGTCAGAGATGGTTGAGAGCAATGAAAGCGGTTTCACAGATAAAGAATAACTGTTTTATTTTGACAGAATCAAAAACACAACCAGACATAACACAACACCGTTGAAGATATGCCTCTGTCAATTTTTTAATGTGACTCTGCGCAACAATGAAAACAATTAGAATGTTACACACACCAATGTGTTTATTTAAATGACGTCAGAATTAGTCTGCAGTGTTTCCAAAAATGTGAGCATGCTGTGCTGAAATCTGTTGCCGATGTGGACCAATGCCCTGTGGGCTTGTTCTGAAGGAGTGTAGCATTAACCCTTTTCTCCTCCAGGTCAACAGCTCACCAAACACTCATATCCTACAGGACTAACACGTGCACACACACTCTGGAGCCTCTCAGATGCTTGCCAAGGCAACGCAATAATTGATGTTTCAGTTAACCAAACCATCTGTTAAACTGTGTGTGTGTGAGAGAGAGAGACAGAGACAGAGAGAGTGTGTGTGCATGTGTGGGTCTGTATGTATAAGTTGTTAACATCCCCTCCTATCTGAGGCTTTAAACTAACAGAGATGAACACCTAGAGCTTATCAAAGACATTATTTGACAGAAAGATTTTTTTTTAATGCAGCCCACACATGCATGTGCACATTGTGTTTCATTTATAACTACCAAGTCATCACGGCGATATGTAAATTTGCTCTCTCATTGTGGGGGTGGAGGGAAGGAGGGAGGACGATGGGACCGGCTTGGATGGGAGTGGATCAGAATGGCTACCCAAGTGGCACAGCTGTTATTAAAAGGCCTATTTATCACTGTCAGGTCCCTCCTCGCTCCTAGCCCTCTGCTTTCGCCCTCCAGCATTCTCACTAGGCCACATCTGAACAATGGGCCTAATACCAAAAAACGTGTTGTGTGTGTTGAGGGGGGGGCTTCACATACCTTTAATTTTCCGCTCAGCTAGCTTATTGATTAAGGCTGCAATTACCACCTAATCTGTAGTAGGTGTGTTATTAAATGACATTCTCCATTGTTGGCCAATAACTAAACAGTGTCCGATCCCAAATACCATCGCTCAGCCTTAAGGGACAAGTGGGAGAGCCCGAGCAGAGAGTAGGGCTCATCATCATTAGCGGACTAAGGGGAAATGAGAGTAAGAATGGTGGAATTAGAGCTACTACCTCCAGGGGGAGCTGAGCGAGGAGCGGATGAGGTCACATGTTTTTTTTAGCACCTGACACGGGCCAGTCTTTAACTTTGAACAGGGGCGTCTGTCTTTCAAGGTGTCGAACAATGATTAGAGATGCCTGGAAGACTGGTGGGTCTCACAGGAGCATGTAGCAATCAATGTTCTCAGTGATGGGGGATACTTTTCACAATAAATGCCCTCTGCAGACTGATGTTAATTAAGTGCTGAATTTGAGCATTAATTTTGCTCAGCAACAAGGAGAATGATAGTTTTTTGTTTTTTTTTGCTCGGCAATGTTAAAGCAGAGATGTTGAAAAAGAAAAAAAAAAAATACTGTGCACTGAAGGCACGTTTAAAAGTCTGGTTATAAATGTATTATCGCAAACATTCACACGCATAAATGCATGCACACAAGAGGCAACCGTAAGAGACGCTAATGAATTATCCCACCTTTAACCTAACATGCTGCTTTCCTTTAATTCCTATTAATTTCACATAATGGCTGTCTGCTCACCTGGAATTAACAACACTGAGGCAAAAATCCACTGGGGTCTCTGCGGAGGCCAAGTAGCAACCACAGCAAACAGCCACAGGACAAAAAAAAAAAAAGTCATCTGAATACAAACGCAAATGACTGCTGAAATGCATAACCCTTGCATAAGACATTCAAAGTACTAGTGTAAATTATGTTTTAGTGAGCCCAGTATTTTCCAGGTGATCAGCAGCTTTTTTTGTGCACTTCGCCGTCCCACGAGGAGCAGAAAGCCATTACGGGCCTCCTGGATTTGTTTGCCAAAATTCATTTTACAAAACAGCGTTTGAAATCTGTGGACGAAGCAGTGCAGTGCTGGGGATACTTGATATCGGCGCGGGGTAGAGTGGGGGTGCAGGTCAGGGGCTGGAATTAATAAGCTGTCGCGAGACATGTTATGTTATCTGAGTAAACAACGAAGAAGTGTTGGGACAATATGCTGCGATGAATGGTGCGAAATGAATGGTGCCATGTGTTTGCTGTAGCCCACTCTGCCGAATAAAGGCACACTGATTACCATGCTAAAAATGTTGTATATGAATATTCGACAGAGCTTACTGATGACACCAGCAAAAAAACTGGCTTGTAGTTGTAAGAGCTGTATTTAAGTTTCTTCTGCAGTGTTGTTGCAGATATGTGGTTGATCATAAATCACATTAGTTTTATGATGATGTTAGACTGATGTAAATATGATGCATTTATACATTTCCTGAAAGAAAGACAGGACAGCGCTGCACTGTGATGCTCCTCCTCTAAATAAGGATATTAAATGAATAAAAGGGATACAATACGCAAATTAATGGTGAGACCAAATCAGACACAGCATGAAGTTCCTGAAACTTTGGTGGTACATATGTACTTTTATCAAGAGGACCACAATAACACAAAATCCAAAAGAACATAAAATCGTGTCAGCCAGATTTACGAATAATAAAGCTGGCTGAGGTCAATAGTTTTCCCCATCCCTGTTTCACAATGCTCATCGGCACAACAGCTGTCTCTTTTTGCTTAATCACCCTGCTACCCTATGCTACTTAATGATTAAAAAGCAACCACAAGTGAATGCATGATAAAAATGGACAAAAAACAAGGAGTGTAAATTGTGCCTGTGGCTCTCGCAGCATCATTGTGAGCTGATGGGGGGTAAAAGACATCCACAGATGAAAGTAGATTTTGAACAATTCTGCAGCCCAGGGGGCCCGCTCTTTAATGAGGCAAAACTTTAAGTACTGAATAATAAATAATAAAAATTGACAGTTCATTTAGCTTTCAGTGTACCTCGTAGAGAAACCCATTACACGCCATTACTCTTGCTGTCCGTGGCATGAACAGTAAGTATGGCGGAATATGAAAATCTACTGCACTAGGTGGGGGAGCTGAATGGGTGATCGTGAGAGTGTGTGTGTGTGTGTGCTGCACACAAATACAAAGCTGAAAGTCAACATTTGTCAATCGTATCTTGTCATCAGCGGCTCCTCTCTCTTCCTAGACTTTTAAATTCAGACCAGCCCAACAGCACCTCCGTCACCATGTCACAGCGAGTGTTTTCGTGTCGGTTAAAACACTGCAGCATCTGATAGATCTGACATCTCTGAGGCCACTGTGAACACCTCTAAATGAGGCTTTGGTGACCATGGAAGGGATCCTGTCTTTCTGAAACGAGCTACTGCAATAAATCTTTACCGTACCGTAAACCATTTTCATGCCAGCTCGAGGGGTAAACGCTCAAGCTGACTGTCTCAGTTTTTATGTGCCAAGGTTCCGCGATGTCTGTCACTCACGCTCAAAAGGAGGGTGAGTGGCCTCTTTTGTTGTTCTGCATAACGCAATCAAACACACAAGACATTTTAAACAATGTCCCCGTTATTTTAGCCATTCGAGTTTATTTTCCTTGTATACTTCAAAAACACAAAAGGTGTCGCAGAGAGTTTTACAATCCCTACAATATACTACACTTTGGACTTTTTGACCCTTGGTTCAGAATGAAGAAGCTGCACAAAAAAACCCTTTTCAGAAAAATATGTGAGAAACCTTGAATGGTTGGAGGAGGAGGAGGGATCTTTCGAGATGTTCATACACGCAGCGGATGTCGTATTTACATTGTAGTCATAAGTGTTAACAGCGATGTCAAACTGTTTTCAAGAGGACTATTTTCTAACAAAGGCAGGGCCGCCAACAAAACTGCTACATCAGGAACAATGCAGCTAGTAGGATGGATGTGTGACATGATGAAACAATGACTTATTTATATAGTCAGTTATATACTCACATATGACAACATGGCTTTAAGTTCTTCATCACTTCTTACAGTGATTCTGTCCCCCACCTCGTCTTCATCTAAAACACAAATACACAAAAGCATCTTAAACACTTAACAGGTTAATAAAACACACACAGCTCTGAAGATCTCTCTCGCGTCAATGTCAGTCTCAAAAATCCCATACCAATCGGGTAATACAAGTAATTAACCACATAACGAATTGTAGACGACACATTTGAAGTCATTCATTTTGCATTACAAAACTCCTGAGTTCTTTTAAAACGATACTCATTATTTTCAGGAGCAAAATAAAAGAAAATCAAACATTCAGTTGATATAGTATCATAAATATAAATGGATATAAAGGTTTATGCATTATCAAAACATAATAAGCAATTAGAAACATTTGACTGCAATGGCATGTATTGAGTATTTTACAGTTTTATAAGTAATACAATCAACAATGCATGCAATATAATATGAAATTCACAAAGACGGGCAGTTATAAGCAGTGGTTTACTGTTTATTTCTGCCTTAAAATGACAACAAGAAAAAAGTTGTTTCTTTTGTCAGCATTTCATGAGTAATGGATAACCCAGGCAGGAAGTACTGCAACCCAAGTAGTTGTTAACACATCTGTCACCATAAGCTACTGAGTACCAAGGCCGATTAAAAACAAATCCACAAATCAAAACTGGACTGAAAAAACAGATTTACATATTATCAGCAGAAAAGGAGCGAGACAATAACACTGAATAGTTTTTATCTTGTCCATCGCGATATACAACAGACCAAAAATAGTATCACTCATTTCATTTTTATGCAGATCGATCACCAGCAAAAGTTAGAATGAGAGTGAGAAGGAGTGGTAATCAGGAGTCTTGTCAGTCAAAGTATTACAAATTCTGAGATTCGGTTAGTGAATTACAGGACTGATGACTTGTAATGGCTTGAAAATGTATGATGTACTACAGACATTGTCTTTCTTCAAGTAGTCAACAACTTAGACACTATGTGGTTGTAGAGTCCCTGTTGAAGCAACTCAAGTGTGAAAGAGACACTCACATTCAAAGGCTGTGACTGTGGCTTCAGGCATGACATCTCTGATGGCGACCTGAAACATTTGGCAGAGTGAATAACTACAGGGACAACAGTGAAGTGCAGAGTTTACAACAGTAGACAGAAGCACACAGGAGTCAGACCTAACAACACTCACGAATATTCATCTGTGAGGTGGCTTCACTTTGTTTTAAAACCGTGTGAGGCATATCACTGTGCACCTGATGTGACCTGAAAACTGTTCCCATAAGGTGGAGTGACGAGTGACAGTTAGCCATTAGCTCTGTAACATGTCCAGGACTCACCAGCAGGTCATTGAAGTTCAGAAGAGATGGACAGTCGACAGACGAGTCCATGTCCCCTGACGGCGTTTTGATACGGATGACTATCGCCTCGGTGTCCATTGTGCAGGGCTTATTTAAATCGAGTATGAGCATAAAGAGGAAAAGCTGAGGCTCATACTAACACTTGGTTGGCTGTCTAAGCTAGCGAGCTAATTTCCTGCAGCGGTTTGCTAACGACACACGCTAGCATCCTGCTCAGTCCAGACACTTGTGTGAAGATTTAAAGACGTTAACAGTCACTGCCGACACCGAAGTCACGTCATAACTTCGTGACAGGAGAAGTCTGAACTGTAAATGTACCTTTACCCGTCGTCTTGGGCAAAGTTTTACACTGTGTTATCGGAGGTGTTTAGCCATGCAGCTAGTATCGGGGAAACCGCAACTGCTGCAACGGCGTTTTCGAATCAACATCCGCTCTGGGCATTTCAAAATAAAAGACCTGAATGGATCAACTCAACACGTCGCTGATTTTACTATCAAATAAGTGCAACAACATTTAGTTCGTTTTACGAAGAATACATTTTAATATCAATTCTAAAAAAACTACGTGCGTGCATGTATTCTGCGGCTTGTGTAATGCCAATCTACCCTCACAAAAGCATAAACATTTAAATGTTAAAGCGCTTTTTATTCTCTGGTTTCCCCCACATAAGGAAATATTTTGCATAACTTTGACCCACAGCCAATATGCTACAAAATCATATGACCAACATACTTTTGCTCTGACTAACAAGTTTTCCAGTGTTTTATTTAACCTATGGAAATATTAACACATGGTAATTCTTGGATTGTGAACAATGTCATATGAAATATTTATCCATTTTGTGTCCTTGTTGTCATTATTCACTCCAAGATGTCACTCTATTATAAATGTACTTTGGACCATAAAGTGAGTGAAAAGCTTTGTAAAGAAAGTGCATGAAGGCAACACTCAGTGACACACTATGTGTATGCACATCTCTGCCTTTTATACTGAACTGGAATTATTGAATGCTCCATCAAAAGAGATTGTTGCCACCTTGGACTGCTTTTGCTGTGGGTGACATTGATGTGAGATCAAGTGTGATAAAGAGTACAATTTTAAGCATACAATAGCTTTCTGTGGGTATAATGCTGAGAATCTAAAAGGTCAATATTCTTTTTAAGAACTGACCTCAAATAACTATTGTTAATGTTCCTTCAGTATTTGCATATTCAATGAATGGTCCTCACTTTCACAGAGACGCACAGCTGTACTGAGTCTTTTTCTAACTTTGTGCCCTCAGTACCACAGCTTTTCAAGTATCCAAAGAGGTTTTTTTCTTCTTTCACATTTTTATATTAGCACAGCATTGGTTTTCAAAGGTTTTCATCATCAGTAGTGTTTAAATGAATGTGAAACAAAGGGGCACTTAAAACCCTTGTTGATTACGGCTTTATGATTGGTGAGCTGCATCACTCTCTCTTCACGCTCACCAAAGAGCTGTGATTGCTTTTCCAAGAACAAGGCATTGATCACAGGGCAAAATTAAGTCTGTTTCTCTGCTAATTTATAGCACTCTGCTCACAGAGCTGATAGGCAAGTCTGTTGCACCAGGTTCTGTGTAATGATAAGAACTTGTTAAAGCTTGTTCTGCCTCCCCATGGCTCTGATCTGGGTGGACATGTGGCACTTGAAAACAATATCAATGACACGCATGCTGTGCCAGCCACTGCAGTAGGTTGGATTTCACTGGCTGCTAAACCAAAAGTGTCCACCTCTGGTTGGCCCGAGGCTGAACTTCTCTATCAGTTGTTACCATCTTGTTTAAATGGTGAGGGCAGCATTCAGACGTGAAAGGAAAATACTGACTCTGTCCAACTTTCTAATGATTCAGTGCGTGAAGGTGTAGCCTTGCTCACTGCTACATCATCTATCTATCTATCTATCTATCTATCTATCTATCTATCTATCTATCTATCTATCTATCTATCTATCTATCTATCTATCTGTCTCTTGTCAGCTCTCTCAAACACACACACACACGCACACACACACACACACACACACACACACACACACACACACACTGTTCACACACAGAGGTGAGAAGTTCACTCCATCGACCTGCATCTGTGTGCATCTAAACTCTTACACCTCACACCTACAACAGCTGGGTTAAAGACCCATTGATTTCCATGTAATGCCTGAAATTATTACCTTGCCTAATTGTTACAGGAGAGTAAAGGGGAGAAACAAAGCTGGGGCTATCAAGCCTTCTGATTAATGCCTCCACCAGCAGTGCCCTCTGATGAAAAGCAGAGGATCTATATGGCACTTTGTCAAACATACTCTCCCAGGACTTGACGTTGGGTCCTTCTGCTTTAGGGGCAACTAGGATGAAGCCCAGTCAGCAATCCACATTATCTGAAATCAACCTCCTGACTTAGCTGGGAGGGGAAAGTGGAAAAAGAAGGCCAGCATTCACTGTCTGGTAATTAAAACCCATTTTATCAGACCTTCTCTCTTGCCCCATGCCTCTTTTCTTGGTATTGACAAGCTGCTTAGCGCAAAGTGAGCTCAGTTTGACTCTAAATATATGAGACACACTTATTTAACTTTCTCAGCAAAGAGGGGAAATCAAGTAAACAAGACAGCAGCAACATTGTCCAGCAAGATTGCCCATTATTTATTTAGTTTTATTTTTAGTTATGGCGGTTTTTGTGTTTAACTAAGTGTTCAGTTGCAGCCTATGTTTCCTTCCTCTTCCTCCTCCTCCTCCTCTGACGATGATTATTTCATTCGTCTATGTCAAATGTATTGGTTGGCTCGTTGTGTTTATTGATTAATGAGCAAGTCAGTACTGTCTTCCCTCACTGTAATGCTGATATAGAAGATCTTGAAATACTATTTGTCTGCTGGTTAAGCATTGATCATTCTCGCAGATATTGACTGTCACTGGGTAGCTTTCTATTTATACTGCCCCTTAACATTAATGGTAATTATTTAAAGTATGTGAGCTTGTGGTTTAAGGCCTTATTTACCTTAGTAGAACCAACAGCAGGGAAGATTGCTGTCTTTGGTCTCACAAAGGGGCCGGACCTGCTGCGAGTTCAGCAAGAAAAACGTGTCCCACCATCTGTCCAGGGCCACATCCCAACTCAGGTATCCAGATGCGAACCCTGCGGCTGAAATAGAGATGTGTCTCCTCAGCCTTGAAGCCTGAAGCCTGTTGTTTATTGATGCTGCCAGAGTCCCTGCTCAGATCGATACCATCTCCCTTCAGACGGGCCTTCAACACGCAGACTCCAAATTGAGGTCAGGATATGTAGAGGGTTATGGCACTTCAGCAGACATGAATTGCCTGAGAGGCTACGATCATGTTACATCTTCCTTTAAAGTTCATATCCAAGTTGACCTGTGATGAAGCATTGAGAGTTTGCGAGTCACTGCTGTAAGAGTTATGAGGAAATGCGCCGGCACACGGACAAGCAGGTTGGAAGAAATGGATTGTGTGACTACTTCTCAGCTCTCAGAGCGGCATGCTTTCACTGCCACTCGCCCACGTTTCAGATTCAGGGAGGACTCCTTTATGGCTGCATGTTGTTTCTGTTGTTTCTAATAAAGAGGAAATATGGGTGCCCTCCTGACCTGCTCATAGGGGCCATAGAAAGATTTATGGGGTGTGTCTTCTCCATAGAGGCTGCTTTTGACCCAAGCCTGACATAAATAACACATCACCCGTTCACCACAGCTCTATTGGCTCTTCTTTCATGCTGCGGTCACGTGACTTCATTGAATGCAAGATGTGAGTACATGGTGTATTTTCACATGTTCACAGTTCAAACAAAAATAAAGGCTTAAAGCCATCCAGCAGTTCTCTATGCTTTATTTTAAGTGTGTAAAAGTGGAACTCTGGTGAAATATTGTATATTTTAAAAAGTGCTTTTAAGGTTTGGTTGAAGTATTAAAGTATTCAATCAAAAGTGAAAGTACTTCTTATCCACCAAAATGTCCCATGTCATAGTTTACAATATTACAGCTGTGGATTGTGTTTTTTCTTTTTTAAACTGCAAAGTGCCCATACTGTAGGTGCAAGATAAACGTAGTTGAGTAAAAATTTGAAAAAGAAATGAAATAAGGGGTATATCTTGCATTAAATTCTTGGGTAAATGTACATTCCTCCTCTGCATATAGAATTGTATTGCAGGCCAGACTGTCTTGTACTTGTACCTGCTTTAGAATGTGTATTTTCAGTAAGTTGAAGTCAAAAGCAAAGCTAACACTCAGTCCAGAGGCAAATCAATATAAATAAGCAGTGAGTATAACATGTAGAAGAGAATAGCAACAACAACAACAACACTGTAACAGTATATACATGTGCATGCATATGTACATGACTGTGGTCAAGATGAGCGACCTCTCTCTAACCACACATTGCTTTGGTGCAGAGTGTCAGGTGGCCTGTTTGTCAGCTGAAATATTCATCAAACAGATCAACGGAAAGTCTGGCTGGCTTTTCAACTGACAACTGCATGTCAATAATTGATAGGGAATGAGGTAAATGACTTAGTGAGTGTTTGGGGGGTCCTTCTCTTTCTGTAAGTGATGCCTCTGACCTTTGGTGTGTGAAAGA
This sequence comes from Datnioides undecimradiatus, assembly GCA_008933995.1. Taxonomy (NCBI): domain Eukaryota; kingdom Metazoa; phylum Chordata; class Actinopteri; order Lobotiformes; family Datnioididae; genus Datnioides; species Datnioides undecimradiatus. The sequence goes on along the minus strand of WARS01000047.1, from coordinate 687,610 downwards.
ACTCATCATGGTCAGTGCTCACATGTCATATAAAGCCCGACACAATGAACTGAACAGTGAAAGTAATAAAGAAAAGCAATAACACAATGAAAGAAAGAACAAACTCGGGGCTGGTAATTAATACTTTCTGTACGTGCCTTTATTTTCTGTGAATCAGTGTTTTTAAATGCTGCTTTTCACAAAACGTTTTAAAGCTGCAATTGTAAATGACATAAAATGATCACTAACTATTGCCATTGCAACTTTTCATGAGAATGCTTGATGGTCAAATGGACGGATATGGTGCAGAGGCATTCCTTATTGTACCCACAAAAGCACAGTGCATGTATTTTAAACAGTTCATTAAAGATTTAGTAATATGTCTGATTTCCTGTTCTAAATTAGCATGCTAGAATGCTAAACATGGAAACAAGTTAAAAATGCTGTAAATAATTATTTTTAATGCATTTTAACAAAAAACAGTTATCGAGATATTATTGAATGATGCCATAATTTCAGCAAAAACAATCATAGTATAAAATATTTATATCAGCTCAATTGTTAAAACCCGGCAATATGCGTGTGATCTAATAGCATTCAGCAATATCTATTTTAATTCATTTGTTTCCCTAACACCAGACAATCTGTGTATCTTTATATCAAAAGTATCTATATATTAAAAGTACCTGTCATGCTACAGTATCTATCAAATACACACTTACTGGCAGCTTCTACGAACCTGTCATGACCTCTGACCTCAGGAGGTAAAACAGTTTCTTATTAGAATCAATAAAGAACTCGTGTATTCCGATTAGTGTGTGCCTTGGCTCATTGACAGGTCTTAGTTAACCAAGAAGGCCTTTAGCACCTGGATATGTTTGGTCTAATTTATGGCTGACAACATACCTGATACTGTGGTGAGTCAGTGGAAAGTTGTCATGGTGTTGGCGTGTGCGTTGGTCCTTCCTGTCAGATGAGATTCTTCCAACTGCCAGCAGACTCAAATCTTTATCCTTCTGTCTATCATCTGACCTTCTGCTCACATCTACCAATAGTGTTTTTATGGCTCCCCGTGTGGCACCTGAAGAAACTTATATTTAAGAGACACTGTCAGCAGACTTTTACAAAAACAGATTCTTATATTTAACAATTTCAACTTATGAAAAGTTTTTTTATATTGTGGTTAGGATCAATTACACTCCTGCATCATAGGACGCAGGTAACACCAGTTTTGTGTGACTTATCTGACGGGGAAAGACTGCTATGTGACTATACTGTGTGTATTACCAAGTATTTGTTCAGCAGACTGGCGTTCAAACAAATCAAAATAAAACAATAATTCCACTGTTTTGTCTGTTCATATAGTTGTCCATATAAGGATTATTCTGGGCATAATATTGCTATAAATTATTATCTATCTTCAGTGATTCCTGGCAGATTGACTGGTTGACTGGTTTCTGAATTGTCGAATGACTTTGAACCTGCATGTGTCAGCTGCCCATCTAGTTTCTCAATGTTTTTAGATCAGTTACTTGAATGAAAGTCCTAATACAAACACTGTACCTGACAAACAAAAGTCCCATCTTTGGTTGGAAATATTGTTTCTTTTCCTTTTTCATGCAATATAAAATACCCTTTAGGACTCCAAACGGTTATCTAATTGAATTCTCTGAAAGGTTCAAAGGGAAAATATTTCTGTGGTGGAACAACTCATTGGCGTCCTGAACTACATTTTTTAAAAGACGTTATTCGCTGAAAAGGTTGGAATCCTTGGTTGGAAAGGTTGGTTTAATCTTTTACAATATGTTTTATTTCATCATATTTTTCATAGTAACTATAATGGAGTGAAAAGTAGAATATTTACCATGCAACTGTGTGAAGCATATGGAAGCATAAAATTGAAAAATTAAATTTAAAAGTTAAATTTGACTTTACTTGAATACAGTCCTTAAAGGTAAGAAACAGCAGATTGGAGACAAGAGCACAGATCTGTGCTTCATTAATTACAAAACACAAGACAAAGTACACAACTACAGCATCTGCCAATCATCTCTGAGCAAGTCCATCACCAACTGCCAGGGTCAGTTGTCCCGTCAGTGTCTCAGCAGTGTTTCTGAACTGTTGAGCAAACAGTTCCAACCAGGGATGGTCAGCTGTCCTTTGAGACTGACTGTGTGATTGAAAATTAGTGGGTGACATGCTGTTGGCTCAGTGCTTAGCTATCCTGCTGCCATTTCAACCAGCACCTACATAATCAGATCCCTTGTCTGGGTAATGATGAAGTGGAATGTGTGAAATACAAACTGAGAAATAAGTCAATGAAAAGGTAACAACAGGAGATGCAGGTTTTTATAATGAAGAAAGATGACTGTGGACTATTTTGTGGCATATTTGGGGTAATTCTGTTACAAGTCTTTGCAAAAATCTAAGCTTAAACAAAAAAAATATTTTGGGTGGTGTTTGATAGGTCAGTGAGTAACAGAACAGATTTTTATTGTTTTACACATTAAAATCTGAAAATTTGTTATAAGCTCTAGCGTAAAGGGAATCTGTCTTTATCACTTAGCTTCATTTGCTACTGAATCAGCTAGCTGCCAGGCTAAAAATAATTGCCTAGCATTGGTCATGTAAGAAAATGCAAAAATTTTGAGGCGTTCAAATTGATGATGCCCATGATATGTATTACGACTGGACGAGACAGACAGAACTCCAAACTGTCTGTCTGCCTGTCTTATATTGTTACCAAGTATACTTGGATTTCCAAAGTTACGGTTGCTGGACACTACATTCAGTATTATTCAGTATTATTAAAGATACATCCAACATTTGCTTTTTACAGAGAAATACACATGCGTATTATCAGCCAGTACACTGTAGGTATTATTGTCTGGTTAAATCTGTGTGTGTGTTTATGTGTGTGCATGCCTGAGTGTGTGTCCACACCACCTCATTGTGGGCTATAACAAAGCCCTGGAAATACAACCTCCCGGGGTCTTACCTGGATGTGGCGGCCCCCACTTTTTCATTAAAAACTGCAATCCTGCAGCTGAGACTCCACACCACAATGTGACAGAGCTATACAAGGGCAAACATATGCGACCTGGACCCAACCTTCAAATATGGCCCAATAGATAGATTTTTTGCTCTTCTCTCTATTTTACAATAAGTTTGAATGCAAATTGATGCAGACCATTTTCAACCAGTGTGTGTCTGGCATTGTTGTTGGCCTTGCTGGGCTGTTTTCTCAAGCCTCCCTTGTTTAAGTATTTAAATGCCTGCATATTGAAATGGGTACAAGATTTAATAAGCCTGTTTATGTGGATTCATGAGGATCTAGCTTAAAAATCACGGCAGTTATTCAGCATGCTAATTGTACAGCAAGAGTAACATTTCATATTTTAGATTCAAGCTATTTTCTGTTGGCAAAATATGCTGCAGCACATCCAGTAAAAGTTGAATCAGTCCATTCCCAGGACTACCACTATGAATTTGTTGGGCATGTGAGAGCAACAGAGGTATTGAAGTGAGGTAATTGAAGTGTCCGAGACCAACCTTTACTGGTGAGATGTGAGACCAAAGTAACAATGTAATTACAGGTCATAAGTTGACCACCTCAGAACCACAGCGGGCGCTGGGAGAGCTGAGCCTGTCAAGCATTCTGACATGCACACATGCACAAACACAATCGCACGCAGCCATCATTTTAGCCATAAATCCTTAGAATCACTGTCATTACTGCATCATGAAGCTCAGCTTTGTATGACCATCAGAGAAAATGTGAACTTTCTAGCCAAAAACATTTCTGACCCTAGCTGAACAGGCCTGTGTCAGGAAGTCAGAGTGTCTTCTCTAGAGCTATCTTCAAGTCTGTCCATATAATACTGCCCCCTAGTGGTAGTGTTAGGAACTACTAAAGCTGGAAGTGGATTGCAGCTAGATTAAGCTGTTGATTAGTGAAACATTAAAAAAAATAATGTTTATACAGAATTCTTCATTATTCAGACAAATGTTTGAATTTGCATTCAATAATAATAACATTTATTTAAATTATACTAACACTTAAATACTGGTACTGGAATAGACAACCAATTCTAAAAGAGTGTGTCTGTTTGTAATTGATTTGGACGCATCCTTTACCTGGTCAAGTGGTGTGAGTGTTGTAGGGTGAGTCCGGTGCAGCACCCTCCCCCCCTCAGTTGTGTCATTTGTTATCACCTCATGGCTCCTCCAATGCACTGTGCAATTGGCCGAGCTCCTTCAGGGTGAAAGGTCAAGCCTTTAAAAGGGAATTACTTCACTGACACAATAAGAGATGACAGTTTATTTGACGTCTTACCGCCACTCCGCTCCCCTCCTGCATCCAGCCCTGCCCTGCATCCTAACTGCTCCCTGGGGAGCACTGAATCTGTGCGTGTGTGCGTTGGTGGGTGCATCCATGTGTTTTCCTGTGTGTGTATTTGTCTTTGTGATGTAATTTTACCTGTCATGATGTGTTTATCTGTGAGAAACATTTTTTTTTTTTTAGAAAAGCTGCATGTGCCTGAAGAATTTATTAATTAATTTAATAATATACAAATATAATCTGTTCAGAAAAAAATACTGTATTACAATATTGTAGTTGTAAAAAGATGCATTTTATACGAAGTGTGCTCATGCTTTTACTGGGAGCACTATTTGGCTAGAGGTGTGTGTGGATGTGTATTTATTACTGCATCCCTGTCAGGTGTATTTAGAATGAATAGACTGCAGATGTTACTTAGGATTCAAGCGTAGTCCTGGAGCCTCTTTGTGTGCGTGCGTGTGTGAGAGAGACAGAGACAGAGAGTGAGTGAGTGAGTGATTGACACCAGACATGTGTGTCACACTTCAGGGGAATTGGGAAAGGCCACGCAGCCAGCCTGGCAGGTCATTATCAGTGTGTCACACAGCGGCGTGACGGCTACTTCCTCTGAGACAGAACCAACACACACACGTGCGCATACACAACACACAACACACACCAACTCCTTCTCTAAGTCATTGAGGAATGCCTATCCAAGCCAATCAATTGGGCGATCAATTGGGGACCAACTGGCAATCCCCTGCAATCAATACGCCTCTTGTTGCATGGCTCCAGAAGTGCCACAATGGCTGTGGCACTTAATTAAGTTGTTAATTGCTGTGTTAAGCTTTCTCAGGTACCCTCCCCAGACAGTAATTGAGAGTGGCTGGACAATTCGGCTATCGGCAGCACTTTGCTAAATTCAAGCACAAATCCAAGTAATGGCAACGGCTGTAATACAACGGGCCAAACAACAGCGGCAGTGTCAGTTTACGAGGAGGAGAGACGGGGCAGACTGTCACGCTCTGACTTATGGAAAGTCGACATAATGAAGAGTTTTGTTCCTGTTTAACCTCCTGTTTATTGTTGTGTGAATGTCATCATGCAGCTGTGCCAGCCAGCCACAGAGCTCAGGGCATACTGTTGCATTTTTGGGTATGATGAAGTTTGTTTTCAACTTGACTCTGAACTTTATGAAGCTTCAAAGCATCAGCGGTGAACTAGGAGGAGGGTTCTTCACTGCTGGAGAACTTATGTATGTGTCATATGTATCTTTAAGTCGCCATTTCTAGTAGTTTTTACTATTATACATTTTCAGTTAATTGAAATTTGCATAATCTGGTAATAGTTAGACGGACAGTTCAGTCATATCACTTTTGAGTCTATCTACATCTGGAAGTAATGAAATATATAATTAATAAAGTTTTGTGAACAAAACAAGATTGATTTTATATTTGCATTTACACACACTGCCCAAAATGTCCATGTGCCACGTGAAGAGTGCTAAGTTATCCAAAAGGAATAATAATTCAAAAACTAATGCATGGTGTTTTGCCAGCAGCTCGGACATTTGACATGTTTTCACTCAACGGAGATCATGTGTTTTTTCTGCCATGTGTGCAGAATCGCTCCAAGACTGTCCAGAAACAAACAGTTGAAGCTTCATCTGGAGAAAAGAGACGAATTTGAAAAATATAAAATCACATTTAAGGGCACGTGACTCCTGATATGTCCCTCCAGCACATTACAAACAACAAAAACTTGTATTCAAATGTCCTTAAAGTCATTATGCACCATCAGATGCAAATATGGTAAAGCACTCCACCACCCGATTGCTGTTCTGTTGCTGCTGATCTAAGATGTTGCCCATGCAATGAATTAAAACAGCAGGTCCTCCATTTCAAACAGGTAGCTTCACCCATTTTGTGTGTTCTTAACAAAATGGGTCTAATTTAATGAAATATTGATGTTCCTGCAAGAGTTCTGTGATAAAATCAAACACTCAACCTCCCACATAGCCGCGGCCTTGCTCCTCACTCCTCTACATGGCGCTCGGTCTGTGGGGGGTGATTATCAGCACTGCCTCCACACAGGGTGGGGTTACGAGGGAGTCAGACCACTGCTGGCTGGCACTTTTATTGTGTTATTAGCACACATCCCAGCGTCTCTGCGTTAACACGCCTTTTGTAGCCTAATCCCATTACTTTCAACACTCAAATGGAATTCAGATGGAATGGTGTCCTCCATTTTAAGAAACGACTCCGAACGCAGCGGGCGCCTACGTTCTCATCCCTGCTTTGCCGGGAAATTAGAGCGGTGCAGGCAGGAGCCAAGAGCGTATCAAATCATCATTACAAAATCCGAGCTTTTTCCTCACACATTGTGCGAACGTTTGCGCCGCAGCACATCCACTTCTCCGAAAGAGGCCTGAAAGGGCCACGCAGCTCTTCAGAGATTTGGTAAGAAGTGCTGGGGTGTAGTGGAGCAGGAAAAGTGGAAGTAGCAGTGAGACAATGAGAAACAACCACTGCTGCTCTAGGCTCTGTGAACAGGCTTGCCATTGATTAAAACAGCAAGGTGTGCAATAAAGCGCAAGGCAAAGTGTTGCCTTCCATATGGACCCCCAGACCCTTAGGCTCTGGCCACCAATTGGGCCTTTCTGTCTGCTGCTGTTCCCCCTTTCTCCTTTCTCCTTCCCCTTCTCTCTCCCCCGGTCCCCAGATGGTAAAAACAATTTTCCAGCCCTCTGTCTCTCTCTCTGCTGCTGCCCGCCACTCTGCAACCACAAAGGGCCCTGGCCGTGATTCAACCGTTTACTCCAGTAATTAACAGCACCCATACCACAACAATTACAGTCACTAGGCTACTACACTCCAAATATACACCCAGACACACAAACACAGACTCACAAACTCACACCCACGGTGCTAACGGTGTCACAGTGTGAATTAGAAGGGAAGATAACAGCCGGAAGCTGTAAAATAAAACAAAAATAGTATTAACAAAAAGGTGAGAACAACGTGCTGGCACTACAGCAATGATTACCTCATAATTAGACGAGACAAAGCTCTCTCCCTATCTAGTGGCAAAACACTGTAATTACTGCCGTGACAGAAAATCAAAGGCTACTTTGTAAGCAGCAGGAAAAATTAACATTTTAAGCCCTGAAGCTGTATGTCCTGATTAGAAACGTATTAAATCAATGCATTGCTAACTGCTGGGCATAAATACGTCCCCTCCTGAAGGGGCCTATAATTGCGAGAGCGAGGAGGAAAAAAAAAAGAAAAAAAAAGTGGGTTTCAGTTTCACAAGGAGCTGGCATTAATCGTAATGGCCGTATTATGTAGCAAATATACACTCCTTTTGTTATAAGATAATGCTCCTTAAGCAGCGCTCTTTTTTTTTTTTCAAATGTGTTTTTGGTTGAAGTGAAGATCAAAGTGTGTTTTACATAAATTGTTCTAAATGTACATCTCAGAATATTGCATTGGGCCGAAGCAACTGCATTTAGAGCAAACTCTGTTAGTACAGGACCATACTGCATATTGTTTTTTCTTTATTCTTATGAAGGGGTGGTGAGGTGTTTGATGTGAAATCTAATAAAAATACAGCAGATGTAGTCCATGTACGTCCAATTGTTCCTCTATCTGTGACTTTTTCCTCTGCTTTGCTGCCTTTTGTTCTATTTTTTCTCCTTTCTGTCAGTTCCACTAATTAAGACTCTTTTTGCCATGCACAGTGACATTGTAAATAAGAATTTGCTCTGAGGTTGGTTGAATCAAGGTTAAATAAAAAGGAAATTAATTATGTGAAAGCCATCACCTACAAAAACCGAATTAGCAATGCAAAAAAAGCTGTTGTTGAACTGTCCCCCGGTCATGGCTAGGAACGATATAAAGCCAGTTTTCGCAGTGCAACACTGGCGCATGAACTTGACTGACACATTTATCCTGGAATAAATATTTGCTAAATTTCACACACTTTTACAGAGACCACTTTGTTGTTAATCATAAAAGTCAGCTACTGTTTAAATGTTCACTTCCCCTCGTCTAATTTCCAGTCCTGGATGTCGGACATGTGACTCATCAAAAGCCACATGGGTTATGACCCACCTAGTTCCTGCTCCTGTTTAAATTGATAAACGCTGCTTGTGGGAAAGCCAGCTGATCCCTAGCATCTTTAACATGCCCACAATAGGCTCCTTGGGAATACAACTAATTACTTCACATCTGTATTTATTTGATCCGCGTGGAATTCTTCCTTCTGTCACCAGTGCCGAGCTATGCCAGCTTGGACTAACAGTGATTTATCTAAGTGACACTTCTGGCGCAGATTCACATCAAAGCGGCGCCAAAATCAATAGGGGAAACATGGGGATGATGGGGAGGAGGAACTTTTTTTCCCCTCAGCAAAACTGTCATGCATAAAATGCAGCAGCATAAATAAAGCACGCCTGTGCTTGCAGGTTTGCTGAATCAGAGAGGGTGGAAATAAGATACAAGCTGTTTGTTAATAGTAGCTTAAAGAAAGACTTTCCCAACTACAGCATTTTTGGGGGACAACTTCAGTCCACAGCACTCAGCGTGACACGCCGGCTCTGATGGAGAGGATGTGCCAACTTCACGCAAGAGCAGCTTCTAGTGACCTCTGTTGTACACTGAGTAAACTGCAAACAGCTCACCCTGCTGTGGGCCGACATGCTGTAAACCAGCCCGGTGGAGGGACTCAGAGGCTGAAGCTGAAAAACCAAGAAATTTCAATATTTAAAAAAGATATATTTTCACAAAACCACACTCATATTAGCATCTTATCAATATTTCTACAAGCATATCAGCCAAATTTAAAGAGCGATATGACGCCGGCATCCTGTTTTGAGTTAATGACAGTGGTTTGATAATTGTTCTCATTAATGGGTTAAACACTAAAACCCGCCAGCGGCCCCTAGAGGTAGTAACATTCATCACACCACATCAATGTGTTGGACAGGATAAACAACTAAATAAAATACTGAAAAGGAATAAAAGACTATATATATTTTTTATATTAATAGACCCTCCAGCTATAGAGAGCCTGTGGGTGGCAAAGGGTCATTTAATAACTAATATAATAAAATCAGCATAAATCTGTCCAGTACAAGTTCACAGTCATCTGCTCAGATGATGTGTGGCATAAATTTGAAAGGCAGGGTTTGTTACCAGGAGGCTTGGACTGGCAAGATAAATCTGGGTGGGGCGGTGTTAACATCTGCCTGCCCTTTGCTCTTTACCAGTGACATTGAGCATGTAAGAAAGGCACCTTTTGTAATGTAACACCCAGTTAGCTGCTTTGTGCTAACTGTGGAACAAACAGGTAAGTTATTTTAATTCATCCTATGGGCCCAACGATCATGTACAACATTGTTCACAGAATATCTGGACCTCGCGCTTTTGAAATTATAATGTGGTACAAATCTGATTATCTCTTTAGGGAGAATTCATTAATTCATATTTAATGTTAATGCTAATGCAATCAATGTTTATCAGCCACTACTGGGACGGACATTTCTAAAAAAAAAAACACACATTTTAAATTCAAATCAAGCCCACAACCTTCTCAAATAAAATAATGTCAACTTGAAGCATGACAGGCTATGATGTAGACATGAATTGTGTGAAAAGCAAAAACTGGAACATGAGAACAGGCTAACATAATGTTAACTTATCCATATTAATCTCAGGTAGTCCTGACCTCCAGGTGAGGACCTACTGCACACTCTGATAACATGTTTTTTTAAAGTACAAATACAATGGTATCCAATGGAGGGCGTCCATTAAAAGAAGTGTTGTTTCCCTAACATATATACAGGGGAACAGTAGTACTAAAACGGATTGTCTGACTCACTTAATGAGTTAACATCTCCCCAGTGAGCCCTCAGGTATCATGAAACATCTCAGCATGAGGCACCGCAGCCTTTACATGCTGCTTCCCCCCAGAAAAGACACGAGCCCAGGCCTCAGTAAATAAATAAAAATCTCTAGATCTCCACAACCTCGGGGCTTTGAGGTGATAGCTGCTCCCGGCAAAGCATTCATATAACTACATAGCTAATTTAAAACAAATTTACATCATAGCGTTGATTATTTAAACACAACTTGGGAAAAAAAACAGGACTTTAACTTCTTAATTATTCTTGTTCACACTGCATTTCCCATGCACACAGTCGCCTTAAGTGCAAATAAAGACTCCCATCTGTTTGTAATTACAACTACATAATTTCAGTCATTGTGGCTAATCATTTTGACTGCACATTCGATTAAATCCGGTACAGGAATGGCACAAGTTTGAATTTCTGTGTTAAAGCTTATGTGCTGCGTACAGATGTGTGTAGAAAAAGCAGCGGATTTACGTGTGGCCACAAAAGAGCGACTAAAAATGTATAAAAGCTTGTGTAGGCCAACTGGCTCCATACCAAATCCTTTATAGCCCATTTTCCATGAGCACGTAAAATTACACCTCTGTCAGAAAGCTTTTCCTGCTAGCTTGTGTGATGTTTTTTATTTGCCTAATCCACAAATTAAATGATGTCTGAAGCAAGAAATTTTAAACCTCTTGTCATCAAGCCTCTGCTCTCATCATGTCTCATTTCCCTGTGGTGCCCATGGAATAGGACAAGCAGGCTTCATGGCAGGCTCCTTCAATAAAAGGAGTTGGGAAACGTCATGTAACATCACTTTACTGCGTCTCTATGTAAGCTAACGACATTATGAACCCCGGGGCAATGGTGAAAGCTAATGATGGGAGGATGATGGCAACGCAATGTTGCCATAGAAGCCAATTTCCAGTGGCTTGCCAGATGTTAAACATCTAAATGTGCATTGATCAGTGACAGAATAGCCCTCAGAGATTTCTTCATTTTGCCCAAAAAGAAAACAAGGCTTGACTATGTCCCTCCTCGGTTTACCAGGAACTAAGCGAAACATAAATGATATGATTTGAATTAATTACATATGTAAAAACATCTAGTCTCAATTAATTCAGTTAGCCTGCAACATGATTCCACTGGCAAGGGGTAGATTAGATGGTGTAATTAACAGAAAATGCATCACAACACACGCGCGCACACACATATACACAGAAACACAGACGCATACACACGCACACACAGAGTAAACCCTAATTAAAAAGTGATCAGCATTCTCAAACAGATGACGGTTTTGACTAAAAACAGTTAGACATGCAAAAACACAGAGATAACAGCAGTGCAGATATGACAGGTTGATCAACTTGTAATAGTTGATATAGTATAGTAGTAGCCTGTGTGTGTGTGAAAAAAATTCCCATCTCGCCCTCCGCGGGCGGTTCCTCCTCTGCAAGCTCGGGTCCTCTACCAGAGGCCTGGGAGCTTGAGGGTTCTGCGCAGTATCTTACGTGTCCCTAGTATTGCGCTTTTCTGGACTGAGATGTCTGTTGTCTTTCCTGGGATCTGTTGTAGCCACTGCTCCAGTTTGGGGGTCACCGCTCCGAGTGCCCCGATCACCACAGGCACCACTGATGTCTTTACCTGCCAGGCTTTCTCCAGTTCTTCCTTCAGGCCTTGGTATTTCTCTAGCTTCTCATGTTCCTTCTTCCTGATGTTACCATCGCTTGGGATTACGATGTCCACCACAACGCCTTTCTTCTGGGTCTTGTCCACCACTACAATGTCCGGTTGGTTAGCCATTACCATCTTATCAGTCTGTACCTGGAAGTCCCACAGGATCTTTGCGCGCTCATTCTCTATCACCTTTGGAGGTGTTTCCCACTTGGATCTGGGGACTTCCAGCCCAAACTCTGCACAGATGTTTCTGTACACCTGGTTATGGCGTTCCATGTATGCTTTTCCTGCCAGCATCTTACATCCTGCCGTTATGTGCTTGACTGCTTCTGGGGCCTCTTTGCACAGCCTACACCTTGGGTCTTGCCTGGTGTGGTATATCTGGGCCTCTATCGCTCTTGTGTTCAGGGCCTGTTTCTGTGCTGCCATACAGGCTACTAGTATAGTAGTAGCCTGTGTGTGTGTGTGTGTGTGTGTGTATATATATATATTTGCATGCTATTGCACAGTTTTCTGGTATAATGCCTGCATTTAAGACACGATTAATCATTAGAGACAATAACTGCTAGATGAATTGCCTTTGAACTAATACTGTATAATCATCAGTTTATCTAGAGTAATAAGTAAGCAAGCGTATTTTACCCAGATAGAGACAACAATACAGTGAATAGATCCACTGAGTGAAAGTAGAAGCTAATTTTACTCAGCAGCACACACACTGTGACGTTCAAAGCTCATTTTTGGAGAGGAAAACCTTCAAAAAACACTACTGTTGGATGATTAGGGCATGATAACGAAGAGCAAAGTACATTTCTTTCCCAGGGGTTAACTTCCTTAGCAATATATCTGACCAGCCAGATCACAAATACAAGTTCAAGTATTTTTAAAGTTTGCTTATCATCAGTTTAAGTCATCAGTCTCCAGCGACAGTTAGCATAACTGTGGCTACAGATACCTGCAGTTACCCAAAGCAGCTTATCATTAGGAGAGGTGGTCAAAAGCCCTGCACACCTGTTTCCATATACTCGGGTTAAATTTCGGCCAAGGTTAAGCTGGAAGTTCCACATCATTAAGCTGCTCGTGACAACCAACATAAAGATAAAGATACCAGTTGTTTGTTATCAGCGAATCTAAGAGCAGAGTGGAGAAGATGTCAGTCAAGCAGAGTCTCTATTCACCCACACAGCTCAGAGAGGAGGTGTGATTGGTCAGAGTAACTGAAAACACCTGTGCAGATTTGCCACACGTGTGAAGGGCTGTTTAACTGATGATGAACTGTGCCAAAGGGCCTCTGGTCATTTTTAACTTACAACATCAGAAAATCCACCAATCCACCAATAAATGAGACAGAGCTATCGGAACCATTTTGCACATATGCACAGTAGTTTCCTCAATCTGTTACAACCTAAATGTCTATAAATGCAAATGTATAAACATAGTAACTTTTAGTTCCTTTGCCATTCACAATCTGTCCATGTTTTCCCACATCAGATAAAACTGTGCTGCGCTGCATCAGCCTGTTTTGCAGCTTTTTGTGTAAGTTTCAGCGTCACCCCTCTCCCACCTTCATGCGGCATGGAGCATAGTTTAACCAACGCCTACCGTGGTCTGTTTATCTGTAGCCGATTCAGCAGCACTGATTTATAGCAACAGTTGCTGTGCTGGGGAGAGATTGCTGAGTCTTCCAACTCTGTGAAGTTGGCTGGTTCAGCAGCTTGTGATCAGCGCTGAGTCACACATCACACACACACAATGCTGCTCCGCTGTCCTGCATCATCTAACATCTTGTATTAATTTGGTTTGGTGGAGTGTCACCTGTGCCAGATGACACCCTGCTTTGAGGCCACATGACGACACGTTTTCATGTCATCCCTTATCAGCAATCAAACAGCACTGTTATTCACAACCACAGCCACCCTGATCTTTGAAAATAAATCAATAATGTCATGTTTATCTACTCCCAACTGACTCTAGACCAGCGAGACTGAAAACAGCAAATCTAGTTACTGTCAAACTGATTTTCTCAGTGACACAAAAGATGACAACCAAGTGACAGGGCCTCACCCAATAAACACGAAACAAGCAATTAACCCAACTATCACCCTATAATCATGAATCAACTGTGGAGCTAGCTGGTTCCCGCTTTGCTAGCGATCGTCCCCCAGTTTGGCAGCAGAGCCTTTTGGAGGGAAAACATGGAACATCTGGTGCAAGCAGACAGGGGCTGGCGCTACACGATGGGAGAACAAGTGCCTGAAAGCTTCATTATGTCCCAGCTGTTGGGCTTGCTGTTGCCCTCAGCAAAAACAACCTCGGCAGGATGATGTTCCTGGCAACGACGCTGTGGATTATTTGAAGCAAAACCTTTTTTTCTTTAATGTTCCTTGCCAGGAAAACATGAGCAAGAGCTTTTGGTGATTGTGTTGTGTTTTCCTTGGTTTCAGCGGACCTGTGTGCATCAAAGCAATGCTAACATGTACCCTACAATCTCTTCTTGAATGTTGCTTAGCAGTCGCTTAGCAATTGCTGCTAACGCTCTAAACTTAGAAGGTACCTGATGTCTGCGAAACGCCAGCATGCTAGCTTTATCATGGCGATCATATTAGCATGTCTGAATTAGCATTTAGCTCAAAGCACCAGTGGCTGTCTACTCTTCTGTCTTGTTTTGCTCTTCATAAAACAGATGACTGACAGGTTCGTCAGGTCTTTTTGTCATTTAGGAATATTTACTGTAGCAGGATCGACCTTAAAGAAAACTTCTAAGTCATGTGTCTACTTAAAAGTCCAAATTCATGGAAACTCTTATTTGTTTATGTTTTGGGACCTCCAATCAAGCCCACAACAGTCTGTGATCTCTTGTACATTTTTGTGTGACTATTATAGGATGTAACATATTCTACAAATACTGAGGACCTGTCCTCTGAATCCCATTCCCATTTCATTCCAGTTACATTTAGGCGACACCACACCTGTCAATGATGGCTCAAAAGTATTGATCCATAAGTATCAGGAATTTACTGCTCACTACTTGAGTAAACAATTGCATGCGTGTATTGTTGAGAACAGTGAGTGAGTGGACAGACACCGTGTGGAGTCAGGTCAGGTGTTCAGAGGCAGAGATGTGAACCTCCTTACCTTGTTGCTGATTTCTAACTTTTCTTATTTCCTCTTCTCTCCAGCCCGGTGCTGTAGCAGCAGCGGCAAAGCCCGCTCTCTCAGGTCGGACAGCTTGTTCAAGTCGAATGCTATTAGTTCTAGGTCAGCGCCTGGGCTTTCTCTACACCCCAACAACACCTTTTCACCAGGCAGGGATTCCAACCACCATTAATCAGAGTGGTGACAGCCCATGGATGTCAGTAAATATGTTTCCCTCACTGCCTCTTTTTCCCACCTCCTTCCTTCCCCACTCTCTCTAATGCTCTCATGATTGCTCCTTTCCGCCGTTGTTTTGGGCCGAATGTTGACCGGTTCTTCATTGTTCTTCCTCTGATCTTTGCTAATAACATGATGATTCAACAATGGAAGTGTTCCCCCACACATTTAAGTAATTTTAGGTACACTGCATGGATTTGGTAGAATGTGAAACTGAGAACATATTGACAGAAAAGGAAAAAAAACTGTACCGAGGAGCAGAAAATTGCTTCGAGGGGCAAAATGAGACTCTTTCACTTGTTCCCCGCTACACCAAACATCCCCTCTACAAACAGCTTGCATTTGAATATTTTACATGCATGTTTTGGTTTTTTTGCAGTGAACATAAGCACTGGCCAGGTGCTTATGAATGTTGTCAGAACAAAACGTCTACTCAGTGGAGACAGTGTGACAGTTTTCTCTCCTGCACGGGTGGTAAAGCTGACAAGAGGGGGGGATGAGTGCTGGCTAGCATGGTGGCTGGTGTGTGTTTGTGTGTGTGTGTGTGTGGGAGTGGGTGACGTGTAGGCAGAGGGCCAGCGGCAGCCGGTTGGAGAAGTGGGCGCCCAGCTCTGTTGGCATGCAGGGCCGGGTACCTGCTGCTGTCCAGAGACAGCTGTAATGTAGCCACCCGTGGCCGTGCAATCAGGTTGGTGGCGAGTGAATGCTGATAATGCTGCAGTCTGCGCTTTTCTCAGCCTGGCAGACGGCGCTACGACCAGCCAATGACAGGACTTCCTCCTGAAAATACCTCCAAGGCTGAAGAAGTAAACAGAGAGCAGGAAAGAGGAATAAGAGAGCAGAGACATGACAGAGCAGGGCAGAGATGAGGAGATAAAGGGAGGATGAAGGAGACAGAGCGAGAGAGAATGCCACAAAACAAATGGTGACCTTTGCAAAGATGGATCTGTTGACCAACAAATGTTCTTGCTGTCAACACCTGCTCCAGAGTGACCTTCACACCGAGGCAGAGCTGGCAGCACTCATCTGTTCACCTTTGTGCCCACTCGTCAACACTGAGTCAGATCAATTTAACAGACAACACAAGGCTCGTTTCCTCTGCTCTGTCGATGCACGGAGCCCTTTCATTCCGCTGAATACTGTCATGTTCATTTAATCACTATTAGCTGTAATCATGCGGGCCCAAACAGGCCGATGGTGATAACTCTGCTTGATTTATGAACTGAAGTGATAAATGCAGGAGACTTTCTCTGCTGCTGCAGAAATGTTTGAACCAGATCTGTTTAATAATCTCTGTGTTGCTCAATGAGCTCACTATCTGTGCAGCGATTGAAACTGCATCCTAATATTATTCATGTTGCACCATGATGTGGCATGTGCTGTCTCGGGGTAAACGTCTTATTCTTGCCTTATTTAAAAAACACCCACCCTGTGTTTGACGGGTGCTCGATCAGTTTCACTAGAAAACGCACACGCAGAAAACACGTCCTCATCTGAATTATGTCTGATGTTTGCACAGACTGTGTGTGTTCAGTCCTGGAGGCCTAAGGCGATGACCTTGTAGTCCCACCATCCTTTGCAAGTCTGGTCAAAGACTCCCTGCCTCCCCTGCATTTAAAGAGTTCTCTCTGTATCAGGCTCATCAATCGTCCCTACAGCCAGCAGATGGCAGTGTTGAGCCAAAACAGTTGCTGGGAGATGAAAACAAGTGAATTGGTGAATCAAATACGACAAAAATCACTGATCATATAACAGATCAGAATCAGTTATGTATTTTTGATGTTTTATGTTGAACTAAAATATCAGTTTGTGTGCACCTCCTCTGTGATAAGGATGCATAACTTGCACATGTTGACATATTGATGATTCGGCGGATGATTAGAGGGTTTTCACAGACAGTGAAAATATATGTTATAAGTGATAATAGAATAAAATGCATTCAACCAGAACATGTGCCAGCCCAACCTGCTCTCATCTCACAAAGGACTCATGTCTGGATCTGGTCCGTGTGGAGAAAATCATATGAGGCCATGATTTATGAATGACTTTCACTCAGACAGGACCACTCCCCAGTTCCTCATGTCTGCTACGTGGTATCATGTACAACTGTATGATTCGAATTATTGTCAAAAATCATGGGCTTTGTAATTACAAAGTACATGAAGCCATTTCTCAAAAACAGTATTGAACTATTTTTATTCTGCTGACAGTACATGCCACGTACCTCCTGCCCTGATGCTTTCAGAAACAAATCTGCCTCCTATCCATTTACTTATTGGAGCAGCTACAGATTGAATGCATGCGCATGAACACATATACAGCCTCAATCAATGATTTATATTTGTCCTGCGTGACTCCCCTGCAATGCCTGAAATTGAATTATTCAATGTCTGTGTTGTCTGGAATGAGGCTCAGGAAGAACTCCGACAACAGGACACTGTGGCGCAGACGTAATGTAAAGCTGTCTGTCCTTTGATGCCATCACACAATGGAGGCACTCAGGCCCACAGTGAGCTCATGTAGTACAAAAATGTTGAAAAAGCAAATCACAGTTGCTATTCCCCTGTCTGTTGAATCCAGATATTTTAAAGTGTGAACCACGAGAATGAAACACCGTTTGGCTTCGACCCTGCAGTCCTTTCACTTCAACAAGTGATTCTCTAATGCACCAAAACTATTTGTCACCACAGCGAAGTGGGTTCTGAAGTGCCTAGCAGGTTGTTCAGGCCTCTTTACCTTAAGGGCATCAGAACAAAGCCGGCATTCATGTTCAAAGCCGCGTCCTGTCTCTGTGACGGCGCAAATGGTTACGGTTTGCATTAGCTTGTAACGCAGCGATAAGTGAAGAAACAAGAGCGTCTGCTTCGGGCCTGTAATTACTGTGTGTGTCTGCTTCTGAGGACGGCATCAAATTATCCACCACAGACTAGGAAATCCCCAAACTACAGAAGAAAACAAGAGGAGTCTACAAACCTGGAATATCTTCAGAGAGGCCTGTAAAAACTAACTTATGCACCTGTCATACTAACAAAATCAGTTAAACATGCAAACATTTGTACGCTAATTCCGATTTCTACTTTTAAATTCATCCTCGTTTGATTCAGCTTAAGAGCCACGGGAATACAGATCTGGTTTGACATTTGAGATGTTTCAGTTTCCCTCTTTACATGGCATTTTTGGTCCCAGTATCACCACAAGATATATATTTTTATTCATACACCAACAATAATAAACAAAAAATAAAGCATCACATCAACTTTTTTTTATAGGCAGAGAAAAATAAAGGGTATAATTTTACACAAGACATCTAGAAAGACCGACTGAGAGCACAAAAACATAAATCACAACTAATAACGATTACAGTGAACACCTTAAACGGGGAAAAAAGCACAAGCACAATAACTTGAAGAGTGTATAAAAATTACAAATTTGCTTGCAAAATATTCCCTACTGGGTAAATACATTGACCATGGGGTTAAAGAGCCCATCGGGATCAGGACTGCTGCCTTCAAGGACACTAGAAGCTCTACAAAGAGCCGTCGTGTCTCAGATTGGTAGATGCTACTGTCTCTGAAACGATCCCCCATGATATCTTGAAGTTTTAAAAGTCATCAACAGAAATCAAAATGTACCAGCTTTAAGAGTAAAATCGTATGGCTTTGTGGTTCTCTTGAGTCCCTAAAATGTTACAGATTAGCACCACTGGGCTGGCGTTAACATCAAAAGCTGGGTTAATGTAAATAAGTACTGTAAAAAGGATCCAGATATTGTCCTCGTTCACCCACTGTGTCTTTGTCTAGTGTTACAGGACCAGGAGGAAACCGATCCACTTCCACCACAGTGGGTGGCTGAAAGGAAACGGGACCAAAGCTAAGACTAGGCTTTTCTATATTCAGCAAAAGCTTTTCCCATCATTTGCTCGCCTTTTTTCTTTTTTTTTTTTACATTTTTGAACTTCTTTTCTTCTTTTGTTTTCCAAAACCATCAACATTATAAAGGTTAATGGTCAGAGAATAACACATGGATGCACTATATGTACACAGACTTACAAAAAACATAGGGACATCAGCTTTTGAGAAGCTACAGTTATTTACATGTCTTTATCCAAACGATCCCTTTGTAAAAAGCTGTGCTTTGTACTGAAACTGCTCGTCTTCACAGGTGGAAAATCACAAGGTTACTGTCCCCCGACCTGCTAGCAGTATTTTTTAGTCACGTCATGCAAAAACACATGGAGCGGACAGGGTCGTCACTATGTCGTCGCCTTACTGTCCTACAAAAATAATCAGACTTTAGAGTCTCGAGAGTCACGCGTCTGTCATTTTCACTGGTTTCTGTACATAATTCGGCTTTTTACGGTCCTGAGTGTGCAAAAAGTCATTACTGATGGCTAAAAATAAGACCAATGTTATGGGCTGCTGAGAGAGAAAATTAAAAAAGCAAAGGCATCTTCCTGCTCTCTCTACACAGCCTGCTGCTGAGTACTCATGTCACACGCGTTCAGTTTGTAATTTGACCACAAGTTTGCAGACAAGTACAGTATGTGAGATGTTTTCAAGTTCTGTGTAAATGCCTGTATATGCTACCTACTACACGATACAATGCTGCAAAAGTATTTTGCAAATTGGCAAAGCTTCCTGAAATTAATGCAGGATATAATTCATATAACCTTCTGACAAGAACTAAAGCAGCCGTGACCGACAGCGGCAGCTGAATGAACTTTACCGACATTGCTTTTCTAGAATATTAACTTTTTACAAAAGTGCATCATCCTCCTTATGACATTTATATTGCCACATCTTTAAGTACTCATACAAGGGTTTTAAGAGTTGTACCTCCTGTCTGCTCTGCTGTATCCTGAGGCATCAGACTGCTTTGTAATGTGGCTCGCCGCTCATATCAAAGTGTGGTCTCAAGCCATCAGAGGCGGGGAAAGGTTTGATCTAAAAGTGTGACTGATTCCATGCTTCATCGTTTGTTTCTGTCTGAAATGTGTAACGCAGGCTGCATAAAATGACAGTATGACAGCCTGGACAAATATTCGTGCAAGGCTTACAGTATTTTCCTTCACACAGTGTTTACAAATGGTGGTTGAACATGTCCAGTAAACTGGGTCACATTTGTAAATGTCTTCATAACCCAACCATAACCCAAATGCCCAAATACAGAAACAACTCAAGTGAAATGCATTTAACATGATCTTACACACACTTTACAAAACTATTACCGATGCTTAAAAATGGCATTCATTTTTTTTTAAAACCGCTTTAAAATCTGTACAAAATATGGTAAAAATCATGAAAATCAGGAAAGACAATAAGAATCTCTTAATTGATACAAACCTCCTCACGCTGCTACAGCCTTTCTGGCACTTAGATGCCAAAGATTAAAAAATTAAAATAATTCTGAACAGGATGTGGAGATCACACTGACGTGGTGCTGCACGTGTCCCCTGTTGCCACAAACAGCGTGTATATAAAAAGTGCTATGGACAGCTGGTGGGGAGGAAGGACAGAGTTACAGACTGAGGGCTGGCTGAGAGAGGGGTTGGGGGGAAGAGGTTGGGGGCTCATCATCTTTCCATACTTGTGTAGCCTTTCTTGTCCGCATGCAGCCTGTGTTTGTAGTCACTGACAGGAGGTGTGGTGTACAGGAAATGGGTGGATGAACGGTTTCCCTAAGAGACGCTGGAGCAGCGGATGCTCGGGGAGCCCATTTGTGTGAGCACCTTGTCGAGCCACTGGAGGGGTCCGTTCAGGTGCAGCTCGATCCAGCAGGGGGTGCTGGTCACCGTCTGTCGCCTGGGAGAGACACAAGGAGAGCAGAAACAGATGTGGAGAGCTGTTTCAGAGCGCGGCTCGTGTGAGTAAGCTTACAAAGTCATGTTTTCAGCAAAGTCAACCTACTCTACTTTCACGTGCCGTGTCTCAGAGAAGGTGGGCTTAGAAAACAACTGAAAAACTCATCTGTGACTCACACGTTATCACTTTTAACACACTTTCACGCCAACTCAGAAACTTCAGATCAGTTTAATCTGAAATGAGCCCACAGCATGAGGTGAAGTGAAAAACCAAACCTCTCTTCCATTCATGTTGTCACTTTTTCACTTGGGATCAGAAGCGACCTGATCTGTAGTTAGTTAGGTTTACTCATTTGTTTTACATGGGCAGTCCTCACATTTTCACATATTGATGAGTTTACTGAAATCAGAAAGTGATGACCTGCTGGCCTCTGTCTCTACAGAATTCAAATAATGCTGAAGAGAAAAGGTCGTTTTGTAGGTATCATAGTGTAACTGAAAACAGGAAGCTTAGTTTCAAAATGTACGTGTGCACTATAGACCTTTCAAAAACATCAGGAAGGACGAAGTGATGCAAATGTTCCACCGATTACACTTTCTGACACGTTAGCTTCAATAAATCCAATAACTTGATTCTTTTGTTCTTGATTATTGAAAAAGATAAAAAGTCCAAACTTATTTTGAAGAAATCCAGACGTTAAACATTTTCACGTCCATATCCTTCGGCTCGCTCTCTCTCCCGACTACAGCAGTCATACAAAAATCAATGTTGCTCTTCCCACAGAGGAGAAGAGAGACGTGTTACAAAAAGCTAATGTGAAACAAAAAAGTAAAATGAAGTGTCTGGGGAAAGAGCAACGTTAGCTGATTTCTAAAATGTAGACTGTACTTTAGCTTCGGCTTCAGAGAGAACCGTCATCAGGAGAGTGTGCGGAGGGACGTGTGGGGCGCGTTGAAGGCTAACACTAACGCCATCATTTCTCAGTCAAAGCCAACAAGAGCAAAATGTATCCTGTGTTGTCATCCATCCAATTTACGCGCTGGAAAGTCGGACGAGCAGAGACACCTGCGAGCTGCATGATTTCCCTTCGGTTTATGTGGTTTGTTTCATGCGTACTGGAAATAAGCTTCTGTTTGAATGAGCTAGTTGCAAACAAAAATAAAAAAACAACCAGCCGCCAGTGTGGGAAAGACAGCGCAGTGAGGTGTGGGTGGAGGGACTGACGAGGGAGAGCCCGGCTGGTCCAGTAACCTGAATGCTGTTTCTAAGTGTCTCCACATGTCAGCGTTTGGTCTGGACAGGACTGATAAGTAGCTGCTCACAGCAAAAAGGAAACCCTCCTGTGCCGAGCCAACTTTCAGCCAATCACCTGCTCCCCTTTTATCCCAGCTCTTCCTTTCTTACTATCAGTGAGTCAGACTGCATGGAAAACGGAGGGGATGGAAGAGGGAAAGGCTGACATCTCTTTTTGACACAGCACATGTGTGTTTGTTTAAAAATAGTCTGGCGTGCCGACTGGAGCCTGTTTCTATTGATGAAGGCTCGGCAACCTCACACACCGGATTCACCAGAGTGCAAGCAGATGCCTGAGAGCGGGGGCGGCTGGGTTGTGGGATATGATTCACATTCTGTTTGTTTCTATTGTCTGTGTTTACGTAAGGGCGAGCTGAGGACTTGATCTTCTCACAACGGCCCTTACATTGTTTGCTGTCCAACTCTGTGGCATTTAGGAGTTTAGGAAACATTAATTGAAAGCTGATCCGTGACTGTCGCTCACCTGTACTCGGCTCCCCAGCCCTTGACGAAGCTCATGCGGATGGTGCACATCCTGGTGAGCTGGTACACAGCCTCAAAGCCCTGGTTGACTGACTGGGCCAGCAGGGCAGCAAACTCCTGGTTGTTGAAGATCTTCAGGTTACATCCTGTAGCAACAAGCAGAGACATATATAGTCATATTGGTTTTACAGTAGTTCGACATGTACAGAATCCTGTGGACAGTGTTTGGGAGCTTTTGCTGTGTTTTGTTCACAGGTCTCAAGGAGCACAACTGCATGGCTGGAAAAAAGTTGTATGAAGCCTTTTGTGGCCCAGATACACAGAAATTTGAATACTGTTCATTTTAAACTTTCCATTTTCTGTCTTGGACAAAAGTTTTGGATGGTTTAAGCCTCTTTTTTCCTCTCACAGTTAATTTAACTGATCTGACAGTGGAAGAATCCCCCCAGCTCTGTAAAACCAGCTGATGCACAGTGTTTCATACTTAAATAAAGTGATTATTACACTTAAGTGAGACTTTTATACACTAATCTTTCAATGTGAACAAGATGTAGATTTAATTCCTGGGTATTTAACCTTGCGTAGCCGTTATATTAATCTCATGAATTCAGTACAGACTGGTGATGAAATGTTAGTCGGTCCAACCTGACTGGATTAGAAAAGTGACTGCAGCCCTTATTCACAACTTACTTTTAACCAGGCTACACTTTAGCAGCCGCAGTTAATCTGTTCTGAATCATCCATTTTAAAGAGTTGACTTAACTTAAATTAATCACAGCTTGGCCAACTAACCAGTTTTGCCACAGGCAATGTAAGCGAGGAAATGAAGACTCTTAGAAAGGAGGGTCACTGACAAACAATCACATCCACTGCTGCAGCTGAATATTCCTGCTCTGAAGCTCGGCTTTCTCAGCTGAGGACGTCTTAATACTCTCTTTATAAACACACGAGAGGAGGTTCATACAGGTGTCTGCTTTTTTGGCTACTGGACAGCGGTATAGCTGTTTTTCAAAGCACTGTACAAATTGCCTCTTATTCAACCTTTCTGCTCACACATACAAACACACACAGTGCAGTGAGCCAACCATCTGACCATCGGGAGGAATTTGGGATTTGAAGTTTTGCTCAAAGACAGTTCAACATGTGGACAGAGGGAACTGCGGATCAAACCACAGAGCCTGTGATTAGTGGACGACACACTCTAACCCCTGAGCCACACTCCTCTCGCCATTTCCCGTTTTGCTTTTTGATTTCCCTTCCTTCTACATCACTCATCTCTCCATTTCTCCCATCTCTCTGTCTTCAGCTTTCTGTCTCTTTCAGTTTGACACACACCTGGAGGGATCTTGCAGACTGTGGCAGGATGCCAGCCGTAGCGCTGGTTACAGTTGGGGCTCTGGACAAAGATGGCGCTATCGCTGAGACACTCGGCAAACACTTCTCCTCCGATGTAATACAGCCGCACACCACGGCCTTAAGGAAGACAAGAGACAGAAGAACAAACGCCTCAGATAAAACTCACATCCCAACAACGACATGAGCAGTAATTACAAATGTTTTAAGTGGACTTTATATTAAAAAGAAGGGTTAAGTGATTATAAATGAATTGTCCTACCAATGTGCCTGCGTGTTAACTCCACAGCTGCGTTGCGGTTCACGTTGGACAACAGGCCCAGGCAGAAGCGCTCTGAGTTGGAGGGGTCTGTGAAGCCATCCACTGTCAGCGAGGGCTGTGAGGCGTGGAAGGTCTCTCCTACTCGCTGGTTCAACTCATAGTAGGAAATAGAGCACCAGAAGGCCGGCTCGCAGTATGTCACTGGCTGAAGGTCTGACAAAGAGAGGCGGAGGAAATGACCGTTTGCTTTTATCAAACCAAAATGGGAAAGGGGTATACGGACTAAAGAATGCAGTACAACCTGTGGCTGGCAGGTCGGCTGTGAATGGACTGAAACGTGCAGATCAATAAGAAATTTAATGCCTGAAGTAATAGAGGAGGAGAGGATCAAATGGGAAACAGGAGACATGAGTCATGGAAAAGAGGTGGGTGAAAATCAGAGAAACAATGGCCAGAACACAGATGTCATTAGATCGGAGAGAAAACAGAAATGGAAGGAAGCGAGCGAGGTGCAAAACTGGTGCAACGTGGGGCGAAAAGGGGCTGAGGTGGATGTAGAGGGGGAGGAAAAACACCAGCAAAGAAAATATTAGGCCGAGCTTGCGTCACAAAATGTCAAACCCATACGCTGTTTCCCAGAAGCCTTTACCAGACGAAATGTGGAAACTCAACCCTCACTGGTGGGACGCTGGAGCCAAAATGGTCAAATTACAGGCTTATCCATGATAATTTTCAGTAACATCAACTGGTTCTGGTAATTTGCTCTTTTTCCCCTCAACATGGCCACTATGTCCTTGGCTTTGAAGTCCAGGACAGAGCTGGACGACACTGCCAAATGAAACGAGTGTGATTTTTGTTATTTCACCAGCAGCTTTCCGGCCAAGCCCCCTGGCGTTTTTCCATCCTGATAGAATAAACGTAGGATATTGTCACTGATGTTAGTGTGGGCTGAATGGTGTCTTGGCCTGTCCAGCAGCTCACATGGTGCCGGGAGGACAAAGGCTTCTTTCATCACCTGGTTTCCTCTTACACAAATGGAGTTAAATCAAAGAGAGAATTCCCACTGGGGAGATGCGTTATTGAAACATTTGTCTGTTAGAGAAGGCAGGGGCACAGAAGAGTACACAAACACACTCACACACGCGAACACACACGCAGACAGCGCTCTTACCTAAGTTGCTGTGCGTGGGTGAAACAGGGTTGGGTGACAGGTTCGGGGAGCTTGTGTCCATGCTGTGGGTCATCTGATGATCACTGGTCTCTCCATCCTCGCTGAGGTAGCCAGGTGGAGGCGTTTCTGAGACAAACAAAACAACTCATCATGGTTGTTCCCTGTGACAGATCTAGTGGAAGTCTTTGCTAATGTGTTGTGGTAGGCTGATTGAAACAAAACAGGAAGACAGGAAAAAAAAAAGAAATGCTTCAAAGAATTAAATTAAAAAATCAGTTTCGCTTTACACATTTGCCACTGTCTTGTTCCCCGTTTCTGTTCCTCTGCTTAACTTCTGTCTTTTTTGAATAGTCTCACTTATTACTATCTTATTAAATGAAAATCTCCTCTTAAATAGAAACATGCAGCCAGGTTTTATTGAAAAAGACATGTAGCTAACATGAGTAAAGACATTATAGTTCAAATTCACAGTTGTCAGATCTCAGATCTCAGACTCAGGCGCAGGGTCGGACGACTGTCAGTGTCTGAAGAGCTGGGCTGCCAGATTTCCTCTTTGAGTTATAAAGACACTGGGATACAGGGCATATACTGTGGTTGAGCAGACTTGTGTATAAGATTATCATACGTACCTGGTATGTAGTTGCTCTGGGGCTCAATGCCAGCAGGGAAGTTGGTGTTTTCAGGGATTGAATGGCTGTAGTCATCCAGAGGTGGGAACTCACTGGGGATTTCTGTGTGTCTGGGCACCAGCACTGGTGGGAGCACTGTGTAATGGACGGACGAACGGACAAACACACACAACGAGCAGTTTCTTAAAACACAGCAGTTGAGATTAATTCCACGTCTGAATAAAATAAATATATGTTCTACAAAACAACTTATTAACAGAACAATAAAATGATGCAATACAACAATAAAATGGGACAAAGTTATGTGCAATAAATCACAGGACAAATACTGGACAGTCTATAAAAATGTGCCTTGGACAAAAAAAACAGACTGTTGACAGCAAAGAGAAGATTTTCCAAACTCATGTCAGAACCACAGGAACATCTGAGGACGAGATGAACACACTCCGGGCCGACATACCTGGAGTCTCTACTCTCTGGTAGTGGTACGGGTTGACACACACTTCATCCTTCTTCGTGTGGAAGGCGTACTCGCACAGCTCCACCGCCCGCAGCTCGTGGTGGGACTGCAGGTCCGGCCAGCGCCACAGACGGCAGTAGATGACGTGGGGCAGACCTTTTCTGTGGGAAACCTGCAGACGGCCATCCAGAGACCTGCAGACAGGAAGAGCCAAAGATGCAGAGTGGTTCGTCAACAACCTGCAGCCTTTTGTTTGCAAATACTGATTGTTTTCAGTGGAGAATGAAAAAAGTGTTTTGGGTAAAACTTGACTATTTCAGTCTAATCTTAATCTCTAAAATGCATCTGTTTCTTTTTCTCTATTTTCTACTGTTTTCTCTAAACTTTGATGTGTATCACGCGTCTCATTTTGAGGATGTGTTAGCAGTTTGCGATGTAGTCATTGTGGAAAGTGCTTCGACACGTGACACCCAGTTTTGATTGGTTGTTACAGCCTGTTTCTTTACTGGTTTCCTGATGCGCGGGGATACAACTTTTTATTTCTCAGTCTGGAAACAATAAATTTACTGTACACAATGCAACACAACACTAGGTGTGGTGTTTACTATTGTTTTCACGTCTGGGCTGTGACCCTCCCTCCTACTGATGAGGGTCCCAGCTGTGTGTGCATTGGCTACGAGGTATAACAATAAACAACCTGCAATTAGATTACAGTATGTATAATGGGAATTCCATTGTGCTGTTCCACATCTGCACTGTCTGCTATACAATGCTGCTGGCAGGATGAAGATTCAGGCAGCCGGAGAGTAATGAGCGGTAGTTTGACGCTGCAGATTGTCATAATGGGGATGCAGCCGGTAATCTCTAAGCACAATGACCCATGAAAGAAATAAAAAAAAAAACAACACACACGTATCATCTTATGCAAGAGGCAATGGCCACATATGTCCCCTCTATCTCTCTGTCTCACCCACACACTCTCACACACAAATACAGAGCAAGGGTCAAAAGCATAAGCTAAAGCCCTTTAGAAGGACAAATGTCTGTTCCAAATAAAAACAAGGCCGCGTACAGTCCGGCTCCTAAAGGCTCAGCAGTGCCCCATCTGGGTCAACTATTGTACATCCAGTGAGCACAGAATGGCGTTTTAATTTTTCATGGCAGAGGATTTCATTCACTGCCTGTGTACTTTAAAAGGGGTGAGGGAGAGTGTGTGTGTGTGTGTTGGACGGAGGGGGAGGGTATCTTGAATTTGTAAATGATGTCTGAGTACTTTGTGTGCACATACAGTGAGTATGCAGAAGAATACAGCTGAAGTCGTCACGGAAGGAAAGCTCGACCATGTTCTTAAAACCCACAACTGAGAGCTCATTCACACCTAAAATCTAAATGCAAAAGCTGAACAAGAGACCAAATCCTGCAAGGACAAATAAATATAATTGAGGAGAACTGTCCTGCACTGGACAAAGCTTTCATTACAACATCCCCCATATGATTAAAGTCAGTTAATGTAGCCGGAGGTTAAAGGAGGAGTGTGTGTTAGTGTCAGTGTTTTTCACAGTATATAAAAAAACAGCAATTTCTTGGGGCTTTACACCTCAGTGCTTTGGTAGCCACCATTAGAGAACTGAAAGTTGTTAGCAGGGCCTTCCTCAACCATGAAATTCTATTGTGGCCAATCAATAACAAATAAAACTGCAGGTTTTTTCTTCTGATCTGTGTGTGTGTGTCTGTTAAGGGCTTGGCCTTCATCATTTTTCAGAGTGAGCCACAGCAACTGCATGCAACCACATGCAGAACAAAAGGGTTAGTGAGCAACATAATGATACTAATAATAAATCGTTGATATCACGGCTAAGAACATATCAATGGATATATCAAGGGTAGGGTTTGCCTCATGATCACACAATTGACACTGACACACAACTGTCTGATCAAAGCACTCCCAGACTTCTGGCTTTTAAACCAAGGACAAATAACTGTGCTCGGCCCACTACTCGGCTTTTGATCTTAGTGTTGAGAGAAAACATTTAACAATACTGAGAGATTTGGCTGCTCCCACAAGCACAATCTGGATACTAACACAGAGTAGACAAATAGACAATAACACTGGTTGTTATGCAACCAAGTACACACTCCCTGCTGTGATAAATAGTATCTTTGCAAAGCTAATACTCTTAATTTTGTTGTATTAAAGCTGTTGGAGATGTTAGGCTAACGTCATCTTTGAGTCTTTTGGTCTGTGTTTGTTAGGGTCTACTTGTGACCACTGTTCCTCCTTTTTATTGCTGTTTTCCTGTGTTTATCATATATTGTAATGATTTATTGAAGCTGTTTACCTTCAGCAGATTGCACAGGTTTGCACAGTTTTGCACTGTTTGTGACCGAAGCCACGGCAACACAGGCCTTTTAGTTTGTCTTTAAGTTCCCCTCAGAATTCACTCAAAAATGTCAAACATCCACTGAAACTAACCAGAATAATTTACTGACTCACTTTGCAAACTTCTTTCACAGTGGAGTTACAAAATCAAATGTACACGCAAACAAAGACAGTTAGTCGCTTTAGAATAACTAAATGAAGACATCAAAGTTACAAAGGAAGCGACAAAAGTAAATCACAGGAGGCTGTACGGAAATTGGCACAATGGAAACACATGAGCTGGATTCATTTACAAAGAGGAACAGTGATCACATGTGGACACTCACACACAGCACTGACTGGAGGAAACAAGATATTTACTTAAAAACAGGGCTAACTGTGCAATCAAAAATAGCCAGAAGCTCTTTGACAGTATCCAGAAAATAGTTGCTTTAATCCTCAAAAGGACAGTATTTAATCCAGCGTTTAAAATACAACAAAAAAAAACAACTTTTTTCACTGTGTTAAAAAGTCAGACGGGGCTGATCTGATGTCAGTGGTATGTGTGTTCAGCCCCTGCTGCTGAGTGGGTGTTTGGTGGGGCTAGACTCTGCGTGGGCTGACACAGACGTGTACAAACTGCAGTGGCATTACTGGCTTTTTGGTGACCTACAGTATTCAGTGTGCCTCTTTCTGTACAGCCCCTTCCAGTCAGTGATTTCAGAGAAACAGTGACAGTAAAAGTTCAACTGCACGTGTGCAATTCAATACAGAGAATCTACCCTCAGCCAGAGGCAATGGATATGAGGTTATATAACAACAAACAATGGCCAGCGTCACCAATCCTCTGGCAGTCA
Organism: Datnioides undecimradiatus; assembly: GCA_008933995.1. Classification (NCBI taxonomy): domain Eukaryota; kingdom Metazoa; phylum Chordata; class Actinopteri; order Lobotiformes; family Datnioididae; genus Datnioides; species Datnioides undecimradiatus. Next base: position 657,697 of record WARS01000047.1, on the reverse strand, counting down.
GTAATGATGGGAACACTAAATATAAGTTAAAGCTGAGTTATATCCCCTATTTTCTGTGGTACCTGACCAACCATGACGCCCAGTGCAATACAAACAGTGAACTCTGAAGGTAAACTAGCATATAGCATTAATTAGTTTTATGGGGGTTGCCGAATGTATCACCCTGCTGCCCATACACTTCAGGGAAAAGTGACTAGTAAGTCTTGTTCGTAAGTGTGGGATTGAATTACAATTATTTACACAGGTTTAGATCAGGATACTCTTACTATGCTCACTTAATACTGGTAGTAAATTAATTTAAATTAATATTATAATCGATCAAATGGGACAAATAAGAAAAAAGTAGGAAAAAAGAAAAGAAACACAAACAGCAACGGTCAAAACACTGCGCACATCAAACCCTTTGACAGGTCCAGACACAAACTATGCCCTCCTCAATCTGAATTACTCACTTCATTGAAGAGATTTATGACAGCACGCTTGAATGAGACTAACAAGAAACACCTCCCTGACAGGAAAACCACTCCTGCACCACCATCAAGCCTGAGCCTGTTGTTTAGAGGAAGAGCCGGTAGCACTGTCTAAACAGCCAACCCCAAATCCTGCAAAACACTTTAAAATGATTTGGAGCTCAGAGTGCCTCAGCTATGGAGCAGAGGGAGGCAGGAGGGGGGACGTCTATGACCCCAAATTCCCTGCTGGGCTCCTCTGTGTGTGTGTGTGTGTGTGTGTGTGTGTGTGTGTGTGTGTGTGTGTGTGTGTGTGTGTGTTCCAGACTGAAGATTTGAAGGGCCTGGTGGATCTGAAGGCTTCCAAGAATTTGGGCCAACAGTTTTCAACCTTCAGCTCCAAAAACCAGTCAAGAGAGATCACCACAAACTGACCTTATTTACAGACAAACTCACAACTCACATCAAACTAAAGAATGGATAGATTTACTTTCTTTTGCCTCAAGACCCAGTATGTAGCATTTCAGAGGATCTACAGGCAGGGATGGAATATAATAACATTATAACACAAATAATTATATAATGAATCTTTTATAACTACAGTCCAACGTGTTCAACCAGCAATATGGACTTTGAGATATCTTAGAATTTCTTGTTTTCTTCCAATCAACAGTCCAAAATCTACACATGTCCAGTTTACAGTGGTATAAAACAGAAAAGCAACAAATTCTTACACTGGGCAAACTGGATATTGGCATTTTTACTTGAAAAATTCAAACTGCCAGCCCTAAATTAATTATTTCAATTTTCTAGCAATCATGTCAGCAGATCGCAGCGCACAAATCTTTGATATGAATGTAAGTGTGATTATAATTGCAGATTATACTGCACAGTTTTAGTATGAGTCAATGATTGATAGAAAATTATTTAAAATTGTCACTGACACTTCTTAATCATCAGTCTCATCAAATAGCTTGTTTTGTCCATCCAACAATCCAAAAACAAAAGACAGTTGATTTTGTGTCATGTAAAAGGAACAAAAGCTTCAACGAGTATGGAGAGGCTTGAACTGAAAGGATGTTTGGCATGTTGTGTGAAAAATAACTTTAAAGATTAAGTGATTCATTATCAAAATAACTGCAATCAACACATTGTTCCAGCACATGTTGATACAGACAAACATTTCTGCTCGAACGTTTCCTGCAGCGGTGAAAAAATGACAAACACAATTGACATTAACTGAACAAGAAGCGTCGATGCAGGCTGAACTGCAGTAACAATGACGACATACAGAAATCACACTGAATGTCCAAACCTCCTCTACATCTCTGCCCCGCATAGAGCATGTATGGCTAGTTCAAACATGCCAAAGCCATATTTAGGTCATCTCAATTCACTGTCTGATTGACAAGAAGATCCGCCGTGCTGTTGTTCCTCTGAGACAGTCAGAGTGAAATTGATGTCCAAAAATGAAAGGGACAGAGTGGTATAGATTTTTTTTTTGCCACGGGGGAAATTGTGTCAACATCATTGCGTCCCATGACCCGAGGCTGAGGCTGATCCTGACCTTTACGCCCAACCAGCTCTGTTTGTGTGTGAATGGCAGGGGGTACAATCTGTGCACGCACCCCCCCACCCACACAAAAAACATATGAGCAAGAGTGAGATAAAGCAGATGACACACGCAGTAATCATCTGTTTGATCAGAAAAGAAGGTGAATACACAGATATGATGTGACTGTGAAGAGGTGTGCATACTCAAAATTTCAGTGTGTGTTTGGCTGACTCATAAAACAGACTCAGACAGAGCAGATTGAGCTTCACTGAGCTGGGGGGGGGGGGGCAAAACAAACACTCTGAGGCATACCCAGTTACGCTCAGAGAAACAAACATATACACTGTGTGTGTGCGTGCATGTGTGAGTGTGTCCAGGCTGGTCTGAGCAGTGCTGAACACAAACACACTCTCTCAGTGTGGGCTCAGACCTTTTGACATGGACTTTTTACAACTCTCTGCCAAGCTCCAAACTCAAATGAAAGTCTAAGCTCGCTACAAAGATGCCAGCAAACAGAGTGAGAAGCTAAACGTCAGTTGCAGTCTGTATTTTTTGTTGTCTTCTAGTGTTGGTCGTTCGGCCGCAATATATCAACTTTAAAAAAGAAGCTAAGCTCCCATATTCAGTTCGGAAATTTATAAAAATGATTTTAGACATTTTAAGTGCCTGCAAGTGTGTGCAAACACGAGGACTTCCACTCACAATCTGTCCTATACAGGCATAAAGGGGGAGGACAAAGCGGGTGACGGATAAAGAAAGGAGGGTGCTGCTGGACAATAGGGCTGGCAGACTGCCTCAACAGCTCAGGGCAGCTCAGAGTGTCTGTGACCAGGCCCCTATACCCCCCCTTCCCTTTCCTCCGTCTGTCCCACTGTCCCACTATCCCGACTGCCCTGCCTCCGTCCCAGCACTGAGTGGGGGGTGGAGGTGGGGGTGTTGGGCTGAAATGGCCTTTGTGCCTTTCATAAAGTCTGTGGCCAGTCTGTCGAGCCATGACAAACAGGGCTGCAGTCCGATGACATTTAGCAGAGGGCTGCTGTCTTCCAATAACAACATGTGAAGAGACAAATCATTCACTAATCCTGAAGAAGGGGCTGCAGTGAAGTTTTGGTTGTGAAACCCGACACATCGCCACCTCACCTCCTCTCTGAAGTTCAGTGTATTTCAGAAGCTACTTTGCAATGAGCTGTTAGAGAATTCATCTGAACTAAAACTGCTTCATCTGCTTCTGCTGCACGCCTCCCCTTTTCATGCAGGACACCTGCGTCACACGTTAATGAACATATTTACAATCCACGTTGGACCTGTTCTTGTAAGACTGCTGTCACAGGATAATCCCTTGTTGTGCCAACATTTAAAGAATCTGCAACCATGGAAATATGTCCTTTTGATAACAACAAAAATAGTTACACTTACAGATCTCTCTAAAAACTTTAATTTAGCTCCAAAGAGGCGCAGCTTCTGCCTTCAGGAGGTCACTGGTTTAACACCTGCCATTGTGTTGGTCTTGACATTAAATGACTGATGAATAATCACAATAACAACGAAAAGAATCATTTACTGCAGTCCTTTAACAAAATTTTTTATAATGAAGAACAGATGGTAAACCATAGATTCAGTCCCGGTTATCTTATGTCAAGTCAAAATGATTTAAAAACATTTTTTCTTATTTAGATTTTTTGGTTTGCATAATATTTCAGCATTGTGGGCCAGTTGTGATCAACCTGATCGCAGAAAAAAAAATGCTCAAAGTGCACAAATCTCCGCTTGTGAATAAATTCCAGCAGTAGTGCGCACACACACAGAGGAACATACTATACACACACACACACACCTCCCACTCTCTCTGGAAAAGCCATCAGACTTCTCTTTTTCTTACAAAAGGAGGGGGTGGGGGTGAAGGAAGAGAGCCGAGAATAGAGTATGAGAGAAAAGCGAGTCTGACTGTGGCCCACAGGTGATATCATAGGGCTGGAGTGTGCTGGAGTGTGGGACCAGTGGAGGAGGACCTACTGTGAAATAAGAAACCAGCAGACAGGCGACCAGCATGGCTAGACGACAAATAACATAGTCTGGACTCAAAAGACGAGAGAAGACTGGGAACCATTAGTTTTACTGCTGATAGTCAATGAGTTGAGCAGCCTGTTTCTCTCGATCTGAATCAAAATGATGAATGACCCAAAATATTCCAGATGTAAGTCATCAATAAATTTTTCTCCGCTCTGTTGTCAGTTTTTTCCTGCAGTGTGGCAGAGTGGAGGCAGGCCTACCAATCCACTGAAATAATGTTTACTCATTCTTTCAAACAGACAGCGCACACGTACCATCCTCCACCTGGAGCTGATATCCCATAGAAAGATATTTCTTTCCATTGAAAAAAATGAATCAGTCTGAAATACGTTTGAACGCTGAGTAGGGCTGGGCAGTATATCAAATATCACATGCAGCCTATTTCTTCATGCACTGCAACAAAAATAGGCTCCAGCTCTGGGTATTGTTTAAATATCCCCAGTGCTGCCACTGAAGTTAATGAGTTGAGAAAAATAAAAAAGTTTTTCTGAATGCGTCATTTAAACATTGTATAAACGAAGGCAGGCACATTGGTCCTACAGCGGCCTTTAAATGGCAAAAATTTAATTCAGAGGCAGAACTATCAGATCACAGAATAAGTAAACAGGATTATGGATCTAATTACGGCCTGATACAGAGTCCCACGTGGGACAGCTCAACAGGGTATTTCTGAGCTGGACAGAGAAAACACATTTCCCCTCATATTCACACCATACGAACAATTGAGAGTCTCCAATTAAGCCTGTATGCTTGTGGCCTGTGGGAGGAAACCAGAGCAGTGCAGGCAAAACAAAGGGACAATACACAGGGAGCAAATAACTATAGTGAAATACTGCTTCAGTCAACACAAACTCAAATGACGTTGCCGAGGTCAAAGTATTGGTTGGGGTCCAGGGTCTCTTGTGTTGCTATACTTGACAGTGAAGTGTCAGGGGAGCTCTAAGCTACACTTTAGTTTCTTGTTCTTTTATTTAAGGTTAAGTGACGCTTTCATCTTCAGAAGAGATTCAAGGATGAACATTTTAGAAAAGACAGATAAAATAATAATCAAGAAATGATTTTGGTCCATTGGTGTCGCATAAAGATTCTTGTCTGTGCCCTTTTTAGTAACTTATTGACCTTGGGATGGACACTGCTCATCTTTAACACCTGCCAACTTTTACAAACCTTGATAGCCATCGATTGCTCTCTTTCTGTATTTTAAGACTTTCACTTGTAGTTGTGGCAGTAATCTCTAACAGTAATCTCACCTCTCTATTTAAACCCCTGCTATTTCATGTCAAGTTGTTTTCCCACACATATCCAGCTGTAGTAGCAGCAGCAGCAGCGGTGGTGGTGGTAGTGGTGGCCAGTGGAGCACAAAGGCAGGCTTGTTGTCTGGAGAGTGTGTCTGTGTGCATATGACTGTGTGTGTGTGTGTGTGTGTGTTTCTGCGTCGCGCTCGTGCACTCCCCCGCAGATAGCGAGAAGTACAGGGCCAAGTCGAGGCAGAGCTGTCTCTCTAACCCCCTCCACCTCTAATGCAAGCCGAAAACCAAACAGCAGCCCACGCCCTCCTCAAGGCCCCAGCAGGCAGAAAGAGCATTCCTCTGAGCTGACTAACTACACACAGACACACACGCGCGCACGCACACACACACACAAATGCATGATCTATGATGGCATAAAATCCATTCAATATTAGTTCACTAATCCTCTCTGTGAATCAGCCTGAATGATGTAGTCACATTTTTTGACAATATGATGATATGGCTCACATAAAGACAATCCCACGGTGAAACAAGCTAAAACTAATCAAACTACATTAAACTAGATGATGTGTCATGAGTTCAATGTGATTTCAATTACAACCTTTCAAATAATTGTTTAAAAATGTTTCATACCTCATTTTGTCAGGCTTCTACTAAAAACAAAGACAGAAGTATTCAAACACCTGAAATATCAGCATTAAAATATCCCAATAGGCTGATGCCAACACTAAATGACTCCACTTAAAAACAGCAAACAAGATAAAGTATTACCCAGCAGAAGCAGCCAGGTAAAGCCACTGAGCTTTGACTCATTCAGTGTTTTTAGGTCAAAACTCTCTGGTTACAACAACGTAAACACCATCCCACAGGTATTGTAGGCTTCAAACGCACACACGCCTGCAGACACACACTTAGTATGTGTCTGTCTTGACTTAAAGCAGCATCTCCTTTCTATTAAATCAAATCAAGCAATCACAGGAATCTTAAAACCAATTAATTTCCATCATTAGAGCAGCCAACCACACACGCAGACAGACAGCACACATAAACTCTCTGTGACCTGTCTTGTATCGCGTCCCTGTTGAACAATACCGTCTCGGATGACTCAGATGTGATACTTGACATGAAAGCTAAGTGAGTGAGAGTGTGTGCGTGTGCTTGTGGAAAAAGGAGATGGCAGACGTTCGGCCACACCAAAGCACAATTTAGATAAGGGTGAGAGAAAACAGCAGAAGATCCCCCAACACAAAAAACCCTGTACTGATTCTTTAGGTGAGGGTCCAAGTGTTTTGATGATGTAATTTTTCAATTCATGAAATAAACTGATTATCTTGTGATTTCTGAGCTTCATAGATATTGGTCCTTGCAGAGCATTTAGTCAACTTTCCAGGGAGAATGCCAACGTTTGTTGATTCCAGCAAATTTGTTGCTTACGTCCCCCATGAAGCTTTACTCTGTAGCAAATTAAAAATTGGCCTCTGGGGTTAGGATTTTTGTTTGATGAAATCCACTTAAATCATGTTTTAACACAATAATCATTTGACAAAACAATCAGCAAGCTATGAAAAGTGTAGTAGGAGAATCAAGAGCATGCTGCATGTGTTAACTGGTGTTGAGAGATGCAACAAAGTGTTTGGTACATGATGACAAAAAGTGATTTGCCATGACGATGTTAACCATCAGCTTCTAATATCAAGCTTTGCTTCACCTTCAAATCCACTGCAATCCAAAATTGCATCCAAACGTAGATTCAGCCTGGGCAAGTGTTGCTTAAAGTTAAATCTCTGTGGGTGTATAATCACCACCTTCAATCTTTGGCTTTACTTTCCGCCAAGCATGTCAATTCTCATTAACAGGAAAGTGAATTTGTTGTCTCAGCGTTTCACATGTGGCGTCATTCCTCCAACTTTGACCTCAATATGAAAACACCAGCAAGCGTCAAACACAATGACTAACAACTGATTTGAGAGGAATAATGCAAACATAATCATCACTAAGAAGCATAAAGAAGCAGACACACAAACAATTCAACAAACAGTGTGTACTGAGAAGACAGGACACACAGACTTCTGCTGCTGCACCTCAACTATGATAAATGACAGGACAGGATAGCTGTGCATACTATACAAGCAGAATGTATGTGTGGCATTCAAGGAGGATTATGAAGCAGTGTGGCTGTACATAACATCTTCCTCTGTGTGTCTGTAATGTAGTCTGTCATCCAGACACATGCAGACAGAGTTCTTTTGATGTGCTGTCTAGCTGGAAAACAAACCAGTTCTGTCTCAGCTATTAGCGTGTTTCTCTTATTGTATGCTAACCACGTTAACCACAGTCTCTGTCTGATAAGCTTCAGAATCCAACACGCTGCCTCTTGCCAAATATTATGTCTCCTTCTCTTCCTTCATCTAAACCCTTGGCTTTCTGGTTGGCCTTTCTCTTTCACGTTCTGATCCCCTCAAACAGTGATTCCTTTTTCCCCTCTGTTGCTTTCATTCATTTTATTCTGTCTCGCTCTGTCTATCATTTACGTGTCATCCTCCCTTATTAAAGCATGCTCTCCCACGATGATGACAAACCCTCCCCTCCAGCACCAGACACAACACTGGGAATCCCCAACTGCTCTTCATCTGTCTGTATTCCCTCTTCACTCCACCTCTCAGACCCCATTACTGCAAGAACATTTCTCTGTTGGTGCCAATGTATCAACTCTGGAAACAGCTAAGATATTATCTGAGTTTCTGTAATGACAAATTAAAAAATGTTTTCTACAAAACAAAACTTGATTTAGTTTAAGAACTACTGCAGTTAGTTAACTAACTAATCCCAACTTCAAGTCCAACACGATTCTGCTTTTGTGTGAAATGCTGAACACAGGTTTTAAAAACTAGAGGATATGTGGAAACACAGTTGTGAACCCGAGTCTGACATTTCTGTGAGGAAAGAGTAGCAATGTCTCTGTCCAACTCTGCTTTGTCCCTTCCTTACTATCTTGCTCATTCTCGTTTTATCACATCTTTAATTTCCGTGCCTGCGACTCCTTCACTCCCTCCATCCTGCCCTGACATGCAGCAGTGTGAATCACACTACAGTTCTGCTGCCAGGAGGGATGGGTGTGGACAAGACGTGAGCACTCCCCTGCACTGGCCCAAACTCAGGGAAAGTTAAGGTAGGTAGAAGTGAGGAATCCACTCCCCCAGGCCCTGTGAAAAAGACACAACACACTCACACACGCAACACACACCTAGATTATTTTTTTTTTACCATACCACCCATGTTCCCCCAATGAACTACTGTGTTATTTCACTGGTCTGAAGGCTCCAACGCAACTTTATTCACTCTCAAACCACTGTGAGACACATTCACTTGCCACTTCTTCAGGCACACTGAGGCAATGTAATGTGAGGTTGTAGTGGGTGCTGATGTTTAGCTCGAGTGCATTATATTCAAAGGTGTTTTTTGTTTTTTGTTTTTTTAATCTCATGTAGGTAAATGAGGAGGATGAAGTATTAGGTACACCTCTCACAACAACAGTCTGGTTCAACACAACTCCGAGCTACAACCTCAACAATAAATTTGGAGTCAATCAAAATTTGACCTTGCCACATTTGTAAAGGCAGAATTCATGGCAAGGCTGGATCACATTAGATTGTGGATTAGATTGTACATAAGAGTACGTAATGAAGTGGTGAGTATACACCTGTAACACTTCAGGGCTTATGTTTCTGTGAAGGCCTGTTCAGCTTTCAAACATTGTTCCCTGTTAAAAAGTTGCCTCTGTTCAAGCGAGACAGAACTGTTACAGACAGGCAGCTACACAACGCTCATATAACAACTGCTATTTGATGAGACTAGACGAGTCAAGAACTTATTAAGAGACGATTTATCTGTTATCTCCTAATTTCAATGTCAGGCTATTTTTTTAATCCACTATTACATTGGAGCTTGATGAGTTTGTAAAAGTATCTTTTTTTGAGTCACAGCTGCGTTTTTCAACATGATGTGCCAAAGCACAACAGATGAAAAATGTTTTACAGGTGTTTCTGATTAATTTGGTCCACCTACGTGCTAAAACGTTTTAGCGGTCGATCACCAGCACATACTTCAAAAACTCTAAGATTACATAAGCAAAAATGCCACTTATGTGTTGTTTCCATCTCATCAAATGTGAAAATTTTTGTTTTTACTTGTTTTATGTCATTATAAATGGAATATATTTGGTTCAGGAGGCAAAAAAGTAAATTAATTAATAAATCAAAGATGTCAACTTGCATTTTTCACAATTTTTGTGACATTAATTATTACATATTAGTTATTGACCATTGTATCATGGATAACTAAGTAAAATCAATAAAAACGGATTGATCTACCATCTACACTGGTTGTTTTTTGCTGCTTGATGTATAAAAAAGTTAAATAATGTCACAATGGGACTGTAAAATATTTGGAAAAGTATTTGGAGAAAACAGTGCTTGCCTCAAAGGGGTTTTACATGCTTTGCTTTAGCAGTCTGCCTCTTAATAACCATTGGCATAATGCTTTATGAATTTCAATGTTAATCCTGCTATCCTTCATTACATTAAAAATTATTAACCAGATGTTTCTCGGTGAAACATTTGCATCTATCTTTTCTACAATAACAAAGAGTAATAGTATTATCTTATTAGCACAACATCCCATGCGAGCGCCCTTAAAAACAGTTCCAAATCACTTGTGCAAAAATAAAACCATGTCCAAATCAGACCGCCCCCGTGGTTAAGGTTTGGGCATGTTTAGACACAACAATGACCTGGTAAAGGTTACGGAAAGGTCGTGGTTTGGGTTAAAATAACTCATTGGTAAATGTAAGGGAAGCATCATGGTTTGGGTTAAAATCACTTCTTCCTTGAGGTTAAGGGACCTTCATTGTCTTGGTTAAAGTTGGGGAATCATGGCCACAGCTAAAAGAAAGTAACTGGACTGTCGGCAGAAAACAGAAACGTCAGCCTCTTGTGTCAAAGTCTGTTTTTTTGTTGACCTGTCAAACCAACATGACCTCCTCCCTCTATCTCCAACTATAACCTACTAAGGTCAAGAGTCAAGGGCTCTTTCGTTTCACTGTAAGAATATTTAGTTATTGGGTAGCTACAGCTTAATCACCCGATATTTACCAGCCCACAGGAGTAACTGAAACACACTCAGCTTCTGTTTGTAGATGCACTGAGAATTCCCTTCAGCAACAGAAGAAAAGTCAGATGTGAGTCATCCTTTCACGTTGTGAAAGGTTCGAGCTACCACATTTGACATCCACCCCTCAAACATCGGAAACTAGTAGACTTTCATGGCTTGACGCACTTTACACACCATCGTCTGTGACTAACCAAAGTTTACAGCCCATAGAAGAGGCAGATTTTAAAAGGAGAAGCAGAGAGAAAAACAGGGAGGAAGGGTAGGTCAATACCACAATGCCACAATTGCTCGTTGTTGAGTGACTAAGGCTTGAACACGGACTGTGGAATTAGCGTTCACTTTGCTTATTGCTGCTCCAAAAAGTAAACACCAAGGCAACAACTGTAAAGATCTGCAGAAGTTACCCAGAAACCAGGTGGAAATGCATGGAATTGTTTCCTGTAAATGCATTAAAACATTATTGGGTATTAACTGCTTAATGACAAATAGCAGAAGATGATTATTGCGTAATGTTCAAGAAATTGTGGGGTGAGTTCTGTGAAATATCAGATTTCTTATTTGGCAACTACCACCCAATTTTCATGAAATGTAAAATAAAGTGTTAACAGTAAGACATCAGTGAACTTAAAGGTAAACGTAAAGCAATAGCCCTGCCAAAATGATAAACATGATCGACTGTAAAAGACTGTTGTCTCTACCTTCAAATGGTAAAGTCAAAGTGATTGTGACTAATTGTCTGTTCTGGGACTATACTTGTCTTTTAAGGGACTTTTATTTCCAGTGTAAACATATGGGGATATACACACACACCACCCACAATAACCACCTACAGACAACCCAACCCCGAAAATAACTGCGCCTTGACCAAACTTACCCAGTTATGATACTATGGCTTCTAACCAGAGAACATTATGTTATTTTAAACATCATCTACCAGGTCACGGCCATTTAGAATAAGACAGCTAGCTTGCTATCTGTATCAGCTGTGATGAGTAACTCACATGACCCCCCCTTTTTTTCCTCCAACAAGACCAACAAACCTACTTTCATTTACCCCAACAGATACCTGATCTGCTATTCCACCACTGGATGCAACTATTGGCCCAATCAATACACTGGGCCTGCTTCTTTCAGCGCTCAGCAACACAGCAAACCATCATCAAGAGGGGTGGCAATGTGCCTCATCAGGGAGTTCATGTGTCACAGGGAGATAGGAGCTGACCTCCCTGTGGACAGGCCTGAACATGCAGGCAGCTGCTGTCAACAGGCCAGAACGTGGGGGAATTAATAGAAACAGCAGCTCTCCAGGGACACTGTTAGCCCACACTGACAGCCAGCTCTGATCTAGGGTCATCTTAATGCACTCTGCCTCTTCCCCTCTGCATTAGTGGTGGGAAATATGAAACCTGGATCATGGCAAATGTTATTCAACGTTCCGGGTAGGCTTAGCTCTGAACGCTAGCCCGGGCCTGTGCAAGCTGTGATATGCACACTTGTGGCAATCGAGAATGTGGGAGTGCCCCGTGTCACAATTGACAAAAACGGCTATCGATTTTAGAGGGTAAAGGTTCACTGATTACCCGTATGGCAGCTAATCTGCTAAATCTCTGAGGTGAAATGAAAAAAGACCTTTTTGATATGAATGGTGCACCAATTTTAAACTGATTTGACTATGCAAAAGTACTCAGAAGGGAGCTTTCTTAATCAAATAACTTTAGCAATAAAGTTATTTTTATATATTTCAGTTATAAGTTATATATTTCAGTTATAAGTTATAAGTTATTTACTATATTTCAGTTAAATATTCGACATATAACTTGGCAGTGACATCAGTGTATTAGTACAAGCACATTTCCTCACTATATACTCTAATGAAAAATGAAAAAACAGAACAAACTGGCATATAATGGGAACATATACAACGATATGTATATAACACCAGTATGTTAGTGATAGGCAATTATCAGCTGATAATATCGGATGACCAATACATATGGTTTGGCCTCTAGTGATGACTTATGTTATAGTTATATTCCCTATTAATCAATTAGTTGAATGTTTTAGTTGTCAATTATTATTATTAGTTATCATTTTACACAACCCAAGAAGATGTATTCAAATGTCTTATTTCAATTCACCAACAGTCCAAAACTACATGATGTTCAGTTTAATATCATGTGTGACAAAGAAAGGCCTTTCATGTGAAATGCAGGAACCAGGTGTTTGGTATTTTTGTTCAACAATTAATGGTTAATTTTTAAGTTGTTGAAATAATCTTTTTATTAACTAATCATCACCGATATGATGGACATGGGGTGGACAAGATTTAGCAAGGTGCACTAAAAGAAACTTTAAAGAACTAAAAACTAAGACTTTTGAAGGACATAGCCTGTGTTTACAAACAGCACCTGCCCATCTCTTACCTGTCATCAAGGCAGTAAAGTGGCTGCTTATGAAAGCGGTGAATCCCTCAAACTGCAAAACTACTACAATTTGATGTCGCATGCCAGTATTGGTTATTTATTGTATCGTAAATAATGTGCGGCTAGAGGAGTGGCTGTATGGAAGCACTGAAAGGAGACGCACGGCTCCACAGGCTCGCCTACGCACTCGCACTAGCCCACAGCGTTAGAAAGCGTCCCAGATTAAGGCCAAGTTATATAACTTGGACTCCATTAGTGCTTTTGTTTTGCATGTGCAATGCTGGCTAGTCTATGCACACTCTATATCCACCTCATCATCAAAAAGACTTCGTTCAGGCGTTAATTTGATCAAGAGAGACTGCTAAAAAGTGTTTCAGTGACTCAGATCACCTCAAGTAAAGTGCACATATGATTGTATGGCAGCTAGCTGACGGGATGATTTGCTAGCTTTCCTTACCGACCACTGTTAGCTCGTGAAGCATTACCTGGGCCACCATGTTACTGTAAGCATAATAAACGTATAGGAAAGGCGAGTTTGGAAGATTGTCGCGAGACAGGAAGTGGAAGTGTCAACTTCTCTGTCAAGTTACGTTTAGGATGCCAAACGTGTGTAAGGTGAGCACGCGACGGTTAGCAAACACTAGTGTGCGTTTGAGTTTTCCTTAACAAAGATGTAATTAATTAAACGTGCGTAAAATCAGCGCCTGGGCTCTACACCGCAGCTAGCTGATGCTGCCTTAACGGTCACCGACCACACAGCGCTCAGACTCCCCTTACCTTGGTATGGTGATGCATTTGGTGTTGATATTCTGGGTGGTGATGGCTTTCTCCAGCTCGTCCAGTTGCCCCGTCTTCTTCAGCTTCTTCACCAGACTTTTCACCGCCTTTTCACACCATTTCTCCTCCTGGCCGTTCTGCTCTCCCTTCTTCCAGCCCAGAAGTCTTTTGACAATGGGGGGAGTAAAAGGCAAAATTGACATCTTGAGTTCAGTTAAGTCCTTCCAGTGTCGAGAAGTCCGTCGGTTTGGACCAAACACGGCAAAAACTACTCCTCAGACGGTTTAAACAGTGGAGATAAAATCGTTGTTTAGCTAAAGATAAACTGTTGGTATTTATTAAACGCCACACAGAAGCATCCCGGAGTTAAACCCTCCAGTTTTAGCGCACTCAGCCAGTCTACCCTCAGCTCAGCGGTGAACTGTGCACCGGTAGTCTGTTGCGCTGTGGATTTAGTGCTCCTCCGCCAGGAAACCTAGTTCCGTCTGCAATTCTTCAAACCGGCGCAACTGTAACACAGCCAGCCCACGTTACACTAAACTAAGCTTTTAACTCAAACGAGGTTTAAAGAGCAAAGTGAGCGAGTTTCGTTCGGTGTTTGTCTGCAGATGTTCTAACCATCGCTTAGCAAAGTTTTGTGGAGTTCAGAGTCATCCGCGGTGCAGGGTCCGCCGGCTGAAGTCTGCAAGAAGTCTGCATCAAATGCAAATGCACGGGCTGCTGCTGAGAGCTTCTATTCAGGCTTCAGACTGCACAGCAGACCTGTGAAAGGCCAGTCTGAGCAGCTGGCCAAATGTGCTGCGCCGATATTGCACAACCCGTGCCTCTTCCCTGCTATTGCTTTGCTGATAAAATTGCATGGGGCTGTCACAATAACACACATACCCAGGTCACTTGATTACGTTATGTAACAGAAAGCAAAACAGTTTATTACACGTGAGTGCGCCTAGAAAGTTCAATGAAATTGAGTCCATGTTCTCTTGGCGTTGGCCTTTTTTTGTGGTCCCATGGAAGTGTAGAGGCACTGTCTAAAAAAGATATGAGGACTCTGCATCAACTGAGGAATAACTACATTAATGCAGGGAAAGATGCTTTATTTACTCTCCGTGAATCTTTCTTGAAAACTCCCCAAATGAAGTCATCCATCTGTTTCAGTTTATCTACGTAACATAATTATAGTCCAAAGAGGGCCATGATGTTCTTACCTTCTTATTTCCCTCCACAGGGTAATAAAATTTAGGTTTTTAACTTTAAGAGGAAAATTCACTCATTTTTTCTTTTCCATTTTATTTTTGGAAATACACACATTCTTGTAACTCCTCTTCCAGAAGGACACATTCCAGTGTGTGTTTATTGCACGAAAGGGGTTTGACATTCAGCATCTCCAGGACTTTACAGTAATTGCTACTGGGTTGTTTGTCTCCACATGGGTAAATAACTTTAGGAGCTGCTGTAGGATGGAAGGTGATAAAAGTCATGCGCACGCGTAGAAGCTGAGCCTCCAACTTGCCTCAGCTTGTTAGAAGCACGAACATAAGACGCCTACGTACTCAACAAGGTGGCAGTTTGCAGCGTGGCTCAGCCCATAAAACAACCAACTTAATGCATATGCTCACACATATGCATCCAGACGTGCATCCCTCTCCCTCCTCCTTTATACACACACTGCACGCACGCACACACACACACACACACACACACACACATTGTCAAGGAGTCAAAGTGCCAGATGTACAATGGAGTGTGTAGGCACAGCTGAGCTCACTGCAGAGAGAGTGATAGTAGGACAGTTTAGGGTGTGAGGCTGCCTTTGTTCGCCATGCTTCAAAAGGCTTTATTGCATTCAAAGCAGTTTCCAAACTTGGCCGTCCCTTATTTTCAAGCACTTGAAAGTGTTATAAAAGTTCTGCATGCTCTGCACAAAGAAGAACTTGCTGGGTTTCCATTTTAAAAAAAAAAGCACATTTTTGAGACGTTACAAGTGTGACACACGAAAGGCATCAGGACTGTTCTTGTGTGCCCTGAAAACCCCCCAAAAGAGAGCAAATGTTTATTAAATTCTTTTGTATGAATCTAATGAAGGAATGTTCTAAACCTAAAGATAAACTATTGTCAATTGTCTTTTTCTGCCAGTCTTCCCATCCCCATACCTTATTTTTAACAAGTGCAAACCTTTAATCAGTGCTTCCATTGACAGTTCACACTCATACACGAATAGTAGCGTTGACCTGTGGTTACATTTTGGTATGTGTGTACAGGCGCATTGACCTGTGTCCAGCAGCCCCCCTTCTCTGAGCACAGTGTGTAGTTTGTGCTAAAAATACAGCTGGCTTTAGGCTCAGCAGGACAGACCCCTTTCCTTTTATCTATTTTGGTTACACAGCTCTGTATATTTTTATATCTGCTAAAGGCATGTCAAGGTTCTTCCTTCATGCCTATAAAAGATGTCTAATAAATAGATTAACACGGCACAACAATGTGTTCAAAGTAAAAAGTAATTTACAAGTTAGGAAATTTCCAATAACTATGTATAGCATTAACAGAATATTCAACTATCTATAGTCCTATCACAAACATTTAGCCATCAACAGCTCCTCGTCTGTGCTAACAATCAAGTACAGCTGTAAAACACACCACTCTTTCTGCCTCTCTGGTGTGTTGGCAGGTTGGAGGAGAAGGTTAGAGGAGCGTGCTGCCATGTGTCACATGCTGAGGCCCTGCGGCCCTCTCGGCACCTGTTTACGCCCCCGGGGACACGACCGGCCAAGACAGCTGGTTTGTTTTGGAGAAGTGCAGGGCGAGACACGGAGGATATGGGGGTGCAGGATGGGGGATGGGATTACAGATGGGCCGCACTAGACGGGGTAGGACAGAGTCTATGAGGGGGATTGTGGAGGGGAATGGGGGGGTGGTCTTCTGTGAGAAGAATTGCTGAGCACAAAAGGCACGTCAGCAAGACTGAATAGGCAGTGACCACGTACGATCCGATGGACGATAATGACATTGTGCTAGCTTCGACCTCAGGGGACTTGGTACAGAGTGTGTGTATTTGTGTGTGGATGTGTGCGTGGGTGTGTGTGATGTCAGCTGGTGTCCCAGTGGAGTAGGAGGGTCAGAAGGGATAGAAAGTGTGGGTCTCTGGATGGATGTGATAAGGACACAGATGACCAATGTTTGGCCAACTTAATGGGAAACTACAACTGTGTTGATGAACACAACAGTTTAAGATGTATCTTCAATATAAATACAAGTTTTCCTCTATTAATAAAGTTTATTAACAAGTTAAATTTAAAGTTTCTTTCAGGCTGCATGTGTCTGTATATATATTTCATTATATCGCTTTTATTGCATAAAATATCCAAATGTTATTTTATACAAAAGTACAAACTATAAATAAATAAATAGAAAATACAAAAATACAACACCACAGAAAAAACAAGTAAAAGTCCTGCATTCAAAATCTTAAACGGAAGCATTATCAGAAAAATGTATCAAAAGCGAAAGTACTGATTATGCAGCAGAATGACTCCTGTCAGTGTTATATATAATGTACACTATTCTATTCTGTGTATATCATTGCATTATTAATACTTGTGTAATAATGTTTATGCAGTATTTAAATGTTGTAGCTGCTTTAGGTGGAGCTCATTATTGCAGCTCAGGTGAATCTACGTGCACTAGTATTTGAAAAATGCTAAACGTTAGACTTTTCTCATGTAGAAATGAGTGAAGTTTGTAGTTACAGAGCCATAAATGTCTCTGTGGGAGTGTCACAACATCCTCTCTTGTCTCTTTGCTACAGATTTAAAAATCTCTTTAAAGATTCATGAAACTAAGCTCAATATGTGTCAAAATCTAGTTTCACGTAAGCAGTGTGGGTGTGATTGCCTGTACACATTTGATCTGAAACCTGTGAAACTCAAATGTGTGTTATTTCAGATAAGTTTATGAGAAAAGAGCTTAGGGCAAACTGTTGAGAACCATATAAAAGTGTTTTCACTGATCTCATTGGCAATAATGTGACACCATGTTTTCTCTCTGAGAAAGCCATCAATCGCTCAACAGCTCCTGACAGCTCCTCCAGCGACTAGAGCACATGGTGTACTGAAGGCTCGACATCATAACCCTCCTACACACACACACACACACACACACACACACACACACACACACACAGACACACAAAACACACCCTTCCACATGCAGCCGGCCCCTCCTTTCTCGTTTCAGTACTCTGTACATGACACTTTGTCTTCCCTTCTCTCTCTTTCTCTTTTGTTTGTACTTCCTTCACAAACATTGCTTTCCCCCCCCACATCCGTATACAGCTTGATGTCTCTAAATGTGTATTTATGTGGGACTATTGTTTACCTCAGATAAACCACTTAAGCAGGGGAAACAATTCTCAGTTCATAAGTCTTCAGTGACAAACCTTTTGAAACTTCAAGCCGTTGCACAACTCACTGTGCTATGAATAACAGGAAGACAGCTATTTTTCCCCTCAGTGTAATTGCCTGTCACTCAGCAAAATCCTCAGTGGCAGCGTTCGTGAATGCAAGCCACATATAAAGGTAGGCTTTGTTAAAATTACATACCATGCACATGACAATATGATTATGAGAACCTCTGAGATTAGTTCAACCTGCTTTGTTTTTGACTTTTAGTTGGTCTTAATATGAGGAATGCAGCATGCTCACATATGTAAAAGATGTTAATATTGCTCACCAGCAGATAGACATAGGCCTCCTATTATTTTTCTAACAAATAAATATAAAATGAGCAATTTTTGTGTTCATCAGCTGATCAGAATTGACCATCAAGGGCAGTTTTCCTGATATGCATATCCCAAACTTTGACAGCATTAAAAAAAAAACATGAATAACTACAGAGAGCTGGAGAGGCTCAAGTCTGTGGTTTGACTCTCTGCTCTTTGTATACACAGGCAACACATTGAAGTGCACAAACAAAGAAAAGCTGTAAATGGAATTATATTTTTCTTGTTTTGTGTGTGTGTGTCTGTGTGTGTGAGAGAGAGAGTATTGTATTGTATGTATTGTTGTTGATTTAGGGACATAAATCTGTTTACACAGTCACATTGTGGGGACTTGTCTTCATTTTGGGGACAAACCACAAGTCCCCAGAAAGTAGATTAATTTCATGTTAGCGTTCAGACTTGGTTTTAGGTAAGTTTAGGGTTAACATGAAGTTAGGTGTGTTGGTAAGCAGTAAGCTCGAACTCAGGGAAATGGGGTTGGGGCTTAGGGTCGGCCAATTTCATATTCATATTTAAGAGGAGTAATTTTAAGCTCAAAGTATAGCATCATAGGATTTTCAAAATAATGATGGTCTCAATGCTACAGTCAATGAAAAATGTTTGATTATTTTAATGTCTGTTGATGTATTTATCTAACTGTTGTTGGTCCTGAAATGGTCAAATTTTAATATCTGTTTTGTTAATTTTTGTTTCATTTTACTGTAGACTCCCCCCAGCTTGGAGTAAATTTCTAGTAAATTTCTGTTTTGTTTTTCAGAAAGGGGTTGCGAGGACGGCCCACTGCGAGCACTGCAACCCTCAGAGGGAAATGTGTCAGTGTGAGTGTCCTGTAGTAACTCTGGTACAACAGAGTCATATGTTGGTTGCTCATCAGCGCTGTGTGACTCTGCTGACACGGAACTTCTGCCTGATACTATGTGAGTGGAATCAAACACAAACACATGGCACAGTTAGGTCTAATCCAGTCTCCTGTATAGTCACTGTGACCATAATCTTGTAAACGGCAGTGACATTTTTACCTTTAGTCAAGTCATGACTCACTCAATGAAAATCCCGCAGATAACCTAGTGTTCCTGATTATAAAATCAGAACCTGCCATGCAGTGCGGTCTGAGGCACCGCTGTCATGACTTACCTCTGAGTCATGACTCACTATAAATGGCTGTTGGTCAATCCCTGTGAGAGCAAATTTCCTGTTGTTAGCATGCCTGCATAATCTCATTGATAGCAGACAGGATATTGAGTTGAGGTCATTCAGTTTGGGCTGGTGTGTAAGGGCAAGTAGCACATGGAGCAATGAGCCTGTTGTTTGGTATCATTTAACAACACATGGTCAGTCATGGACAGTTTGGACTCAATAGCTTTGGGATGGTGATTCAGCTGAAGTTATAAATCTGATGAGTATTAAAGTGACGGCCTGAACATTTGTTTTTAAGAATCAGCTGTAATGTAACTGCTATGTACAAAATCCTTCCTACAAACGACTGAACAGCCTGCTCACCGATGAGCCTGGTTCAATGCACATAGATTTCATTACAGCGCAACCGTTGATGGCAGCTTCCTGTTTGTGTTTTCATCACCTTAACCCTCTTAACAGCAGCATAGTGTAACTGAAGTATAATGTAATAATCTGGACTGATCCCTCATCAGTTCTTTTCACTAATGATTCGAAATGTAACTCAGTAAGGCTGCTGTTGTAACGCAGCTATCACAGTAATTGTCAATTATGTTAAAGGTTGCATAGACAAGAAGAAGTGTAGCTCTTATTTTAAGCCTTTTCTTGATTCCAAGCTGGCCCCTTTATGTGTTGAATGGACATAATGCAATGGAAATTGAAATAAAGTAAGTGAACAGCGACACCTGTAGGTCAGTAATGGGTAAATGCAACAGAGTTGTTTCAACAGAAGAGATTGGTTAACTTTTTCATGATCTTTGTGTTGAAATCCTTCCTGCTTCGATTAATCTTATCATCGTATCATTTAATTAATTTGTTTCTTTCAAAATAAGGTGAAGTTGATATATAATCACACTCTATACTACATAAAGTGCACTGTCATATTCATTTTAATATCAATGTTCGTTAATGACGACCACGCCTTCATTCAGGCAGGTTTGGTCTGTACACAGTCTGTTCATTGAACTCTGATTTTCTGTAGTAAGTCCATACAGTTGCTTTTGTCAGTATTGCTCTTTAAAAGAAGGTTTTCCTTTGTTCATCTTCATCATCGCTAAGCCAGGCTATCCCAGCTGATCTGTGGATTTAGACTGGAAACCGTGAAGCCTTTACTCTTCTCCACTCCAACCTTTTTCAGAACAGGGGGGCCAAAACAGCAACAACAAAATACATAACTAATGATTAAAACATCCTACAGTGTATCAAAAATGTCCAATATTGTGCTTTTGTTTAAATAGAGAACTATAATAATTATTATGATTCTTTTTGACATTAATGTGTTTCACTGACTATTGAAAACCTCCCGCTGGTTTCCTGGATTCTGCTGAATGTGAGCGTGTGTACTTTTATGAAAAGAACTGTCAAATTGCACCACCCAGTGGTAGGATGTCTTTATTACAAATATTTGAACCCCCTTAAATATTCTGCTCCCTGTAGCTGAAGCAAAAGATGTAGTTTGACTTATCAGGTTTTCTTTTACAGAGCAAAACTTAAGCTCGCCCTGAAATTATCATATAACCAGCAAATTAATTAGATTTGATCCAAATCTTTATAATGTTTCCTCTGACGAAGATGCACCACCACGACGAGTGCTGACATGTGAGCATAGATAGCATGTTCTGTTAGATGAATTATGTGCAATATCACATGTCTGTGTGGGACGTGCATGATTCTGTCCACTGAACATCATAGTTAACAGAACACTAAAGTGGATTAGATAGAGCGAAATTCCTATTTGAACCATAATTGCACATTATATCCCTGCATACCAGTCTGCTATTTGCATTTATATGACAACAAAACCCCTCAATCTCAGATAACATATGCATAGAAGATCGAGCATTTGGTCACAGACCATTGCTTTTCTTTGTGGCTGATATAATTTCTCATTCTCCTAAGCCCTATTCACACACCCCTTGACAATATGCAAATCATGTCCCTGGGCTACCATTGTATTGCTGCACTTGAACATTATGAGTGAGAGCAGCACTATTGTTGCCGGAGTTGTTATCAAATTCCATGAGCCTTTAAAAATGGCTGCAGCTGATCATAATTTAGGGGCATAAACAAAGAGATCTATGCGATCTGCCTAATGTTGTTTTGGAAATGAGAGTCCCGTATTATGAACAACATGGAAATGAGATACTTGTATTTGTACAGCTCACTTCAATTTATTCCATCTTCTCTTTGATTCTGCTGTGACATCTGGGATTTTTGAGATAGATTTGCGAGATAGATCATGATTACTGTGATAATTGAAACAAATCATCTCTTCATGACAGGAATAAGAACATTTCAGAAGAACAAAGATTAAATAATAGGATTTCACCAAACTGATTGTATAATGCCATCACCTGTCATTACAGTACCTGGGTTGAAAAACAACATTATATAGATTTGTAACATTTTTTGTTTCAATTTTATGACTCATCAGATTTACACTGGGACCCCATGTGGGTCCTGAACCCCAGATTTGGAACCACTGCTCTGATGAGATCCTCCTTGGCTTCTGCTCGAGGCTATCTAAACGTAATCAAACACTCTCAAGTGTGTATTTGTGCACTATTTGTTATGTGGGGTCTCGGCTCCCATCTGAAGAAAAACAACACGACTCCCCACAAGGATACATGTTTATTACACAGATGTGACTTTGTTATAAGATTAAGAAAGATGTAAAGGGAGATTAAAGATTGAGAATGGATCGGCTTATTTAAACATATAGAGACACGTGTTTAATTAAAAATACTCTCAAAAGTTTCTTTGGATAGTTTAAAGACTGAAAAAACCCCCAGGAAAAATCAATTTTTTTGTACTATTAACATTCATAAACTCAATATTAGATAATATTTTGATGCTGAAAATGGCAGCAGGACAAGATATTTCTCAGCACCCCCTACTCTTATCCCCAGTGGTGTAAAGTGACTACATACATTTACTAAGGTTTAATTATGAGGTAAATGCACTTTAGTTGAGTATTTCCATTTTCTGCTACTTTACATTTACTTCTAAAACTATTCTACTACATTTCAAATGCACGTGATTCATACCTCAATCAATAATCATATTTTTATGAAAACTGAAAATTTGTATTTAATCACTGATGTGAATTCTTACTTCACTTCTTCTCATTCCTTCTTCAATAGAAGACTAAAAACATGACACGACTCATTACACTTGTGCCAAAAGATGGCAGCAAACAGCCACCGTGCTGACAGTAAACGCTTGCAACCCCACTGAACAAAGTCCATCTGTGACACTAACCACCACACTAAACGCTCAAGAGAAGAGGCAGATCCTCAGCACTCTAAGTGAAAGTATAGACATGGTACAAAGTCTGACTGCGTGGAGCCAGACAATCTGACTGCCTGTCTGCCTGCCAGTCTGTCCATCTGTCTGTCCCTCTGAGTCATTATCTGTCTGTCTGTCTGTCTGTCTCTCTGTGTGTGGTCAACAAGGCGTCACAGCCTGAAGAATCAGCTGCTGTATCTTTGCCACGGTGTCATTTCCCCTGTCAGCCTTGTTGTTGTTTTGTTAAAGTTTAACAGCTTTCTATTTCGGAACCCAGGGAGTTCTGCTTGTATGACGACTGATTACAACATAATCAGATCCATTTTAACGGTCATTCACAAGGATGGAAAGCAGAAGAGGAGTTGCTGGGTTCATTTATTTAATTCAAAAGTATATATTTTTTAAATGTTCAACCCACAGATTATCAACCATGCTTTAAATATTTGTGATAAGATCAGAGTACTCAGAAGAAGTACTTAGTTCATATAACTGTGTGAAAGTACTGATACAACAATGTAATAAAAATCAAGTTGAAGTATTTAGATTTATCATCAAAATGTACTTAAATATCAAAATTCTAAGTATTTTTCCACAGAAACATGCCCCTCTGGGTGATTTTATCATTATTAGATTGTAAAAAATGATGCAACAATGTTTAGTTAGTGCTTCAGCTGGTTAAGGTGGGTCATCCTCCAACTTAGTAGAGACTGGGTCATCTCCACAGCCAAACAATAAGGCTGATAATCACAAGTAAAAAACAAATTTTTATTAATCTTTTGGACTTTTCTCTAAACTGCTTAGTTTTTGCCATATGGGATAATTAGTCCCCATGGGCCTCGAACAGTCACTAAATAAAATAAAACTATATGAGAAGTGAACAGCTGAAATGTTTCTTTGTTGAATCTTCTTTGAGCTGATCTGAAACATGACCAGGAGCACCAGGTTTGGAAACACTGGTTAAATCTTTTAAAATGTGTGTTTTTCTGATGATGCTCATTTACTTCAGCCTAAAATTGTAAGCGAAGTGGAGGTGAGTCATCTTCTTCACCTCCAACGTGTCCCCGGCTCAGACACGAATAGGTTTTGTGGCCAATGACGGGTGACTGATTTGCACATGAGCCAGTACAGAATAGTTCTAGGCTATGTATCGATGCCAGGTAGGCACAAAAGATCAACTGTTAAAGAAGGCTGACATCGTTCACATACAACCATAAATTATATCATTTGAGCACATGCCAGATACACTTGCAACATGCCCTGATGGCCTGCAATACTATGCAGATTTTAGATTTTAGCAGTGTAGTGATAATTCAGCTGCAGAGTTCCTGAAGTAAAGCAGCAACTCTCATGCATTGCACAGTAAAATTACTGGTTTTGTAATAGGACTCTGGCAGATTTAAAGCTGAAGAGCTTCAGTTTCCTGCTGGAAGAGGCCGTCAAAAATCACACACACACACACACGTGTACTGGAGGGTTTTAGATTTTTGTCTGCACAAATGGATTTTGTGGCTGTAATGAAACAAGTGGAAGTCAATGGCTGCCTGGAAGATAAAAAGAAGTAATCACACTCAGGTTTTTACGATATATTGACCAAAGCTTGACAGGTGGTTTGATCTTTAAAGTTGTAATAAACATGTCAAAGTTCTTTGTTAACATTTGTTCAATGCCTACATTTTTAGTCAGGGCATGGCGTAAGAGCAATGACATGTCTCTGGAAAATTCCTGTGAAAAATACACCAAAATTCTTCAGATTCTTTCAGCAGAGGGTGAATGCATCCTCTGTGCGGCCAGAAAGAGTTAATGTTACAATGTAGCATGTACAATCTGTCGTATGTGCGGTGTTTCATCTGAGGAGCTTATCTGAAGGTGCAAAGTGAACCTCGGTGCAGTTTTATGCCAACATTTCTGTGGTTTGTTTCTTATTTGTTGAGACTTTTGAGGGTCAGGTCTTGATTTTCAGGACTTTCCAGCATTCCAAAATGTAAGAACAAAACACTGAGCAAAAAAAAAACAACAAAAAAAACCTTCTGATTTTAAAACAGCAGTCAAGGCCAACTGGAGCACTGCAGGGCGTGTGTTGACAACTCCTCCAACAATCTTAAGAACATCAGTAGTTGCGGTAATGTTGCCTTCAGGGCTCCAGCTAGTACCTGCAACACTAGCACATTGACAGGCCGACATGGTTTTCTCACCTCCACCTCAGTTTGATTGACAGGTTCATATGAAAACCGAGAGGATCCCCATTAATAGACTGAAACAGTGCAGAGCTGAGCACAAGAGCAGGGACTTTGATTTGCTCCGATGCTTCACTCGCTGCATCTCTTGTTCAACACCCAAACTCTCCTTTTGAAAGACTATCTGGTTACCGCTGCAGGAAAACAAGGCAGTTTTATCCTCTCTTGTCAATATGACGAGCAGACAGTGAGTTCTCTGAAAATGAGACCTCTCAGTTCCACCCTTTTATTTCTGTTTTTAACACCTTGCTTGAGACAAAAGGGGCGAGAGATGAAAAATGGCTGTATACCTCTGACTGGTTCAAGAGGAGGTCAGACAATACGGCTTTGTGGCCGCCACGGTTCAATAAAACGCTTTGATATGAGGAATAATGTCTGTGTGTGTAAAAGAGAGAAAGAAAAGAAGAAAGGAGAAGGGATGAAAGAGTCACGTTTAATGTCTCCAACAGTTTGGGGTTGTCTGATGTAGACCTGCAGCTTTTTTTGTATTGAAGTTTAGTCTCGGCCACAAATAATGCTGATACCACAGTTTGAAGAGGACGTGCATTCAGCTTGTTGGAGCAGCAGTAATTATACTTCCAAAGATGAAAGGGTTCAAAGCTGCTCCATTACCTTTCCAATGTATATTTAATGATTTTAATGACTTTATAAATAGGTAGGGCCTGTTACAGGGAGGACGTTTTAAAGAAACAGTTCAAAACTGTAATTAATCCCGAATTTACCTCTCCTCCTTCTATTCCATTCTGTTGTAAAGTATAACAATCATAAATCCTTTGGACAGCTGTATGATGCAGTTGGGTGGTGCTCGAGTAAAGAAAATGTGAAAAGAATCAAAACAGGCTTGTAAACAAAAGCTCTGGATCAACGTTATTCAAGAGCATCAAATCTGAGTTCAGCACTTGAGTAAAGTTGAGTGTAGTTACGTCCGAGCTCTGGTGTCGCACACAGTGCCTGAGTGTAGTGACTGAATATATATATAAAATAATAATACAATGTAATATATATAGGTATATTTATAGGTATAAGCTTTAATAGGATTGATGTTTTTTGCAAGTAGAACGGTATAAAACATGTTTTTGGTGCAAACACATCAGTCAGTTCAGTCAATGGCAGTCCATAGATATTTAATCCGAATAACTTAGATCATAACCTGATTTTCATTGAGCGAAATCATCCGGTCAGATTTTAAAATTTTAAAATTATTTTATTTTATTTTAATTTTCAATTACCAACAAAGTTAAAGACATCAGCCTCAGCTCTGAATTCTTCTTCTGAACATGGAAGGTATCAGTATGCTTGAATTGTCAACGTGGCATTAGCATTTAGCTAAAATTGAGCACTGTTTCTCAGAGCTGCTGGCACGACTGTGACCCCTTGTTGGAGAGTGTATTCTCTCCCCCATGCTGACACAGTATCTCAGCTATCTGCAGGCACACGCCCACTCAGTTTTCTTGTCATTCATCATTGTGGGTTTGGACACAAAGAGTCATTTTCTGTGCTACATTCACATCTGTATCGGTATATTACTTCTTTAATTTTAAAAACATTTTTAACATTGCTCAAAACCATTTTTCCTCAGCAGGCAGATGCACCAGCAGTCTGTATATGAGCAGAGATGAGTTATAAATTGTCAGGTTCATTAGGCTGTAGCCAAAGGCTCATTCCTCACACTGATTCTTGTCAGTTGTATATACAATTTCCAACGTTGGGACTTCTGACAGGCCCAACCCAGCTCTGCACAGGCTGCCAGAATGCAGAATAATGCTGCCAGGCTGACTGAAGCCTTCTCTATTTGTACTTAGTTTTTCTTCTACATCACATTACATTCACTTCTAGTTGCTGTTTCTATTTCACCAGCTTTTTACTCCATGAGTAATTTAGTTTGTCTACTTTCAGCTAAGACATTGTCAACTGTTTAGACTATGTGCGTGATGGTACTGAGCTGATTTGTTTTGCAAGGGGAAAAATGGGCTTGGTCAACAGTTTGAGGATGCCTTCGGGTCAGTTTAGCAGCATACAGAGCTCAGACGGACATACCGATGCTCTCCTCAAGTCAAGCAAACCAACCATAAGATCTGAAATGAGCTGAATGGACAGCAAGGGAAAAAAATATTGTGATCATCTGAGGCTGAAGAGTAAAGAGAGGGCGGGGACTCCTGCAGTCTCTCTCCCAGCGAGAGGAAACCTGAGCAGGGTCGGTACCGCGCTGGAATCTACCGCACTGGCATCTGCCAGAGCCAAAACCTCATTCTGGAAGTTTGGAGAGCAGAGTGGAGTGACAGCATTTCCTGCATCCATTTAGAGTCCCACAATATGGAAAACATTTAGACCTCTTAAAGAAGAAAAGTCAAGTCATACATTGGTTGCTTTCTTTTTTTTTTTTCTGGTGGTATTTTGGGTAAATGCAAGTTTTTGTAAAAGGAAACCTTTTATCTGTGAACAATAACAAATTGAAAACAGAAGGGGAGTTGGTTTGATACTTGATTGTGTGGTCTTGGGGCAGAATTGTTCTTTGTTATGGTTTTGTAAAATGAATTATATCAAAATTTCTATGAAAATAGTCAAACATCCTCTGCGTCTCTGGAAATGTGCTGCAGCTATTGTCTGGGTGGTGTGGCTGTGTGCCAGGATAACCAGGCATGATATTTACTCTAACCACTATTGGACCACTATTTAACCACCATATGTTGTATACATTTTCACCGTTGTCAAAGCTGTAACTGCATCCTTTTCAAAAGTATGGGGGGAAAACAGATACGACACGTCAAAACAGATCCTGTTTAACTCCTGAATCACCTCTATTCCCCTCTGTGTTATAAGACACAAACACATACACACTTATATGTCCACAACACTTTTCTGGAAATGAGCATGTGTCGTGTTACAGCAACTATTCTCTGTAGATGTCACTGTATTAGTATTATAATATTATTTAATGTTAGTATTAATTATGCAGATCCTTGACTTCAATAACAGTACTAAGTAGAAGTACGTATGTATGTACTGTATCAGTAAACTAGGAAAGCTGCTCATTTTGCAGTCAAATGACAGTGTTTTCTCATTATATCTCATATTTATAGGTTGTTAAATCTTGCATATTGCATTTTATTGCGGTACATGTTTCACTCTGAGCTCATTGTAACCGCTTTATATTGCCCTGGCAAGTTTACTCTAAAGTAAAGCATCATATTCTGTAAGCTGATCATATGTTTCTAGCGTCACTGGCCTGGAAATACATGAAGGTCTTGAAGGACATGAAATAAAGTTAATCTGAGAAGTAACTAGTAACTAAAGCTGTCCTGAAGTTATAATGTTCAATATTTGCCTTTGAGACACAGAATAGCGGAAGATCATAAAATTGAAATATTAAAGTACTTTAGTATAGTATAGTATTAGTAAAGTATATTAAAGTTAAGTTAAGGTTGACCACAGTGTCTCAGGTGTTACTTCACAGTTTGGGAGTCAAACTCTACTTGTTCCACCAATGAATGTTGAGCACTACAAGCAATGTCTGAGTGTAGTGACCTCAACTTTAAAGTGGCTGTTTATACATACATAACAGAGAGTATGTTCCTTAACTGGATGAAGGTTACAGGTGACGCGTTGCATATTCGTAATAAAATGAGGCCACCAGAGTTCAAGGGCGTAGATAATATGCTCTGTTCATGTACTAATCTGTGTTTGCTCCAGTGTGTATGTGGTGGAAGGAGCAAAAAGATTTTAAAAACCAGACGTAAACTGCAGAGTGCGAATGTGTTTTAGAAGATGGACATTTTGAGACATGACAAATAATTACTGTGGAAATCTTCTGTTTATTTATGATCATTCAGTTCATAAAAAACATTCCATAAACTGTGTGACGGTCACTTTCCATGACCTTTTCCACTTTGTCTCTGCCTCCCGGATCATAACTCTTTTGAGGAAACTGTCAGGTGAATTGGAAGAAGGAGCTCTTTGGGTGATCTGAGGGGTTAAACGGGAGTCGAAGAGTCTCTTGGCTGCTATTCAACAGGCGAGCAGCTTCAGGCGGTCCTGGTCGCGGCTCACAGCAGCTGAAAGAGAAGGCTGTCTCCAACGCCTCCCTCCCTCCTGTGTCTCTGTCTCCATATAATTACACTATGGCTGACAGACATGGTGCTTAAAGTAACAAAACAAAGACGGCCTGGAAAATAAACAGCACCTCAGCCATTCATTGAAACAGTGAGCCTGATGTGCACATTGCTAAGTTTTCTACTAATAGTTTAGTGGGGATGGGGAATAGTTTACACTGAAAGCAAAGTAACATGCTTGGAAAACCATAAAGGTGACAGCCAGTCATCCTATTGCTCATTTCCACGTATTAATGAGGCAACAAGAAGCTCAACCACAACTGTTATTATTGTTTTATTTCCAGTGACACAAGTGAGTCATGGTTTATTTTGGTTTCTAATTTGTCCGCAGCGATTTCATGCTTTACATTTCAGAAATAAAACTGACAAAACTCTGTGGACTCTGTGCGTGTCTATGTGTGCCAGCAAATGTAAACCAGGATGTCAGTGTTTGCTGTCGAGATAGAGGGGGGAGGGAAACAAAGAGGAAGACCAAAGGAGGGTATGATGATTATGATGGCACGACATAAGTAAAGATACCATATATTTAAATTATAAATAAATGTTCATCCCCAAATTTTTTGCTGGTTAAGTTAAAAGTAATCCAGTTCACCAGGAACTCTCTCATATCTACACATAATATATACTCCTAGAAGTATTTTCTCTATAAATAAACAATCACATATTACATGCATAAAAACCTGCATGATTCATTTCTTTACATTTCCATTTATAAACTGAAAAACAGATAAACTGACAACGTAAAAACTGAATTAACCTTTCCTCCCCATAGACACGGGAGGGTGAGTGCAGGTGTGAATAATAAATGAATGGTGGCTGAATTTCTTTTAGCTGCTTCAGTTTCAGATCCTGGAGTTGTGCATGTTGGCTCACTGTCACACTGTCACGGGACACTTGAACACAACAGAGTCATTGTTAATGTTATTAGTAAGACCTGTAACACTTTATCCTGCAATGAGTTCAAATGTGCTGCTGCAAAAATGATCTGATTAGCCTGTATAATTAAATCTATCACCTCAAATCTTGACTTGATGATTTACTATTTTACTAGATTCTTGGTTCCCAAGTCACTGTAAAAAGCAGTCGGCTGCAAAACTCATATTCCTTATTATTATTGTTACTGTACTGAAACGACCTGAGGCAACTGAATTCATTAAGGCCACAATGAATGAACCCATTCACATTAAAATCCTGACGCAAAACATTTTCACTGTCCGTCATGCAGATGCAGACAGAGATGGACTCAGGCTTAGGAGGGGCATCAGCTGCATTCAGCTAAAAGTCACGATCCATTCACGGTCAAAGAGTTATAAACCCTGGCCGAGATTCAAATTGGCTTATTATTTGACTCTGATTTAAATATAAAGATTAAAAGTATACAGCCATATTCTGGCATATGGGTCACCCTAAAAGGCATTTTATTTCATTCACTTGAACGCAGGGTCATCATGAAAGGGAACGTGTTTTTTTACTCACTGTGGAGTATAGACGTAACTGGACTGAACCTGTCATTCTACATACGTACATGCATGCATCTCAAAATGAATAATGAGGTAAACTGGACGCGGCGCTTTAAGCGTTAAGAGTCACAGGGATGTCTTTAGACAGCTCTGACCTCTTTGTCATTGAATGTTTACTCTTAACTTACTGATGACTCTGCAAACACCCCCCATGTTTACAGGAAGCGCGTACACAGCCGTGGAGTACATGTAGCTACAGCAAAATATGTTTATGTGTTTTTTTAACATACTTCAGTGCACATAGTAGGTTTATAGTTTATCAGCGATTTCAACTTTGGCAGTTTCCTATTTATTTCCTGAAGTGAGAGACTACTTAGGACGTGTCTGTCATCGTTCTCTGGTTGTGAGGATGACATTAATAAACACTGATGTGCAATCAGCAGCAGGACAGCGAGGCGATGCCTGAGCTGTCTGCGGTTTCACACAGGAGGGCTCGCTAACAGCGGCGCTATCGATCCACATGCACTCTGAGCAGCAAAGTGACAAAACACTGTCAAGATGATGCCGGCGTGATGAGGGAAGAGCAGTGTGGATTGTTGTGTTTCTCCATGGTGATCACACGCACTGCTTCAGTTTTATGCATTTATGGCATAATTCAGAGCAGGATTATCATCTGGATTAAAAAAAAAATTGGATTCATTTATTTTGTGAGGTCAAACATGAAGTTAAGCTTCTTTATTTGATGTTTCTGAGGCAATCAGGAAATTACATTATTTTAAGTGTCAAACACTTACACAGAGCAACTTATTTGCCAATACTGTGTTGTGCGAAACTTTAAAAATGTAAGCACGTACAATTAAATTCAGAGTAAACCTGTCGAATGTCTGCTTTTAATAAACCTGAAACTTAGATTAAATTACATTTTCTCTTTTTACCTGTCTGCTAATGTTTCCTTAAAGAACAAATTAACTGCTCCTTTCATAATCGCAAGCAGCTGTGGTCTCCACACACACAAAAAAAATTTTTTGATCACACCACCCGGTGTTTCAGCGAGATAACTTGTCAGCTTGTCAAGGTTTTGCAGTGTTTGTCTGCCATTTATCAACTTTAATAGGGCCTGAAGCTATTAAATGTAATACAATCATCCATCAGCCATCATTGGTGCAACAAGCTCTTTGAACTTGTTTGTTCTGATTTCCATCAGTAAAGTTTTATATAGCATGAGTAACTCGGTGTGCAGCTCAGTCAGCAGAGAGCCGGATCGGTCCAGTGTTTTTTCATGTTTTAGGCCATTTGCTCCAAATCACATAGGATTTATTTTACATCACTTTGTAGTATTTTGCCCACCAGATGACTGTAGCAATTTAAATCACGTTTGTTAACCAAACTTGGCATTTGCTGTAATCTACTCTGTAGCAGGCCTCTGCACTGTGAGTTCCTCAGCACACAACACAGGCACAACAGTTTAGGTTGTGCGGTTCAGATGCTCCTTTTTACTCTCTCACTCTCTCACTCTTCAGCGGAAACATGCAACAAAACTCTGACAGGATGTCATTCCTGCTGCTCCTTCGCATGTTTCGTCTGAGAGCTACCATGTTACTGCTTAAAAGCAGTGCCTGATTAACCCACGAGCATCAGCTGTGTCAATCGACTCACCTGGAGCTGCTCTCATTAGTCAGCCGCTTACTTCCTGCTTGGATGATGACACCTTTACACTGACAAACAAGCAGACTTGATTTTCACTGTGTCGGCTTCCGCGAGTCCCGCAGGTTTCAAGCATCCGATATTTGACTTTCAAATGAGTGTAAACAAGTGATGTGAAAACCAAAACTAGAGATCAGACGAACTTTTTGGGTTCTAAAGTAAAGCAACCTCTGCTTGTGACATCCTGTTGCATGTCTGCCACTTGTGACCACGTTGTTCTTTATATATCATATTCATTATTTATTTTAATAAACCTGCCTGAAATCAAGCAAAGATAAGAGGAATGTCTTAAATGTTTGTCTTGTTATCCTGTCAATCATCTGACCCCTCAGATATAACTTGTAGCCCTTTAAAGGGGCCCCAACCCATGAGTTTGGAACCAATGCTCTGGATCTCACGCATTTGAAAATGGTCAATAAAATTATAAACTGTATTTGATTTGCAGTGAAGGAGCTGAAACTTCGTAAACACGCTGGTCCTTTGAGCGATCACTCATCTTGTTTGCAGCAGAGGCAGAAAACGTCTTCCATTAATTACCCATCCCTGATGTATTCATTAACATAATTACAACATCATAATCTGGACAGGGATAATTATACAGTGAAGGGGTGGAGCTCGAGAGCCGGCGGCAGAATTAGCCCATTTTCCTTCAGTTCACAGTGAGGTCAGCACACACCGCAGCCCTGAAGACGAGGGCCAAAAAAACCCTCCAGCTCTCGCTGCCTGGGATCCATTTCATCGTCTCCGTGACTCTGAGTCCTGACAAAGGAAAACAATTAAGACAGGAGACTGGGCAGGGGTGTTTTCAGATGAGAAAACCAAAAAAAGAGAGGGAGATGGAAGAGAAACATGGTACGTTTTTCGGACGAGTCCTGCCAGCAACTACTCTCCCACCCCAGTCCCTTCTCTGAATCCTTCCATTGTATCCCAACCACAAATCCCACACTTTGCCTGGAAAAGCAGAGAGGAGACTTGCCTGAAATATACATTGGAATTTTCGGGGGGTGCATGGGAAAGACCAAAACTTTTACCAAAGGTTTTATTCAGATTAGTAAGTTGATACACACTGATAACTTGAGAGTTTACAAATTAGGATACTGTACTGTCTAATGAGTCTTTGCAGGCCTTGTCGCCGTGCTCTGGCATCTATTTTGAGCTCAGACTGAAAGCGTACTGTAACACTGGAGAGATTTCTGAACGCTTTTCCTCAGGACCGCTGCGACTTTGTAATCAAACCCCCTTTACTTTTACAGCTACAGTTAATTACAGGTTACAGCGAGCAGCCTGCAGAGGTTCAGGGTCAAAACAAAAATGCCTGACTGCCGGAGCTGAGCGAGGTGCTGCCGCTGCGTCTTTAACACCCGTCTCTCGGAGGGTTACAGCTTTTTTAACTGCTTACATTGCCTTTTCGTCTCACTGTTCTTGCACTTCAACCTCTTGCCCAAGTATGAGTTTCCATAAATAATTGTGTTGTTGAAAGACTCAAACAGGATGCCATAACGCTATAAACACAGAACTTTCTCCTACCAGAGTCGGTTTGGGCCTGAGTGCCCCGCTGTGGTTTGTTGTGTAATCTCTCAGTTATGCACTTTATTTTCTTACCACTGGCACTGCGACGCCTTGCGCTGCTTTCCACTGCCACTGGTCCCCTTTAATGCCAAGAAGATAGTTAAAACTGGATTTTTGATTTCTACGGTTTTAACACGTTTTCAAAAAGCGCGTGGTGCATGTGTGACGAAACGTTTACACACTAACGGCTCGGGTTCGGGATCCGTATCATCAGAATCAATCCAGGCCTAAAGGTCCACTTACAAGCTTTTCTGAGCTTTTAATTGCATCTCATGGTCTTCTTCAGCTCTTGTGACCTAGAACCTAAGTACTGCATCTCTAGATGTACATGTGCATGATCAGGCTGTGTTGTGCTGTAATTATATTCCTGACTGTGTTTGCATCTTTTAATTTACTTTGTGATAGGAGTGATGGTGGGCTGTGCACATTCTGTAAGAGCTGGATTTGCAGCAGCTAACCTCTATTTTGCCTTGTCTTATTACTGAAAGAGGACTAATGCCATGCAATCTTGTGTTTATGTTCTTTTATTCACCAGTGATCGCAGTGGAGGTGGCTCTGTTAGAGGTGTGATGCTGAAAAGGATTATAAGGGATAACAAGCCTTTCTTCAACTGTCTTAATGTTTCATCATCAACAACTTCCACGGGAACTGGAAACTGGAAAACACAGTACTCCTTATGTGAAGTTAGGATTTTGAAGCACAGCAGGTCAGTATCATGTAGCTACGTTGGCTAACTCTATTTTGACTTATTTTGTACCACTGTTAAAATTTTGTCACATGAAAATGACAAAAACATATTATACATACACTCCAGGTGTCCATTATGTCATTTAACATGCACCATAGTGTATTTTTTCCAAAATGCTTCTAGACCTCAACTTCAGAGCATCTCTTGGGCTCACATTTGACTCATCTTTGAAAAAAAATAAATAAAATATTCTCATTTTCCAAAATTACCTCCATTCTCATATCAATTGAATCATATATGCATTTCCATCAAATATGAAGCTGCAGCCGGGAGCTGGTTAGCTTAGCTTAGCATAAAGACTGGGAACAGGGGGAAACAGCTAGCTTTGAGCTGTCCAAAAAACAGATAAAAGGCACTTTGAACCATCACTGCAAAGAGCATCTATGGTGTAAAAACACAAACATGTGTCTTTTCTGTTCTGGGAGGTAAACGGACAAAGTGTTGGTTTTCCTAAAATGCGGATGAAATGTCATTAAAGGATGTTGAGCGATACCCCTGACAGAGCACAGACATCCACAGCTCAGGTAAAAGCACTTGAGGACACCACAGAAACCTTCATTTAATACAAATACTTTATTGACAATGTGTGTATGGCATAGTTTTTGATGGAATTGCTAAATTATGAGAACATAAACCAGCTTTGTCTTAGTTTTACAGTTGACGCTGAGAAACTGTAATGCATATATAGAATCAAAAGTGCATATTCTTGTTCCTTTTTATTTTGTCCATATACACATTACACTATACATAAATAATTGCATTGTAAAAATGACTCAAGTATTTACATGTATAATATATTTTATATAATATATAAATTTTATATTAAATCTAGGTAGATTACAATAAGGATACTGGGTCAGGAAGCCTTGTGTGAGTCTCTGAGTGTCCGTGTGCTATCTGTGGTTATTGAGTAGCACCTCCAGCCAGCAGGGACAGGAAGTGATGAACTGTCTCGAGTAGCAGGGGCCCCATCCTTTAGCAAAACTGATACGAACACTATGCGGGTCCCAGGGCCCCTCCTGGCTCTCAGGCTTTACGCCGTGCTCCGCCATCCAGCTGGAGCGCTCATAGTCAAAGACCTTGAGGGAGAAGCCCGGCATCACCCTCTTCACACTCAGCCCTCGAGCACTGGGCGGGTCCAGAGTGGGTGAGTGGACAAACACTGGGTGCTGGCTGCGATTGTAAACCCACACTCCATCCGGCTCCCGACTCAACACGATGCCGTAGCCGATTTTACTGCGAATCTGTTGTACACTGCTGCTGCTGCTGCTGCTGCTGCTTCTGCTATTCCCCCCACTTCCATGGCTGTGATGTCCATGAAGCCCAGATGTGCCGTGGCTGCCCGGGTCATCCCGGCGGCTGTGGTAGGCGTTGGCATGGAGCTGGCCGAGGCAGAGGCCGGTGCCCTGAGGTAGGTCATAGAAGATGTTGAGCGAGGGCTCATAGGCTGGGTAAAGGCGACCCACACGCGTTCGCTGCTCCCAGTAGGCAACACTGCACCAGTGAGAGCGATGTCCGCCTGAAGTTGAGGAGCCGAGGGAGGTACCAGTGTCTGAGTGGGAGAAAAGAAGAGGAAGAATTAATGTTTGTTTTGGTAAGTGGGCTAATTTTTGAAGACGGTAATTCCCCTTGAAGGGAGGAGAGTGATGTTATGTTCAGGGGGACGAGGACGGGAGGATGGGGGAGGAAGTGTTCATGAAAGCGAGAGCCATACGTTTGGATGCTGATTCTCTGATTTCACCTGAACTGGAAGACGCATCAACTAATACCAGCTACTGTACAATCACTGTATTCTGTAATTTCCATGTTTGATGATTAATGGAAATGCTTCCATCAAATACTTTCAACAATATGTCTCATTGCTATATTATGTTAATTGTTTAATTACCTGCACACACATGCAAACACATGTCGCCCTAAATAATGAAAAACCTTCATAAACCCTTATTATTTTAGACCCCAGGAGTCTTTATATTTATATTTTTATATTACCTGTAGCACCTGCAACGATTTCCTGGATGTGCACTTTGCCACCCAATGATCGCCCGACAATATATAACTTTTATATACATTAACAAGTCGTCTTCTTCACTCATTTATTCGTGCCTTTCCTCACTCATCTGAATATTCTGAAAAGTGTCTGAGACTGTCAACAGTGAACAGCCCACTTCCTCCGCTGACATCCCTCCTCGTCTGCCTCAACAACACTCCTTCAGGTCCGGAGTTAAAGAGGAGGTGGAGAGAAGCAGAAAGGGGAGTCAGTGGGGGGAAAGCATTCAGCTCTCTGTCAACCTAGCGCAAGCCCATGAACCCTTGACCCCCCAGCCCTCATGCTATCAGCTCACATTAACTCCCACACAGAGTGATGCCATTATTTTGCTCCAGAGACTCTATTGACACAGAGGATTTAAAGACCCATGTGCCTGTGGCCCCATTCCTTTCATATTCCAGTGAGCACCCCCTCTTCATCCACCAAGGGCCAGGACGGCCGTGGCCCTTCTCCCATTAACAAGCTGCTTTTCGGTGAAACCGGGACCAAGATTAGGCTAGGTGTGTTATGTTTGCACAGCAGCCATTCTCATTTGGGGGGGGGGCAGGGTAGAAGAGGTTATGGTGGCATTATGCGGAGCTGAGAGGAGGAGGAGTAGGAGGAGGAGATGTGTGTGAGTGTTTGTACGCAAATACAAGCGCACACACACGGACACACTAGATGATGAGATAGGGCCTCACACAAGCACACGTACACACACAAATTGGGCCCTCTGATCCAAACAGTATGACTGTAACACACACACACACACACACACACATACACACACACACAAAATTGCACTTCTCATCTGAGGCCCACGTGTGTCATTAGTGAATTCCAGGCTGGCAACTCCTGCGGTCTGGAGTTTTTACAGCTCTCCAATAAGAGAGCAGGCTGCTCAGCTAGCAGGATCTCTCTCTTTCTCTTTCTCTGGCTCTATCTCTTTCTGAGACTCACACACACACATACACACACACACACACACACACACACTTTTACAAGACATGCTCTTCCCTGTAATAAGGCAACACAAACATGTCTGGGGAAACACAGGGAGACTTTATGAGCTCACGATCAAATTAATTCCCAAGACATAAAACAAACTGGGACTTTTTAGGGTTTTTTAGACATGGTAAGCTTTAATTTCTATCTTATAATGAATGGGGCTGCACAGATTACAGTATTAAATCCTGGCCTTTACTCACTATTCACTATTCACAGCACTGACGGGATACCCCAGACAGAGAGAAACCTAAACTGAAGTACTCAATGCCATTCGCTTCTTATTCATCTCCTACACGTTCAGTTAAATTTGAGACCATCTCTTCCCACCCTGCGCTGTGCCGTAGCCGCACTTCAGTTTCTATTCTCCTATTCTCACACTATTCTCTCGGAGACATTATTTATAGATTTTCAGTTTTACAGAACAAAAGCAAACACTGGCAGCATGTAACACCCACCACCCTGCGAGGCCTCAGTTGGAAAAAGGGCAAATACATATTATGTGGTTGGAGACATTTCCACAGGGGGGGTCTTATTCTGTTTTTTATCTTTGTTTTTATTTTACTCTTTTTTTACCCTAGTCATGTCTTTTTATATTGTATGTTGTATATATTGGCACTTTGAACTGTGTTGCTGTTGAAATGTGGTATATGAATAAACCTGCCTCGCCTAAATCGTTCAAATTTTTAAGCTATTATTTAACATTTACCAGCGTTTGCTTGTTTGCTCATTCGTATTTTTGTTGTATTTAGTTATCACTTTCATATTTATTGTATTCCATTTTCATTGTTTTCTAATTTTACTGTTAGTGGGTGATAAGTACCACTGTCCACCTCTATTTCTATGTTTTAAAGGAAAAAGAAAAAGTCCAGACAGTCTATTAAGTCATTCTTTCACATTAGGCGTGAGCATCACGGTCCTGCAACGACTGACTGATGTGCTGTGGAGTGAAAAACACTCAATCAAGTGTTTGACAGCGCGAGTGGTACAGCATGTCATGTTTAATGTTGCTGGCACAGTCCTTAGTGTCATCATGCTCAGCCTGGCTATCATCCAGCTAAAGGTATAATGAGCTCGTGTGGGAATGGTGAAGGAGAGTGGTATGTCGGGGCGGGGGGGCAAACGACTTCTTCAATGGAATTTTTAAAGGCGGGTTCAAGCTGGAGGTTATCTGTATGTTTACGTTCGAGCGGAGGAAGTCGAAAATACGGTGCGTTAGAGTGCGACTGTGTGAACGTGCATGCCTGCATCTGTATGTGAGGGCTGGCAGCAATTACAGCGTCCTGCAAGCATTTAAGCCAACCACCATTTAACAGCTCTGTTTACCAATTAGATAAGTAGTCTTTGTTATTTCATTTCAAAATCACTGTCTCTTAGTGCCAATCTCATCGAAACAGCCGGTGCACTTCACGGTTGTTTTTATCTGCCGCCTGAGCAAAAATGGGTAAAGGGGTGGAATATAAAACAAAGAGTAAATAAATCACCTGTAAAGCTGTAAATAAATCAACAACCTCAATGTGTGCTGGTTTTGTTTTTGGATAAAAATCAGTACCAATCAAAGGTCAGAGGTCAGTTTCCTGACTGATTGTCAAACCTGGAAATCAAATAATGACGTCTACACTCATCTTTCCATTTTCTTTTCCTCTTCTATCACAACTGAATAGATATTAAAGGGAAATTTAGAATATTTTGGCAATATCATGATTCGCTTGACGAGAAGATTGATTTAACTGAAGTCCATGCAATAAATGCTGCGGCCAGATAATGGCTAGCTTTAGGTTTAGCTTAGCATAAAGACTGGAAACAGGGGAAAGCGCTAGCCTGACACCATAAAAACGCAACAAAATCTGCTAACCACAAACTCACTAATTAACAGGTTATTTCTA
This sequence comes from Datnioides undecimradiatus, assembly GCA_008933995.1. Taxonomy (NCBI): domain Eukaryota; kingdom Metazoa; phylum Chordata; class Actinopteri; order Lobotiformes; family Datnioididae; genus Datnioides; species Datnioides undecimradiatus. The sequence continues at coordinate 618,025 of WARS01000047.1, read as the reverse complement.
ATTTGGGTAATTTGTTCAAAATGAAGACCCTACAATTTGGAGTTTAATGTGGCCAGGAGGTCTGACAGCCAATAGGAAATCACTAACCCAAATCCCTTGCTACAATCTCAACTTGACATTTTTACACTTTGGTATTTGTATGAGTTAAATAAACATGGTACAAGGTGTTAATCAGTGAGCTTTAGAGGTGCTGGGAGACGGATTTTTACCTTTGGACTGAGCCAGACTTTTTCCAGTTTCAGTGCTGAGCTATATTATCAGGCTGCTGGCTCTGGCTTCATATATAAACGACAAACACGAGAGTGGAATCAACCTTTGGATTTAATTCGCAGCTATAAAACATATGAGCATATTTCCCTTAATGTAAACTATTCCCTCCTCTTCTTCTCTCCCCAGAGAGGAGGAGGTTTCCTCCAGCTAACCTTAACCTGCACGGAGAAGAAGAAAGTTGAGGGGAAAAAAGGGGAAGTAGAGGAGTAAAAAGAGAGACTGGGTGAAAGAGGGAGCGGGAAAATGAGTGGCAGAGAGGGAGAGAACCTGCCAAGCATAACCAGCATCCACGGAAAAAATGAAGAGAGAGAAAGAGACTGTGAGAAAGAGAGGGAGGGAGGGAGACCCTCGTCTTTCATCCAGTGCCAAGGATTAGATTCCCCTCCAGTTATTAGACTCTTCCACTGTGCTGAAAGAAGTGGGTGGGTTTGGGAGAGAGGGGAGGTGGAGAGGAGGGAGTGTCGGGAGGGGGACAGAGGGACGAGAGGGGAGGACAGAATTCAGCTACTGACCATTGACGGTCGCCTCTGAGATGCTTTGTTTTGATTCAACTTCCCCAAATTTTCCCCCAAGAGTTCTAAAAAAGTGGAAATAAAATAAAATTGGAGTGGGGGACAGAACACCCCTCCCACGCTACAAATGGTAGGTTCTGTGTTGTTTGAGACAACTATCATTACAGGGCAACTTCAATCCAGCAAGCCACATTTAAGCTGGCGTCTCGACTATCTCTGCCATCAGAGGGCTGCGTTATCGCCAGACATGGGCTTTACAGTCAAACACAACAGGGCTCATGCTCACAAACACATACAATAACACACGCACACGCACGCGCGCGCACACACACACACTCCTTCCTTCCCTTTTTCCATTGTAAAGTGGATCTTGTGATGAAGCCTGCTGCAGTGTGCAACAAGACATCTTTCTCGGCTTCTTGCATAATAACACAAGGAATACAATTCTCCAACATCAATCCATTACCTCATACAAACAGCCGACCACATTCCTTGAACCTGCGTGGCAAATGAGCCACAGGAAAGTTACTGCGTGTCCCGGTAAAATTCCTAGGAAGACGTGTTTGGAGGCAGTTTGGAAAGCTCCTCCAAGAGGAAGAGAGAAAGTAACCAGTTTCCTGCATTTCTGCTGCTGCTTCAAAGTGCCAGAGAACTTAAGCCAAGGAATGTCTCAGGTTTTGCATACATCATTGCATCCTGGACAAACTCTGCCGTCATGTCATATATCATCCACAAAGACTCCAAGTTCATGTTGTCACCATGCACATAAAAACGCTTGCAAACCAACGTGTAGGTTATTTCGACATTTAGATTTTGGCATTTGCGCCGTTGTTTAGTGAGAATTTCCATTTCACACTGGGAGCAAACTTTTAGCAAAGACATCACAGAAGAACAGCGCATATAGCACGTCATGTGCCACCACCGTGTTTTCCCTCTTTCTCTCCATACTGCCGCAAATAAAAGTAAAAATAACATAAAAATAATTGAAATATGAATACAGAAGAGCAGGGGGATTTTCCAACACAACATGTGCCTTTGTTCAGACTTTGCTTTGGCAGGTTTGTGAATGTGTTAGCACGCACATGTATGATCTACTTTAGAAGCAAACAGAGAAAGTGAGAAATGAATCCAGCCAGGTCAGCCCAGTCAGTGCTTTTCTGGGAAACCTTTTTGTATTTGTTCCGTTTTAATGAAGTCAAAATAAGGCAACTGTGCTAAATACTGTACATGTTTCTGCAAATCATCATCTCATTAGTTTACATCCAGTCACTTAAAAATGCACAAAGTCACCTCGCTGGTGTCTTGCTGTTGTTTAGATGTGATTACAGCTCTCGCTGTTGGAGTTTGGTTGCTTTTCTTTGCACAGCAATGTTACATTTACAGATTTTGAATTATAAATTTCCAAAATCGAATATTTTCTGAGGGTAAAAGCTAAAACAAGCTAAATTGACTAAAGACACTGAAAGGACTGCAGCAATCGACCTCAGGTTTGTTAGCTTGATGAGGAGCCAAAACTTAATATTCATTTTAGTGATGATTAGTTGCAGTGCAACTTTAGCAACTATTCTTTTGTGCAACTTAACTGACTTAAGAGAAGGAGGGTTGGACTAAAGCCCCAGTTACATGTCTACAGTACACTAATGTGCAACAGCAGCTACAGCATGTAGTGATTTATTGTTCCACATATAGAATCCATCTCTTGACTGACACCAGTGTTTAAGTAGATTGTTTGATTGGTGTATTCCTGCATTCTCTGATGCAATCATGTCGGTGCAGTATTTGAGACCAAGAGTGGTGAAAACAATCACATCAAAGTCAAAGTTTGCACTGGAAACGTCTTTGCTGGATGAGGATGAGCTAATCTATTGAACAGGTTTGATAAGTAGGACATCAGTCCTTTCTCAGTCTATGTTATCAGTTCATGTGGTGCTGAGACGCTACAATATTCCTCATCAAGGAATATTGTAGCGTTAACAATAACCTTTTCTGCACAAAACTTCAAGAAGGATGATTTAAATCTAAACAGAGAGACGAAAGCAGGCCCAGAGAAGCAGGGAGCTGTGCAGTTGACAAGCCTCCCCTCCCAACACATTCCTGGACAGGCCCTCTTCCTTGACACTTCCTCCCCCCGCTCAGCCAGTCACAGGGGTCAAGTTGACAAGTCTCTCATTGAGCCTCACGTGGTCCAAGTATATGGCCTTCACTCCTCACAACATCATTACACACATTTATTGGTGGAATGAATCCAAAGCTTAATTTGGGAGAATTATCTGAATGTTAAATGATATGTGGGCTGAAAATAACAACGCACAATCACTATACATAGCTCACACAGTCAGGAGGTGACACATGCAATAATTCAGTAGCACCTTCTTAGAAAATGTGTGCAAAACCACTGCGATCTCACACATTTGTCTTTATGGACCTGCTTTGGGAGTGCAGCCCCACAATCTAACATACATCATTTTATTAAGTCGATATGGTGAACATATGCTTATTTACACATGCAGAATCCACATGATGTTCAGTCCAAACACCACTCTCCTTTTACCTCTGTTTTAGTCTCCACCACCTGAGAGCTGCTAAATGCGCCGCTTTGTTCAAACACCTATAATTTACTGTGCATAGTGAGCACTAAAGCCAGATCTTTTGGCTTTAAGAACCTGTCACGATGATTGTTGTTGCGTTCATGTGATCATTTAGCATTTCTGGTGTCAATCACAAATACTGCATCTAGTAACCCATTATCATTTAAATCAAATGCTGACAAATCATCTTCTAACTTCCCAGTTTATATTTATTTGCACGAAGTTTAAATACACAGCAGTTGTGTGAAACAGGCGGCTGCATTGCCTGAAAACTCCTGAAAATGTTGCTTCCCTCAAACAACTTGAGTCTTAACTCAGCTTTGCACAGCACAGGCGACAGTTTCCAACATTTCATAGAGTCAGAGTCTGTCGACATCTGCAAAGAATCTTTAGGTTCAGCAGCATGGCAGGATTCCATTAAAAGCCAAATTGCGGGTTGGCAAAAACTCTGAGGGAACAACGGAAAGCCACAGCCAGTCCTGTAATTTAAACCTTATTTTAAATTGTGATGGCCTGACAACATGGACTGAAAGGGGGGGGGCGAGAAAAAGAGACACAAAGACAGAGAGAAAGAGGATAAGAGACGGAAAGAGGGCGAGAATGTGGGTACAACAAACAGTAGAGACTACAAGGGCAGAAGTCAAATTAACACTGAGACAAAGAACTGTAAAAGTAGGAAGGAAGAGGCTTTGTTGTACTGTATTGGATGCGGTAAAAGACAACTCTAAAAGATAAGCATGATTTATTGTGATGTGAAACACTGAGTCCATGAACTTGCCTTTCAGTGTACTGTCGCTCACAATAACACGTCTAAAACATGTTTCTAAAAACACATTTGTGTCTACCTGCATGCAGAGCACGGCGTTCACACAAATACATAGTTTCATTGCATCTACCAAGACAAAATGTGTAAAAGAACCAAGATACCTTGAGAAGAATCCTTAAAAATAAAATATCAAAAACATAGGAGACTACATAAATAATGTGCTTTTTGTATAGTTTAATTATTTGCATCTTGACTATTTGGGGGAGTCTTCAAGCTATGTTCTCCTTGAAGCCATCTCTCTGCGTATACCACACGACATCAACTCAGAGTTTACGACTTATTCAAACATGTTATGATTAAATACAGACAAGAAAGGCTGGACAGATATAATAGATTTTGTTGTTGGGGTTGTTTCAAGGCTGACTTAGAAGTCACGATAACTAATTAAGATCAGTAAACTGAGCACAGTTCAAGCTGGAAAACATTGCAACAGAATATTGATGGTGTCATTGTGTCCTAATGCAGAATTTCAGTTCAAAAGACCGACTACACCACAAAATATAAATTCTCATTTATTCTAAACGCGTTGTCAAATAGCAGAGTAAACACGAGCCAATTAACTTGTTTTTCAAGTCAGGTTTAATCTAAGCTAGGAGACAATGATGAGTCTTATGATGCAATGTGTTTTTATGTGCAAAAGATGAGTGGCAAGCTCTGGAGATTTACTGAGATGTTAGTCTATTAGTCATTTCTTCTATTTTCCCTCTCATTTCACATTTCACTGCATAAAATCACATTACGCTCAGGGAAAACAGTTACATTTGCTTGTTTGTCATTTTCTGATTTTTCAGATAATGAAACATTCTTCCATCCATGGAGGTGGTCAGCATGGGTGATGGACAAATAACGTGCAGGGCTCTATATTTGCATCTATAGTCTTGTCTGTGGTTTGGTTTAGGCAACAACAAGCCTTTTGGTTCAAGTAAGGATCATGGTTTTGGTTAAAAGTTGACAATCATGTTGCATTTTGTGATTTAAATCACTGCAGACATTTGCTGTAACAAGCCAGCCAGAAAATCTTTCCTTAAACTTTAACCAACTGTTGGCATTGCCTAAATGTATCCATAAAAATTTTAATAATGCTGTAGCCAGAACCAGCGGATACTGCATTGCAGGATTGGACATTCTGGGGAAAATCAAATGAAATACGCTTGTCAGTGAACATTTCACTGATATATTCAGTAGCAACGTTTTTTGCAACCTGCCAGATAATGTGAATTACAACTTTTCCTAATTATGTTAAAAGAATGAACTGTATTTTGCTTTAGCAAATTTGTCATATATAAACTTAATTTCTAGAGGGCAGAGTTTGAACAACGCTGTCTGGCATTTAGCCTAAAATGGGGGGGAAAAAGTGAAAAAACAACTCAAGGACAGGAAAAGAAATGAGTAAACTGACATAACTCACTCTGGGTGAGTTGTGCCCTGCGTCCTCAGCTGCGTACCCTGCTTGTAGTGAAAAAAAAAATGAAAAAAAAAAGCCATGGTGGAAAATATTTGAGGAAATGGCAAATGGTTAATGGGCCAGCACTTGATGTTGAATTCCATAGTCTAATGTGTCTCAGTCAGGCATAAGAGCAAGTGTTGTACGCGTGCCAGCAAACAGGCTGGAGGTTCAGGTCACTGAGAGGACCCATCCAGACTTAGACGGATAGATTCTCACTGAGCGCAGTATGAAGTGGCTGTTTACTTTTTGTCTTTGCACTTTTTCTACATCTTGAGACTTTGAAATACAACTGCAATGAAGCCTGCAAAGGCGCCTCATTTAATATATTCATGCTTCTATGAGTCGAATCTTTACTTGAGGCTGGTATAGCCTCAGTAGATGAATTACAAAACCTTGTCCAACAGTGTCAACCTGGGCTGACCTGGAAAGCTTCACACTTTCTGAACTGAACTCACTAAAACAGCACGGCACAGTCAAACTCTTAAAACTGTCTCGCAAACTTCCAAGAATGTCGGCTCGGCTCCGTGTTTCTTAAGTATTAACGGTGATATGTTCAAACATGTATCAGATGTCACTCTTGAGAGTCAGACCCCCTTATCCCCCTCCCGACTCTTTCACTCTGAGCCCCTACTCCCCCTCACCTTCCCAATTTCCCAACATTCCTGGGCCGTGCCCCATCAGTCAAAGGGCCAATTCATGGGGTTAATGCTGCAGCGAGTGCAGACAGGGCTTTGAGACAGGATGTTTGGCTGATACCTTGCTCTGCTTAAGCAAACAAGCCACCAAAATATGATTACTGAGGGCAGAGAGGGAGCACTCTTCTTGTCTTACTTCAGTGCATCCAGGCCATGCTAATGTCCACTAAGTATCATTGCTTTACTTGTTTCCACATGTTAAAAAGCCAGAGCCTAATGACAACAAGGTGAACAAATGTTTGACAAGTACAGTGATGTCATATGGTAAAAGCCGACAAAGACATCGTCAACGAACTCTCTGCCATTGTCTCTCCCTTAGAATTTGCAATGATGCTACATATACTCATTGGTAAGGTTAAAATATAAGAATCACATACACAAAATCAGTCTCCAGCCATGACAGGACAGTCATGAAGCTGTCTGCTCACTGGACAGTATTTATAGTTTATAGTGTTGTGTAAATCAAAAAGGTTTATCGTACACGCAGAGGAAATTTTATGACACTGTGTTTCACATTTACGTCGTATCAGAATTGACTTCATCATTGAAGTCAGCATCAACTTTACCGCATGCAGGCTGCAAACATAAGCAGTGGAACCACCAGTCAACACCCTTGTTTTAATGACAAAACGTATCTAAAGGGAAATTCTGAAATAGAATACAAAATCCATAAGGTGTGATGACAGGACACACTATGAACAATGTGTGCAATCCTAAGTTACAACTTTACACCACTGTTTCTTCATATTCTGCTGACATGATCTGAACGTGGCATCAGACTCAGCTCGTCAGGCTCAGCTCAGATACACTGTGAGCTGAATGCTAAAATGCTAACTGAAGATATGTTAACATATGTGCATCAACAACTATTGGCTGTTGACATCGTGAGAATTACCACATATCATTTGGCATATTATCATGCGCATGTCAGCATATGCTAATTTCCATGTAGCCATTAGCATGCACACAGTTAGCATAATAACATTTAGCATGTTTGTTTGATATTGTAATTGTGGTATTGTGTCTTGCTAATTTTAGCATGGAAGGTTAACCTGCTAATTTGACTGAGCTTTCATTTATTGTGTCTGGCCTTAGATGCGTTCGACTGAGTGTTAGCCAGACTTCTGAGGGAGCTGTTTTTGTTTTGTCCAGTGACACATCTTTTCCCACCATCTCAAGCTGTTACAGAAGCCATTACAGGATACTACTGATAAAAAGGTAGACATACAAGTCGTTGTTCCCTTTGGCAATTTAAAATAACCTGTAAGGCATGAGAAGTTATAGTTATAGTCGCAATTTATGTTAGTTGTTGTCTTAAAATATAGATGATGCTGAAAAAAAAACTGCTTTTGGAGGTGTCCGGTGATGATCTATGTGTTTTTTCCAGTGTATACTTTGATCTGCTTGTTTCACTAAATGACAAAATTCATTAGGCTCATGAATATCAATATCAGATTCCATGACCAAATGACTTACAGTGCCAATACACCAGCACCACTTACGTTCTGACCAACAGTGGCCAGGATTTCAGGTTCCTCTGACACTGACTGATTTAACTCCAAGTTTCATTAGTTTGTGTATCACGACAGGAAGAGAATGTTATGCTGAGGATAGAGATTTGTGCAGATAACCCAAATAATAGGCAGAAAGAGAAAAAGCAATCAAGACTTTATCAAATTTAACATGACGCAGATATATAACTTTTAGATATAGATCAATTATGAAGGTAAAAAAAAAGCAGAACTTTGCCTCCCATCCAGCAAAAATCGCGTGATTGGTGAATTTGTGTGTGTGTGTTTTTGTCCTGATAGAACCCCTATGTGAGTACTCTGAGACGATCTTATCACAGAGTCAGACAGAAATTCCTCCCTCTCTGTCTCCCTGTCTCTCTCTCTCTCACACACACACACACATACACAAGCACACCCACAGAGAATAAGCAGCTGAATGACACGTTTTGTTGGAGTCACAGAGGGACGGTCCAAGTAGATATAAGGCTACTAAACATCCAGTAGACATTTCCCTTTTTTCAAAACAGGGCTATTTGCTGTGGTTTAAAGGGAACGTTAACTGATCGACTGATAAAAGAGGCCAGGGCAAAGGTATGTATGGACCACACCCTGCTGCTGACTTTTTTTTTCTTAAAGCTAGGGTACAAGGCAGCTTTAAAAAGAATAAAAAAGATGCTAAAGTTTCAGAGCACATGCTCAATGCTTGTATTTGTTCTAAAGAAAGCATCACATGCTTTAGATGATATGCCAGAGGATCACCTGCACAAAAGAGACTCATTTACACTCTTTTATGATTTAACCAACATCAAGGGTTTTCTTTAAGCCGCACACAATTCTTTGATACAAGCCTCATGTTCAGCTTATTTCCTGCTATTATACCAGAGCTGTAGCACAAAGGAGGAGGCTTATAACCTGTAAAAGTTAACGACAAAAGATACATGCAGATTTCTTGGCTACCTCCGTTTAGCCAGGACTCTTTTCCTACTCACGCTCTTGGCCTGAGCTCCAGTTCTTGGCTCCAACGTTCTGGTGTGGGGGGCAGGGGATTGGAGACCACACACACACACGCGCGCACACACACATACACACGCACACACACACCCAGACTCACCCAAACACTACACACACCACATCTTGTAAGAAAGCTGATCTATTTCCACTCATTTCACCAGGCAGACAATGGGAGGTAGCCTCTCTCGCTACTTAGCATGGGCATGGCTCAAGATCACGACCTAAAACTGGACTCTGGATTGACCTGTGACCTCGGCCGAAGGGACTTTGGATCATTTTGGAGCACAGCATCAAATAACAACACTTTGTGTGTCTGTTTTATTTGAGTTAATCAACTTAAAAAGACTGAAGAAAACAGGCAGATTCGTCTGAACTCTAAACTGTGCAGTGGAAAGTGAAAGCAGGGAGAGAAATAGTATGATCCTTTGTAATAAAAGAAATACATGTGGATAATTTATCTCAAGCATCTGGTCCACACAGACCCTGTAAACAGAGCTGTATAGCTGTCATTGTGGACACTGAAGTCACGTCATCTGCATTTTACATTTTTTTGTGTGTTTGCGGGTTTTCATACCCTGCAGGGAATTTACATTCTACATTTCTAAACTTACAAACAATTTGTATCTTATTAGCTGATCTTAAGACTCGATGTGTTCAGTCTGAATACTTTTAGGCTTAAGAAATTAAAAAAGGTTTCAGCTTTTCTCTCCCAGATGTTTTTACTCTTCATAAGGCTGAGAAGCCTTTGAAACAGTATTTTAAACCTTTATGTTCAGACTTAATACACAGTAAGTTTAATTTAAGTAATTCATGTTTTGTTAAATTTCCGGTCAAAAGAGAGTGGAGTGGTGTGCACTGGGATGACTACATACATACATAACAACTCAATATATGACCTCCACTTCAAACATCAACTTCACCACCAAAAAGTAACTTCATGACACAACAGACTAACAAACCCCAAGAAAGTCTCGCTGGGGCACTGCTTACTCTTCAGACCTGTCTACGATGTCGTGACTACACTACACAGACTTCATAGGTGCCCATTCACCTTTCAACACCATCCACAAGTGAGCCCAGGGAGGCTTGATTGAGTGGGTTTGTGGGTTTCTGCGAATGCTACAAGGACCTCTCCACCCGACCCCAGCACGTAAACAAATAAAGCTCCAGTTTCATCATCTAGAGGGGGCTGTTTCCTGTCCAAACGCAGCCCTCAGTCTGCCCCCCCCCACATATACACACACGCACACAAAACTCTACACCTCCGCCTCATCAGAGCCGCTCGGCTCCCCCGCCCCCAAAATGCCAGCCTCTTTCCACTGCTCAATTGCCGAGAGGAATGGAGGGATTTGAGGGAAGAAAGAGGGAAAGAGGGGGATGGGTGGTTTGAGAGGCAAGGGGGATTGGGAGTATGCACGGGGATCTTATTGCAGCTTCATCCCAGAGAAATATTTTGCAGTGCAGAAAGCGCAGGGAGAGAGAGACAGAAAGGCTACACTGCTGTGGCATCTACATAGTGAGAGACCCCAGACCCCCACGGAGCCCTCCATGCCTGCCTGACAATAGCAGCTTTATGCAGTGGAGTTTTTGGTTGTCCTAACAGCCTTTAAACATAGGAAGGAAAGCACAACAGAATAACACCGGCAAATGTAATTTACCCTTTTATGTAAACATTCAGAGAGGGTGCAGACTATGTGTATTTGCATGCATAAGTGTGTACGTCCTTGAGTGCACGCACACACTCACGCAACTCAAAAACTTTTTCCATTTGAGCTTCCAAACTTATTTGCCGATGAAAGTTTCTCATTCAGGAAATTTTCAACATCATGTGCTGCTGAAACAAACTTCTGCCTGGTCGCAATGTTCATGTAGTTCTGCCGTAGAGATGCAAAGGACTCACCTGTGTAGTCTCTTGGCGTAATGTGAGGCGGACTGGAGAAGAGGGGGGGCACAGTTTCAGTGTAAGACAGACTTGAGTCTGGTAAAAGCAGAAAAGGCACAAACACACAGAAGAAGAGTGTGACTTAGATCACTGTTAGCAACAATTTTAGTATGACATTTAAGTCAGATATCAAACATAACAGTCCTTTCATGCTGCTTCTTAAATGTGAGGATTTCCTTGTTTTTTAAGTTTTGAATTATGACAATGTGACATCTTGGGCTGTTGGTAGCAAAACAGCTGAGCTATTTCAGTCCTAATACAGTCCCTCAAACTGTAGAGCAGACAAACAGAGCCTCCCTATTACAAACTCTGCGGCGTGATCGTCAAAAAAGGGAAGGTGTGCACAGGTAACTCTGTGTCATTTTCAACACAAGCAGCTTTACAAAGTTAATCTGTGTTCCCAGGCTAAAAATATGATGGTGACGACACCGTCCGTGTCATTTACCGGTTTGTAATGTGGCCCACATTTTTCCAAACTCACCCAGTGGCTTGTGTTCGTCTGAACGGGACAGAGAGTATGGGGGAGGAGGTGATTCTGGAAATACAAAAATGAAGGTTACGTTAAAGCTGAGCAAAGAAACGACTGAACTAATCACATCTTATGTACTTGATCATGACTGAAGCAAATTTAAAGAGTGAAGTCTTTAAGCGTGCTACCATACCATACGTGGATTTGATATGTGAAAAGCTTATAAAACGTGCCTAGTTTGTTAGTTTGCTGTAATGATCATACAGTTGCCCAGCCCATGTGGACGTACGAGGCGCCACACAAACTCTGCAAATCAGCCACAGCAACGTCCCCTTCCTAAAACACAGCTCATGTTTCTTATCATCACCCATGAAGAAGAACTGTAGCCCTCAAATCGTCATATAATAAACAATAAAATGATAGATGGCCTCATTCTCACATAGGTTACATAACATACAAAGTCTTTCTTCCTCAGGTAGTCTGTGGCTCATGCTAATGTGGAGACTGTGTAACTCAATGTAACTATGCACACAGTAAGTAAGTGTGATCTTTGACTTGTGGCTGAGTCCTGAGTCACATAAGGCTCTGTACGCTGTTGTTCACAAAGCAGCGTGTTCACAATTTGCAACAAACATCGAGACACTGTTTTCTCTTGTACCTTAAAGAACAATTTGCTCTAAGTACATGATTGCATAACTGTGAACACATGTAGTCTTTCTTTTGAATGTCTAATATTACAGCATCATAACTCAGATCCAAGTATTTCAGCCCAGACACCGCGTCTTTCTGTACTTGTACATTCACAGTATGTGATTCTGTTTGTCGTACATCTCCTTTAAGTCTCAGCCGAAACGTTTTCACTCGGTCTGACTTTCAGGATGATTTCTCTGTGAGGGCAGCACTGTAAACTAAGCAATGCTGCTGCTGCTGCTTCTGCTGGGATAGTCCCTTCAGTCCAAAGTGGACATGGGTTTGTGGCTGCGGCCCCTTTAAGAGCAGAGCCAGTAATTGCCGGAGTCCTCAGTCAGTCAGATACCCAGCGAGTCAGTCTGGCGCCAGCGCTATGCAAACTGTATATTATCGGCACTCCTTCACCTAAATAACAAGAGGAGGACCTCCTTGTCAGAGAAAAAAGAGCCTAAGTGCAACTTGAGAGCGACCTTCAATTGGATGATGTGGAAAGCAGCAAAGTTTGCGCAAATTTCAATAAGTGTGTAATGTGTTTGGAATGTCGAGAGGAAATCAAAGTAATGGTTGTCCAAAGTAAAAGCAGAGTTATGAAAATATTATAAAACTGTAGGGCAAGCAATAAAACATGAGTGTCAGTGACATTTATTCTCATGCGGGGGGGTTATTTTTGCCCTTTATATAAAACTGTAATCGGTTAACACGCCTGCAAATGTTAAGATGACTTCATCAGTGATTATTGAGGAAAAGAAACAACTTATTGGGCTGGGTGTGTGTGTGTAGGTTGTGACATTATTTGACACTCTGATGAACAGTAACAGAGTTCTTCTAGAGCTGCAGGCCTCGGGCGAACAACACGACGCGGATTTACTGGAAATCCCCATTAATGTCATGCCATCTTTCATTGTGTATGTGCGCAATTAATATTTATAGCGCGTAAAGTCTAATTAAATGCATGACGTCCCTCACTTTTAAGAGCTTAGATGCAAGACCTGATTTGGGATCGACAGGATTTCAGCGAGCGCCCCCACGATTCTGATGTCCTTACCTGGCCCACATAAACGGCTGTAGTGATAGGGGTTGCAGCACACCTTTGCGCCGTCCACTGCGCCGAAGCTCAAGCAGTGGCACAGTGTTTTGAGCCGGGCTGACAGCGGCAGGTCGCTCCAGCGGTACATCTTACACAGGAGATACTGTGGAGAGATGTGATGAGCACGGAGCCGCAGCTCTGTGCTCGGCACCATGACACACTCGCTGGATATCCCTCCTTTGGTCTCTACAGCCTTCACCAAGGCGTCCAGAGATCTCTCCTTGAGTCTTTTCAAAAAAGCATGAGCAGTGCTCGCGAGTTCCTCCTCCAGACCCACATGTCTCGCTGCGTACTGACAAGGCCCCCCTCCGTCTTTTCTCGGGGCCCAGTAAGGGCTCCGAGGTCTAAGATCCCATTCCCCAAACAAACAACACGTCACCGTCCTACTGTCGCCCTCCTGTCCCCGCCGAGAGCCTCTGTGCTCCGGGACGCACATGGCACCTCGGTCATCGTCAGGTTGCTCCTCTTCCTCCCTTTCCGCGCTCTCTGTCAGGTCTCCAGCCTCCCCTGTGAGTCCCGGAGCCGGGTCAGTGTGTGTCACCGACCGCTGCTCGTATCTGTGGAGCTTTCCTGAGTGCCTGCCACACCGTCCTCCCTCACCTCGCCTGCTTCCATCCCGCCCGTCGCTCTCGGTGACCAGACGGCTTCTCCAGAGTCGCCGTACAAGACCTGAGCGTTTCGACTTGAACATACGACAACCTAGACAGTTTTGGATGTGTCCTGTCGGTCCCGTCCGGGTCCCGGGAGATGCCACATCGATTTACACTCGTCGCGCAAGACCGGGGGTTTGTGCACGGTGCGCACAGCATGCGCAGCCGGTGATCACCGTTTTCTGGCTCCCCCGCAGCATTAGAAAGTAATATTCAGTCATGCGTTGCGTTAAACATCACTAAACGTCCTAAGGAGGAGACGGCTGCACACACAGTCACTGCTCAGTGACCTGCTGTCGCCAACTCAATTAAGCCACAACTTTTGCCAGCCCTCTCACAAAGCCTTCGGCTCCCCAACACTCTGGAGATCCCACACACAATCTACAAACCATAGTTAGACCCCTCAAAGGAGCCGTATCAGTTTACACGAGCGGAGAAAAACAGCATCGGAAACATACATCCAAAAGTTTTCCCAGAGTTTCTCCTTGAGCTCCGTGAACCCCTTGATCCGTAAAATCCTTCCTTCACCCCGAAATAAATCCTCACAACACTGAAAGCCCGATGATTTCTGTCGCCGTGGCGGAGGCTGTAATCCCGCTGCAGAGTCCCGGGGTTAACGCAGAGATGGTCGGGGACTCTGGTGCCAAACTCCGGGACGGATTCCGTGCTGAGAAGTTGTTTTAAAGAGAGCTGGAATTACTCCACTCTCCACTCCCCTGCAAGTCCTTCTCGGACACACACACACACACACACACACACACAAGCACATGCACACACGCTGCTGCACGCACGCTCACACTGCAGAGTCAAGGCAGACGAAGTAAAACCAGGTTTACTCGTCAATGGTTATCAAAATAAAACCTTAACGGGGCGCACATAGCGCAACTGTTTCACGATGGAGGTTAATGAAAAGGTTTTTCTGTTGTGATAAAAATACTTTTATTGCTGTATATTAAACTTAAAATATGCACATAAAACTGCAAACATTTTTATGTCAAAGCTATATTTTATTGATCTGTAATTTCCAAAAATTTCAAATTTCTTGTTACTAGTAAAGGGGAAAATTGTGGGGAGGTGGGCTTTGTATTAAATACTGATCTTGTTTAAATCCAAAGTGGATATTAATTAATCTTTCATGCATTCGTGAAAACGTACCTGTGTAAAATCTCCCTGCTGTAAATGACAAATCGACTTATATGGAATAAATAATTGTAAGAACTGATTGGAATTGATTAACCGGGAGTGGACTGTTAGATGCATTGCACAGTTCACTTTTTCCAGGAAACAATTATGTAAGATAAACTGAATCTATTTAATTGCACCGTTGACAAAGACAACACTGAAAAAAGCAAACGTTTCATTTCTTAAACTTCGACATCATGCTTTTATTTTGAAACCGAGATCATTAAACCTCCCGGGTCACCCGTTCTGTCTTGACTCTCTCACTCTTACTCCCTCTCAGGCTCTCTCTCTCGCGCTCTCTCTCTCTCTTAGTCTCTCTGTCTTTCTCTGTCTCTCTATGCGTTTGTCTCTCTGTCACTGTCTCTCTCTCCTCTCTCTCTCAGTCTCTCTCTCTTAGTCTCCCTGTCTTTCCCTATGCGTTTGTCTCTCCGTCCCCTCTGTCTCTGTCACTCTCTCTCCCCAGTCTCTCTCTCTCTCTCTCTCTCTCTCTCTCTCTCTCTCGGGGCCCCAGAGGAAAGCTCTGGAGCCATTGGTTGATTCCCGCCATCATGTGCCAGTCTAGACACTTTGGCGGCTGGGAGCCGCACTGATTGTTGCGCAAACACGGTTTCAAGTTTCTTAACTCTTAAAGACGCAACATCCTGCTCTGCTCTGCTCTGCTCAGGCTGGAAATGTCCTGCAGCGCGGGGATCACGGTGAAAATCACTCTGATCTCGAATGAAAAGATGTATAGGCTATAAGAACAGACACATATATAGAAAATAATCAATGCCTTTATGACCGGAAGTGCACGTGCAGTACAAAACATAAACAAAAGTGAATAAATACTGTCAAAACTCAACAATATAAATATATATATAATACAAAATAGATTATTCTTAATTCATCTACGGTGTATTATTCATTTTTAATGTATTGTCATCATATTATAATGACAGTCAAAAACCAGCAGAGCCGTCTCATTTGAGGATGAATGTATAATGTGCATGAGTTGAGTGTCTTGGTTGTTCCAGACTTTTCATTTGCATCCCCAAATGATAGAAGACATAAAGGTTGTAAAAAAAAATATAATAGATATACATTAGAATAAATGTATAATTGTTAAATCATTTAATGGTAATTTACCTGCTGCACTATTTCAAAGTTGTAACTGTTAAAAAGGTGTTTCACATACTTTGAAACTGTTTGGTCTAAAGCTATGATCTGATTATACTTATTGTAACTATACAGTATGTACCAAGCTACTATAAGCTGTAGCTGTAAAATAAATGTAAATAAATCCCATATTTAGATGGCATTGAGTAGTTCGATATCACTAATATTTTCATGCTGTCATTCATACTTTCAATTGAATTTCTAATATTACTGAAACCTCCATGTTAGTTTTTTATATTATTGTATATTATATATCTCTTTCCCTTGAGAAGGTATTTATTGACTTGAGGTGTGTAGTAATTATACGCTGTACATTCCCTCAAGCATGAAAAGAGCTTCACTTTGTGAGACTTCAGTGGAAAACACGATTCGTTTATATCCCACAGCAGGATGCTTAGAGTAAATTTGCCAATAAGAAGACATTGAGCACAATTTTCTTTCTTCAATAAACTTTCCTGTATATACAACGTAACAGTTATGTATGATAATTTGTCACAGAATGTGCATTAGTTACAGTATTACTCTTACATTCGTCTCATAATAGAAGGAGAGCAGGTCATCCACTCATCACAGAGCTGGCTGTTTAATAACCTGCTCCTCCCATCAATATGTTAAACTTTAAACCCCATGTTGGTTCTTATACTAGAGGAATGGTACCTTGCATGAAAGATGATTCAGTGCATGTGAAACTTAAATTATAAAGTGCTTTAGACAAGGGTTACGTTACAAACCTATACTGTCCAAACAGCAAATTTACATAGGGGGCTCAAGGGGTAGATGGGGGTAAACAGGGGGTTAGGGTATCCCCTAGTGGCACTGCGCCAGTCTTCCCACTGCTCATCTGTGTGCCAGCGTGACGGCCTCCACCACTGCTCAAGACGGGCATTTTAACAACTCTACAAACGCTGGTTTAAGTAGACGTTACAGCCATAGGATTGGCTGACCATTCACACCTCAGATCAGAAGAGTTAACCCTGCATGTCAGTGGCATGTCCAGTTATGTGTACTGTACCAGGACCAGTGCCCCCAAACTCTACTGGAGTATGTGCGGTACGACAGGGCTGGGTGAAGAAGCAGGAGTCAAGTTACAATGACAGAAGGAGAGTGTCGAGGAAGAAGAGGAGAGCTGTGTGTGTGTGTGTGTGTGTGTGTGTGTGTGTGTGTGTGTGTGTGTGTGTGTGTGGCTGCAGAGGGGCTCACTGGGCACCTGTTCAAAATGTGCTCCCCTGTGTAACTCAATCAGATGCAGAGATGGAGAGGGAGAAGCGTTTTGGAAGAGCTTCGTGAAGAGTTGTACGTTTCGGTGGCCACATAAACACCACTGGGACTCACCGCCAAGTGAAATGTGATTTATTGGTCTTAAAAACAAAACAGAACCATATATATGTTTATTAAGTGAATCACAAACTCATGAGAAGTTTAGGAGAGCTGACGAGCCAACATCAGCTGACGTCATCCACTGTCAACATGCATGTTATTTTCTATATATCACTGTTTTGTGTTGGTTGTTGCTAGAAAATGAAAAGAATAAGTCAGACGGGGGTTACCACTTCGTCGAACACATAAATCAAAGTGGGTGTAATGTGCATTCCTGGTACTCAATACTCACAGTTACACAGCAAGTTGTCAAAGTGAAAACACAGCAGGTTTATTACCAGTTCAGGTGTGGCTGAAAGACTGGATGCATTTTTGTTATACTAATGTGACTACTGACAATAACTTTCTATGCAGTACTTGGAAACGCAGCTTGTCATATCAGAATCTCGGGAAGACGGAGCTCACATAACGCAGGAAAAGGAAAAACTCTAAAAAAGAAACTCCAACCTTTAGGATCTGCGTAGCATCCGTGTGATATATAAATGGTAATAACAGCAACAGTGACATCAAAAGGCCCAACCCAAAGTCCAGCAAAGTGGTAATTAATATGACTCAGACAGGATGGCATTAACCTGAACAATATTCCCTCCCTATCACATCCCACTCCTCTGGCGCTTCCTGTGTGCATGCGGGATCCTTACAGTTCCCATAGTGTGCAATATAATAACTAGGTACATAGTGACAGGCCTAGTACAATGAACTGATATTATTCATATATATATTTAATTTTGATATTGTATTGTGCACAGGTTGTACTTTTAAGTTCTTATTTTATATTGTGTCTTTGAGAGCTGTAATTACACTGCAGACAATGACAATACAGCTCTCTTAAATGGCCCGAATCTTGAATCAATAGTCGTGGGTCTGTCGAGTCTTCACGTCTAAAAATTCAAGCGGGAGAGAAAGTGGTTACTGGACACTTGACAAAAAAGCGATAGTCTGTGCAGCCACATCGTTATTGAATTACATCTTCACTTATTATTACTGTACTGTGTGTATTGATTCCGAAACAGAAATAGAAGATGAATAGTGGAAGAAGAGCAGAAGATGAGAAGCATAATGTTGACTTAATAAACAAAACAATTTTTAATTCAGTTTTAGTATTCAATAGGTGATCATAAACGCTCTTCTCGGGATTATGAAGTGTTTCTTGACATCTCGTGCTGAAGATAGAGGCACAGATTTGACTGTTAGAGACAGCTTGAATATACTTACATAGCTAAACATGTTGAGTGTGAGCAGTTTTCATTGGAATTACTTTCTACTGAAAACGTCTGACGGCCTGTTCATGTGCCTGCTTGTGGAGGAAAGTTATCTAAAATATCTTTTTTATGCACTTTGGTGAACTCAGCTTTTTTTAGACGACAGTCTGGCAATTACCATGTACAAGCATCCTGGTTGCGTGTGTGGTGGTGATAAGGTGTGTGTGTGTTTCGAGTGTGGGAAGAGGGGTGGTGGTGGTGCGTAAAGGTTGGTGGGAGAGTAGACAGAGTGTCCGGCACCAAACCACCTCCCAAAATAAACGCAGTCCCCGTGTCTCCATGTCTGTCCAGTGGCAGACCCGCGGGCTCCCACAGCTCCTGCAGCAGCAGGAGCAGCAGCGGCAGCAGAGAGGAGTCTGGGGCCAGGCGGCCTGTCACAGGAACAACATGTCATCAGCTTCATCGCTCCCCTAATGGCTCTCCTTTAGACCAGAGACATGGCAGACAGTGTGTTGCCCCACCAAGGCGGCAGTTTACTCTGCACTTACACACACACACACACACACACACACATAAGTAAACATTCATGCACGCACAAACACTCCTGCTGCCCACTCCCATCCACTTACAGGCCAGGGCTGGAGAGACTAGGAGGCCCCCTTATGAAAACATGCAGTGGTGCTGGAGATAATGTCGAGCCAGACCTCTGGACTCACGCCAGGCTGACCTCTTAATATGACGTCCATAGGCATCTCTGCACAGAAACTCTGCCAAAGCAGCATTAGACAGCTAAAATACCAGTTTGGAGTCCATTCTGGCTTGCAGGAATAATAATAATAATAAACGCAATAGCTGTAGAGTTAGATGAAAAGATTGATACTACTCTTATCTGTAATGAAAATACAAAAAACCCCCACATACCAACAACTGTAAAACTTACAAATGACAAATTTTGGTTTTTTAAAGCATATTAGGCAAAAACAATATCTTAACAATTAGTTGAATAGCAATCATTTCTTCCAATACTTTGCAAGAAAGAGGATATTTTCTAACTGTAGTAATTAATGTTCCACTTAATATTCAGTTACAACAAGCAGCAGGTTAGCTTAGCTTAGCATAAAGACCAAAAACAAGGGGGGGGCAGCTATCCTGTCTCTGTCCAAAGGAATACACAGCCGTAGTGCTACAGCTCATTAATGAACAAGTAATACCTTGATGGTTTACTCATACAAACACCCCAAATTAAATATTAGACAGGGCCAGGCTAGCTGTGCCCCCCCCACATCCAGTCTTTATGCTAAGCTAAGCTAACCAACTGACGGCTGTAGCTTTACATGTACGGATATGAAAATGGTTCCCATCTGACTCTTTGCAGAACCTCACACCTTCAGAGAGCGAAAGAAGTCAAGAAGTCGCCTGAACTGCTTTCCTTGTTAACAGGTCTGAGTTCAGCACACACCCATCTCCGTCTGCTGGACTCCTGGCACCAGAGAGGGCGTCATCAAGCCTCGCTCTGCCCTCTCGCTTACAGTTCAGCTCTAATGCTCCACCATCCCTTTGAAACTGCACTCAGCTACCCTTTCAATGAATTTCCATACACTTTTTTTTTTTCAAGGGGCACATATTTGTTTTCTTTCTCTCTCTTTGCGGGTCCGACTCTCACGCTCACCACTGGAGCTCGGCGAGCTGCTGGCTGCACTAGTTAGCTCATTAATCACTCTTCTCCTCTCCCCCTCCGTTCTGAGAAACAGAGTCACTAATTAATGGAAAGCACTTTATGACAGAACACAGGGGTTTCCTGGAAATTAACCATTAATCTAGACTTCCATTATAGGTCTAATAGCACGAGGTGGGTGTGGATGGATGGGTTTGAATTTATGGAAAAGGGTGATGGCAGTAACACAACGCTAGAAACAAGAGCTGCATTAACAAAAAGTGTGTAAAATCTCCTTAATGTTAATGCAGGCATCAGCCAAGTTAACTGCGCAGGATCCACATTAACGTTTTAAGACACATTTAAATATATCTAAGTTTAATCTGATTGTGCTCATGTGCATGAATGCAGACACGTGCTGACTATTTTGGGCCATCTATTAGATAATTATAACTAGAGACAAACTGGGATAACATGCTGTACAGGTCCTAGTCTGGGCTCACACACAGAACATTGTAATTACATGCTGCGTGCCACAGACCATCAGGACATTATCATTATCACTGGATGCATCATATTTCCCCCATTCCTTACAGAGTCACTGGAGTATAAATTCCCCTTGATTTGAGATCCCGTTACACTTAAAGCACATTTGAGGTTTGACAATATCCTTCCTTATCAACCAGTTTATTGGAAACTCGGTTGCTACAAAACACAATTGCTTTCAGGACACAACTTGCACTGAGGAATACATATTGAAAATCAATTTGACAAAAAGCTATTTTTGGCAGAGTTTTGGACAGTTCAGGATTGAAAATCAGATAAAAATCCGTGGGTCTAAAATGAAAGTAAACACAAAAATGTCCATGCAGCTAAAAGTGCGGTCCATTATGCTTCTGCAGACAGACGTTTCTGGGCAAGCTACTCCTGTTCTCAGGTTATCGGAGACAGGGATCCTACCTATCATGCAGTTATTAAAGCATCTTGGTTGTTACCGAATCAGCACTGTCACTTTGTGAAGTGAGTGTATACAAAATTGAAAAGTAATTACGCATTTTGCTGCAAAACACATCCGTACATGAGACTCCACTCAGTCAGAATTGCAGCTCCTTGAGCATGTACCAAGATCATACCCCAAATCCTGGGACCCTAATAGAACTGGGTTTGGTTTCGGTAAAGGCCAAGGTTGTAGGACATGATATTTGTGCATTTGTTTACTTTCACAGTATTGTATTTTGTTTGGACTTCCATCGGGGGGAACAGTATCTAAGAAAACGAGGAAGGAAGTGGGATGAAAACAAAGGAAGAGGAAGAGAACGCAGTGTGATGGAGCCTGTCCCTCACTGATCCTGGTTCAGCCGGAGCCGTGCGGACAGTGGCGCCACCGCTGCAACTAATGGCTGTGGTCATTCATGGAGGACCTGTTATTTATTTATTTTAAATGAAAGCACAAACAACCAAACAAAATAATGAATGGAGGGAGAATTGATGTGGCCTGTTTTAGCGGTTAACTCAACATAGTATGAGTCACTGAGGTCAAGTGTTTTGGAGGAATATACATCTGAGAGATTACAGCTCAGCGGATGCATCATATCTCTGCATGCTGCGACTAATATCGGCTACAGGGAAGTCAATGCATTGGTTTATGCCATTTTGGGGATATTTTATGCAATTATTTAATGGCATTTTTGTATTACTGTAAGAGAGGGCAGGAAATTAGAAAAGAGAGAGAGAAAGAGAAATGCAAAGGTCCACAGCCAGATTGGAAAATACATTTTTCATACTTTAATGTAGCCAAAATTATTCTTGTTAGAGTCAAAATACTGTGCGTGGAGGTAATATATAGAAATTTGTGTAAAACTCAGGCTTTCCTTTAAATCTATGGAGACATAAAGTGTTTAACATTGACATAGTGAGACACAATGAAGGGATAAGTAAATACAGACAAAATATGTCTTAACACGGGATCAATACAAAATGTTATTTCATCCTGTAAAAAAGTTTCCGGCATGTCACTTTTCTTCCTTCCCGGCATTTTTTGTTTTGAAATGTTTAGAAAATTTGCTTATATTTCACTAAAGCATTCTTCCTAATTGCCGTTTTATTTCATAATGCAACCCGCAAAGTCTCGGCCTGTCAAACAAGACAAACAGAGCCAGTTCTGTGGTTAGCTCTTTCCTATTTGTTTTAAATTTTGATTTGATTATACAACAATGTCATGGTTATATTACATATTTTGTCTGTATTTAGTCCCATAATTATTGATGTCAAAATGTCTTATTTATTTGTTTAATACTGAGCACTTTGGGTCTCCATAGAAATCAAGGTTTAAACCCTGTAAATACCAAACTTTTGCAGACTGCTGTGCTGCGTCCTCTTTTGTGTCCTGTGACTTTAAGATGAATCTTTGTATATGCTCAGACTCAGTTAACTCTACTTCTGGTTTAGGTATCACTGAGATAGAAGATGTTGAAGAATGAACAGATGTGATACATAAAAGGTAAAAAGTACAGAAAAGCAGTAAAAGCAGAAAGTGTGACATAACGCGGACATGTATGGTGTATTCAAGTCATGTGGTGTCACGTGACTTCATGTGGCGAGGTTGTAACACATTCCTGATTGTACCGCAACATATTTAAGATCAGTCAAGATCCAGAATGTTCATCATTAACTTGACATTCAAGCCCGTTGACTGATTTGTTAGTCTGTCCTTGATTGACCTCAGATACACGTGTCCACAGATTGAGCGCTTCATGTAAATGATGCTTCTCTAAATCAAGAATGACATGAGATGAGGTTTCACCGTCCCTGACAGTGGATAGTTTCATCATGACATGGCAGCTGCATGGGTTTGTTTAGCCAGCAAATTCAAATGCACAAAACACGACTTTTATGCCTCAGAGTCCATGACCCTCTTAGTGAAGATTTGGCAAACAAATGTGAGTAACTTAATACAGACAAGCTAATGAGGCTGAACTGAGATTGATGACTAAAACAAACCTTGAGATCCTCAGGATGTTTCACTCATGATGTTCATGATTTTCCTCTCAGAGTCCAGGGTCAAATCAAGACGGTAACTGTGCTGCGCTGATGCTTGAGCTCTGGAGCAGTAACTGCTTCATAAAGTCAGCTGGCACTGCTTTTGCTTTTTAGGTCCGCATCATGAACCGCATTTTTAGAGAAACGCCAGCCTGACAAATGTGTCGCTGACATGACAGTGTGTGCGTTGTTATGTTACCACCTAATGATACCAGGTTGTTCTTTTAATCTGGTTTATTCACATATTTTTAGATAATTACTTTGAAGACAGGAATCATTAGGAGAGAGCTATGACCCGCAACAAAGATAACTGGTAGGACTGTTGTGGCTTTATAGTATATAGTATTTATCATTAAGCATCCAGGACATCCTAATGATATTTCTTTTATAATACTCTCATGGGTACAGCTTTTATGTCCCGTTCTGACCCCTTGAGCATCAGTTATTTTTAACGGTACCTCGTGGATTACATTACATTCGACGAAACATTTTGATGTCTTTAGTTAACCTGCTGATCACTATGGCAAATTAGCAGATACGATTTTATAGATTTGCTGCACCCGTCATCAGTTTGCAGCTGGTGACAAACAGGAGCAGATGACAGCCTACAGGGGGGACAGACTGAAATGTTAAACAGAGGTGACACTCTCTGAAGAGGGTGGAGTATGTGCCACCAAGATTGATGCTCAAGATGCTTTCAGACACACACACAGGCACACACACACACACACACACACATGCAATTTAAATACAGCAGGAATTCTTGACAGCTTCCTTTTAAGGCCTTGGTGGGAGCGGTGAACGCCGCCTGACCGACCGGTCTCGTCTTTAAGCCAAAGCACGATGCTGGAAATAATGATTTGCTATTAGCAAGAGAGAGCTTGCATGAACGTAAATGAAAAACTAAAATTACTGCCACTGTGTCTTGCACTACCACCGGTGATTCCTTTACTGCAACCAAAACTGCGAGAAGTGTTTGGGTCAGTGTAGTTTGAGTCAAAACAAGCTGAGATTATAAACTTGAAGCAGACTACACCCACAGCTCCACCAAACACACTCAGAGAGCTCTGATTCTGTTTACACAGTGGAGACTTAATGTTCAAGGGAACACACTCTGCATCGTATATAATTGCTTGTGATTCTCTCTCTTGACTTCAAAGACAGGGAGGGCTGTAGTTCAAGGGTCAAAGGCTCGCCTGTTGCCCAAATGCCCCCCAATTTCCTGTTTTGTCTGGCTCTGTGAACGTAAAAAGGAGTTAAAATGTGAAGGCCGTGTTCTGCTGGAGCCAAGGAGACAAAAGGCTGCACCTCGACCGATTCCTCCCCTGTTTTCTATCTCAGGTTAAAAGGTTCGTGTTAACTTTGAGCATTTATTTAACTTCGCTGTTAGATTGGGCTTGAACTGGTGAGCTTTTTTAAGTTGTAGCATTTAAAGCTATAAACACACACACACACACACACACACACACACAAAGCCTGGAAAATGGAATGCAACCCCAGCTCCCTTATTTCATCTTGTCAGGATGAACCCTCTTTACTGCCATGGTAAACAAGAACGTCTCTTCCCCCCACTCTTTTCTTTCCTCTCTCTTCTAAAAACAGGGACGTTCTCATGTAGCATGCTATCAAATCTGTAGACAGTCTGTTGTATTTTGTTTTGCGCTTCGAAGTAAAAGATGATTTTATTTTTTGTCACTAAGAAAAAGGAAAACGCTGTAGAGCAAAAACAATCGCATGACATTTTTCCAGCCACGAGGGTGCATTTTTCACAAGTTTTGACCGGAGGCTTTCTGAGCAGACAATTGGTTGAGATAAACACAAGTAAAATCCCCACTTCTGCACATCTTCCTCCTGAAAACACAGAGTATACATGCGAGCTTTAAGGGGGTGGGGTAACGTGCAAGTCAGTGTCCCCAGTGCTAAATTACACTGCAACATGGTCCCTCTCAAAGCCCACATCTGGGATTGGCCCTGACAACTGGATGCCGTGCCGCTCTAATTTTGGTTACTTTGTTTATAACCCTATAATAGAGACAGTATAGGACCACAGGGCTGGAATGAAGGAGGGCAGGACACAGGCAAAGTAAAAGCAGTCATTTTGAAAGAGCCTGTGGGGATATTGACATTGAAGGCGCAGTATAAAGTTAGGTAGAAGGAGCGGTTTTGAATTCCCGTGTGTATTAGATTAAGGCCAACTTTGTAGTTGCTTTGCTGTTTTGTTTCCTTTTAAACAGGATTCACACCATAGCAGTGACTCCCCTTCAAACATGAAGACTGCAGGCTGTAGCTTGTTGAGTTGGGTAAGCATGGATGCAACAATGATGAGAAATCTGTAATTATATTGGGAGCAGATCTGGGCTTAGCCAGCCCACTCACTCTCTTTGGAGTCTGAGCATGAACATAATCACTGGATACACTTTATCAACACAGGATAGACAGCATTAAGTCACTTAGTAGACTTGATAATAAACAACATTTTCCACCCTGAGGACAAGGCTCAACTCACCGGATGGAAAACACAAATGCTGAATGTAGCGTGGTTGACATATCTTCAGTATCTGGGGATTAGACTGTCATCCAAAGGCCGATTTGTCAGATCTAATATTAAATCTCTAATCTCAAATATGTGAGGAGTTTGAAGAGCCACTGAGAAAAGAAAGGTGAAGCTGTCCACAACCAGTGACTTCAATGTGATGTTGCACTTAATGCACTTCTCTACATCTCACGCTGGATTTTAAATGACCACCAAACAACATAAAGCTTAAGTTGAACCTTAGGCAAAGCCTGAATCTGACACATCATTCAGGAGGCTGCAGTGCACCTTTAGGGCAGTTCATGAACTACACATTCAAATATGAAGCAGAAAATCCAAGCAAACTCTCTTCAAAGATTAAATCAGGCAATGTTTTTGAGGATAGCCTGAGTCAAAGCTTGTCTCGCTCTGTCCAGAGAAAACTATAAATCTCCTGGTCTGGGGGTTTGACTTTTTCTCCTCAGATACAGTAAACTGGAGGATTACATTAGTGGATTTGAGAACACCCTCTGAAAGCACACTGGATTATGGTAGGCAGGACTGAGTCAATCAATCAACGGGTAATGAGTCAACAAAGCAATCTGATAAAACATGAGCTTTGAGATGTTTTTTCACCATTTCCTGACATCTTATTCACAAAAAACAGGTCTGATTAATCTAAAAATAACATGCAAGTCATTTTTAATTAAACTAATTATTAGTTACATCCCTAAACAGACAAAAAAAAAGGAAAAACCTGGTTATGACCTTTGAGGTTCCTCTTGTGTCATACCGCTTTTCACAAATAAAGGCAATGACAGGAAAATTGGATGTCAAGAAGGTGCTCATATTCTCCCTCATCAATTCGTACTCCAACTCAAACCTCTGTTGAATAAGTATTAATTTCCACTTGGATGAGTGAAGGAACAGTAGGAATACTTCCAGTGTGAACTGTACTGATCTTTACGGTACATTTGACTTTGGCTAAACGATCCTGCTTCAGATTGAGGAGGATAAAATTCCACATTTTTCCATGAGAATTTCATTATGACCACTTACGGTATGTGAGAGGACCTTTCAGGTGGATCCAATCATTTGAAATCCAACTCAAACGGTTTTATCTGGGCACACATAGCAGATTTTAGCCTTCCGGGATTATGGAAAATAATTGTGCAGCACCGCAGGTCCTGACTGAAGGCTCAACATTAACAAAACATACACAAGGAGCCTTTCTCACAACTGAAAAGTCAAACACTTGATGATTGACACCTCACACTGGAGGAAGATTTTTATTGCAAAAATGTTTTAATCTCCTTATTAAACTTGACTGATATCCAGTTGATTTTATAAGACTTTATAGCTTAGAAACAAAATATCTCGGCTCTGTAACGAAGGCTCACCGATGAATTCTGTATTTGAAAAATGAAATTAAATAAAAGAAAAAGACAAGCTTTGACAAAAGTGACACGGACAGAATAAAGATAGCTAAGGTTTTGACTCGTTTCATCATTGTCTCACAGTGGCGTTTGGGTAATATTTGATGGGAATCTGCAGGGGGCAGTGTGATGGGATTGTGCAACAGCAAAACTCCTAAAATCTCTGCATGAGGACAAATGAAATTTGGACCATGACATTATCTAAACGGGGAAGATTTCATTTCATAATTTAGGGAGAAAATTTGATTACAGGAGAAAGCAGAAAGAAAACAAACATGGCAAACAAGATCCCACAGTATCAGATTTGGATCGAGTTTAACTTAATAACAAAATTTCTTCCTAAATAACTTATGAGTTCCTCGCTATCTGTATATTAGATTCTGTGTATAAAAATACTGCTCCGTCTGCTCTGCAGCATCAGAATCTCTTCATCTGTCTACGCTCTTGTCTTCTCTGCTTCTTCTCATTCACTTCCTCTGGTGCCGACGGGCTTTCTGCCATAAACCAGGGGCCCAGAAAGTTCACCCACAGCAGGTGAAGGGCACGGGCTGGAGCCTGACACACACAGGAGACAAGATCAAATTGTGAGACATGCAGAGCGCAACAAACCGAAAGGAATCGGGCAGAGGAGTGACAGCGAAATCACAGGATCTTTTAGGGAAACAGGACAAGTTCTCCAAAAGCTCTTACCAGCAGCCAAAGATACCAGAAATAAGAGGAGATGGTGCTCAGCACTTGTACTATAGCTGTGAGCAGGATGACATCCTTTAGGTGCCTAAAACCCAAAACATACAGACAGACGACAGAAAATCAGATATTATAAGTTTGGGTGCACACAGAATAAGAATGTTGTGCTCTCTAGCTGTGTGGAGGTTTAGAAAGAAGAGAAACAAAGAATCAGGGCTTCTTCAACTAGAGGCAAAATATATACATGTGACTTTTATTTATTCATGTACTCTTTGATATAAAGCAAGAAAATAATATATTCTATTTGAAACAGGCTTTGTGTCTGACATAAACCAGAAAAATACAGACATGTGGTCAGTTCTATATTATTCATGCACAAACCGTGCCGAACATCACATTACTTCTTTAATAGAGAAACGTGACTGAGATGCTCAGTTTGCATCTCTGACCACAAAAAAAGACTTAACGCGGGACAAAATTAACCCCAAGACTAAAATATAGTGTTATTTACACAATGTATCTATGAGCGCTGTCTTTCACTGCCTGGAACTGATATCACTGGCACCTAAAACAAAGATGTATTTACAATTAGTGACACAGCGGAGGAGGGCGAGCAATGTTTCCAGCCCCGAGTAATGTCTGCAAAGCTTCCTGTCGCTGATGTGCTCCGTCAATTACAGGGTTAGGACAGACAGACTGTGGCCTGATAGGTGAAACCCAGGGCAAAAAAAAAGTCCACCAAGCTCTCAGTGTTGTTCACAACACACGATACATGTGAAGGTACCCTAATCATGCTTCTATATTTACACTGAAAATGCATTTTTCCTCCTCTCTTCCACTATGAAGCCTTTTGCTTCTTATGTTCAACGTTCAAAAGAAAAGTTCTGATTCTGCTGTTGATGCCTTTTCAGCAACCACACACTTTCTTGGTTGGTTTAAATCAAATATATTTAAATCCTATTTTCTAATTTGGGAATCACTTACTCCGCCATTCCCTGCTCCATGTTCAAGTCTATTCCTCCATCCAGGAGACTTCCATCCTCAGCAAACACTGGCTTGGCCATGGCAGACATGGAGCGGTAACTCCCGACATACACAGCTAGCGCAAACATAAGCAGCAGCTGCAGGAGGAATACAAGGTTTAGGACCAGGAAGGACGTGGTGTTATAAGAAATTCATTAGATTTGTGGATGTTGGGATTTTAAATCATCTTGAATAAACACACTCACCCATGTCCAAAATGTAGACGAGCTGTAGAAAACCAAAAGATTCACGGCAGCATATATCGCCTGCCGAGGAAGGGCCGTGATGATCAGTCAATGAGGAAATCAGTCAGTCAAAGGTTGGAAATTGATGTGCAACTGATAATCGATCAATCATTTCTGACGTCTTTCAAGCAAAAATTCAGAACGTGATCTGGTTCCAGATGCTGAGAGGTGACAACTTGCTACATGTTTGTCATGTATGGCAGTAAACTGAAAATCTTAAAGTGCATGTTTACACTAATCTTGAACATTTCATAGAAACAATTCGTGAATCATGAATATATGATTAATATTAATCAGTAATTAAAGTTATTGTTACTGCATGATCTATGCTCAAATAAGGGGCAATATCTCAGGTAACATTAGACCATTTTCTCTATGAGAAAAAGCTGAATTTCATTCATGTTATCTTGGATACAACACATTAATTGCATATGTATTTAATCCATATAATATAATAATAATAGCCAAAAACAGACACATAATAAAAATTCAAGATAATGTACTGGAGAAAAGACACATCTGTAGATAAAGGAGTTCAAATGTACTAATACAGTAAAAGAGAATTTTATCTATATTGTTTCACATAGTAATGACCAAGCCTTGAGCATATACAGACATATCAGTGAACTCAGTGTGATATCACTTATCAAGGATTGCAGTTTCCATCCTGTGGACATTTAAACATTCTGAGTGAAACAAGATGAAAATAGCTTCGAGGGACTTACATTAGCTCCCAGGATGACTCTTGTGTAGAACCTCAGCGTTCCCTCGTTCTCCTCATAAATCTGCTTCTTTCCCTTTGTGCCAACTTTACCTTTGGGCTGTTTGGTGAAAACAAATGGAGCAGTTTCATTAATACTGGATGTTTTTTCAACAATATCAACTAGTCAGCGCATTTTGAATATACACAGGTGCATAACGGCTGAAAAACTACATATGTGACATTCTGTTAAATGTTTCTGCTCAATAAAAAGACTAATTCACTTCCCACAGTGAATATCTGTGGTGTGATGTTCCTCACTGATGCTTTTTGTTTGTCCTTTTAAAGACATTCTGCATTGCCGATTGTTGAAAGCAAATGGTTTGATTTGCTTTTTTTTTAGAAATAAAAAATACAACATACAGTACATGAAGCATAGCTAGTAACTCTAAAACCCTTTTCTTTTCCAGAAAAAGGGACTGAATGCTTATTCTTACACCATTCCCTGTTCCAAAGGTATTAAAATCGTGACTGTTTATTATGCATTGATTGTGTTTGGTACGGTGTTTGTTTAAGCCCACACACATACATTTTACATCCCTGAAAAAGTCAATATGTAAATAAATGTGTAATATTTAATTAAGTACGTATGAATTTCAAAAGGGTGACTTTTCCTGCTATACTACACTACATTTTAATAGATTTATGCCTGCTGTTTTGACTTGTACCTGTAATTCAGCTTTTGAAAATGTTCCATTTGTGCGAGTGACTGCCATGAATCATATGTTTGTGTTTTTATTATTGGTTTATTTGTGTATTATTCTCCACAGGGCCCCACGTTGAGCGGTGGTCTCCCTACAGCTGAGTCACTCTGAACGGCAGAATAAGCTGTAGTAAACCGTTAAGGTGAACCTATCAGTGAATCGGTGTGTTGTTCCTGCCTCAGACTGTCACTGTTGCAGCTGCATGCGTGCGTTTCTCTCACCGCCATTGGCTCTCTGTCCCGCTGCTGATTATCTCTCCCTCTGCGTCTTCTTTGACATCGACCTGTGTCCCGCCGCCGCTTCTTTCCGTTTTTTTTTTATCACTGCATCAAAAACGAAAGTCACAAATCTCCCAGCGGTGTTATTTCTTGTAACACATCAGCATTTGAGATTTCTGGGGGGGTCAACATATCCGGCGCACGAAAATGTCGTCATCAACGTATGGCCCTCGTGTTGTTTCGAATGTGGCTCGTGAAATGTGGCGCCAGGCCGCCATCTGCTGGAGCTTATTTTATATTATTAGGTCGGCTTCTCGCGCCACCACCGATGTAAATTAAGAGATTGGAAAAAAGAAACGATGTTAAAATATTTTTAATAAGTCAACAATATTATATAAGTAAACTCTATGAAACATGTGTGAGGTTTCCGGTATATAACTTAATGTAAAGTAAGCTAGAAAAACAAGAGGGCGCCCTGTTGGGTTTTCGGGATAATTTTTATCCTTCTTGGCCACCGTAGTCTGCACAGTATACCACTGTACATCATTCTCCGAATAACAACATCAGTGTCGGGAGGCTGCTCATCCCAGAAACTCCCGTGTTTGTATCGGTCAGCAAGCTTGGACTTGCCTCAAAGCATATCAGATGATAATACATTTATGTAGTGATCCTCGTTCTTGAACTGACAGTTTCTGCAACAACATGGAGTATCTGCTGCAGGTGAAAGTAGGCGCTTTGATCGGTTTACTGCTCCTGACTCTTCTTTTTGGATTTATCCCTGCTCGGGTCAAATGGTTCAGAAACACAAACGGAACAGGTTGGTGCACTTTAACATGAGATCAGCAGGTAACATGAGCAGCTATTCACACTGGCATTAGTGTTAATTAAGAAACATTACTCTTTCAAAGAAGACTTGATCATTAGTATTGCCTCCAGTCTCAGTTGAATGATGTGGATTATGGAGAACAATTTATACGTTTTTTCTGTGATTGGATTGTTTTGTTGCTTTATTGCAGTGCCGAAGTAAA
This sequence comes from Datnioides undecimradiatus, assembly GCA_008933995.1. Classification (NCBI taxonomy): domain Eukaryota; kingdom Metazoa; phylum Chordata; class Actinopteri; order Lobotiformes; family Datnioididae; genus Datnioides; species Datnioides undecimradiatus. The sequence continues at coordinate 586,105 of WARS01000047.1, read as the reverse complement.
CAAAATGAAATCAGGAGATTAAGGTCCATTTTCTTCTTTATTCTACTATTTGTTAATCTTTTCAAACAAACGACCAGTCTTAAATTGCCAAAAGTTTGAATGGAGTTTGGTGCAACGGTGCAGATCAGCTGTAAGTACAGGGTCTCACACGGTGGGATCACCAGCCGCTCGTTTAACCCAATCACATGTTTTAGCCGTAGATAACGTTGTAAAGGTAATTAAGTGGAATTGAGTTTATCAACTGTGACCTAGAAACCATTAACGAACTGATACACGAGTATTGCTACAGTGGTTGGGAGGTGGATGGGTTTTTATCATGAGCAAGTCAAACAACCTCCATCATTAGAAAAACGAATAATACTTACGGTAATGTTGTGCTCATTGATTTTCTTAAAGCACTTTTATATAGCTTGCGATGGTCTGACACTCATTTGTCTTGTTTTTGTGCTTTAGTACATTGGTATTGTCATTTTTGTCAAACTTAATCTGACTGAGTTCGTTACTACAGTACCGTGAACACACCCTCCTCTCACCCCTGGGCTGGAGTCACCTGACAGGGATGAAGCCTGAAGCCCAAACGCGTCTTGGCACATAGTTACATTTGCTTTTATGTATAACAACCAAACGAGCATATCTGGCTCGCTCTCTAACGTGGAAGTGAAAGTATCATTTCTCTTTATTATGTCTCTCTGAGTCATTTCGTTTGTCTTCTGTGCTTTCATAATCATGATGTGTCACATGATCTTCCAAACATGATTTCAACTGTTGACAGACTGACAGTAATTTCACTTTTAGTCACATCTGAGATGCACCTTTAAAGGCTGATAAAGTTATCATGTAAAGCAGAAAAGCATTAATAACAAGTTGGAAAATATAAAATGACGCATGAATTCACACAATCAGATAACCCACTGCTAATGCACAAAATCAGATAACACATTATTTATGTGCTTTGTTTGCGTTGCAGTCTTTATCGATTTTACCGTTGTGTGTTCATGTAGGTGATGTTTCTTATCTTTCCATCTGCAGAGACCCACCGCACAGTGTTGAGTCTGATCAGCTGTTTTGCCGGTGGGGTATTCCTGGCTGCATGTCTCCTTGACATCATTCCTGATTATCTGGAAGACATCAGGGCCGAGCTCAATGCTCGTCAGGTGAAGGTATATCCAAGTGGGGGCAGATTCTTCTTACAATATAGTTACACTTCATTTGCAACCTAACATATTTATTGTAAAATTCTGTTTATTTTCCAGGTTAATTTATGTATAATTGCAACTAAAATGTCAGAAAATTGTCAAAATGTAGATCTTTATGTCTGAGAGCACTTGATCTTCTCAGATTATGGGTTTTGTTTAATCTGTTGTCCAAAAACAGAAAAATTATATAAAACAGAAAAAGTTGCAAATCTTTGCATTTAAGAAGCCAAAGTAAGAGAATGTTTGTTGTGTTTAAAACTTTCGATTTTGAGAAACCACCTTTAGCCTCTCCCTGATGAGTGAGGGTCTTTAGATGCACTTTACTGTCTGTTTATGATCTGCAGTTCCCTAATTCTTGACTTTGTAAGACTGATCCTTCAAACTGATTTATCTCTCCATGTTGGTCTCAAACAGAGCAGTTTCCCCCTTCCAGAGTTCATCATGGCTGCCGGCTTCTTCACGGTCCTCATACTGGAGAAGGTTGTGCTGAACTGTCGGGAGATGGGAGGGGCTCAGGAGGAAAGGGCTCCCCTTATATCTGACAACAGAAACAGACACAATCATGGACACGGACACGGGACAAACCCTGATCTGGAGAGCAGCGGCCACCATGTCCATGTTGACTTTCAGGCCCACTCGCCCTTTCGTTCTTTCATGCTCTTCCTCTCCCTCTCGCTCCACTCTGTTTTTGAGGGTCTTGCTATCGGCCTGCAGAGCTCGGACACAAAGGTACGCAGAGAGAAAATATGTCAGCTGATGTTAAAAAAAAGAGTTCTGCAGAGTTTTCTTGTATATGAAATAAGACTCCATAGTGCATTCGGAGGTCTAAAAGCCCACAGGAAAAATTTTATATCAGCTTAAAGCTCCACAGAGTAAAGAACCTGTGCCGTTTTCTCTGCTCTCTTCCCTCTCACACTTTCAAAGAACGATGCTCTTATTTAAAAGGAACCTCTCTGGCTTTGCTACGTTTGATCCACATTGAAAAACATATGTTCTAGAAAAGTGCTTCACTCATATTCACAGAACATGTAGCCAGAAGTAAGCAGGGTTTCAGCTTATAGCTTCAGGACGCTTTGACAGAAAAAGGAATCTCGCTGTCATGGGAGTCTGATCTGTTTGTTCTGGTCACGAGACAGCCTAAGCAGCCTCTGCATGCTGCCAGTGCTCCCTCAGGACTTTTCATCTACATGAAGTTGTGTGCTACTTGTGTGTGTTCAGTTGAGAATATACTTCACTATTTAGAAACATAGATATTAGACAGTAAATATATTGAAATCAAATATATATACAAATTTATTAGGATACATTCCTGTGTAATGGAGATTTTAAATGGGTGACCTCAGTACATATGAATATTTGTTACTACATAATTGAAAATTATGAAGAGGATGTCAAAAGATTGTAATATATGTTAGAACAAAGGGGGAAAAAACAGGAATGAGATATAAAGTAATATAGCATATAACATAAGGACACAGTGATATTAAAAACATATTCTTACTGTGAATTGCATGTGGGACAAATGTCTACTGCGAGCAAGAAGAGTTGACCGATTGCCCTGTGCTACATACGGTGGTTGACTTTGTCACCTTGCCACAGCGATGCAGAAGTGCACTGTGACTGTGGTCAGTGCACATTTGCATCACTGTTGGATGTGGTCACAGGTGCAAAGCAGCATCCTGCGAACAGAGGGTGACAAACTGTCTCACGACAAGGGATCAGTGGGAGTAGTTTGTCAGTAGTTTGTTACTTACAATCATTAATCAGTTTGGAGATGAGCAATATCGTATCTACAGACAGAGACATATATACATATATATATATATATATATATATAAAATGTATGTAACTTACCATAAATCCTCTTTCCTCCAGGTATTAGAGATCTGCATCGCTATTCTTGTCCACAAAAGCATCATAGTGTTCAGCCTGTCTGTGAAGCTGGTCCAGAGCGCGGTCCCTCCATTATGGGTGGCGGCATACATCGGGGTGTTCGCCATTATGTCACCCGTCGGCATCATCATCGGCATCAGTGTGATGGAGGCTAAGCTAGCAGCTGGAGCACTGGTCCAAGTCGTCCTGGAGGGGCTCGCCGCAGGGACGTTTGTTTACATCACCTTCCTAGAGATCCTCCCGCACGAGCTCAACTCCCCTGGGCAGCAGCTTCTCAAGGTGCTCTTCATCCTGCTCGGGTTCTCCATCATGGCCGCTCTGACCTTTCTCGGCTGAGGACGTTTGAGGCCAGTCAACATTTCAGTCTGTCAGCATGTGACCTGGGTACTTTGTGCCAACTACTGCAGCTCCCACAAATCTGTGGGTGACAGAAAGACAAGCTGTCCTCTTTAGAAAAGAAGAAGTAGGTTCACTGCTGCACTGTTACAAATCTGGCCTTTTTAATGTCAAAGGGAGCTTGACAACAGCTGTCAGTGTTTTATCGCTTTCAAAATAAGGTACCAGACCGAACAATCTGTGTGTATATATATATATAATTTCTTTTTAAGAGGATTTTATGTAAATGGCAAACTTATTGATAAGTGATAAGTTTGTTGAGCAGGTGAGAGAAGCACATGGGAACGAGATGCATCCAGTCATTTATCACTGGTCTTGATTTCAAATGTGCTTTGTACCTGCAAACAACTATAGTCTCCAACCTTTGAGACTATTGAGGAAACCAGTAGAAACAAAGGGCTGAGTTATGTGTTTGATACATTATAATTAATTTAATCATGTCAGTATATCGGTACCTCCAGATCTGTAATGTTTACATTTTATTTGAAACTCAGAAGGGTCCTCTTTCCATAAAGCACTGTTTGTGTTTGTGCCTTCACTTTTGTTGAAGTATTACATTACAGTACGTTCGTCACTACAGGCCCAGCTGGATGGTTGCCCTTTGTAAAATTCTTATTAATGGTGTTTTCACTGACCCAGGTTTATTTGATAAGTACTGGGATTTTAGTGCAATGCGTTTAGATTTTGTTTTAGCTTTAGGCTGATTTTACTTCTCATGACGAACGGGATCATTGCTCAACATTTCTGACATTTGTCCAGTACACTAGTGTAAATGTAAACTGACTTCCTGATGCCTTAAGAAGTTACATGCCAAAAAAAAAGACAGTAGAGAGAAAACACGTGGGATGCGATGCTCTGTTTGTTCTGTTTGCACTTGTCTAATAAAAAGAATCAGTGATTATTTTTTGGCACATTTCAAACAAGCAGATCACTTGTAGTTTTACATTATCTTGACCTTTGTCCCAGTTCAGCCCATTCTGTTCTGACGCTTTGGCAAAGTGCCACTTAGTAAAACACTTCTCTGTGTAGAGTGCATGCAGTTCTCTATTTTTACTGGATACTTTATATATCTGCACAGAGAGAAGTGCACGATAAAGAGTTTAATTCTGCAAACTGATTGTTTTATAGTGTTGCACACAGGAAACAGGTCCTCTATGCACCCAGTGTTAAGTCCAAGTGTGCAGTCATAGTTTTAACTGCGTGTTTAGTTACTATTCCTGTTTTAGTCCGTCATGTGATGGTCGCATTGTTTCCTCATCAGAGCAAAGAGCATGAAGCTGGAAAGCGTGGGTTGGTTCGCATGAAAAACTTGTCAGCAAAAAAAAAAAGTTGTCAGTGCCAGTTCAGACATGATCAGCATCTTTTCCATTTAAGCTCATCTGATCGTGACCACTGTGCACTGTGAGCAACGCCACGGCTGTCACCTCACTTGCATATTTTTTTGTGCCCTGCGTTTATTTGTTTCGTGGGTGACTGTGATTTTGTTGTCTGTTGGGTAAACTTGAACAGATCAAAGATGAAACGAAGAATTTTCTGCCTACTGCAATCAATAAAACACACCTCTTATACTAAAAAGTGTATGGATTTGGAATTTACAACGCAGTTTACTCAGATTACTCTGTCACGGATTACATATCTTAAGTATGTCAAGCAAGTATTCATTGTAAAATATACAAATGGATATGCTGTCGTGTGTGTGTGGGTGCGCGCTTGTGTGTATATACTTATATATATATATATATATATATATATATATAATTAAATATGGTTAATACATCAAGTAATCTTCCACAACAGCTAAATTTAGATAAACTGATCACGAGTGGAAACTTACTGAGTGTACTAAAAGTGCAATTATGTTTTTGTTGTTTACAAGGGCTGTGTGTAATCACTGGGGATATGAAGAATACTTCTGCCAGTGTCATTGAGCTGGTTGCTTACTGCCAATAAACGTACAACATTAAGACCATATTATACAGATTTTCCTTTCTGTTCCTCTCAATTTCAATCCAAAGAATTCTTTGACCAATCTGGGCCTTTAAGTTATCCGTGTGGGAGGAGAAACTGGGGGAGAAATGTTACGGACTTGGTCAAAGTTGCAAAGCTGACCACCAGCCCACAACGTCAGTTCAGTTAGTTTGACATTAAACGTTACCTGTGTGCAAAGTATTGTTTTTTCATACAGGGGATAGCAGATTGTAAGAGTAGGAGGAAGTTCCGGGCAGCTCTATTTTGCGTAACGTGAAGATAGAGATGCCGGCGACCACAGTAAAATGCGTCCCCGGGGCCAGAGCGGGCGATGCTGAGTCAATCAACGATGAATCAAAAGTAGAATGGGAAGCCGAGCCTTTAGCTATCAGGCTCCTCTCCTGTAGAACCAGCTGCCAGTTTGGGCCCGAGAGGCAGACACCCTCTCTACTTTTAAAGTAAAGCTTAAAACCTTCCTGTTTGACAAAGCTTACAACTAGTTCTAGTTACCATGACAACTACACCCATAGTCAAAACTACCCCTTTATGCCACCCCTTAGTTATGCTGCTATAGGCCTAGGCTGCTGGGGGACATCCCATCATCGTCTCCACACTTCTCCTCTCCCCTCTCTCTCCTCAGACTCAGTTAAACCATCACAGCTTAACCATTAACTCTGTGCCCTCTCTCCCCTAGTGCTGTGCTTGTTTGCTTTCTCTCTGGTCTCTCTCTCTGTACCTCTCTACAGATACCCGTGGCTCCAGAGCTGAACATCTGATCTGTGGCTCCACCGACCTGCCCCGTGTCCTCTGCTGCCACTTATTATCATTATTCTATATTCTACTGCAAATAGTTGCCATAGTTAGGATTCTGTTGTTCTACCATTCTGTCAGTTTCATCTCTATGTACACCTGTATCTCTGTCTGCGACATGGTGTATTCTCTCTCTCTCTCTCTCTCGCCCCTCCTGTCTCTCTCTATCTCTCTCTTTCCCCCCCAACCAGTCAAGGCAGATGGCCGTCCACCTAGAGCCAGGATCTGCCCAGTTTCTGCCTGTTAAAAGGAAGTTTTTCCTTGCCACTGTTGCCAAGTGCTTGCTCATGGTGGAACTGTTAGGTGTAATTAATAGTAATGAGTGTGGTCTAGACCCACTCTGTTTGTAAAGTGCCCTGAGATGACTTTGGTTGTGAATTGGCGCTATATAAATAAAACTGAATTGAACTGAATTGAATTGAAGAAGAAGAAAACTGGGAAAACAATGGTAAAGATGCTATAAACTGTAACATGAATGATACATAACTCACCAGATTTCTGCTCTGATGTGGGCTTGTGAGGGATTTGATGGCCTTTAGGTAACATGGCAGCAGATTTGTGGTGCCACTAGGTGGAAGTGTTGATTCTCTGGCTGATATCCACCCTAAATAAGGAAAACATCACACAGAGGACAGATTTAGACGAGTGGAATAATAGCTTGAGGAATATACTTTGAAATTTCAGATTGTGTTTTCCACAGACAGCGTCTTGATCTGTCGCAGGGAAGCACAGGTGTACTTAATTAAAACAATGACGACCTATTCTGTGCTGGCTCACTGACTCACTGGCACCATTGTTAATGCTATTGACAACACCTGTGCTTTCCCCCACTTAGACAAGTGAAAGTCTGCTATGCAAAACATCCATCTGCCTTAAAAACAGTCCTCTGATTTAATGTCAGTAGCAGTCATTGTTGTCCTCGTGTTTAAAACAGTCTGACACTGGCAGAACAAATCTTTAACTTAGAAAGAGGTTTAGATTTCTTCCTGTTTCAGACCTGAGTGCTCGCTATCATCCGATAGATAAAACACATATACCGCACTAATGAAAGGGACCTTTTCCCCTATTGAAACCCTCAAATCATAGATCACGTGAATATTTTAGCAGGACAGTCTGATTCATGATGTGGAGGAAATTATAGGCTCCGTATGCATTAGTATTCATGCAGACCTATTTGCAGTGATGGCCTGTAACAAAGCACATTTACTTATATATTGTAACAAAACACAACGTTGTACTTTACTGAGTGTTTATATTTTATCCCAATGTACACCTCTATTCAGATGAAACATCTTATACATTCCAAGTGCAAACTTTGTACTTTGACTTTATTAAATTCATCTGACAGCTGCTTAGATCACATTACAATGTTTCATACCCTTCCTGTTCAGTGAAAACCACGTATCACCAAATTTAGTGAATTTGAATTCTAATGTTTCTGATAAACGTAAGTGTTTATTTACAGGTTAAGAACATTTTCCAACTTCTTAAGTTAAATAAACTACACTAGGGATGACGCTCAAAAATGATGATCTTACAGGATACGATGCATTGCTGTAGAAACCCAACAGGAAATAAAGTAGCCATCACTGCCTATTTGTTGGCTCGCAGGGTGACATAACAGGCAGGAATTTCTTTACATCAAAGAACTAAGCTGTATACGAGAAACAAAAACACTTGCATTGCCATGTCTAATGTCGTACATAGGGGCATTGTTAACCCCTGTTTGTCTTTGACAAGGGATAAGAGGTTAATCATGAGCATCCACTAATGAGATGTGTTGATAGAGGAACAATAGCAGAGTGCAGTAACTCTGCCAGTTCTAGATGACAGAGGCCTCAGTGTGTGGAGGAGGGAGACCCAGCGGAGCATCAAGCTTTAATGTGGGATGGATGCTTCCTCTGTTCACCCACAGCTCATTAACCTTTTCTGTCAGCTCAGCGATGCCACTGCACTGTATTCTCCTCTCTTAGACATGGTGAAGATCATGTCATACGCCTACAGGAGGTCTGCACTTTGTTGTGGCATTCGTTATATAATGTCAAAACGAAAGAGAAAAGTACACGTGCCATGATTGATCATTTAAAATATCTCAACTGCAAAGAACAGTTCAGTTCAGATCTTTTATTTTTACAGATCCCTGCACACATTTACAGACATGTCCACACATTTGTTGAGTTTTTCTACAATAACCGCCCATACTTTTTTTCATTTTGGGGAATTCACTTTAACCCAGAGAGTTGCACAAGAAGATCAATACCACTCTCCTTTATGTCCATTAAATATGGAGATAGGGATGGGGATGGCGCCCTGCTAGAAAAACCAGCATAGACCAGCATAGCTGGTTATCAGCATATGTTGTGTTTTGGTGCTGGTATGTCGGTCACCAAAACCAGCATGCCACACTGGTCCACCAGCTAAACCAGCATAGCGCAGCACAGAATCCTGTCACATGCTAACATAGAAACATCCTGGACTATGCTGGTTTTTCAGGCAGGGCTATTATCTAAGACTGGGACCAAACTGTGCTCATTGATAAGGACCAATTTACACTTTGTTCTTTGAATGGATTAAACAAACAAAATATTACATGTTAATTCATTTACGTGTTAGTTCAAGATGAAATGGAGTGTGTACAACATTTTATGGCCGTCTATTCAATAGTTGTCTGGCACGTTGTCTGATGTCGTGCAATCATGGATAAGTAATACATAATCTGGGTCCCAAAACAGGCAGTTCCCTCTGCTGAGGATTTCAAAGAATGTGAAATGTGAGCTGAAAGTGCGAGTCCTTCACAGGTGGTCGCTCCTCTCATATGACATATCCACAGGCACACAGAAGTATGGAGCACAAATCCCACCTTTAATGTCACATGTGCTGGGTTAAAATCCAGTCTCATTGGGCACGCCAGACGTCTCCAGTTTCATACAATATAAAGTGATGCTTAAGAGGTAAATATCTAACACACGTGTGGAACCAGGATTGTAGATGAAAAATATAAAAATTCCCTCATAAATACTTAATTACATCTTCTCTTATTGTCTTTAAGTTGCGTTTTTATTTGTTCTGTTTCAAAAAAAAAATTTGTGTGATGGAAATGACCATCATTCCGGCATACGGTGGCCCAGAGGTGCAAAACAAAAAACATACGAACAGAACAGTTTCACTTTTATTAATATGTTTCCAAAAATGTTTTTATGTTTTCCACTTTATGGATTTGTTTTGTCATGTTTTCTGAAACGTCATTGCATTTTACTTTTTGTGAAATGTGTTTTCTAAAATGTGTTTCATGAAATGTCATTGTGTCTTTCTAATTAATGTGTTTCATCCAGTGCTGTTGTGTTTTCCCCCCACAGGACCACCGTAACACTGGAGTGACAGTGTAGACCGTCATACCTCCTCCCCTCCATCCAACCTCCCCCTATTCACAGTTTGCATAATGTAGATTAGCCACTCATTGTAATCCACTGTGTCATTTTAATCCTGCTTTGAGTGACGTTTTCAGTCACTCCTCCCCTCCTGGTCCTCTCTCCTCTGGTTGTCTCCTGTGCCACTCGGTCTACTCCTCTCATCCTGTCTGCTTAAGGTAAGTCCCCTCTGCTCTTTAGTTGAAATGACCCCTAGACAGATCAGGAAATGAAGACAAATAATGAGTACTGTAAAGATTATTTACTCTATTGTTTAGTGCAATGACCAAAAGTAACAGGTTTGATCAGTAACACTTCTTTTCACTGGACAATGAATGACCATTGTTTAATGCAATAAAAGAATATATCATAAAGTGCACAACTCCAAAGCCCATGCATCAGATGTTTTGTATGCTACACTTTGGTGTTATTTGACTTAATTATCATCAGAGTAGCTTTCATCTGTAACTGATTACAAGTCTTTTAACCCAAGTGGTGGATTAACACACTCATACATGTTTGCAGGCGTCAGTGTCATAATTCTGACACAGATCATACTGAAATAACATTAATTTGCCAATTATGTTTAAATAATGTTTTTTTTTATGTTTTTAATTAATTGGAAGAATGACATTTGAACTCTAATGAATTACCATTATATCCAAGTCGGAGGTGAGCATCCGATTTTCCAAAAACAAAAAACCCAGAATAGTTTGTTATAATGCTGATGATGTTTGCAAAATGCTGAAAGTCCCAAAATATTTTGTTTCTTCACAATCAAAAACATTTTCTGTCAAGTTTGACCTCTCCCAAAAACGAAGATGGTAACCAGACATCAGATGTGTCATTGCTCAAAAACTGATACCTCATGTTAGTCTATGATTTAGGGTTAGGATCAGGAAATGGAAGAGGAGACAGAGGCAGAGCTAACAGAATATTTTTTTCTTCTTCTTTCTATTAAACGATCCTCTTGTTTTTCAAATATCACCAGGCATTTATTTACCAAAATAACATAAAAATCTGTTTTAGTTGAGTTTTTGCCCATAGATGTCTTACTGTGCTGCGTCGGCTCTTGTGTCAGACCAACCTGATGTGTTTATGTAGATAGTTCATGCTTTCCAGTTACTGCATCAGCACCCCCCTGATCCCATGAACTCTCCATGACAAACTCTGGCACGAGGCAACTAAATGTCTGGACCGCTGTGAAAGAAATAGTTCACACTGTAGTATCTCACACAACAGTTTGATGTGTCTACATTCTGTTTTTGCCAATTCCTCTTTCTTCACAGTGTCAGTGAAGCTGCTGTGAGACGCTGCAACCATGGCTGCTGTAAGTGTAACAACTCTGCAACAAATCAAGACAGACCACTTTAGTGTCACCTGGTCTCAGCTGAAGCCAGTTTGCCAGTGTCTGGCCTCGCTTCACTGGCTGCGCCCTGCTTTCAAAACATCGGCCCTTGGAGGTTTGACCGTCAGCGCATGATGCTGCTTAATGCTGTTATTGTGCCAGTAGATGCTGGCTCTGGGATGGACCCTTAAGCTGTTTTTAAGAAGTGGCTTTAGAAGTCCTTTCTGTAATCATGTGAAGCAGATTAACTGGCCGTTCACTGGTGTGCATCGTTTGGGGTCTGCTCCTGCTCAGATGGGCTGGGGGTCATTGTAATCAGCTGCCAGTGAAGTATTAAAGCACTCAGGCGCTCTTGTTTCACACACGGCAGCTACCGAGGCTAAAACAGTGATGTGAACGACAAACATGAATAATGACTTTAACTAAATTAGTTTGTTGGAGTGGCAGTATACCTGAGAAAAAGCTTTAATTCATCTTTATGCAGACTGGATCTTACCGTATGGTGTCAGAGGAGGAGCAGGCCATGAGGTCTAAGCTGGAGCATTTGGCAGTGAAGGATCATGGACCTGTGTTTGGGCCCTGCCACAAACTGCCTGGCCACACTGTGCAGAAGGTAAAAAATAAACACTGGCTGTCAAGTCAAGCCCAGATCGCCGTGACACTGGTTCTGTCACTTGCTTTCCATGTTTTTCTCTTTTTTCCAGGCGAAGGATGAGCTGAATGAGACCGATGAGAGCCGGGCGTCATCTCTGAAAGACCTGCGGGCCATGATGAAGGAGAGAGCGGCGGAGGGAGATGACCTGGCCAAACTGGTGCTGGAGCACTTCGGGGACAAACCGGACTCTCTGATGCTGCGCTTCCTCAGAGCTCGCAAGTTTGACGTTGTCAGAGCTCACGAGCTCATGAAAGGTTAGTAGCAGAGGAGAACAACTATCCAACTTCATATCAACAGTCTATTTCATTTTTCTATTTTAAATATCCAGTATGATTTGGTTTGGCCTTCATATGCTTTGATTCAGTTTCTGCAAACATTTCCAAATAGTTTCCGTAATTGAGGGTGAAACCTCATTTGTGCTCCTGGTTTGCATAAATCCTGACCATCACTGAGACAGGGAGGCATGTGTTCATTAATTGGGGGCTTTTAGATGCTTTGGAGTTTCCCCTGACAAAGCCTTCCTTTGTGTCCAAATGGGACAGCAAGTTTACTAGCCACAGTGTTTTCCTGGGAACTGGTTGTGTTGGTTTGGGAGAGGAGATGAGATTACAAAGGCAGAGTGGTTTGAGCCTCCTATGAGAAGACACCATGCTCATTGTATATGTGTGAATGTGTGTGTGTTTAGAACATGCCATGCTATTGTAACTATTGTATTTGTTTTGTGTTATATAATACTATTTTCCTCAAAACAACACCAACAATGATCACCAATTACCCCGACTGGAAACTAAATCAGTCAAATCTGATCCACACGCCCTCCGTTTGCTTCGATATTTCTAATACCAATAGTCTGAACCTGAATATTAGATGTAAACGCAGACGCATGTCCAGCTGTAGCTCGCGCTGCTGTGAGAACACTCTGTCCTCACAAAGACACAAGAAAAGACACACACTCATTCATGGATGTGGAGGCTGAACTTGTCAGTGTGAGAGGGGAATGTGAATGTGAACTGGTTTTCGTGGGGTTAATTGCTGCTTGAGAGTAAAGCACTGAACACATGCACGTGCAAAGAGGGCTCTCTGGCGCGCGCACACACACACACGCATACACCTACTCTGGGTTAATTGGTGCCTCAGTATGAAGAGGCTTAGAGCAGCACTGTAGATGACAGTGGTGTCATTGTGTTTGGCACATTAACAACCTGGACATTAACAACCTGGCACACACTGTTCACAAAGGGTCTGTGAAGCATCGCTGACTGATAAGAGAATGAAGCTGACCCATAACTTGCGATACATGTGCGCGTGTGTTTGGGGGTGCTCTAGGTTATGTGCGCTTCAGGAAGGAGTATCCTGAGCTGTTCGAGAACCTGACCCCTGAAGCCGTCCGCAGCACCATCGAGGCGGGTTACCCTGTGATTCTGCCCAGCAGGGACAAGTACGGCCGCGTTGTCCTGCTCTTCAACATCGAGAACTGGGACCTGGAGGAGATCACATTCGATGAGGTCAAACACGTTAAAAGTAGTCAAACAACAATACATAGTTTAAAAAATACTCCATAACCTGAAGTATCAAAAGTAAGTAAGTACTCAACATGTAAAATGAATTTCAGAGTATGGAGCATTTAAGATGATTTTTAGTTTTAATTATTTGTACACAGGTTTTTGTCGTGTGCAACAAGGCTTCTGGGGCATTGCTGTGGGTTTTCTTTATCCAGTTTATCATTTATATAAGTGCACGAGGACTGAAAGGTTATGTGGGGCCTTTAATCTTTTAATTTTATTTGTAAAATCCAAGTAACTAACTAAAGCGGTCTGATGTAGTGGTGAAAAAAAACTATAATTACTCTGAAATGAAGTAAATTAGAAGTATAAAGTTAAAGTTGTGCTTCAGCAGCGCCAGAATTAAAAGCACTTACTGTCTTTGTGTGTGCGCCACAGATCCTAAGAGCGTACTGTGTGATCCTGGAGAAGCTGCTGGAGAATGAGGAAACCCAGATTAATGGCTTTGTCCTGATTGAGAACTTCAAGGGCTTCACCATGCAGCACGCCTCGGGAATCAAGCCCGCGGAGCTGAAGAAGATGGTGGACATGCTGCAGGTCAGAACAGGCCTAAAGGGAAAAGCTGAGAGAATTTCTTGACGTGCAGCCTCAGAGCTGTTTTTTTTTTTTTTTTTTTAAAGCTTTTGCTGTTTTGTCTGTTGTTTTGTGGGGGTTGGGTTTGCACAGGACTCATTCCCGGCCCGTTTCAAGGCAGTCCACGTCACTCACCAGCCCTGGTACTTCACCACTACGTACAACGTGGTCAAACCCTTCATGAAGAGCAAGCTGCTGGAGAGGGTATGAATGGAGGATGGCTGCTGTGCTTTTTTTCTGACAGTTCTGCCCATTTTTCATGTCCTCTGAATACCGTGCGGCTCTCTCCTCAGGTCTTTGTTCACGGCGATGAGCTGGACAACTACATGAAAGAGTTCGATGCAGACATCCTGCCTGCAGATTTTGACGGGAAAGCCCCGGTTGCTGATTGCCACGCCATCGCCGCCAAGCTGTTTGGCTCCGAGGACACCGCTCTCTGAGAACCTCCCATTTCAAACCCAAGAGTTTTAGTGTCCTTCGTCGTCGATGCTCCTTGTGTGATGACATCAGATATGTGATATTTTGAAGCTAGGTTGACATTGTTATTATTATTCAGGGCAGTTCCTATGAGCAAAATGAAGTATCTAGAGTTAGGAGCAGGGGATGTTTTGCAAATATATGGTGATATTCACAGGAAAGAAACAGGACGTTTAGATATTACAGAGAGAATAACTGATGGTTAATGTTTGTTGTTTTACAGCTCTGACTTTCCATGTTACTTTACGAGCAGAGGGAAACTGAGGGAGTTGGTGGCTTGGTGATGTAGTTTACACCCAGAGTGAGTCAGACCGTGTTTGGTTTGGATGTTTTTCGCCTTAAAAATGAATTTTACAGCGCACACTTCAGCCTTGTGCCTACAATCCTGTCAAGTGAATGAGTAAAGAAGTGTATCACAGTCTACGACGGGTGAATTTTAGAAAGATTTGAAGAGGGAAAACTGATAATGGATGAGCCTGCATTATGATTAATGTTCCAGGAGCAGGGGCCTCCTGGCGCAGTGCCTGGGAAACAGTTGTTTTTTTGTTTTTTTTTGTCTAAACAGCCTTGTTTGAGTTGTGACACTCAGATGCCTGATGTACCACAAAGATCCACTCTGCATTTTGCACTGGACTGAGACGTTTTCAATAAATAGATAACTGTGTGTGTGTGCGTGTCTCTCTCATTTATATCATTTGCCTTACTGGTATTTTACCCTAAAAAGCAGGATTACAAGTGAAACTAGGCTTACTGTGTAAAACCAGGCTTACTTTCACCTAATTATGTTTCGTAGAGGAGGTTTAAGTGAGACGGACTTAGGTTACCATGGAAACGTATCCCTCCAGACAAATAGAAGAAGTACTAAGATAATTACTCCAGTAAAAGTTACAATGCAATGTAGAAATACTGTTCAAGTAAATGTGCTGCATTTAAAATATGACTTAGGATCAAAAGTTAAAGCAATCATCATGAAGCTTTTCAGAATAAAGCTTTTTATTTGATTGGATTATAATCTATGAGTTAATGTATGTATAACATCTAACGTCAGTGGGTCACCAATTTAATGTGTTAGAGAAGAGTAGTGGAGTAAAAAAAGTACAATACAAAAAGTAACAAGTAGCAATACTGAAAACTGAAACACAGTAACTTCTCGCCCATCAAATCAAATGGCCCTGGTCAGGCTAGTTTTTCTCATCACTTCACACTAAAACACAGTTTTCCACAAAGTTCCTCTTTATTGTTTTGCAGCTAACATCACATATTCCATATGAAGCTAAGAAACAAGTTCAAATCAAACCGATTAAACTGATGTCAATGTGTGTGATGTCACTTTCACATGTGGAGTTGCTGTTGCTGTTCAGGGCAAAACATGAGGCGCATGTAGTGCAGCCACCACAAGGGGGCTCGATAGATTAAAAAGATTCATTTCACGCCGACTGTGTCCTTGAATCCCAGTCAGATTTAAACATTGATATTAGTCTAATTACGCCTTTTATCGCATTTCATTTAAAAAAACCAAGCGAAAAGGAAACAGTTTTTCTTTTGAGAAAATAATTTATTTTGGAACACAATAACCATGTTTCCTCACATAATTAGATCACACACACCACAGGTTTTCTTCAACAAAAACACCCAGTGTTCAATATCAGAGTACATCATGTTGTGTGACTATGTGGGCACCTTCGACTCGCCTCCACATCCCTTAACCGTCTTTCAGCATCAAAATGTTTTGTTAACACAAATTCAAGATGTATAATGTTTACTGGGGTTAACATACTGTGGGCTCTCATCCACTCGTTTGGGCTGATACAGTTTCCAAATGATGAAGAACACAACACTGAGCCATGCTCATCCTGATCCAAGGTGTGTTTCTGTGTTCGCTGGCATTTTAAATCAGTGGAGGGGTTTAATATTTGAAATAAGTTCTTCAGTTTCACAGCCGTTAAACATGAGCCCACAGTCTTTGAAAAACTAAGATGCCTGAACGCACTGAGGTTAGGATAAATACAGCGGAGCACGTTCTCATATCAACACAGTAAAACATTTCAGATCCCCCACTCCATTAGAAAATGATCTTTATGTTTATAAATGACGCGTTTGGTCTAATATATGCTGACACTACTTCCTGTCATATGAGCATTAAAGTTAATCCCTCCTGGTTAGTTATTGCCTTTATTATTCATACCTGTTCCCTCAAACATTTGAATATACAATATCTTTATATATATATTTATTTATGTATATCTCTTTAGCCTTTTCATTGATAAAGTGAAGAAGTTTTGGTTTTTGTCAATCAGAGATGGCGATATGACACAGTATACGCATACTGTTCTCATCAACACTCACGCTCTGATGCATTTGCACAAGCAAATAACACAAGAAGTCATATTAACAATACAAAATACAAAAAAAAAAAAAATACCCAAAATAATCAACTAGAAAAAAATACATCCAAATAATACATCCAAACCTGCATTTTTGTGCAACGTTGGTGGGAGGCAAAAATCTTACAAAGAACACAAATGGCTCTTACTGCAGAGGCTGGGTTTGTGCTGGTGTCGTCAATACTCATCTGTGGGGGGTTTTCTACGAACCAGAATAAATCCAAACCACACCTGATTGTGTTGAAATGAGAGCTGTGGACAGAGTGAACCGTGAACCATTTAACCCCTCTGTGCAGTTGCAGTTTGTTCTCCCTGACAACAGATGGCAACAGTGACTTTTGGTTTGAACAATGTAGGATGAGAAGTCTGAAGAGGCAAACAAAGGCAGTTCAAACAGACACTTTTCACTAAGGGAGGCACCGACCCAAACACTTTACCGGGCGTCATAGAAACATCACCACTTTCAGTCTGAATTCGGTTTCGTTAATTCTACAATGGCGATCTGCTGATTTACTGGCAGCACGATTTCAGTACATAAACATGGTAGAAATGAGCTCTAAGCAGTGGGGTGTAGAGATATGAGATAAAACAGAGGGCACTGACGTCGGATCAGTATTTCTTACCAGCAGATACCCTGAGTTGGATCGGTGAATCCCTGCTTTCATCATTAGCCCAGCCAGCACTGGTGGGATTAACACCTGGATTTCATAGTATTTGCGTAGAATCGTCTCCATCAGAGGTCAGATTTAAGCCAATTACACCTCAGAACCAAACGATCTCCATAAATTATGGCTGTGAAATGTTCCTTTATCCTGTATTTATAAGAACAACCAATTTGATTCCAGCAGTGGTCAGAACCACTATTACAGTATTTTTCATTTAACAGAAATGAGCTTAAACCATGTCTGAATGATTGTTTATCATATCATAAAATGAATACTCTGTGCACTTCTCTGATTGACAGAGCACTGTTCAGTGCATTGTCCTGATCCTCCAAACTGGATGCAACTTAAATAAAAGCTGCTCCTTACAAATACTATTAAACCCAAGGCTGGAACACACAAACATCGGCTCACACCGACCTAGAAAAAGTGCTGTTGTTGATCGCTGCATATCCCTTCATTGTTTCAAACCATGTGTCTGTCTCATCACAGTGTTCAGTAGCAGGTTTTAGACTACAGATTACTTGGCTGGATTGGAAGAAACTTCCAAAGCCCTTACAGTAAGTTCTCAATTCGATTCAGGTTTTGAAAAGTCCACAGGTCCCATTATTGCAGTATGATTTCGTCAGGACACGTCCGAGATGGATTTCAGCAGTCTTTTCAGTCCGTGCTGCTGCGTTGCAACAGCTTTAACACTCGGACCAGTCAAGAAAATAAGAAAAGCTTTTCAATGTGGTTTTTAAAACAAAAATGTTCCCTTGCATTAAAACCTGTCTTTTCTATCGTGCATGCAGAGTTCTCCATCTATTTATACAGTAGAACAATCACCAGCATTTTACAAACAAATCCACTAAATAAAACATTTGGTTTAGAGTTGGTATCCTCCACCCCCCTACTCATCACACCTCACAGCTCAGATTAGAGAGAGAGAGAATCTGCCTCAAGCTACTGAACTTTCCCTTTGAAAACAGCACCGCGTGGCCAATCAGTCGGCAGCATTTTCAAAAAGCGACCCCACCGAGTCACCTGCTGGAAAATGTAATGAGATGTTCGCAACAACTGAGGTGTCTACGCCGCTGAGGGCTAGTGGCAGGTCTGTGTCTGTGCAGTAAAAGAAGGTTATCAGAGTCTTGGCTGGAGCTGCAGCTGATCAAAGGCAGACGACAGAGTAAGAGGGCTTAAAGACACGCACGAGAAGACAACACGGGGAACAAATCGAGTCATCTAACTTTTCGTTATCATCCTCGCTCCCTCCCGTTCTTCGTCTCGGTCGCAAGAAGAGCTAAACCATCAATAACGTCCATGCTAATGAGGAAAATATAATGGAGAATTAAAAAAAGATTGTGTCACACAGGGTGTAAAGTGCATTGAATCAAAGTGATAGAATGCCTCTGTGGGAATGTGCATGGATGCCCTCAGGGGTTGATCCCTGCTCATGTCTGGTACGCACTGAACATTTACATTTCAGGCACCAAACAGAAGTGCCAGGAGGATGTTATGAGCTGGAAATAATGTGTAAAATCCCACTGTAATACTTAGTTTTCCCACTGTACACTTTCTACAAACAACGGAGCAACAGTTCACCCAAAGGAAGGGACATTATAAGAGCAAAAACAGAATGAACAGAGAACCTGGATCACACCTACCAAACACAAAGATCGCGTGCTCTGTCCCGGGTCTCCACCTCTCGGTCGACACGGGCTCACGCAGACATACACACTACATCTGTGGGTTACATACGTACACACATACTACAAAGACGCTGTGTTGGTTAAGACAGCAGACTAGGCTATATGGCCTTGGCGGTGATAAGCAGTGAGCTTCTTTCAGGTGCCACAAACAGGCACCGATTGCAGCACAGTTCATGTTTACAGTAATAGGAGGCTTCTTGTGTGCTCTTGTTTTGTCACTGGACTACTCTAAAGTGGTGCTCTCACTTTCCTTTTCATGCCAGCTTGACGTCAGCTCTCGTCGCGTTTGGTCAGCGCCTCCATCAGCCAAGGATCATTGTTGCGCACGTGTAGAGAAACGAAACGTCCCTGCTCTCCTTTCAAAGTCCTCGCAACGGAAATGAGCACAAAGGCAGTTTGCTGTTTTGTTCCTTCACACACTGTAAGGTGATGGTGATTACAAAGGGGAACTGTGGTGAAGGCGTGGAGGCATGTGTGAATGGGAGGTGTGGGTTGGGTGCGTCTAGAGGCACCAGAGGAGAAGGCAGAGAAGAGAGAGCAGTTTAAGGTTCAGGTGTCTCCTCACCGCTGGGACCGTGGGGTTGGGGAGGGTGAGAGGGGAGAGGGCAGAGGAGGAGCGAGGGCGATGGGTTAAGCTTTCTCCTCGGTGCAGGAGCCCTTGCTCAGGTGTGCACTTTGGCACGGCGGTTTCTGTTTCTCCCACTGGCACATGGCATTGGCATAACCCACAATCACTTTGTCCATCCAGGTGAGGGGCTGGGGGAAGAGCACCGCACCCTCGAAGAAGCCCAGGTGGCCTCCGTGTAGCGTCAGGGCAAAGATCACATTCGACATCTTTGCTAAAGGGCGACACATCACACGGTCATTAGGCTGCGGCACAGAGTGTACTCGTCAATATCTGAAAACCAACGCTGGACACATGTCCATATATGGACCCAGCCAGGCATTATTTTATGCCTGTTACAGATAGCGAGGGTGTGTTTGTATGGTCAAACAGATAACAGCATGACTCAACTTCTGGCAGGTAATAAAGCACCACAGCAGATACATAATAATAATAATACATGACGTTTAAGATTCTAAGGATGCAGTTGCTCTAATGAGCAGCAAACAGACTTAAAACACTACCTCTCCAAGGGTTAGGCTCTCCATGCTTGATTTAGTGACTCCTGGAGGTTATTTTGAAAATTAGAGACCATTAATTCTGGTTTACCTTGACTAACTAGATTCCCAGGCTGTCAGACTTTTGCTCACTTGGCTGTTGTAATATCACCAAAAATATGCAGTCATGCCTGGCTCATGTGCACAAAACAAGTCCATAAAGAACTGTTTGTATGGTTGTTTTGCAGTGGAAGAACATGACTAGTCTGCCCAGAGCGGACGTCCTCCCCATTAATCTCCTCTAGAATAAACTGGAACGTCAGTGACTGAAAACTTTTGTGGCTGAACGGGATCACGAACCCACAGCCAGGTTTTAAAACGATGACAACTGACAAGACGGGACTTTAAGCTACTCCAGCACATCAGGTTTAAGACTGCTCCTGGAAAAAAGGACCAGTGTGTAGGATTTCATGGCATCTAGCAGCGAGGTAGCAGACTGTGCCAAACCCAATGGCCCTTCCAGACATGAAACAGAAGCTCTGGTGGCCACAGCCCTCTGTAGAGCCAGCGATGTTTGCCTATTCTGAGCTTCTGTGGAAACATGGCTGTGCATCGTGGCAGACTCTGTAGATATGAAGGACTCAAAAATTCCACTTCTGACAAAGATACAGCTGTTGTCTTGACTAATTAGACTATATCACATCCCATTTCTGCCAACAGATTCCCCTGAATCCAACACACTGCACCTTTAAGAGTCTATAAAACGGGCAGAGGTTAGAACTCCATTCATACTGAAATGAAAGTCCATCGTCTCCACACTGCAGACAAACAAGTAATCTCTTTCAGATTTGCTGTATGAACCTAATCAGAGTGCTGCAGCTGTGGATAACCAGGCAGAGTGGTCTCTTGAAAAGGATTGGCCTGGAACTCTTTATTCCCCTGCTCTTATCTGGGTTAGTGGGTGAGCCTGATGTACTTGACTAGTGATTAAGATCCCACAGGGCGTTCACCACTGCACTATTCATGACTGCAGCTGAGCTGCACTGTGACAAGCTGAGTGCTCGTCCAGACCCGGAGCCACCGCCTCAGCGGGCACTGAGTGACAGGTGGGAACAGACCAGTCTTGAGAATGGCTCGTACTAAAAAAGGACGTTGGCACACGGACACAACACTTTCTGTGACCCGACCTAGTACCAGTTATCGTTCCAAACTTTTCCTTGTTTGACTGCATAAGCCTGACTCCCTGGTGCAGCAGTCATACACATCAATGAGATAAAGCAACAATAACATACTAACACTAGTACTACATAATTGACTTAATAGTAAGATGTAAACTCTTGCTATGCAACATGTTTAATCCAGGCTAATTACAGCAGCAACAGAGAGTTTATTTCTGTCGAGTTCTCTCCTGGTGGTCGAGTGTCTGAGTCACTGTATCACATTTTAGGCCAAAGGGGCAGCTGATCCTCTTTTCAGTAAATGTCTCTCTCTAGAGACACATGTAGGATAGAGTGGCATGCATTTCCAGTCAGGACTCATTCGCTCACGCACAGGAACACACACACACACACACACACACACACACACCCTTACATTAGGGAACTTCCTTTTCCAAAAAGTGGCTAGTATGTTTAAATAAAGCTCAGGTTGAGGAGAAGGAAAGCGATCAACACAGACACATGGAAGCTGTTCACTAGTCAGATTAGACAGAAGACTGACACAGAATCTATCGCAGATCAAATCTTTGATGATGGGAACCCGTAAACAAGTTAAACTCACTTTAAATAGACGCAGGACCACTCGGTTATTTGTGTCAGTGAATGTTACAGCTGCTTTAACACACCAAAGGACATTACTCATAGACCCGACCTTCACGCCACACCCTGTGCTGTCCAGGGTGCAGAGCCAACTCATTAAAAGCCTTGTGAGACTGCAGACATGTTTCTGAGAACCAAATGTTTGTCAACTGCAGCTTTGGGTTAGACCAGACAAGCCTGTTGTTTAAAAACAAAACAAACAAAAAAAAACAAACACTGCCTCAATAGAGGATCACTTTTATGTTTGAGCCAAGTTCCATTATTTTGGGGGTTTTTTCAAAAATAAAATACATTTTTTATTATTATTTCTTTTTTCCATTTCTTTTTAAGTTCCCTTTGCTTTTGTGAAAATCTGTTTAAAACAAGCCGATTGTTGAACTAAGACACATATTTAGGTATGTCCAAGGTCAGGGGTTATACTTGGGAATTTCTTTGACATCCGTTGCAGCAACAGCTTGACAACAACAAGCCACCTTACTCACTGTCCCCATTAGCGATGTTTAAAATAGAATTATAAGGATAAATCAGGTTCTGCTTTGTTTTTTTTTTTTATCTTGAACACGAGGGTTTAGTACTGCGACTGCCATCATAACATGCTGTTAGTTACCTGCTAGTGTGCGAGGGATGGTGAGCAGTGAGTCATGAACCAGAGGATCATCTGCAGAGTTCACTAGCAGCAGTGGCACCTTTACCTGGAACATGAACAACAAAAAGCATGTGTCAAACACACAAACACAGCAAAAGCAGAGGCGTGGAGATGATGTGACGTGTAGGGAAAGGCAGCTCTTACATTGTGAATATAATGAACACAACTCTCCTTCTCATAGTACTCTTTGAGTGAGCTGTGGCCGTGGAATTTCCTGTTCAAACAGAAACAAGTGTCTTTAAATCATCCCAGCCAACACATCACAGACAGAAGGATAACCCTGACTGTAAGTGAAGTAAAATGTACAGATAAGACGATTCAGAAACACAGATCTACAACATCAAAACGACACAGAGAGCTGTGACTGACACTCGTTCATTGCTCCACGTACCTCATGATGTTATCGTCGATCTGCATGAGTGATGTCGCCGTGTACAGCCGACTAAGATCTGCATCTATCATTTTAACTGAGCTTCCCCCAAACAGACTGTGCCTGCAACACGCACAAAGCACACAGGTATGTACACAAAAACATTTAAAAACCGTGAGGAGTGGGGGCTGAACCTTACTGGTAGCCATTTAAAAAAAAAGTAATGTCCTCCATAGTTTTATTTATATTTTATTCAGACCATAACATCGGCTGCAACATCTTTTGGCCAATAAAATCTAATACGATATTAGTGCAACATTTACCATTAATAACTTTAAGAGACATAGGTGGGGCCCCTTGTGTAAACCTCTAAATGCAATACTATCCTGCATTCATATGTCCATCCATAACTACGTCTATGTTACATATGTTGCTGAGTTGCGTTCTAACATTATCCCAAATATTACCAACTATTTTAAAACCAAGATAAATTTGTAATTTTAATCAGGATGACAGACTATTAGTGGTTTCCTTGTTCTGTCTGATCACTTGTCAATGTCATCATCATATCCCCTTTGTGTACGAGTCCCTTTTTACCAGGTCTGAGGTTTTTTGGTTTTTTATTCTCTTGCTGCTGTGAAGTTAAGAGTAGACTTAAAGTCATAGTGATGACAAACAATGGGGAAACGCGCAGCACCAAAAGAGATACCTGTGTGACAGGATGATTTTCTTCATGTTGTCAGCCATGAGAAAGTTATAGAAACGTCTGAACTGGTCCCACTGTAGGAATGTTTCCTGGGCCCTGAGAGATAAAGACAAACGCACAGGAAGTGAGCTCTGTGCAGCGCGTCTGCATTCCAAACAACGCACTAAATGCCCTGCGTAATCCACCGGACAAAGAGTGACGCTTGTGCACAGAGAAGCAGTGGCGTCAGGCATTAATATGCAACTCACTGACAGGGACGGGCTACAGCAACATAACTATATCTAACAAACAACTGATCACAGGATAAAATGTTCTGAATTTTACTTTTGGCATTTCAGCACCATTTAAGGTCAAATCTAACTATGAACAATGAACGAGGTTTGATTTGTGAATCAGACGTTGTTTGTGGAAAAGGTGAGGTTTAGACTCCATTCTGAAGGATAATCCTTTTAAGGGAAAAACAAAAAAAACTGTACATCCAATTTCACAGTCTCTACAGCACACCATTCCTCACTGCCCATATCCAAACTTTAACAGACCCAGGCTGTCATGTCTGCCAAGAGACGCTGGCTGCATTTAAAACACACTCCGTGCAGATGGCGAGGTGTGGCTCAGCCCAATGTGGACACAGGGTGCAAAGCTGGCTCACACATACAGGCACCAGTGGTTTAAAAACACAGTCATACACATTTGCCCTGTCTGTTTCACAAACGTAACTATGTACACAAAGTGAGTTATTCTGGAAATGTGGTCAGACAGCCGGCTCAGTTCACTGCAGGTACAGGCGAGAGGATTCAATCACACAGCACAGACTATCCTCACAACAAAGTCAGAGCAAACAGTGACAGTGAACACAACTCAGAGGCTGATGACCCTGCAGGACTGGACTTTACCAGACAGACAGGATGTCTGTTAAAATCTGACTTTGGCACTAATTTACCAGATTAAAACTATAAACAACAGCTGAACGATGAACCAGCTGGCCAGAGAAGCTTGGTGTGCCTGTGACTACACGTGTGATTACATTATGTAAGCATTAATCATATTGTGGCAATATGCTGAGCTTCATTTATATTTAGAAATATGGGCACATCAAGTGTCGGTGTGACAAAGGGGCTTTGATGATACACTGCATTTTAATTAAGAGATGAGAGCACAACAACCCACCTGAGAGCGCTGTACCCCTGACAGACGCTGACACAACACAGCACTCGCTCCTGGTTCGTCCTGTTCTCGCCCAGGAACTTACAGACGATGTTTCCGCCCAGACTGAAGCCGACCACGATGAGCTGCGTCTGAGGATACGCCCGCTTAATGTAGCCGACCATGGATGCAAACTCCCATGTGCATCCTGTATGGAAAGAGTTCCAATCAATGAATAACACCTTTGTGGGACAGAGTGTTCTCCTGAGCTCAGCAGTTCCAACTGAAGGTGCCTTTAGCTCAGGGTATTAAATGTGCGTCTCTATCAGACCTTTTAAATATGCTCAGGGCTGAAACCTCATCTGGTCTTTAATTCTGAGAGCTTTAGAAGCTCATACAGACTTAAAATGATGATGCTGTACCAAGATTTGTCTAAAATAGGTTAACTGTTAACAAAGAGCCTTTGACTAAACCAGATTACATTAAATTAAGTCAAGGTACCACCAAAAGACATTAAGGCATACCTTAAAAAAATATTCTGAGATTATATTTCAGCTGTGCTCAATGAGAACTGCTTCTTGCCAGAGCTCTTTAGCCTCAACCACACCAGACAATTGGATAAGAGCAGCAGGCTGAGCCTAAAACTGCAATGCAGCATTTTTGATCATCAGAACAGACCAGATCCTTTTTTATTCCACCATTCGCAGGCACTCTTGATTTGTAAAGGAGATTCTGAGGTGGCACGTTCATCTCTCTGAAGTAAAGTAAAAGTGAATTCAGCTTCTCGGCCTCACCGTAGGTAAACATGCGTGGAGAGGTGAGCTCGATGTTGGGGAGCGCTCCCAAGTGGTTCAGCACAGCACAGCGGTAACCGTCCTTCTGGGCGTAATCCACAAAGGTTCGGATGTAATGCTTCTCACTATGGTTACCAATGCCTGGGCATATCACCATGGTGATGTCATCTGGTGAAATAAGCAGGTGGATTTGTAGAATTATTTGCCAGTGGGAATGAGAAATATGTAAGCACAGAGAAAAAGGAAACTATGTCACTCTCATAAGCAGCACATCAGTATCTGAAAAAGGAGCAAGGCAAAGCACCGAGCTGATCCAAAACAAAGGATTAAGCTGTTTGTCTGTTAAATATAGCTTCAGGAAAACAGAATGGATATAGTAACCCTACTTTTTTGGGAATCAAATGTCATGTGAGCCTTAATCTTTCTGAGAGGATCACAAGATCAAAGTTGAGGCGGCAAGGTTAAGGTTCGCTCGAGGCATTCAACCAAAGGCATTACAAACATAGTGCTAAAAGGTCAATGACTTCAATATGACTGAGTCATTTGTATTATTGTAGCTGAACGAGGAAACATGACCCTAATGATCTGACATCCGTCTGGTTTTCATACATCTCCACTTAAGTCTGAATTGCCTATATAGCCCACTTTATAGAGAAACAGTAAAATGGTAGAAACACCCATTTCAGTTGACAGATGAATGGACTAGACAAAAATAGCAAAGTAGAATTACACTATAAAGAAACAGAAGTGTAATCGCCAGCTTAACAAAATATAGATTTTTATCTTTGGCACGACAGTTCCAAGTTTTCTTTAAAGTAGCACGTAACAAACAACAAAAGCAAAATGTTTTAAAAGTATCACCTCCTGTTCGATGGTCCCCCGTTGGCTCAAACAGGTCAAAGGTCGCAGTGGCCCCATCCTGCATGGGCAGGTACTTTCTGACCCCACTGGGGTGAGGTGAGCTCACCCGACCAAGTTTACCATACAGTGCCGTCTGGAGGTGACCGCTCTTACCCCACAGTAAGGGGGGAATGTACCTGGAAAACACGGAATTTGACACCGTTACTGGATCTGATATAGAAATATGAGCTTATCCAACTAATTTACTTGATAAGAGCACATAGTTCATGCCCTGAAACAACACTGACAGCGTTATCCTGAGCAGACACATTTGCATTGCTGCTCTGTGACACACAGACACAGGCATGAACCTTCAGGAACATAGTTTGCATACAAAGTCACATTTCTGCTGCGGCCTCAGAAAGATTGCTTCATGCTTTCAACGGACAGTCTGTTGCTGTGTTTTGATAAGTTATGCTGAGCGTGTGTACTTGAATTCCAGTGACACCTCTGTAGGAGTTAGCTGTAGGAGTCGAGTCTTTAGGTTACGTAACATTCCTTTGAAACCTTGTGCCTTGTGTTGTGCATTATCATGAATCACCATCTCGTTTCCACGCCGAGACCAAAAGAACAACTTGACAGGAAAACCCTGTAAGATGCTGTTCTTTCAGCTGCCACATCAATGCAACTTTATAATCACGGTTTATAACAAGAGCTATCGGGATCACAGCCAAAACAACTATTTGTCTGCTTTTTATGTAATGTTGCAGCCATGAAACGGTGATGAAAGAATGTTTAGTTCACTGTTACAGTGGGACACGTCCATTCATAACAAAGAACTGTTGAAGCTAATTTGACAGGGAATTTAGTGTTTTAGTTCATAGGTTCAGCTGAAGACCATTTGAAACACAGTCACAGTGTTTGGAGGTGACACATAAGTAAACATCTGACTGCCTCTTTCTCACTTTCCTTCAGTTATATAAGATCCTATCTAGAATGTTTCTTGTTCGACTCGCTGACAATGAAGTGAAGCGTGGGCCATCTTGGGAGGCGATGAGATGAGATTAACAAGATCAGCATAACTGTGAACTGCGGGCACAGGCGCAACATGGACACTAGTTGTGTATACAGTACACAGACCAAAACACAGCGACGGTAAGAAGCTGCAGAAAGCAAAGGGTTCAGTTACATCAACAGTTACACAAGGCCTTCAACCTCGTGCTGCCACATCCCTTACTGTGGCTCCGACAATTACTGCAACTAGTAAGTACACGCTTACATAAGAGAGCTGTCAGTCAAAAAGCAGAATACTTCCATTTGGTGATAATGTAATCAACTCCAGCATGCGCTGTAAGGCCAGCTGAAGCTTAACCACACCTTTCTAGAACGCACTATGCAGGCTTAATCTATGACTACCTGAAGAGGATCACCTCAGTGTTGTAATGTGAATGGAGGATAAGCACGTTGCCAGGTTAGTTGAGTTCATGAACGGGAGGCCACAGACGACTTAAAAACACAAACAGCTGGTGGTATTTTGCCCTCTAATCGCGAACACTTTGATGAAAAACAATGTGCAAATTACACGTATGAATAATGAGTTTCACTGCTTCAGGGAAGATGAACCTGGTGAGCTCCTCAGCTGATAACAATTTCAAACAAAGGCTTTTTATGCAAATATTAACTCATGAAAGCAAAGCTTAAATTAAAAAAATTCAAGTTTCCAATCCTTTAAAAGACATGGGGAGTGTCAGCAGGTTCTGATCTGGCACTGAACATGGGCGGCAGGAACTAAACCCTTTGTTTGAATTTGAAGCAGTGTCTGTACATAGAAAGGTAAATGTCACCGTCACATACACTGTGTGCTGTTGTTCCTGTTAGGTAACAGAAAGGGGAAACGGATGCATCAGTGTGGTTTGATGAAGCAAAGATCTAAAGTCCAGATCAAAGTCCAGGAGTAAAGTCTCAGTCTTTTGATGCCAACAAGCTGGGAAAACACCAAACACAAAGAACAAAGATAACAGCCTGCGTACTGTCTCCACGCCACGTTGTCATTAATAAACGTTTGTGGTGTGGAGCGTGCAGACGTCTTCTTTTTTTCATTAGGGCTGTTTTCTCCCCTAGCTAAGGTGTGTGGAATTCCTCCCATTCGAAACAACGACCACCATCATTGCTCTATTGTATCTCTCTATTCTCTTCTGAAATTTAACTGTACTATGCTCTGTATATATATATTTCTGTATATGTCCTGTCTAGTTCTGGTCTGTTAACTATGATATGACATATTGTGAAATGTATCAAGTTGCAGAATCCTTAACAATCAGCTGATGGATATCGGTGACTTTGTCAAATTAAGTTCCTCTAGATTAAGAAAACACAGACTGGCCGTAAGATACGCGTCAACAAAAAGTCCTGTATTGTCCTCTACGTTAGCCAAAACCCCGGTGTGCATGTCCCCAAACACAGCCGATGTTGTTAACCTCACAACAAATGCTTTCCGCTGTGTAATTGATCTCTGTTATGCAACACCGCAGGATGTCATTATAAGCAACAAACGTGACTTCGCCACAGCACAGGGACACCGCACAGATGATGCAGACAACACCACCCAAAAATGCTGATGGGCCGCGGCTTTTCTCAGTTCATCTCCACACCGCGACATATGTTTCTGTGAGCAAAATATGGCTGTTCAGGAGGGAATGATAACAAGCCAGAGAGAAATGTAAACATCAGCGTGGCCTTAAGATTAACTGACGCTGCAGCTGAAAGGCAAAGGGCTCAGTAACAATCGGTTATATAAGCAGACACTCGTGGTGAAGGCTTGAAGAGAGAGACCCTGCAAAGCTGAAAGTTACTCTGGAAGTATTACAACATCAGCGGACCGCAGTACAGGGACAGATGCTCATTCTGGAAAAACGATTCTGTTCAGTTTGTTTAAAGGCTGGTTTCGCCACAGACTACAGGATGTTAGAGCACAGCTGCTGACCTGGTTTAGCCCACACAGAGAACACCTGCCTCCCACTAGCCTCCACTAATAACCACTGGTTTGCATCAGTTATTGTGAATCCAAATGAAAGATTCAAATTATAGAAGAAATAAGAGGTGGACCGAATAAGAGTCCTGCATCATCATAGATTCAAATGTCTTTGTCCTGCGGTGAATGAGTCTATATTTGTAATGCAAGTGACAGACATGGGCTACCTTAGGGATAACCCCGAAAACACAGCCTGGTGTTTAATTCACGGAGCTGACGTTACAGATAGTCATCTCTGGTACAGAGATGTGGCACACTCAGGAACACTGATGACAGATGGGACTGCCGCCAGGCAAACTGCTACCTTCACTGCAGCCCCAGATGGCCGACAAGCATTTCCATGGTAATGCCTTGAGTGACAGGACACAGAGCTGAGAACTCACTCTTTGGTCAGCTGAGGACAGGACTTGAGAAGGAAGCGGTTGAGGGGTGTGTCCTGGTAGGTGAGGTCCGGCGGCGCGGTGGGGCTCTTGAGGTTCAAGCAGCGGACGATGATGTAGAGCACCGTGGCCACCGCCGCCAGCTTCATGCCGTCGAACATAGCCGGCAGCTCGGGGGAGATGGTGTGCACGTCTGAATCGTGGGTGTTCATGATTATTCTGAAAAACAGAGCAGAGGGCCACACTTCACTTCAGTGCTGACTTGCATTACCCTTGTGAAACACAGACGTACCTAAATTTCAAATGTAATTAGTGCATACGCTCAAAAAAAAAAAAAAAAAACCAAATCACAAACAATGAGAAAAACACAGTCACAGAAATCACCCATGACTTGTAAAACAATTTCCTCTGGCACTCGGTTAACTGTGATTAGGTCAGAGATGAGCTAAAGCTCAGAAATGGCAACAAGAAATATCTGATGATGTCTGACTGACCTCAATAGTCCTCTTGGTGCCTGAGGCGCTGTAGCAACAGATCTGTGGGAATGTGGAGTGAGAGCAACTCAGTCAGAAAAAGCACAGTCAGTTATTTAATACACTCACCTTAATTACATTTAGAGCTTACAAAGTGCCAATAGGAGGCCTCACTACATACCAGCTAGCGGTGACGTTACTTAAACAAATTATCACATTCAGACGCCGGATTGTGATTCTGGACTGAATAGCATCACCTCAAAGGCACTGCACAAATAGTTTGAACTTAATATATTAAATTTACATATTGTTAAAGCATTAGGAAAAAGTAATTGAGCTGTGAAATTACAGAAAAAAGAGGAAGAGCAGCTAAGAAGAGGACAGAAAACCCAGAGTGGCTCATTACAACAGAAATGCGAAGTTGTGGCACAGGGTATTACAAAAACAGAAGTAGCTACATAATAATACCATAAAAAGAAAAATGTGCTGCAACTGAGTGTTGATGCCACCGGTACAGGTGAGACATTACACCCAGATATACGTGCAATGCTTACATTTACTTACATTTTATGTTCAACTTATCCTCCAGTCACAACTTGCTGCAAAAGTCTGCAAATGTGAAGTCACAGTGATGTGGTCAAACCTAAAGACAAAAAACAAAAAAATGTATTGGTCCTTTAATTTAAGCATCAAACCAACATTCGTTTCATTTTTCCTTAATTTGTGTCAAAAGTCTCGTCCAAATTCCCCGGCGCCACCTCATGACACGTCCTCATGATGCCTGTTCAGAGTCCTTACCACAAACTAACTCTAAATAACGTGCAAGTGCACATGGTGTCGCCACGGTGATTTAATTTAGCGATGAAATGAATTGTGGCTCCAATATTGGATTCAGCCTTGGTCATTAATCGATTAAAAACACTACTCACAGCTTCACAATTGTGTAGTGTACTATAAGGCTTCTAATTATTTTGTTTATTTGCGTTTGGTGGTGTGACATAAGAGACTGATCGGGAGTCACATTCAGTCCACCTGAATGCCCTGCAGCTTGACACCAGTGTCTTTGACCTCTAACAAACTAACATCAGGAGCAGATCCATAGGTCTCTCCATGTGTTCCTGTTCCTACAAAGCAATTCAAGCATGTGCTGGTTTAGTGAACCTATCCTGATAATGAAAATACACATCATTAAGCTGTTACAGACTGTCTGCTGCCACAGGGAGGACTTCAGCAACGAAGCAGCTTCAGCCTCTGCCTTGTAGAAGTAATGGGTCTACACAGACTCAGCTGTGAACAGCCATGGTACCTGCATTTATGCCCAGCTGCATTAAATTAGTCTCATTAGATAACATCCACACAGCTAATGCCCTTCTCATACACTACAAACACATCCAGTAAGTGTATGCTACAGTTAATAGCCCATCTTGTTTTGCATCAGAGCAGATGCTAATGTTAGCTCTTCCCCTCTTTGTCACGACTTCCCAACGAACCGGAGAGGAGCGTTTACTACAGGGGCACATAACGTTACACTGTCCGAGGTTAGTCACCGTTAGCCGGCTAAGCTAGCGAGCACAGGGGGTATAAATAGACACATTCCTGGAGGAAAACAGAGGACGTCAACCTGTGCATCTGTGTCACTGGTGTCTGAGAGCAGGCCAACAACCTCCGTAGCACCGTCATTCGCCCTGCTGATCCACAAAATGAAAACCATATCGCATTTTGGGTGAGCCTGCTGGACACACTGTCGTCTATTCAGTGCAGTAACTTCACATTAATGCAACATGTAAACGCAGAACAGCCGTCGTGGAGATGCTTTCCTCTTAACCACGGTTTCATGTCACAGAGTATCAGAGAGTCTTTAACGGTCCGTATTCCTGTCGTTAATTGTGGATCTAATGAGGCAGCATCATCTGAGCGCCGACACCAAACCACAGACAGAACAGCAGCATCTTTAACCCACTTACCTCAGCTGCGGGAGGGAAAAAATGAATCTATTCTGTGCTGCAGGAAAGCGTCAGGCCTTGTTTATGTTCGTGGCCTTTCGTTTGTTTGTTATTTGTTCCTCTAAACCATGGCTGCCTGGTGGGTATGACGCCCTCTGATTCACAGAACCGCAGCTAGCCACACTAGCTGAAGCAGCGACGGCAGTTCCGACATCTCCGACTCTACTTCCTAGAAGAATCTGGAGACTGGGATTTGCATAGCGTCCCTTTCATTGGTTGAAGCGACGGGTGACGTAACATCTGTGCTGCTGTTCAGTCAGTGTCCACTCCCCCTTATCTGTGAAACATCACAGTGTCGTTTTCGAATTGCATTTCTTTTGTTGTTATAATTGTCTGTTTGTTTGTTTTAATGGTACATATTTTTGATGATGAAATATGTACCTGTTACAAACAAAATTTTAAGACTTTGTTTTGCATATAAATGTTGTCGTATATCACTGTAAAGGGCAGGCATTTTCAACAAAAATGTTGCAAACAGTAACCGATTCTATGTTTAATACTTTAACAGAATTTTCTAAGAGGATGGATTAGTATTTAAGTGTTTTGGACTTACAGTCGACAAGATTCTTCCTGAACGTGACAGGAACGTGAGCGGAAACCTGTTACATAACATTTAAACTATGTACTGATTACTGATACCCTGTCCCCGCAAACAATGTTATAGCAATGCACTCATCGCAATGCTTTTTGGCCGTGGTTTCTGTATCAGAGAATTTATATGATGTCTAATTTTCAACTCCTTAGTTTTGGCATACACATACACTATTAGGCATGAGAAGTGTTAGGTGTGTTTTGCAAGCGCATGCTGTGGTTTAGATCAGATATCCTATTAATCACAGCTTTAAAGTGGCACGAGAGTCTTAAATTAACTGTAGCCTGCAATAGTGTGGTATTAGGACAAACTGGAGAGGATCCAGTTCCTGTAGCAATTGCAGTAAAGCATCCACCTGATGGCGACAGAGTTCCACTGATTCCTTCATGGTGCTCCTAGACTCATAAATTCATAAACAGGGAAGTTTAATTGGGATAAAGATGCCATACAAAACAAAGCATTATTGCAATTACCAAATCAGACTTTTCTATTAAGTTATGCTCGCATGATGCGCAATAAGAGATCACATTTTTGAGCAACTGTCATATTTTTAATCCCATACCCATATTTATAGCTTAATAATATGAACTTTATTTATTCAGTACTTTTCAAAACTAAGTCAAACGTGCTTTACATGGTTTGCAAGGAAAACATTTAAATTTCCAACAATACTATAAGATATAGTAATCGTAATAAATCAGATAACTATAGTTAATCTGACTTATCTATTTCCCTTTCTTGCTGAAAATGCTGAATTAGTGTTACATTTATTCACTTGGAAAACCAATGCAGCTTACTATAATATAATCACTGGTGGGAGTTTAGAATTATTCGAGGTTAAAGAATGATGGTCTGTTTGGTGTCAGTAGCTGATACTCATGCAAGTGACCAAAAGAGTTGGTGGCCTGGTCGGGCTGCACTTTGCCTGCTCTGTTTCTAAAAACTTGGCAGGGTCGACTGCAGAGTTTTCCCACGGGGATTAATTCAAAGTACCAAATAGTGAAATCAGTCCCATTTTCACACTCTCATTCAAATGTGACGCTAGGTGCGGTACATGCTGTACCAGCAGACAGACGATACAGACAAAACAGACAATAGTTTCCTTTAATGCGTTTTTGAATGACGTCCTGAGATGCATATGTTTTTATTTTCATCTGGAGTGGCTTTTAGTCAGTGATCTGTGGGACCAATTCAGAACCCCGCCTACAGTGTCAGTCTGGGGGCAGTGGTGCCTTCAAATGCCCAACACAAAGCCTGGTTTTAATAACACAGTTTGTTTATCGTGCATTACGATTGACATCTAATAACGCTGTTTCACAGAAAGTGACTTAGATTTAAGTGCCCACGCACCAGACCTGTTAAAAAGATAGCATAACGTGCATGCAGCCTGTAGCTGCCGTTTCATTGTGGTATTATCAAGAACATACCTATGTACAACTATAATAAATATTAAATAAAACAGTTAAGACCAAAAATAAAACGCATATTAGCTGTGTTGTAAGACCACAAATGCAAATCACAACTTAATGAACCAATTAGCAAAGGTAGAATATCACAACAGTTTGACAAAAGGCAATGCGCATGAATTAGTATGCAAGGAAATGTTCACTGTAGCTATGTGTTTACTGTGATGGCCTCGAGCTCTCCGCCCCTCTAACGTCACATGTCATTAACTCGGGTATTATCGAAAAATCCCGGCTCCCACATTCACTACTCCGTCCTCCCTTTAAGCCTCCATTCGGGATTCCCGTATTTCCCACAGCACTTTAAGGCATCAGTAGTTAGAAGTTCAGCGGTGCCGCGTCGCTCCGGACAAACAATCCTGCGGAACAAACACAGTCAGGGTAAACAAATATGAAACGTCCCGGAAATGTAATAACAGCGACTGTATCAACATTTACTCTTCTACTTTGCCTGTGTTCAGTCAGAGGTAAGTCATTTTTTAAACCACCGACAC
Source organism: Datnioides undecimradiatus (assembly GCA_008933995.1). Taxonomy (NCBI): domain Eukaryota; kingdom Metazoa; phylum Chordata; class Actinopteri; order Lobotiformes; family Datnioididae; genus Datnioides; species Datnioides undecimradiatus. Next base: position 551,230 of record WARS01000047.1, on the reverse strand, counting down.
GCATCAAATCTGATCACCCGCATTCATTCAGAACTGCTGACCAACGCCTGTTGTTTGTTTATGTTTGTGTACTGTCCCATAGGTTTCTAACACCAGGCTTAATCCACTTTTTCCATATGATCCACAAGTGGACATTTTCTACTGTGAAACTATGCCACCTAGCCTTATTTTCCATGTTCCTTTCACTGACTCATAAAGAGCCGGTTTGGTAATATACTCTGTGCCTCTCATTTGGGAAAGGTGGAGACTTGAATGAATGACAAAATGGGAGATGTGAAAAAGTTTGTTTTGTGTTTTTTGTTTTGTTTTTTTTAAAAATCTAAACACGTCTTTCCTCCGTTATCATCTACTTGGACCTGTTACCTGCCCAAAAAGTTTTACAGCTGTTTTAACATAATTAGAATGATCTTAATGTCAGTATCCAGGGTCCAGCCATGAAATAATTAAGTTTTTCAGTGTTCCATTTGTAAGTCCTTTATCCCATGGGATGCTACTCCATTATTATATGTGAGACTCTGTTATTACAAAGTTCAGTTTTACTCAGTGATTATACTGTAAGAGGGAGGTTTGTAAAACGAAATGATACCAGCAGTCGTGAGCAGCTCTTGTGTATTCCCTTGCCTGCACCACCCACAGTATATAATAGTTTGTTAACTGTAATGATGATGCATCCAGGAGGTCTTTCAAGTTAACAGCAGATTTGTACATGTTTAATGTGTATTTGCGCTCCCATTTCTATGTATTAGTGTGAAAAGTGTCCACAGGGACACTTTTCTGGGAACACACACAGGTGGTGCAGATGGAGTGGAAAATAACACCATATGTGCACTTGTCTGGCGACAACATGAACCAGCTGTCCACTTTCTTACCTGTAGTTCAACCTGGAAAAGTGCTGCCAACCATGCGCACTGTCTAATTTGGACACCACCTCAAGTGTTTTGACTGTCTTTACTCTATGTGGTCTCTGTCCTTCCCGCTACCATGATGTTTGTATACATTCAGCAGCCTATGGCTTTGCTCATTACCCACCTGTCAGTCAGGTGCACTGCGTGTCCTGAGCCACTTGTGAGCTGCTGCACTGTCATGTTGTGTAACTGCTCATTCCTGAAAGAGCTGCGTGCATCTGTGCAACCTGGCTAATCCTGCAAGCTCTTAATCCTGCACACAGACACGTTCTGTTGTCAGTGTTGGCTGCGTTAAAATGAGATGTTTGTTTAAAATTTGTTTACACCTTTAGACCAAGTAATACTTAAGACTAAGTATTATGTTATCTGCCCATGCAACAGGACACACAACATGTTCTCAGCTTAAATTAAGAGCTGAAATTATAACCACTTTCATTCAAAGCCTAACTCACAGTGCACTTGTTTTCATATTCAGCACCACTGCAACCAGTTTCATCCAACCACATCTGTTCTTATAACAAAATATTTCTTCTTGTCTAAATTGTTCTTTCCGGTACATTACTTTGCCAGAGCAGTTGTGCTCAGATTTGCTCTCTTGCTGGAACATGTCACTTCATTATTAAAGCCAGTCTGCCCAGTTCTCTGAGGTCTAACAACAACTGTCACAGCGCTCCTGTATGAAACAGTTTTAGCACATGGCCAAAATCTGCAAAATTATAACGTTAACATGCTAAATATGACTTTTCTATGCCTCTTCACTGTGGTGGTGTTTTCCAGAGAGAGAAAATCTGCAGTGTTCACCAACTTTTACCTTACACATACAAAAGAAAGTGACGACAGAGTCCAGAGTTTCCACCTGGGGCTGTTTAGGGCTTGAATAGTGACTCTGACGTGGCAACTGATGAGTCAACAGGCTGGTTGAGAAAAAAAAAAAACCCACTAAGATTCTGAGGTTAAGGTTTTGTCATTTTGACAGCTCCAGTGTGACTCATAATTCGGTGCCCTGCCGCTCCCACTGGATGTCTCTGCCATTATTTTCCTGATCCAGCCAGGATCTGTGAGTCAGCAATTTGTGCCTCACAGCCGCGGCCGCAGCACCACTGTTGTTGGAAATGCTCAGGCCAGACACTCCAGAAGCAAAGAGGAAACATTGTCGATCCCTCTTTCCCACCTCGAATACAAATTCTAATTCCTGTTTAAACTAATTAGTCAGTGTGAACCTTGGTCCTGTCTTCAAAGATATTTTGTTTGGGACGACTATATCTTTAGGAGAGAGCTTGTGTGACAAACATGGGGCATGAAGTTTTGAAAATAGGGCTTCCTAGCAAAGTGTCTAACTAAATGCGCTATTGAACTGAATTCTGGGAAATGTAGGATCTACTGTTTTGGTATCTTGTATGCTTGAGACTAAATGTTGGATTGGATTAGGATCTTGATTATTCTTTTTGAAAAATATATCTCTATTAAGTCTGCCACTTTATTGATGTGCAGCACTAAATATGTTTTTTGCATTTCTCACTTTATTTGTTATTATTCATCTTCACCCTATTTATTATTATTATTAGAAAATACACAATATGAAACGTTTTTCAGGAATTATTTTGTGATAATTTGTTGTGTTTTATACGTTGACTCGTGCCAGTCTACCTTCTTAAATTATCAGAATGTGTGGGAACTTGTTCTGTTCAGCTGTGGCTTGAGCTGCATAGAGCAACATAACAAGATGAGGAGAGAGTTGGTTCACCGTTCACAAAACAGCAAGAGATTCAACAACATGTTGTAGCTGCCGTGCTGTCTAGTTTATTGTAGCCACTGACGGTGCAGAAATCAGAATCCCTGGTCTCCATGGTAACACATTATATACATGAGCATTGTACAGTATATAGGATCAAGTGTGAACTGCATTGGCAGGTGCTGCAGGACTTACTCTGAGCAGACTGAAGTGATTTTATAGGTCCTTCTTTTTCTCAATCTCATTTCCTCAGGCGACTACTGCAAGGTGAATTTCTGCCATAATGGCGGAACGTGTGTGACAGGCGTAGGAGACGATCCGTTCATCTGCATCTGCGCGGATGGCTTCGGTGGAGACACCTGCAACCTGACAGAGACGGGTACAGCAACCAGCAAGCTCTTTGGAGGAGAAGCACGGTTGATCATACACCTTCTTCACCTCCTAACCTTCTTCCCTCTTTCAGGACCCTGCAGTCCTAACCCCTGTAAGAACGATGGGTCGTGTGAGATCATCGCTCCAACCAGACGGGGAGATGTTTTCAATGAGTACATCTGCAAGTGCCAGCCTGGCTTCGAGGGAGCGCACTGCCAGATCAGTAGGTTACCTGTGAATGCGATTAATGAGTCTTAGCTGCTTCTCTAAATCTCTGTACACAACCACACATCGACATTTAGCATAAATATGTGTGAATTTTACCCCCACTTAAGAGCACGACTTTAAAACAGCTTGTGAATTTGAAAAGCTTTGACTTAACCAGTGACGTGAAGCATTGATCGTTCTGGGGTGATTTTTATGACCTACATGGGAAAAAGGTCCAAACAACAAAGTTACAAACAGCTCATACTACTGATGTATTTAAATGTGAGATGAATTTGTTCGAGCTAGTCTGTAGGCTGCATAAATAGCAGCGTGCTCCACTTTCATTAGATTTCTCTTTAAGTGTGAACGTATGAGGTTTTTTTCCATCCTGTCATAGCATCTGCGGTGAAAGAGACGTGTAGTCGGCGCAGCAGTTTTCATGAAAGGGTCTCATTCAGCGGGTTTCCGCGGTCATTTTGTTTGGCTAATTAGTGTAAGACCACTCCAAGTCTCTTAGCATGCAGACGCCTTCCACTCGGGTTCAACACTGCATCTGTTTGTGCCCGAGCTCGAACAAATCAGATGAAGAATTTGACAACATCGAGATCCATCATATCCTCTTAAGATATTGACCGAGTTGGCCTGGACATGACTGCAGAAGTTTGAGTTTATTAGTGGAGGACAAGGAAGGAAATAATGGATTATTGTTTACAAAGTGTGAATGTTGATGAGAGCAGATTTATTATATGATTATAGTTGAACATATATAACTGGGCCTTTGGCACATGCTATTACTGAAGAGGCATTTATTGTGAACAGCTCACCCCAAAGCCCATAGCCTGACCACCAATTATAGTGTTTGTGCAGCCTGGTCGTCTACGCCAAAAACATTTTCTAATTTTAATGCAGTCAGACGTCATTGACTCGCCTGGGGTTGAGGTGCTGGAATGAGGTGGAACCTGTCACATATATTATGTACAGCACAGGCACAGACATAAATTTTAAATAGTAATTCAGAGGTGAACAAGGTGGGGTTACTTTTAAATAAAAATCTGGGGCAATTGCATTTTTATTTGCAAAATCTGGCAACCATATTTATTTCATTCACGCATACTGGCGTGAAAGTCATGTCATCAGCAATGCCAAAACATGTGAAAAAATAATCCCAGAGCAAATCAGTAAGGCCATTTGTTTCACGGTCATTCTCCTGGTAGGATCACCTGTTTCTCAGTCGTGCCAGTGTTGTCACAGACATACAGGCATTTGTTTCTAAGTTGTGAGCAATCCTCTTAGTGTTAACGGGAACAAGAATTAAACAGACCCATGTGGCATTACGTCAACCTGTCATCTGCTTTAGTACTGAAGACTGGTACAGTTATTTAGAGTTAGAGAGAAAGGAACGAAAAGGCTGGAGAAAAATCACAGTTTTTCATGGAATCACTTCAGTGCCACAGACTTTGGAATCAAAAGTCATATCATCATAGAGATACATATATACAGGTGTATATATGCAGGCCAGCACCTTAGAATACAAATAGAATATTTGTATATGCATAGATTATGTGTTTTATTACAATAACTCAGGTGAAATTGAACATCAGGTGAAATACACACACTCACAGACAAGTATACACATATATATGTACCACCATAACATTATATATAATATATGTTTGAGGAGTATAAATGCCAGCAATTGAATGTAAATAAAGCAGCTCAGATCATATCTATCTATTTCTCCATGTGCTACACCCACCTCTGTTAGGACCCAAATCCAGATAGTTTTGTCAGTGTATGTATGTTAATCTGTGGGTTTTGAGTGGAGCTGCACTCAGATCCGATCCGTCTGCAGTGAGGACCGTCTCAGTGCATAAGTCAGGGTGAAGGAAACAACATAAACATACATTAAAATCCAGTGAAAACCAGCAATTCCCAGACAGAACTACTGTTTTTGACCAAACCATGATGTATATATGCACAGACTGTCATTACCAAGGGATCATAACACAGGTCCTGCACTGCTGATTTTCTGTCTTATCAGCTAAGTTACATGATGTTCCTTTAAGACTGTAAGAGATGTAAGAGGAGCTGCTGTATTGTAGGTGGATGCGCTGGATAAACCCTGTGGACTTGCAGTGTAAGTGCACCATCTTGTGGAGATTAGAGAGTATTGCATGGACAGTGTTAAGAGGGGAAGTGACCGCACGCTTGCTTTGTTGCCAAGGTTACTGCTGAGGAAAACAAGGATTTTATCCATGAAACAGGATGTGTAGTAGAAAGTGAAAAGACTGGAAAACCTACTGCCTAATGTCACCATCAGCTGAAATGCAAAGTGTATTCACAAGGGTCAGGTTTGTTTGTTTGTCCTTCGTGACTATCAGAAGGGCTTGTGCTTTCCATTCTGATTATTTATCCATTCTGACTTCATTTGATGGTGACACAACATGGATATAACCCCCCTGTGTCTATTCACACTCATCGAGCACAAGATACAATAATCACAAATGACCTTTCACCTCTAACCTCCTGTGCCCTTGAAACTGGTTTCCAAGAAGTTCCTGTCTCTTTACGGTTACTCTCAGGGGCATTTCTGTCATCACGTTAGATTTAACTTGTCACCAACTGTATGCAGGAGACACAGTGAGGCTATTGTGGCACTCCACCTGCCTCAACACCACCACCCCATTCCCTCTGTGAGCTGTCTGTGGGCAGCTGTGCACAACAATTATCCTGTTTGTGATTGCTGTGTTTTGCAGAATATCTGACTTTCATTCAAACAATAAAAAATAGTACAGTAAGGTTCTGTCTTTTTCAGATGTGAATGACTGTGCCAACCAGCCCTGTAGCAATGGAGGAATATGCCGAGACCTTGATGGAGACTACACCTGCCAGTGTCCCTCACCGTATGTCGGAAAGCAGTGCCAGCTCCGTACGTTCAACAGCTACCATGTTATTTCATTTCAAACATGTTTCTCAGAGATGTGAGACCTCATCTCACTTACATTTGCTTAAAAAACAATTTTCCCAAAAAAATTTAAATAATATTGAAAAACGGTGTTCCTGAAATTTGCAAGATCAGTGTCAAATTTAGTGATATAAAAATAAAAACAGGAGTAAATATAATTTCTTGCTTCGACCTCCAATCATATTTCAATATCTGTGTCCCAGGTTGCATTTCTCTGCTCGGGATGGAAGGAGGCGCAATTGTGGAGTCTCAGATCTCCGCCTCCTCTGTGCACTACGGCATTCTGGGTCTTCAGCGCTGGGGCCCGGAGTTGGCTCGACTCAACAACCAAGGCATCGTCAATGCCTGGACGTCAGCTGCCCATGACAGGAACCCCTGGATCGAGGTGAGACAAGTGAACGCTGTGAAGTCGTGAAGCTGAGCAACTAGGAGCTGAAGTTTAACTGAACTGCTCTTCACAACAGATTAACATGCAGAAGAAGATGCGTCTGACGGGCATCATCACTCAGGGCGCCAGTCGAATGGGCACGGCTGAGTTTATCAAGGCCTTCAAGGTGGCGAGCAGCTTTGATGGGAAGTCTTACACAACTTACAAAGTGGATGGCCAACATAGGGACAAGGTTAGAGGACACCCCTCGAATTGAATATAGTTTAAGGCTAGCAGCCCGTGTCGTCTAGCAGTAGATCTCACAGAAAGCAAGATCTTTACTTGTAGTAATCTCCCGTGTTTGCATATGACAGGTCTTCGTGGGCAACACAGACAACGACAGCACAAAGACCAACCTTTTTGACCCTCCTATCGTGGCCCAGTACATCCGCATCATCCCTGTGATTTGCCGCAGGGCCTGCACGCTGCGCATGGAGCTGGTGGGCTGTGAACTCAATGGTAAACACACAGAAAACAAGCAGTGTTTTCAGAGACTTGGTTGGTAATAATGGCGGATAGAAAAACAAATGTGATATCCAATTAAAGTCTCTGTGAACTTTATACGCACAGTGTTGCCCGAAGTGTGTAAAAGTGTGGAAAGTCTCTTTTGGCCGACTTTCCCTCCGTCACTTGTTTTATTGTTGCTTTCTTCTTGCTGTGGTCACACTGACAAGCATAATGAGTCAAAGAGTTTATTCCAACTACATAACACGGCCTCCACCTCGCAGTGGTTATGTAGAAAATGTATAGTATAAACAGTACTCTGCGGGTAGACCTCACTATGCAGCAATTAAAGAAACAGGCAAACACACAGAGACAGAAACAGAAACATACAGTTTTGTTTTTTCTACCTCCGTCCTTTTGTTCTTTCTTTGAGCAAACAGCTATAACCTTTTGTCAGAAACATGGTGAATGTGCACCCACTGCACATGCAGCTCTATGCACTGCATTTTTCCACTCTGTGTCCCTTTCTGCTCCTTCCTCTTGGTCACTGGGTGTGGGTGCAAAAATGATTTAATCAGCCTTCTGAATATGACTAATTTTCCTCTTATGGGTGAAGGGTGCATCTGATTTGTCTTTTCTTTGGGTGTATTCACTGCGTTTTCTCTCTTTCTGTCGCTTTGGTTCCCCCCTCCCCCCGTCCTACCGTCTGCTTTTGATTCACAGTTTATTCAAACACGGCAGGTTGCTCAGAGCCTCTGGGAATGAAGTCTCGCCTCATCTCGGACGGGCAGATCTCGGCTTCCAGCTCTTTCCGCACATGGGGCATCGACACCTTCACGTGGCACCCTCAGTTTGCCCGACTGGATAAGCAGGGAAAGACAAACGCCTGGTCTCCTGCCCACAACAACCGCTCGGAGTGGATCCAGGTGAGGGGTAACTTCAGGGGCTGAATGTCATCTGAGGGCCAGCAGATGTTGCAGAGTATAACTCCTCCTCTTTGTTCCCTCACCAGGTCGATCTAGAGAAGACAAAGCGCCTCACAGGCATCATCACTCAGGGGGCCAAGGACTTCGGGGTGGTGCAGTTTGTGTCTGTGTTTAAAGTTGCTTATAGCAACGATGGGGAGACGTGGAGTGTGGTGAAGGAGGAGAACACCGGCAACGATAAGGTCAGACATATGTGAATCTCTAAAATGTGTTTACTGAATGCAATAAACTACATACATATGCACGTCTTTGTGAAGGAGTCTCAGAGGAGTGAAGGCCTGTTCTCCTCATCATAGCCTCTTTCTCTGAGATGATCCAAAAAAGGAACTACAGCTTGAATGTTTTTACCAAGCTTGTGGATGTATTTGGGGTTCTTTAGCAAACATGTAAACTGATATTTTTGCCAAATGAGTGATTATTTTACTTAAACTACCAAAAAAAAACAACCCTGCTATTTACTTGCAGCTCTTCCAAGGCAACATTGACAACAACACCCAAAAGAAGAATCTCTTTGAGCCTCCGTTCTACGCCCGGTATGTCCGAGTCGTCCCGTGGGAGTGGCACGAGCGCATCACTCTACGCATGGAGCTGCTTGGCTGCGATGACTAGAACCTCATCACTGACCTCCTAACGGTGCTCCACCCTCATCCAGTCGCTCCATCTCCTCAAAGCACAGCAGAGGAATCACCTGTCCTGTACTCAAGTTGTTCCTCTGGATAAACATCCTGTCAGCTGCTGGGACTGTAACACTTGTAGCACTTTCTTACTAGTGACTTTTTTAATGTTTATATTAATATAGTTGTTTGACATGGCTCACAAACTATGAAGAATCCATAATCTGAAATTGAAAACAAAATTTGCATAGATTTGCTCTTTTAGTCCGTATTATTTGCTTCTCCTTGATTTCAGGTTCTCCTCAATCTGGAGGCTTGATGATAGTGTTCCCCACCTCCTCCAGTTGTACTTCAAGCTAAATTACCAGTTTTAAACTTTTTCTGTCCTTCCTTTGCAGTCACTCAGCAGTTAACAACCCTGCTATTTTTTCTAGTTTTAACAGTCTGCAGAGGACAGCGTACTCACCGTATCTCGCTGCGCACATCGTCCAACTGCTGTTAAGGTACTCAAATGCAAACTGGCATGATGACGCAGGGCCTGTGCAATATAGAGAATATTTTTCCAACTATCCTGAAAGAGTCGATGATTAAAACTTCCAGATTTGAACACTAGCTCACAAGTCTGTCAATGAAACGGTTGAATCAACAAACTGAAGGGCTTTTTGCAGGAAGGTTTTCATGTAATGTCTTTGTTTTTTCACACATCTCAGCAGTTTTTTCCGCTTCACTCTCGCATATAATTTCATTGTAATTTAATACTTTTTACAACAAATGTGAAATATGTAGAAACGTGTAGAAAATAAACATTTTACATCCTTTTTTTATTCACTGTTGGTCTTGAACAAAGATCAGTCATTAAATGTAAAATCTAAATCTTTTTGCGTGTTTCTTTCAATTCAAGAGACACAAAACGTGTCATTGTCGTGTTTTAGTATGAGCTGCACAACCGCATTACATAACACTTTGTTTCCCACCCCTGACCATACAGTCCCATGTCAGAGCGGGTTTTGGTGGCTGATTTCTGCATGAGCAGACTGGTCAGCGAGGACTCAAAGGGAGCAGCATGAAGGGATGAGAGGAACAGCTCATTAAAAGCACCGCCACTGGCCTTTTAAGGGGGCAGTCGACTTAAAGCGCTTACATAAAACTCAAACAAACCTGCTGTCATTCTGATTTGTCTTTCTGAGCTGTCCCAAACCCGTGAGGATGTTGTGAACTCTCTCCATGCTGGACTTCCAGGCTCTGGCCTGCTGTTTACAAGAGTAATTACACCCTGTTAGCCCCTCATCTCCCTGCTAAGCTCACAGTCCTGGTATGTTTGGCCCCTGGCAACAGCTTTCATCTCTATGAAATGAATGTGCTGGGGGACGGAGCATCTTTAACACATCCGTCCTCGCCGTATACGCCTATACCTACTGTATGTGGATGTGTGTATGTTTCCACAACATAGCAGGGTGTCCTATAAAACATCACAGTGCTTGCACGAAAACACAGCTGCCAGCTGGAGTCTGTCTGAGGACCTTCTGCAGCAAACATCTGCTTTCAGAGAGTTTAGGAGGGATGCAAAGCAGTTTTCTCCCTTGATTTTCATCTTTAAGCAGCTGCACGACGTGAGTCTATTCGTTACTGTCCTACTGTAATAATAAAATAGTGATCTGTCACTTATATTTGTAGGAACAAGACCAAAACAACTCATCTGTGCTTAAAGTAATTCAACCAGTGCACTTTAAGATTTGATAAAATCATCAAAATACAGTTTATATTATCAAAGCAGATTTGGCAGTCTACACTGTTGGTGGTGTTAAGTGAGAGGAAAATAACTGTTGTGGTACAATAACTAAACATTGTGGTGAGTTTGACATTCAAATAGATTATGAGCCTTTCAGTGATATCTGTGAATGAAAGAAAATACTAGAATATAAATCAATAAAGAGATTGTTGTTCTTTTTGGCATGTATCTACGTAAACTAGAAATATGCAATATAGGATTCACCTCAACTCACTGGGTACTGCAGAAACACACACACACACACACACACACGCACGCACACAGGTGAGTTTGCAGTCCACCAGCCTGAGCTGTTGTTCCAGCTGCAGCAGCGGAGCAGCATCACAGCCCCGCGACTCTTCAGCGAAAACTCTGAACACCCTTTTCCTCATTAACGGAACACAGTTGGAAATCAGAGGAGACTAAACTGTCGCTTATTGGTCTTTGCTCTTCAAAACCTCTGATCTGTTGCAGCAGAGTCCCGACCTCTGCGCATCTTTTCCTTTGGCTCCTCAGCATCTTGACGGTTCCGCTCGTGGGAAATCACCGCACGCCAGCAGGACATCGAGGTGTTTCGCGGTATGGGGGGAAATGGACCTGAAAATAAACTAAATGTGATCTTTGCAACACGATTAATCTTATCGCTCAGTTGAGTATCCTGAAAGTCCCTTTGCTGTTTTTAAAAGTATTATTCACAATGTTGGCTTTTCGGTTAGTTTGTTCTTTGTTCTCACCTGGCGCCCAGGTGCGTTATGCTCCTGTGGTGAGTCACAGCTGTTGATTTTAATAGATGTCGTTGGCTGAGGACACAAGGTGTAAATAACGTGTATGTAAATAAAACAGTGGGACTTTAACCTACCTGCGGTGTAGAATGAAACCTCAAGTAAACTATGATGCAAATCATTTATATAACATTTATTATATACATATATAACATTTATATCTTTAAATGAGTGATTTGAAGCAACAGTTTTGATGCCGCAATGCAAATTATATTCTATATTCTCAAGTTTTCAAAGATTTTCAGAGACGTGGTGTCGTGCTGCCCCCTACTGCCACTGTCCCCATCACTACATCCGGTTCTGTGTTTATTTAAAACTCTTAATTAAATCTCAGTCATCGAAAAGTCATTATTCCACTGTGCTGATTGGATAATAACACTCTCCCCACAGGCTGGAGGACTGCAGACTAGACTACACACTAAGGATCAGGATGATGATCTGCTGCCTCCAAACTCTGCTGTTGTTGGCGGCTCAGCTGGTCCTCTCAGGCTGGACCCTGACTGCCCCCACAAGCACAAATGACTTCTTCTACCACAAATTCCTCCGCAGAAACGGCAGCAAAGAAAGTACAGTAAAGCATGTGTTTCCATTAGATCTAAGCCAGGTGTATTTTGTCTGGCTTCAAGCAACGTGTTTTCTGTTGGTCCATATTTTCAAGCTCCACTCTCAGATGTAATGCCCACCTTTCCTACAGTTCATCCCAGTGGTGTTAAGCTCCACGTGGACTCTGCTCAGCCATCAGTGTTTGCAGTGAGAGGGGGTAACGCCACCATGCCATGCAGGTTCTGGTACGAGCCTGAGCCGAGCTCGCCAAAGGAGGTCCGGGTGAAGTGGTCCTGGCTGTCTGCTGCTGCTGGGGGTCATGAGACGGACGTGCTGGTGGCTCTTGGCCCCCGCAGTCGAAGTTTTGGACAGTTCAGGTTGTTGAAAATGAAAAATGATGAATGATTATTCTTTTCTGTGATTAGTGGCTGTATGACGCGGTTTGTGTATAAGCTAACAGCATGTCTGCTGCTTGTCGTCTCCTGCTCAGGGGTCGTGTGCAGCTCAGACAGGATTTCCCAGGAGATGCTGCGCTTGTGATGACTGAGCTCCAGCTGAATGACACGGGCCGCTACCGCTGCGAGGTGGTGGACAGACTGGAGGACAAGAGCACTGCAGTTTATCTGGAGCTACGAGGTACAATTGTGTTGAAGATGAAAAGCTTCCTGATTACGAAACATTTCAATCTTATTTAAAATGACATTTTTGCCTGTTCAGCATTTATATTGATCTGTTTGCATTTGGTTTTGCTAAGTGTACACTTCTGTGAATAATGTTATTTATATATGACTCACTGACTGTCTGTCAATGACTGACTGTTACAGTTACCCAGTGACCAATTGTAATAGGCCTTGTATTAGTACATGTAATACTACAACTTCTCCTACTGTTACAATTACTATACTTATCATCAGCATTACTTCTACTAGTGATTTTATCCCTTGCAGTACTTGTACATTTGCCTACTAAACATGGTAGTGGATCAGAGATACACTAGTAGATTATCACTGGTAGTACCAAAATTAATAACACTGGGGAACAATTTGAAAAAAAAATTCTGTTGAGTTAGATTTTTATGCTGATCAAAACTAAAATTGGCATGCTGATTCCAAAATTGCAGTCAGTTTTTTTCCAGCACGTCAAGTTTTCCACAGCTTACCCTCCAGATAAGCAAAATTCCACTGATTAGCTGTAGTAGTAGTAGTAGTAGTGTACATATGATGGCTGACTATTGTTGGAGCATCAAACGCGATAGTCCTCAAGTTGAACACTCCAGAAAGAGCTATAAACGTAAATTTTTACCTTAACTACTTGCACACAATTATAATTACAGTAGCCATATCCTTTGTAAAAACATAATACTGTTAAACATTGCAGTCATGCCTGTTTCTTTCATATTTCATTGTATGTCAATATTTGAAAATTTTTATAAAACAAGCACATATCTGTTAAGTACAGTATTTTTCATGTGTTTTAAGAAAACAGGGATCCTATAGTTCAAAAACTTGACGTGATAGAGAAAAACTGAGATCAGTTTTGGATTCCGCACCCAAAAATGAGTTAAAAACAGCTGTCAGACCTAACTCAACAAAAATTGTGTTCCCCAGTGTAATATACTGAAGTGAACATGTTACAATGATTTTAATAGTAAAAAACAATTGAGTTAGTTCTACTTTGAAACTTACATACTATGTGTAATAATACATGTTGCACCTGTCTATCCCTCCACCCAGGGGTGGTGTTTCCCTACCAGCACCCTCGTGGTTATTACCACCTGAGCTTCCTTGGAGCCCAGCAGGCCTGCAAGGAGCAGGACTCTACACTTGCCACATTTTCCCAGCTCTTCCAGTCCTGGAAGGAGGGCCTGAACTGGTGCAATGCGGGCTGGCTGGCTGACGGCACCGTCCAGTACCCCATCACCCGGCCCAGGGTGCCCTGCGGGGGGCACGGCCTCGCCCCGGGTGTGCGGAGCTACGGCAGACGACACCCACACCTTCATCGCTATGATGTCTTCTGCTTCTCCTCTTCACTTCGCGGTGAGTTGGCCTTTTAAGGAGTGTAAGGTGGTGGGAGACCAGTGATGTCACAGGTTTAAAACCTGGTTTTAAGGCATCTTGTAGCTGGAAAAGCACAGGTGTTACTAATAACATTAACGATGGCTCTGTCCAAGTGTCTCAGTAAAGCTTTAATTTACACCTGTGCTTCTCCTGCTGTGACATGTCAGCATGTCCTCTGTGAGAACGCACTAAAATCCCCCCGGTTGGTCAGTGAACACAATCTCATGATCAAGAACCACACTGCTCTGAAACTACTCAAACTGCTCCTGTTCACCAAGGCCTCAAGACAACTAACACAAATAAATCAGCAGAAAAATCACTGAAAACTCTTCTAATCAGTACCACATACTCCGACAAAGTACTAGACATAGTACTTAAATATGTCTATGTTAATTAATCCAAAATGACACTTGATAACAGATAAATAATAAGTACCATTTTCCCCACACTTTTACTTGAATAATTTGTATTTTTACACATAATAAAAATAGTACAAATTCACTATTTAAGTGTCTGAGACAAACTGAATCACGAAAAGAATTAAGCATCTGATCCACCTGTGGAAAGTTAACCTAAACATCACAATAAATCGTGTTTCCTTTAAAGGGAAAGTCTATTATATGCAGCCGTTTCACAAGATGAACCTGACCGAGGCTCAGCAGACGTGTAGGGAGTACGGAGCGGAGATCGCCAAAGTCGGACAGCTCTACGCCGCCTGGAAGTTCAAAGGGCTGGACTGCTGCAACGCCGGCTGGCTGGCTGATGGAAGCGTTCGCTATCCCATCACTCGACCACGGAGAAACTGTGGTCCCTCTGAGCCCGGGGTGCGCAGCTTTGGCTTCCCACCTCCTCAGCAGAAGCATGGGGTCTACTGCTTCAAGTCAGATGATGACTGAATACAGAGCTGCCTCTTCTGTGGGTTCAGAAATGTAAAGGTGACACTGAGTTCTGGAAAATAAGTATCCTTGTGAGCAAGAGAGGTTCCTACTTTATACAGAGACTTTTCCTTTCTGAGATAATGGATCATTTTACAACTTAACGCATTGGCAAAATAACATTTGTAGTTGAGCTTTGAATTTTATTGGCTGATGAAGGCCATGAAGGACAAGCTCAGAAAAAAAGCTGAGAAATGAACTTTTAGTTGAGATTGCTTTTGTTACAGTTTGACTGTATCACCAGATCAGTTTACCAAAGAAGGTGCTGGGTGATCAATTTTTACATCACTGGAACTACAACTTATTTTTCTCTTTTCCTAAATATTAAAATCCTGGCTCAGAGAATTTGTGTCTTCATCTCTCAACACAGAAACTGAGCAAACTGGATCATGAAACAGTCAAAGCGAGAGCAGCAATTACTGCATTTCTGCAGGGAAGGTGCATCCCGTCTGCATGGTTACATGAACCAGGAATGGATAATAAAGTAATTAACACTGCCTACAGTGAGTGTTGCTGACTGCTTTTGTTATAAGTGAAATGCAGTCATGTTGGTTCTGAGCTACTGGAAACTGTAGCCGATGTAACTGTTTTCTGTGCTGTGGGAAAAGATGAGCTGCAACTACAATTTAAACTGTTTTCATTAACATTAATACAGACGATGCAAATAAAACAACACAGTATCCTGATATGCTGATTTTAGTGGAGTGAACTGCTGCCACTTACTGGACAGGGAGGAAAATACACTACATTTTGTTTCTTTTAAGTAAATCCAGGTTATTAAATAAGTGAAATACTGAAAAACCTGATATGAAAACTAAATAATGGATAGGTTTCCAACACCATATGTGTATGTCTTCAGGATTATTTCTGAACCATTAGATCCAATTATGTCTTTTTGGTTTTCATCCACTCAGTGTATAGACAGTCAATTCAATGCTTCAACTGTGTAAACGAATAAAAAAAATGATAACACTGCATCAGTGTGTCACTACTCTTGTGGCAGTCTTCTAAATTATTCCCCTGACATGTGACTTCTGGATACTCTTTGCATGACTTGCTCAACTAGTCTATCCAGCTCCTCATTTCCCTTCAGACAGACATGAGCAGGAACCAGCTCTTGGTGAATTAGAGGAAAGCACCATGCATCAGTCTATGAGGACAATATCTTTACTACCAGGGCCTCCTGAGAACAAAACATGTTCTTTTGATTCTTCTGAAACATGAAGTATTTGAATTTCACGATCAAATACAAGCACTGAATACATTTTTTGTTGTAAATATACTTTATGTTTGTTATGTCCTACTCTTCAAACTGCACTAGACAACAGAGAGCACACTGTTGTCACATACAGGACTTCAGTGTAATCCGGCCCCTTCCTGGGATGTGTAGATCTGAGCTGTTTTCCCTCGTGTTATCTTTGATGTCACTCCATTCACATGCTTTCTTTTGTTTACGCATGCGACAAAAAATACATTGTTAATGTCTCAATCCATCCTGTGGTATCTCACAGAGGGAAAACAGTTTTACAAAGATCATTTTAACTTAATTCCTGTATTTTTGCTGGGATCACTAAGTCGCATTGACAGCATATGAACCAACAATCCCAAATGGCAGAAAACCCAGAAACAGCAAAATGCAGGCAGGCAATTAAAACAGATTGTTCAATTTTTCATTCAAAAGGTATAGTATGTGAAACTATAAAGGCGAGCTTATACCTGTGTGAGTGTACAACAAAGCTGTTTTCTGTAAAACAATAAGTGACATATCTTTAAAGAATCTATGCATTATTAGGAAGATGTCCTCATCGACTTTTAATAACAACATGCAATGTTTTTATTATGTTTCATGAAGTTTAAAGATCAAGACAGAGAGAAGAATCAAACACAACAGTGGAGTGTACGTGTGTGTGTGTGTGTGTGTGTGTGTGTGTGTGTGTGTGTGTGTGTGTGTGTTTTGGAGACCTGATATAGAGAAAACCTCCCAAACAGAGATTTAATCACAGCCAGCAGATGGCAGTCAGATGTTTGGGTGCTGTCAGTCAACAGTAAGAGAAGAACAAAATGTGCAGAAACTGCTTGAAGGCATCAGGTCTCTCAGTTAAATTAGAAACCCAATCTTTAGGGAAACTAAAGACTATCTGCACCTTGATTTAACATGAACTTTCTGATGCATCACGCGGCCTGACTGGATAGTCAAATTTCTAGATATCCTAAATTTACTGTGATAAAAATACCAGTCATGCAGAAAATGTGACATTTATGGAAACACAATCAGATTAAACGTGAAAAATGCAGGATGACACAAATGTGACTTCTGAAAGTCTGAGGTGAAATGTGACGACTGAACACTGAAGGAGGGAAAAAACAAGAAAACTAGAAGAACACAGTGTACAGTCACTGGAGTATGTTCACAGACCCTGCAGTATCTCTCAGGTTTATGAGACATTCATATGTGGGACAGTGTTATATTTGCTGTGCGGCTGACTCAGCATCTCAGGAGGTCTTGTTAAGTTCATCAGGAAACATAGTGACAAATCTAGTACAGTCAACTGAGAATTTCACAAGATGGCCATAGAAGACTAAACAACTGCAATAACAGTTAGAAAGTGTCAAACGTGATTGCACCGCGTTGTTATGCAAATATGCACCCAAGAGCCCAATTGATACGAGATCTTTAATAATGATTTTGTGATGATGATGATGTTTTGTATGGACTGTGCACTGATTTTGGACCAATAAGACTGTGCAAATGTTAACAGAAGGTTGCTTTCTAAAACAAATAACTTTATTAAAATAAAATATTTGTAAAATATCGGCACAGTCGTTATTATATTGTAAAAACAGTCAACATATGTCATGGACATAATAGTATGATATGTCAATATAGGTGGATATCAGTCGCTAATATCAACTGCTATATCAGTGACACTCCAATACACATGCATAACATTGTCCACTGGATTCCACAATAACTAGAATTAATCGAAAGGAAGTGAATTCAAGCCCATGACTGATAGTGTGTGACACAATGTTTGTGTGAGTGTGTTCATAGAACGTTAATGCAACTGTTTTACATGGAAAAGCAAAGGGCGGATGACATTATTTTACTGCTACATATACAAATGTGTATTAATGCTGCTTTATCTCAAACAAAATTGTGATTGTGACGTGATAAAATTGGACCGAATCCCTGCCAAGCTCACAAAACAATTATTCGGGTTTGGCTAGCTTCAGATCATGTCAAACAATCAATCTGGTGTGAAATGATTATTTATTGTCTTATTATTACTTAAAAACAAACAAAAACAATAAGTTGATTTGGACACTTTTTATCCTGACCTGTTAGGGCCAGTGATTGAATGAGCCAAGTTTGTATTTCCACTTTATGCAATTTTAGACTTGTACTTGTTATATTATATTACTTTACAGTTACAGTCCTTCATATTTTGATGCACGTTTTACTTAATTACATGTACCTGATAACACCCAAAATTCATAGTTATATTGTATACTACAGAAATTGTTACAGATTCAAATACCCAGCAGTCTATTATGTTATTAAAATGTGCTTCATCTTGACCAGCTACAATATTTATATCCTGCTCTCACAGTAGTACATTAGTAATAATGCAATGATACAGTGATTATGTAATAATATAGTGAAGCCATACTGCTGTATAAGAAGTCCTTTTAATTTGAACACTTAGTAGACTGTGTAATACTTTTACATTCATATTTTCAATACTTAACTTTTCTTTGTTGGTGGTGTATTTTACATCGCGATATCGCTTCTTTTAACTAAGTGAAGGATCTGAATGCTTCTTCCACCACTGGTCATTACATGTGATACAACAAACATTAAAATTGGTGCTGTTATATATTTGATTTGATACAAGTTTGGATCGTATATCTCCCCAATTATACAGCAACTGAATACCACAGCATTAAAATGGTCATTTAATATTCCGGTTAAATAACTAGTTGCAAGCATAAAACAAGTTTTGCATGTGAATTAAATCATCACATCACGGGAGTGAACAAAAACAGGGATTCACAGAAAAGGTCCTCTTCACCAAATATGGTGATTGCATGAAAATCCTGATTAGGTCGACGTGTTATTGCTTTCACTACCAAGAATCCCTCAGTCACATTATAAAGGTGAATGCATTGTCATCATATCACATGGAAGTCAAATGAGAAGCCAAGAGTTTGGTAGAAAATCTGCCCTGTAAGTAGCTGATACTAACCAATTATCATGGGATCAGTAGAAGTGGAAAGGTTTATGTATCTAAACAGGACCCAGGCAAAATATAATACCAAATTCAATCCATGCATAAAAAAGCTCTGCGCTCTCAGGCTCCAATCTGGCAAAATGAAGCTGAGTCTAACTATGAATAGAAATCTTACAAGCTGAACTGAATTCCACACTTGGCGACTTCCTCTTCATAGTTGAGGTTCTCGAGGGTGTAAACCCCAACTTAAGTAATATTTTGGTGTGACCTCAGGAAACTGTGTCATAGTGTTGGTCGGGACTTTTCTAAACAAAACAGAGAGGTCGGCTATAGGCTGGTGAGATAAACACCACAGCAGTGGGAGTGTGTTGTCCTTTTCTTATTCTGTTGTGTTGATTCAGAAAGTCATGTGGGCTGTTTTCTATGGCTGCCTTATTTTGTGTAGTGTGTGTATGATGATGTGTGTTGTGGTTTAAGAGGAAAGGCTGACGACACTTCTAAATGCAAACAGTTTATGCTAACACGTAAAATTAATAGGAGGGAAAAAAATCTTACAGGTCATCTGCACAATGTCCACAATGCAATGTTGCTCTACAGTTAACGTGTCTCTGTTAAGGCCCCTGTAAAAAGAGGCCCTGTCTTCCTATAGGTTAGATAAGTTTAGATAAGCTACCAACAATGAACTGCCAACAGTCTACCTACTCTCTTTTACGAGTGTGAACTTGCTCTGTTTTAAAGTTTGATGTGTATTTTCTGTTTTTCACAGTGTTTTCTCTCTAAAGATACTCCATTCTACCTGTAATGTTGACAATCTAGTCACTTCTGGTCTTCTTTAATCACCATGGCATCAGTAGATTTGTCAAAGATGCAGTGAAACTCAAGTGAAAATGGTGGGGGGGTTTTTTTTTAAATACTAGCAATAGTAAACAAAAGAGCCAAACTAAAGATGCAGATGTATTATGAAATTTGAGATGTTGTATGATTGTAGCGTTGTATGGTGTAGTACCACTATTACTCATTTTAGTACGCTTCACATTTAATATCAAACATACAAATATACAGCAGGAGCAATTTAGAAACAATCCATCTTCACAGTGTTAATAGACTAAACCAAAGACCATCTGACAAAACACAAATGGAAACAACACATGTAAATAAAATTATGTATGTAGATGTGCATTTAAAATCACAGTTATAGTATGTATTGTGAGTGCTATTAAAATAATATTAATTGTTTTTCCAGAGATATTAATGAGGCAAATGCATTTTCCTGAAGTACGTGAAGTTGGAGCAGATTTTTATGCTGTTGCGTAGTTTAGACTGTAACTATGGATCATATATTAGAATTATAATTTATCTGTATGTTTTAGAAAGAAAAGTGAAAAAAAGAAAAGCGCGATACGTGCCCCAAAAGATAATACAATGTAACAATACATTACATTACAATAACAGTAGCAGAAGCTGGAACGAAGTAAGTGATGCTTCTCATCTCTTGCATTAAAATGCGAAAATTACATCACGGTTAAGGTTAAGACGAGGATTTTTAGACCGTCTCTGGTGAGAAGGCGGAGTGAGCGGAGGAAGGAAGAGGGGGGCGGTAACACTCACTCGTGATTGGCTGTTGTGGGTTTTCTGTTCAGCTCGAGGTGTTTAAATAGCCAATCACGTCGCTCTCTCCAGTATGTGTAGAAGCGACAGTGATCTGACGGTCCTCTCTCGGTGGAAGACCGCGTCCGAGTGACAGCCCGTCTCTGCTCTCTTACCTTACTCACTTAACTCAAGTGCCATGGAGGAATCAAGTAGTTGACGTTTCCTGCTGCAACCTTCTCTTTTTAAGCTTTCTTCCCGTCTGATCATTGAGATCCCGAACCGGTTTGTTGACGTTTTGAAGCCTCAGCGACTTACTTACGAGCTTTGACCATCCGAAAACATGAAGTACATCATCGGCATCGGCGGGTGAGTCTCGACGGATGAATGGTCGGAAGCTAAGCTAAGCTAGCTGGCTAACCGAGCTGCTAGGCCGTAAAAGCCCGGTACACGTGGGGAGGGCGGTCATGGCATCCGCTAAAGCGCTGCTTCCTTTTTGTTTCACTGCTTTTGTAACTGTTCAGCGGCCAAGCGTGTCAGTGTTTATTCTGCGGTTTGTAGAAACCCTCAAACCTCTCTAGTAGTCAACAAACAGAGCTAAAGCTAACCTTAATGATACAAACGTGTAATAGATTGATGGTAAGCCCGCCATATGCATGGCTGACCCACCCTTTTCTCGACATGATTTTGATAATAATATCGTAAAAATCCATTAAATCTGTAAATTTTATTAATGTGTAAATGACTACAAGGAGGTTGTTAATGGTACATGATTGTTTATGTTTTTAAATTAGTAATACCTAAGCATATGTTCCATGTAAGACACTGGGACAACACGTGGAAATGTTTTAATGTATTACTATTACTGCTGTGAAATGGGATTTATATGATAGTGTAATCAGTAATCTTTCGCCCTTTACAAGCCTCTTTGTGCGTTGCATCATCCTCCATTCATTGCCATTCATTGCTTTGTCCCGTTCAGCGTGACCAACGGAGGGAAAACCACCCTCACCAACAGGCTGATCAAGAACCTGCCCAACTGTTGTGTGGTGCATCAGGATGACTTCTTCAAGGTGAGCCGCATACACGCACCTCTTTGAATTTTGGATGTAGTTAACCGAAAGGGATCGCTCTGAGTAACACAAGCTGGTGGGGTGTTTGCACCTTGCTGCCTGTGTTACTAGTTTCAGTTTGATCGCGCGTGTAAAAACCCTGTCAGAGCCTTCCATATAGCAGAGTGTAGCATTAGTGGAATGTACCTGGGTACATCTCATCAATGTATGTTTCAGCCCCAAGATCAGATTGAAGTTGGTGAAGATGGCTTTAAGCAGTACGATGGTAAGCCTGGGCTTTTATGAAAGGGTTTGTGTTTGTTTGTGTGTGTGTGGGTGGGCGGGTGTGTGCGCGTTTGTGTTGTGTGTTTGCTACTGCTGTATTTGTTTTTATTTGTAATCCGCATGCCATACAGACAAACTTGATCAGTGAACATTTTGTCTGACTTGCTCTTTGCAATTTTCTACACGCTTCTGTCTTTTCCTTCCATCCTTCCCCACCTGCTTTGCTCCTCAGTCATTACTGCTCTGGACATGGACGCCATGATGAGTACGATCTATGCGTGGTTGGAGAACCCGGTGAAGTTTGAGAAGTCTCACGGCGTGAATAACACCCTGGATACCGAGATCGTCCCAAAGTCCGACCATAAAGAGGATGAAGAGACTCACATCCTTATTGTGGAGGGCTTCCTGCTTTACACCTACGGGTAAGAACATGTGCTCATTGTGCCTTTTCCAGTCGGAAACGACCTGTGGGCCGAGAAACTAATTTGTCTCCACCCCCGCAGACCTTTGATCGACGTGCTGAACCAACGTTATTTCATTTCCATCCCATATGAAGAATGCAAAAAGAGGAGGTGGTAAGTAGCACTTGAGTGATTTCACATATTGTTCCTTACTGTGGTTTATAGGTTTGTAGTCTAGTCTGCTGTCTTATGACTGTACGTAATTGGTGTTGTGTCTGTCTGCAGCTCTAGGAACTACACGGTGCCAGACCCACCAGGCCTGTTCGACGGCCACGTCTGGCCCATGTACCTGAAACACAAGAACATCATGGAGGGATCAGGTGTTGATGTCTGTAAGTCTGTGTTTGTTTGTTTGTTGGCATTTGCATTGACATTCAGTGTGCAGTTGTGTCTATTTTTCGTATTTAAATGATAGTTTCTCACATTGAATGTACTCATGCTATTTACAGTGCAGCTAGATGGAACCAAGTCAAAGGAGCAGCTGTTCAACTTTGTCTATGGCGACATCCTGAACAACATCCAGAAGTCTCTTTAACAAACAAAGGTACACAAACCAGCTCAATCCGTCACGTTCGTCAGTTCTTGAATCCAGATGTTGTTTTCTCATTATTTTTTTCTTCATTGCAGGTCATTCGATCGGCTAAAAGGAGCATATACTCAGCCTGCAAGCAGAAGACCGCCTTGCCTTAAGTTTCTACCTGGCAGCTCATTTAGCTGACTGCTATGATTTTTATGTAAATGTTTAACTGACGGCATCAAATGCTGGCATGTTTGTTTTTTTTTTATATCAACCATATTTATTGCTTTGTTACAGCCTACACTCCGAAGAGAGTTGATGGATATGTTCAGAGGGTGGTTGCACATGTTGCATATGTCAATAAATGACCTCCTAACAACTCTGTGCTCTTGAGTATTTTTATGGAGATGACGTGCTCTCTCTCACTGTACACTACAAAACATGACTTGAGAAACTGTCAAAGAGTCTTGGCATGTGTGCAGTCCAAATGTGAACATTTTATATGTACAGGAGTCCCCTTTTCTACGCCTTCAGCACTGCACAGCTGCTAAGTAAGGCTCAGTATGCAGACGGCTTTCGGTATCTTGCTCCCAGGCAACAGTTGGTTTGAGTGATAAGTGGAATCACAAGGCTCAACCTCGTGACCTCAGGTTCAGAGCACAGGCCTTATCTAAATTCAGACACATGGGCGATTTCACTGGAAGTGTTTCCTTCAGAATAAATGTAGAACGCCAGTTAAAACGTGTCTTCACATGGGTTTTACAGAGCAATGGCTATGTGGTATTTAGCAGATCAGGACAATGAGTACATTTTTGACTGCTGGAAAACACACTTGATTTGAATCAAGGTGTTGAGCACATGCAGTAAATAATGCATGTGATCCTTTGTTTTCTATATACAAGGATTAAATAAATAACATTAAAAGCCTTTTAAATGTTTTTGGTACCTGTTTGCTGTAAATGAGGTCAAACTACAGAATTTCTGTGCAGGAAAGTAGCAACACTGGATACAAGCAGCCTATCAGCTGGAGAAGCTCTCACATCCATCCTTTTTATTTAACTGAATCACCATAGAGATGCATTTTAATCCTTTAAACAAAGACATTTGTTTTGAAAGAGGTACCTTGCCCCATCTGCAAGACGTAATCTTGATTATTTGGTCACATTCTCCATAAAACAACAGGACACTCCCTCTGTTATTACTGCACACACACACTACACACATTATGAATTTATCTGTGTATTCCTTTGTAATATGTAATTTGGGGTGTAAGTATGGGCAAGCTCAAGACAAATGTTCATCTTTGTCTGCAAAAATAGAAAAGGTTTTGAAATAACTTAACTGGTTAGTGCGATTATGCAATGCAATGCCAAAACAATGCTTTGATATTGTGCCTGTGCGTGTGTGAGTGCACCATTTATTTTCCTGTAATGGAAAAATACAGCTGAAGAAATCTAAATTCATCATCTCCAGAAGTCTGGAATTATCTGAGTCATGGGTGTGTCAGGCCCCTGTGAGGAAGTGAAATCTACTTCACGCTGTCCTTTCCTCACTGTACTGTTAGAGCACACGTTACGCAATGTTCCTATAGACATGTATGGAAGTAGGTCAGACCTGTACGTTGAAAAAAAAACTCTTGGCCTACATATGAGAAGTCGTTTTCCCCCTTTTTTTACTTCCACATGAGGGTTCTTTCTCTCGTGTGTGTAATCCACTGTAGTTATGCGTTTAAAGATCAGTCTCAGCATTTAATGTTTTCATTTTAGTAAAAAAAAAATCCAACTCAACTTGCCTGCCTTTGAAAAACAAACTTTTATATTTTTAGATCTTTATTTCCATTCAACAGTCACAGTTTTCCTTCTGCTCAACGTGTCACCCTGGAGTCAAACAACCCTCGAATGTTGATATTACACTGCATGCGGGACAAATGGAGGTCTGACAGAGAGTGAGCATGTGTTGCATTATTCACAGAGCACAAAGAAGCTCTTATGGGATCCAGACAGACGGCACGATTGATACATCAGTGCCTCTGCAGCAGCGGCACGGACACCAACCAGGCATGTTTGCTCAGTGCATTTTCAGTTGTGAAGTTAAAGTTTATAACTGTGGTTTTATCGCCGTATCTGTGCACGTCGGTGGCCCCGAATTACCTCTCACCATTCACTCCACCCATTTCCTCTTTGCTTCATCACAACATACCTGCCTGCATGTGTCTTCACACACGGACGGTGACATGTGCCTGAACTTCCAGCTCTTCCACTGTGGCCTGTGATTGTTATGATTGCTCAAGCAGAGGCTTCACCCATCATAGATTCATTCACTGGCTCTCAAACACAAATAATACAATCTACGACATTTAGAGTTCATGTTAGCAGCAGAATAATCTTTGCTTTTTACTGTTTCAGGGTTAGATTCAATCCAGTTTCAGTTCATGGTTTATTATATGGATTGAGTATGAATAGTACAGAGGGGGAGAGGAAGAGAGAGCGAGATAGTGAGCGGGGGATCCTATTACAATCCTCTCCATCTTGGGAATTTCCTGCAGTCTACTTTAGAATCAAGCGGAACAAATACCAGAATGGTCCGGCCCATCTGTTTACAGAGCAATTCTTTCGCTCCGACCAAACTTTTCATGGCAAACTCATAAGCAGAGATATGAATTTTTCTGCAATGTTGATGTGAGACCCTGGCTCAAAACCAGGAACACTGTGTGCTAACGTCCTCGTATGCCTCAGCGTTTTAACAGTGGCTTGTAATATGCTCGACTATTGATGCCTAAACTAATTTTGGGATGGTGCAAATTTCCTCAAAGGGTAACTAACTCGTTTTAAAACAGGGTGTTAATTCACAGCGTTTGCAAGCTGGACAGTCTAGACTTGGATGTGAGAGATAAGCAGTTATGTAACCTTGACTGCTGCTGGCAAGGCCTCCCTTGAAAAAAAAAAAATGGAGGGGGAAGACTGTTGCAGGTCGGCACTGAAGCGTGGCTGCGTACGTTTTGCTGGCCTCTACCTCTGCAGTACTTACCCTTCCTGTGGCTTTTCTTACTATACATAGCAAAGCCATGGGGTAGTTTGAAATGTTAAAGATAAACACGATAAGCTAAAATTGGTGTGTTTTCTTCACTAAAGTGGGCTCTAGGGCACAGAAACTAGGTTACTCTGAACTCATTGTCCTCAGACGCTATATTTCATGGATGGATAGCGACGTGCTGATGGAGGACGTCGTCTTCTGACACCCGCTCTGCCTCTGGCCTGCACCAAACCTTGCAGTTTTCAAAACCACACCAACCACCACGCACGGGGTTATGAGGGTTGCAGCACTGGCTCTTACTGGATCTTGTTTGTGTTTGTGAGCAAGTGTGCGTCTGCCTGCCTCTCCGTCTGCATGGATGTTAAGTGCGTCTGTGCTGCGCCCAGTCTATTGCTCTGTCTCCTTACACACACCTCTCTCCGCAGTGCATCCAAAAAGCAGAGGAAGCAACAGTCTGCTGTGGTTGACTCAAATAGAGCATATAAACAACCCTATAAATCCTCCCTTCAGACCTCTAACTCCATACAGTTAAGGTTTGGATTATCATCTCCACCTCACACAGGTCAGACAGGACATGGCCGTGCAACCACTAACCATCCTGGCGGTGGAAGCAAATGTGTCTCTGCGGCTGTTTGTCTGAAAACAATTTCTTTGTCTCTCTCGCTGCCTTGTAGTGCCTCCTTTGACATACTTCCCCCTGTTTTCATCTGTTACCCAACCAAAGAAAACAACAAGGACAAGGCGCGTTCATTTAATCAAATCATCCATTCCCCTCCCACCACAACTACGCTGCTCTTCAAAGCCTCCGTTTTCAGCCTACGAGTTGTGCCTATATTTACTGCTTTTACTAGAGTCTAAGAGGAGCCTATGAGACCAGCCATTCATGCCATAAAACCTTTTGTGACGATTGGGGTTGCTGCAAGGACTTGTTTTGATCCTCCAAAGCCTCCATGGCAGTGAGCTGAGCAGGGTTAATGCCACACCTGTGGGGCCGATGTGAAGACAGCTTTTCACCTACTGCGGTTCGCCCGCTCTGTCTGTGTTTACGCTGAGAGGAACTGGCCTTGGGAGAAATTACACCGCAGCGCAGACACAACAAGTCACTCTGTAATCCGTACATGGCATTAGACACCTAAATTGTACACGTTTCACTGCAGTTGCTGCAACACCTGGCTCAGGAAGTATTTAGATCCTTTGCTTCAGTAAAAGCAGCAGCACCACAATTTGAAAATACTCAGTGATGAGGTCCAGTGCAAAGTTTTTACTGAAATAAAGTGAAATAAGTATTAAGAGGTCAGTGTACTGAGGTGTTTTGTAGAACGACCCCCTTTAAAGTAGCAATAGGCAGTATTTCATTATAGGATTGTTACTGCCAAACCACAAACATGCAAAACCTTTTGAAATCAGGCTTATTGTGTTTATCTTTAATGTCTGTTTTGGTGAAGTACCAAGGAACAAAGTCACGTGGTCCCCCTTGCTTAATGGCAACACTAAATGTCAAATGTCATGCAGTTATTTCAGTTTTGTGCAGTTCTTGGGTAAAAGTTTGAGGATCTTTACTCGAGTGTTTGCACGAAGTTAATAGTCAGATGAAGATTTGCCAAAAGATGATAAGAATATAAAATATAATGTATCTATATTAATAGGTTAATTCCAAACAGTGTCTTTCTTGGGACCCATGCCAAATTTAGATTTAGTTGTTAACAGTTTTTACCAAAAAGGCATCAAATAACAAATAACTGTTTGGGGCTTAAACATGTTACCATACTTCACCATACACGAAAGCAATATCTTCTTTGCTCTGCCATTAATAATCTCTGCTCTCTCAAGTTTGTTTTGTGACATTGGAGAAGACTTTGGTCGTGGAACTGAAGTAAAACTATCAAACTAAAGTAGATAAAACCCACTCCAGCTGCAACAGTTACTCATTGATGCATCAGCATTAATCTGCAGAACAAATACTCTTGCTTTTATACTCCAGTGGTAAAACTGTGCAGCAAAATCTCGATTCAGGTCAGTGCAAAGACGAAACTGTACACAATGCACAGGGTTGCAGGAATGGGGAGTTGACAGGGGTCCAGCTGCTGTTTTTTTTTTTTGCTTTGTGGCCCCCAGCCATGTCAGGATAAAGCTATTTTACCTACTTTATGTACTGTCAGGTTGATGGCATGACAGCGCAAGACATTTTATAAGCTGATGTTTTGTTTATGTATAAAACTTTCCCTCCAAACCTCAAAATACAGATGTGAAGTAGATGTTGTGGTGTGAGAAGTACCATAAACTAAAAACTCTGTAAACATCAAAACATTAAAGGGTCAACACATTTAGTAACTTCCCATTAATGCACAAGATCCAAATGAATTTGAACATTAAAATTATTGTTTTGCAAAGATGTGGTGGTTACATCGTAAACTGTTGTGCTTAAACATCTACTCTGCACCATCTGATGAGTCACAGAAACCTAATTACTAATGTTCTCCATGCCCACTTATCCAGACGTGCGTATGTAGCGTTATATAAGACCTGGTGGAGAAGGGAAAGTAACCTCATTCACTGTCAGTCTGGTCAAAAACACCACAGAGAGATATGTTTTCCAGAACTTTCAATCCAGCTCTGCACATGGTACACAGTGTGCATGAATACTACCACACCGACCAAATGGTAAAAGCTGAGAGAAATAATAACATGATGCAACCATCATCAGTGTGGGCCAGAGGACCATATCCTGTTATGGTGGGTCTGGGAGAGGCCCTGGTTCTGCCAGTCTGAAGCAGACCACAGCCTCCCACTCCTCACCCGTCTGAATCACTGTTTACTTAGACAGGAAGGCCATCCACTATACAACATCATCATCTGCTGCTGCTGCTGCTCCATGTCTGTGACTCGCTTGTGGCTTTGGCAAAGGCGGGGATTTGTGTTTTCCCCGACGGCCAAGTTTCTAAAAGCAGACACAAGCTAAAACCAAACGCTTGGAGGAGTAAGGGCCCAGCCTCGGAAACCACTGCATCTCTGGACCGTCTACCTCCGAAGCCTCGAACGCCCCCTCCTCCTGGAAAAAACACAGCCCCGTTCAAATCAAAGCAAGAACTAATTAAGACAGGTCCTGATTCAGTGAGTAAAATAGAACTGTGGCAGAGGGAAAACAACATCACCCAGTCTGTTGTTGTCCGGGTTAAGATCACTTTAAAGTGAATAAATAAGTTTAATATGTAAAACCGAGAACTTTGAGATGCGACTGAAAGTTTGGGAAGGAGCATGTAAGTGAAGATTTTTTTTGTCAGATCTTAAAATGTTTTATGAACGTGTGGATCGCTGGTTATTGGCCAAATTCAATGTCCAAATTATTTATTCATTTGTTTTTTATTTCTCTCCGTGCTTGAAGACCCAAGGAATCCTCTTTCTTAGCCTCTCTAAGAACCAAAGTAGAAGTTTGTTTGTTTACAGCCCTCATGCTCTGATTAAAATTCCCTGAAATCACCAACATACAGCAATTAAACAGGATCTGCTCCTTTCTGGTAAATAAAATACACAGAAAGTGCCACATATTAACCAGAAAATACAAGTAATTGATACCTATTACAATAGTGTAACAGCTCCTCATTTTGTTCTCATTTTGTTAAGCGATACTTTTGCAGCTGACTGTAGGCTGCATGCTAAACTTTCATACAATACGGACCCGCAGCAGAGCATCTTTTCTTTTTTAGGCCTTCACTTTACGCTGACCCAGTTTCAGAAAAACGAAGAAAACTAACAGCAATTAGTGTTTCAGAGGCATTCATAGATGGTGCCAGTGTGTGCAGATATACACAGCAACAAAATATCAGACAAAACCCAAAGTCGAGGTGCTGAAAACTAAAAGAAAACAAAAAGTGGCTTCTACTGCACTGCCTCACTTTCATCACTGTGGAATCAGGTTGCCCCTCTCCCTGGAGCCTGGACCCCTTCACGGCCACACTGTGGTGCAGTTTCCGCTCTCGGAGGGACTGGGCGGTGGTGGACCAAGCCATGTTGGTTTTGACTGAGTTTCCTGCTGTAGTAGTGAGTATAAAATTAAAGTTTTATGTGAATTGGACGGGGGTGGGACAGACACATGCTTGTGTTGGGACAGAGAGGAATGTAACCTACTTTTGTGTCAACAAACTCCTGTTTGTATGGCTGGTACATGACAATGGTGTATAAAATGTGCGTGAAAAGAGACGATGTGTGTTGGAAACATCTGCCTGGTGTTTACTTATTCAGTGGCAATTTAAGGTTTCTGGGGGAAAAAGCTGAGGCCGGACTGGAAAAACAAGGACAAGAATCAGTAAACCAAGATCACGCCTGGTGCTTCATTCAACCAGCTAGTTCACTGTAGTTAACTACATTCACCCTGCAGCCAGGCTGGTCAGGTAATCCTTCTGTGGGATGTGATGAGAAAACAGCAAAGAGCGAGACTGTGAAATACTCCTTTATATCCTAATTGTTTAATCGTGCGCAATACTGAGATTGTGAAAGTTTTCATTGAAGCACAAGGTGACTCAGGATGGACTCACTAATCAGAAACTCATCTTTTACTCCAGGTGTTTTAATCAGTCACTTCAGCCGGTGCACAAGGGCTGAATGTTGAAATCCTGCAGAAACTTGGCCCTCCGTGGAGCCCATTCGCTCGTCAGAGACCTGAGGAACTGAATTCTGGTCTTTGCTGACGCCTGGTGGACTAAGATACTTAACATGGTTCACAGAGTCAAACACTGTGCACATGGGTTTCAAAAACAGGAAGCTTGCGCCGCGTTATCGATGTGAAAAACATGTCGCTCCTGCACACGCGCTTGAGAGACCATTTTAAATTGTGTGCAGCCGTGACAAACAGCACCACAGCAGCTTCTGATCCTGACACATACTGTAATTAACAGCTTATAAAATGTTTCCCCAGACCTAGAAAAATAAATTAAATAAGCAATAAGTCACTCTACTACAAACCAATTTATGTTGCTTTTATTATTAATTGTACAAACAGTGGAGTTTCAGGCGTAAGTAGTGCATAGAAGCCTCTTGAAAGGTCTATTCAGCAAATTTACAGATGTCGTGTGGGATGGGGGGCAAAGTTTGGTACATATCATCATCCACCCTCATATCATCTGAACCCCAGACACCCAGTCATTTAAGCTTGCTGCAGACCTATTTGATTTTAAACAACATACCATTTTTTTTATGACATTCAACACAAACAGGGCACGACTCCCAGCGACAACATATATTAACGCTTTATCTTAAACTAAGACAGCAAACGCATTGATTCTCCACCCGGTCATTGTCCGACGGCTTCAAAAGTGTCTTTGACTAATTTGTTCCATTCTCAGGGCAAGTCCTCGAGTTTGTGTGTGTGTGTGTGTGTGTGTGTGTCATCAGAGGTTGAAGTACCAGCATTTGATGATTTTAGTCCATGTCTTTGGTTTGCGGTCATCTTGGCAATGTCAGACATAAAAGGTCATACCAGAGTTTTTACAGGTTTTAGCCCACTGACTAAGAATCATTTCCCATAACTTTCAACTTTCAACTTTAAAAATAGCTTGTTCTTGTTTGTTTCCAGCTGCGGTGTTGGTGTAAAGATGCACGAGTGTCATCGTACAGAATAAGAAACAACAGAAGCTCCCAGATAACACTTCCTATCACCGAAGTCAAGCCAATCTCAGTCCTTTCTCACAGCACATGTGATTGTAAAGGCTGTCTCCCAAAGCCGTTTCAAACAGGTGGTAACAGGCGGATTCCAAGGTCTGTACATTAAAAAAAACTGCTGAGGGGTGAAATCTGCTTGAGTCAGTCATTGCAAAATTCAGGTCTACTCATATTGTCTAAACAGGGCTATTGTGCAATAATTCAGAAGGAAACCTGTCACATCAGTGAACACTGTCAATTGTTTTACCCTGTAATAATAATATTACTTGGACAATAATTAATAAAAGTAGATGTGCAAAAACAATGGCCTCCTAGTTGGCAGGGAACGCACGTTGAAAACAATGTGCTGAAAGATCTTAGCTGCATTTCTTCCTCCCTCACTCTGACTCTCTAGTGCAATGGGTCATATAAAGAGGAACAAATGCTCAGAAAAATAATCTAAAAAACAAAAACAGCACCTGAACTGGGGGAAATGGTCAGCAGTACTGTAACATGTAATGTGATAAATAGGCTAAAACACGCAAAACCACCTGTACGTTCCGTGAACGTGGCAGACATACTTGGCGATCCTACGTTCTTTTAGCAGGTTTGGCGATAAGCTGCCGCTCTCTCTCGAGCTCCTTCTCGCGTTGCTGCTCTTTCTCCAGCGCCTCCTTCTGCTTCTGTTGCTGCAGCTTCAGAGCTCTTTTCTGGAAGAAAACCACAGTCAGCATTGAAGCGGCGCATCCTAAATTTCATCGGCATATCCGCCACACGCATCCGAGTTACCTTTAGTTTAGTTGTCTTTTCATGGAGCATTATCATCTCTTTCCTTATGTTCACCAGTTTGTTGTGGTAACTCTTTGCCTCTGTAAACTTAAAGATGACAAACTGGATTAAAATCTGTTCCTGCTGGCTGGTGCACTGACTACAAACAAGATTAGAGTTCAGTCCATAAACATACCAGTGAATTGAGATCCAGTAAAGTATTACATTCTCTGAACTTGGTGACTTCTTGGTCCAGTGTGTCCAACAAAACCAGCTGATTTTGTCTGGTTGGGACAAAAATGAAAAGGAAGACTTAAATGTCATCAAGTTTTCGGCCAAGCATTACTGATGTTTGACAGTATTGACTGAGCTGTCGACACCAACAGTCAATAGGTACAAAAAGTTAATCATTAAGACAAAGACGGGATGCTCTTTGTTTAGGTTCAGTTCATTTTGCTTCGTGACTTACATACATACAAGTGAAACACCAGCATGTTGACAGTGACATAGCACTACCAGCATCAAAGCTGCTGGTCAACCCATCCATCCAGTTCTGCTTGATGTATGATTACGTGGGCCACCCGCTTGTGTTGTGCATGCTGGTGTCTGTGTATGTCTGCGTGCGTACACGTGAATCACACAAGTGACTGCTGTGCAGGCAGAAACAGTTTGTTTCTAAGATATGTTCTGCACATCTGTTGAGATACTGACCACACATGAATTGGCAGAGAGTGCGAGGGGACTGAATTAAACAGTGGTGAACGTGCAAATGTTGCGTGTTCATTTAAACACAAAGCAGATACTCACGTGAGCTCTTGGAGGGCTCGTTTAGAGTTCTGTAGATCTGGTAGATAATGAGAGAGCAGTCCTTCCGTGAGTTTGTCCACTGCCTTCTTATCCACAAACATATTCTCCGCAGGGGCCGAGCTCTCCAGATGCAGGGATTCCGGTTGTGCCAACTGGAGGTCTGTCGGACATTTAAAAGAAAATATTATTGTTTCACCAAAGACCCTTCAATAAATTCACCACTTAATTTTTGGAGGAACTTGATCACACACATCCCTCAAATTTGTTCTGTAAAACATATATACCGCTTTATCATTTGTAACTGAAAGTCTGTATAATAAACAAGGGGTGTTAAGAAATGTCATAATGGAGAGATGTTCAAGATGATGTTTAGGACTTGTTGGTGTCATTAGAAAACTCGTGCCAGTATGGCTGCAGGGTTGTTAGGTGACACTGGGACGTTGTTAGGTGGACATGTCAGGGTGACAGTACAACACCATAGTCATTAAATGTGGGTTTGATTTAAACACACACTGGGGCTGATGTGAGGGATCCATTTGTTTTTTGTTTGCTTGGTTTTCAGGCAAAGTCAAATATATCGCAGCTTTAAGAAAAAAAACATTCTTTGTCATAATGATGACTTGGATGTTGACATGAATGCTATTTACGGGCCAGGAACAGGTAATGATGATAACTTTAAAATGACATGAGCGCAGAATAAACAAAAAATATTTTTACTCTCATGCTCTCATGACAAGTGCACTGTTGCACTGGTGCTGTGCTTACAGTAAGGACTAAGGTCAGGATCTCTCTGCCTTGATTTAACAATTACAAAAATATGTCACTCAGATTTGCACAAAAGGTGAAAAAGATAAAAATAGCAACTGATCATTGGTTTGGTTGTTATGCCCTCTTTCTTGGACCTTCAGGAGTTAATAGTGGTTACTCTAAGTTAAGGGGGGGGTGCATGAGCTGAACCATGACAGGCACAAACCGGTCTGCAGCTGGATCAGCTAATCTATACTGTAGCCCAGCCTGTTCATAGCAGGTCAGACAGGTGTGGACAGTCACGAGCAGCTTAAGCATCAGCACACATACCGTCACTGTGGGACGAAGGTCCTTCATCTTCCATCCCCTCTACCTCCATATGAAACGACTCTGTTGACCCAGACTGGTGTTATAACCTAAAAAGCCAGATCAGATCAGGCACATGGATCTCACTGTTTCTGTTCACGTTAGCTTATCACAACACTGAGCATCTACATATTAAGGAAGTATTTAGCTAGCTTGCTCAGCAGCTTCATAATGTGTAGTTACATCGTGGCACATTAGCAACCAGGCAGTTAGCGGCTCCGCAGTCTGTAAACACTTCATTTCATTTCTGTGAACAGTCAGCACCATCTTACCTGTGCGACTGTCTGCTCAACAGTACCTGTAGGTGTGATCAGCTGAGTTATGTTGATCACAAGCAGAAGAGACAACGGAAAGATTTTAGGTTTGTTGCTGAAGGCAGAAAAAACCGTCATGTGACTCCTGCGTCATCACGTGACTGCGAATGAAACCAAACTTGCTAGCGTTACTTCCGAGTGTGGAGGTAGCACTGCGACTCTGATGTTTACACCAGTATTACCATGACAGTTCTAATGTAAAACGGAAACTAAGTTTGTACGAGTGTAAACCACATCTTCGGGTAAGTTTGACTCGTGTATTTAAGCAAACTAGCACGTTACAAATGGTGTTTGTTTGTCGCCAACTTACATGAAGAGATAGCTAACCCTTACTAGCTAGCTCGTGAGTTACTGTTTAGCCAGGGCTCCTTTTAATAGGGCCATTAAAGTCAAAGTTTATCAGTACATGTGGGAAAGTTAGAGGCTCAAGGACGTTTATTAAACAAATAAAGCCACCACTTGATAGTGGCATGAAAAGGTCTGTTTAAATGTCGTTGTTGTGCTGAGCGGTAACTAAGATGACTGACGTGAGAAGATGCTCTCCTCTGCTCTTCTGTCACTTCGCTTTGTCGCTCTCCTCCAGGTGCGAAAATGGAGTAGAAATGTATTATATCAACCCCGCCTGCTACAAAAATGAATGATTATCCCAGAATGCAATAACGTTAACCTACAGACAGAGCTCACCTGGATCTACCTCGACCCCGTGATTATCCAAGATGTCAGGTGGGAACTTGTTGAACAAGGTGCGGTCAGCCTTCAGGAGGGAGCGGAGCGACTGGGACCTGAGCGACACGGCGCCCTTTGACTTCTCCGACGAGCTGGTTGAGGATGAGACCCCCAAATTCAACAAGTTGAAGGTGGTGGTCTCTGGAGAGATGTCAGATTACTCTGCTGGAGCTCCGTCCAACGGAGTGGCAGTAAACACGCTGGTGGTGGCGGACGATGACGACTCCCTGCTGGAGTCCTCCTCCAGCCTGGGCAGCCCCGGGTTAAACATGGACCCCTGTGACAACTGCAACAAGAAGAGGGAGAAGATTAAGCACAAGAGGGTGATGAAGAGGCTGATCATTGCAGCTTTGCTGTATTTCCTTTTTATGACGGGTGAAATTATAGGTAAGCATGTGCAGATTAACCTCACAGTACATATTTTTAATTTAACAAAACAATTAATCATTGCTGATCAGTCAGCGACCTGTCACCAACAGAAAGTTTAAGAGCAACCTGCTATATAGAGGTGAACATAAAGATGAACTTCGACAAGTCTGTACAGATAAACACAACTGAGTAACACCTTACAATGATCGGACAGGGATGGACACTAATAGTTCAGCAGCATGCTTCCTGCACCCAAAAAACACTCTGTTATATACCCTTAGTGCTATGTCAGTGTAGATGCAGATCAGGGTTCCCAGCAATGACTTATAAAGGAGGTGGAAACAAAACCTGAAACAGAGACTTCCTCCACTAACAACTGTGTATGTATATATATATATATATATATATATATATACACACACACACACACACACACACACACACACACACACACACACACACACATCTCTCAGCGCTATGTCAAGGTCATAGTTGCTGCAGTTTCTGTCAGTCTGGATGGAAAGCAGCCAGAAGCCCCTCATGTCTAACCATCACTTCAGCCTCTGCTGTCAGAAGTCCAAAAGCCTGTTCTGCTGACTTGCTTGTGCTAAGTCATCATCTACTTCTTGTCATAAAGTCTCTAGATAATACATTTTCTGACTACAAATTGTTATACCAAGAAGAAAACTATGGCACAAACATAAAACTAACCATGTTATCTACAGGCTATTTTGAAAACCATCAAGTTAACATGTGGTGGACATTATCTGTTTCTTTTTTTCACATCCTATAGCAGCCCTTTGTCTTCTTTATCAGTTGGTTTGCTAATGTCAAAGTGGTGACTTGAACATAGCTTCTTTAATTAGGTTTTTGCTGACAGTATGTGAACGTTTACCACTTATTAGATTTCATTCTCCCAGGGGAACTTTAGGTCAGATACCATTTCATGTCACCAACTGAATCATCCAGTAAATGTTTCAGTGTACCCAACAGCTGCAAAGAGCATCTGTCAGTTAACGTCGTACTTCGACGTTTATCGTGGAGCCACACCCATGTGCGAACTTGTCTTTGTATCTAAAAATCTGTACATGCACAAATAGCTAAGATGGTTCTCAGACATTGTCAGTTTCAGTTGCTCACATTTCTCTTTCACTTTCAGGTGGTTATGTGTCAAACAGCTTAGCCATTATGACCGACGCTGTGCACATGCTAGCAGACGTGGTGGGCATATTGTTTTCTCTGCTGGCCCTGTGGCTCTCTACCAAGCCGCCCACCAAGAGGTTCACCTTTGGACTTCATCGCCTCGGTAACCCTCTGTGAAGGCTTCTTATTGGTTCTACTCTCTCAGCACCTTTTGTCTTGTGTGGGGCAGATGGATACAGATGCAGATGAATGATTTTCAAAGAGGAAGGTGTTTATTCAGCGGTGTTGAACCCAGATCAGATTTCAGATAGCATACTTTAGATTCAGTTTGAAGTAAAAATGGAGATAATCAAAATTTCTGCCAGTAACATTAAATTTAGTCCCAGCAGTGACTTTGACTGTCACCAACATGGACATCTATCCTTTCACTAAAACACCACCAGTGGTGTTTACCTACTGCAGTGTGGTATTTACTACAGATATAGATACCCACAAAATACAGTGTAGTTAGGTCCTGTAATAATTGCCTGTGGCAAAACTAAACAAGTTTCATATAATTAATCTTTATTTACACTATAACATACACCTTTTTGGGACCCATGTCAGTTTTTGGAGGGAAAAATTCACTTAATTCCTGAGTCCTGGGAATAAAATAGGCTTTTTCTCTGTGGGCTGTGCACCGATTTTGCCCCAATATGACCATGCAAAGGTACTCAGAGGGCTACTTTCTTAAATCATTAACTTTATTAAAGAATTGATATCATGTATCTGTATCTTTTTATACCTCTGTAGTACTATTGTTTACATATCGCCTGCATCATATCCACCAATACAGATAAGATACTAACATCTCTGCAATAGGCAATTATAATTCACACAGAGTGAAGCAGTTACAGTGTAAAAAGGAAGTAGTTGTAACAGACAGAGTCATTAATAGAACAGCTGAGTAGACATAAACCAAGGTATTTGCACACTGAAAGCAGTCACAGTCACAATGTGTGAAAAAAGTAAATGCTTATGGCAAACTAACAAAATGGGGAAGGGAGTCTCAGGGCCTCAGATGGGAGGAGACGTGAGAAAAGTAGAGGAAGTGAGCGGGAAGCTGCTTCACAATCCTGTTTCTATGTGTCAGTGTGTGTTTATGTACAAAAAGCACAGCTAGTTTCCATCAGCGTTTCCTATAAAAACATTTCTGTGATTAAATGTAATAGAATTTCTCTTCAGGCCAGGTGCCCAGTTGTTTGAATGGTGTCCCTCCCAGTATAGAGTAGCATGACTCTTTAAACAGGTTCATTGTTTTAAAGTGGAATCATTTCTCAGTTGATAAATTACCCACACAGCGTAAAGCCGTGTTGTCCACTTTAGCTCAGTTTGACAGTCACACATAAAATGACAGGACAGGTTTCCAAACCAGATCCCTTTAGGAGCCACAAAACAAAATCACAAACAATTTGTAGCATGGGACTCAGGTCTATCTCCATCATTTGATGCCAAACAAATTATATAGTATATAGTCCAATATCAAAAAGGAGATATCTGATGCCTTTAAGAGCATATTTTACATTATTTTGATATTGTTTATACCATTGGTTTATGTTTATAAGCAGATTTTGACTTGAAATGTCCACAGTTTTTTATGAACATGCCTTGTATGTACAGCTGATTGTGATTTCCTGTCCTAGAGGTGGTATCGGCAGTCCTCAGTGTGCTGCTCATCTACATTCTGACGGCCATACTCCTCTATGAGGCGGTCCAGAGAACGGTACACCAAGACTTCGATATAGATGGAGATGTCATGCTCATCACTGCAGCGGTGGGGGTGGCTGTCAACCTCATGTAAGTGAAACACCCACAGATCTGTTTAGAGGTAAAAGTGCAGCGACATCACAGTGTGTGAGTTTAGAAGATCAGCAAAAAATTAACAGGTCAGTCCAAAGTGCTGCTCAAAACACACTTTGTAGCTTTAAGTTGCTGAGCATATGTGTGTAATGTTTGACCACAGCTGATATGCAAAGACTCACTCGCACATGTCTGTTAACACGTGATGTTAACGGGACAAAATCTATCAAATGTTAATTCACATGAATCGCTCTCTCTTTGCTGTCTCTGTGTCTTTAGAATGGGTTTCTTGTTAAACCAAGGTGGTCACCTCCACTCTCACGGCCACGGCCACTCTCATGGTTCTGCCTCAAGCTCGCAGTCGGCTGGGTCCGGTCAGCAGCAGAGGCAGCACGGCAGCTTGGCTGTAAGAGCTGCCTTTATTCACGCCTTGGGAGACCTCCTCCAGAGTGTCGGGGTGCTGATAGCCGCCTACATTGTCCGTTTCAAGGTACATTGGCTTTTCAAAGAGCGGTTTGTTATGAAATGCAAAACCTCTTTGAGCTGATGATTGACCAGGTTATTTGAGCAGAGTTGCTTAATGGATGTATGTATTAATTATAGTAACTGATATAACTTTGGTTTTAGCTGATCTGATGTAACTGTCTGACATTACAGCCGGAGTGCAAGTTGGCGGACCCCATCTGCACGTACATCTTCTCCGTTCTGGTTCTCTTCACCACATTCCGCATCATACGAGACACAATAGTCATTGTGCTGGAGGGTGAGTTATAGGTGTCGGTCCCGGAGTCCTGTCAGATTATGTTGCTGAGTGCTTAGAGTGGTGTAGGTGCATCATGATGTTGTTTTACATCCTGCTGTGCCAGGCGTTCCAAGGCATCTGGACACTCGGCGGATCAAAGAGGATCTACTGAAGCTGGAGGATGTCCAATCAGTCGACGAGCTGAATGTCTGGGCGCTGACAGCCGATAAGACTGCAGCGCTAGTGCATCTCCAGCTCAGTAAGTTGTTTCAAACATACTGCATGTCCACAAACACACCCAATAAAGGAGAGAGCTTTGAGGGAATGAAGATTTGTGTTTGTGTAACTGTGAATCATAGCTCTAGTCTCTCATGTTTATATTTGCTTTCTTCAAAAACAGACTGTATCACACTTACACAATGATTGCTGACTTGTGATTCACATTTTTATTTCTGAACAGAATAGTGAACATGTGCATCACAAGTTACTAAAAATGATGTCATCACAGTTTTTGTGTTTTGTCTGAACTACAGTCCAAAACACAAAGATATTCAGTTTTAATTCACGTAAGACCGAAAAAGACCCATGAAATGTTAAAGATGGAACTAGTGAACATTCTACATGTATATTTGACTGAAAAATGACTGATATGATTTTATCAATTATCTAAAAACCCGCAGATCATTTTTCTGGTGACCCACTAAATCACTAATAGTTTCCATGGATTGTATTTGTATTAAAATTCAAACCCAGTCACTACAGAAATTGAACTGGCAGTGATTACAGTTGTTGGATGTGTTTCTGTTGACTTGCGGTGCCTGTTTTTTTGGCGTGTCGTTTAAGATTTTCTCAAAGTTGGATGATAACAGACAACATCTATCTTTAAGTCTTTGCATAGATTCTCAGAGGAACACATGTCAGTGTTCTGGCTTCACCACATCTGGCTTGACCGCTTTGATTTCGATCATTTGCAGTGTTGATTTGGCACCGTGTAACATGTCAGTAATCCGTCAGAGCAGAAATGTTTGTCTGAGGTCTTTATCCCTCGAGGTCGCTCTGGAATTTGCTTGTCTTTGGATTTAAGCTTTGTTTTGATGTTGCTGCCATCTTCAGGCTTCACGGTAGAGATGACATCCAGTGAATGACGTGCTGAGCTCAGACTATTGAATATTTTTGCCTTTTATGGGCTCTCACCCTGGATCCATGGCCATCATAATAAACAACACTTTTACCATATGTGTTGATAAAACTCAACTCTACTAAATTAATTGCAGAATTATAGATTATAGCACACGTTGGTCATCCGTATTTGCTTCTGAGCCTGTTACCAGTTTTATATAAAATTTTGGTCATATTCACGTTTAACCGGCTTCACATTAAGATCGTCGTCAAAGCAGCTTCACACGTGCAAATTGCATCACTTGGAGGAAATAAAAGCAACCGCAGCAGCCTTGTAGACCCGCAGATGGAAACATGCCTTTGGCCTAGGCCTTATTTGACTT
The DNA here is from genome assembly GCA_008933995.1 of Datnioides undecimradiatus. Classification (NCBI taxonomy): domain Eukaryota; kingdom Metazoa; phylum Chordata; class Actinopteri; order Lobotiformes; family Datnioididae; genus Datnioides; species Datnioides undecimradiatus. The sequence goes on along the minus strand of WARS01000047.1, from coordinate 510,369 downwards.
GTCTGACGTCAAGCCAAGGTGCTAAATGCAGCCTTTATCAATCTGGTTAGATACCCCTGTGTTTTACCTGCTGTGACTTGTCTGACTGTCTGCTGGGGGAAAAGGTCTATTTCACTTGCTTCATTCATACTCATGTCCATTTTTGTGTTCACAGCACCCTCTAGTGCCAACAACTGGGAAGACGTGCAGGCGAAGGCTCGCCACCTACTGCTTCACACCTATGGTCTGACCAGGTGCACAGTCCAGGTTCAGACACACAGGCAGAGGCCGATACGTAGCTGTGCACACTGCCAGCAGCCCAGCGCCTGAAGAGAGACTCACGTTTTCATTGACTTCCATGGTACATTTCATGGAGCCGGACGGCAGAGGACACGTCACGCAGAGGGCCTGGATGTCACACAACTGTCACAGCTCAGTGCCATACAGTAGTTCAAGCAATAGTATTTGGTTACAGGTGGAAAAAGACTGGTGCCAAAGGACGGTCCGTGGAACAACAGCAGATGCGCATTTCTAATTAAAGGATCACTACAGCCTCAAGGGACTCTGTGCTCTTATGCTTGCAAAGCTTTTGGGGTGGAATTTGAATGCTTAAAGTCTCAGCTGAGAAGAATGAAAAAAACTCTTTATTCACCATTGAAGCCTACTCCAACAGGTACCTTTATATAGTATTTTACAATTTGATTTATCAGATGTAAATTTTACTTTTTGTTACTAGGTGTGAGGACTGTATACTACTATTTTAATGTTTTACAAAGGATGTCAATGAAAAGGTACCTCAATGTCACTTGATAATAACTGTGGTCACGGTGCATATAAGCTGTACTCCTACCCACTGGCATAAGAGAGGCAAAAAAAACCCTTTATTGTCATGTCCCTTTAGACATCGCGTCTCATCAAATGCACTTAATCATTGATATTCTTCAGCCAAAGTCTGTTGTAATGCAGATTTTTAAAAAGACAACAGCCCTCGATATTCTTGAGGTAGTTTAAATTGGCTGTACTGACCAACACGTAAAATACAGGCACCTTCAACACTCACATTTAACTCCAGCATGTCTCTTAATTAGTTGTGGCTGTGACTGACGATTACAGTGTGACTGACTTTGAATTAGTGTAAATGCTACAGTGTTTGGGCCGACATCAGTATGTTTTCAGCCTTACGCTCTATACTCTGCTTTTTATTCATATCATCAACTGACAGTGTAATAATGCAGACGGGTTTAGGAAATCTTCAGTATGTCAGAGTTGCAGTGTTTTTCAGGGAGAAAGGCAAGAGTTCAAATTTGCCAGTAATGGTGTTAATAGTGTTTTCTCCATCCAGTGTGGAGAGGCTGTCGGTGAGGTGGGTTTATGGTAAACCTCTCCATGTCTCAGATATTAATCATCAAGAGAAATCAGGAACTGGATCACTGTTTTTGTTTATAATAAAGTATTTAATCTTTTGTGAGTCTCCCAGTATGTTTTATTTTTTTCTGGATAGGTTTTTTGTTCATCCAAGTGAAAGCTTCTCCTCACATCTGATGCAGATGTTTGACCATCTTCATGCATGTTATGTGAAACTATGAACTGTGAGAGGTAGTTAAATGGAGCTCGCTACATTCGATATTGTCACTTATCGGCACTAGGTGGCACACGTCTACAGTAGCTGAGAAATTCTTGTCATGACTGTGTCACTTTGATAAGATAACGTGCCCGTATATATAGTTTGCATTAACACTTCCCTAGTTAACACCTGTAATCCTTTAACCGACAGTGAGCACAAGAGCTGAACAGCAGCAAAAAGTCAAAAAGACCCTGTTCTTTACACCATAAAACTGCTTTCAAACATGTTTTACATTATTTGTTGCACAAGTTTGGTGTCATACAAAGGCTTCCTTAAAGAGAGAAATGTATGTTTTATACAGTATGAAAACTGATAAGCAGGTATGAAAACAGGGCGGGGAACAGGTGAATTTATCCCAAAATCTGAATCCCAAAGTCTGAATGTTTGTCTGAATCTGTATGACTTACTACATACTTGAAACATTACAACCACACTTATTTAAAGCTTTTCACACAAAAGAAGGTTAATATTCAAATTGTAGCCATGTGAAGGGTTTATCATTGACAACATGAGTAAACTGGGAGTGTCTCTGTTTCCAGGCAACAGCTGCATTAACAAAGCCACTGAACCAAATGCAGCCAACTCCTCTGTTTGCATTACAGCAGAGCCAATAGTTTACAGCATCCACCTGACTGCCCCACCGTACTTCAGAGCACCATAAACTGCAGTAACGATTCCTCTCAGTCACTTGTTTTCAAACCAGTTGCAGTAAAGTACGTTAAAGAGACAATGGGCAGGAGTCATAGGTAAAAAGAGTTCATTGTCTGAAAGTGTTTTCATGGTTAAAGCATTGAATCGTATCACTGATAACACATGGGGAATTCCATCTCTCACTTTTCATGCAGTGACAGGTCACATGGCCTGTGGTGTCATGATGTCTGTGACCCAGTCACGTACACAAATTCCAGCAACACACACAACATCCTTCCTCTACTGTCATTGTTTCCCTAAATAAGCTTTCAGTTGCACTCAGCTTAAGGTGAAAAATAGGTGACATTAAATTTTGAGTGTAGCATGCGCCTCTCAGTATATAACTGTCGTATATCATGCCGTGCAGCCATAAAGAGTCATTGGTTGTTCGCAGGACCTCCTGTGTACATTTACTAAAGCTGTGAAATGTGACGGCCTATCAGCAGCATTTTAAATAAGAGAAAAATACTGGAAGAGGAAGGAAACACTGAAACACCCTGCCTTCAGTATGTAAAAGCCAGCATGCATGTAAGTGAAATCAAATAGCCAAATGTTTCGTGACAACAGAACAATTCAAACAGCTCATGAAACAATACCCATGCCTCCGACCTCTCTCCATTCACACCCATTTGGTTAGTGTTTAATAATTCATACGAAGCCCTTCCAGATTCACAGTGCTGCCAGCAGCTCAGTAGGAGGTGCATGCCCGACAGTGCAATGGTCAGACACTGTAGCAGGGAGGGTTTACTGATGCTTTCGCTCTCTTTTGAGATATGAGATGGATGGTAAAAGGATTATCTCTGATTATAAAACACAATGGGAGCACTGAATGCCCACGCGACCATAAACTAAGCAGATGAGTGCATTTCCCCATTGCTTGGATCACTGTGATTACTTTACTGCTGTCCTGTCTATGTAACATTTTCTTGTTGGCAAACAACATTCAAACTTCTTTCAGGTAAAATGTGGATCTTAAAGAAGGAAACCGTGAGACTATGCTTGGGAGAGTGTCAAACTTAATTTCAGACCTCACTGAGAGCAGTTTACAAACTAATGTCACCTTAATGGAGGACAACTGTGGAAATAAGTATTTCTGGCATTTTTATGTTTTAATCATTTCTGCACAGAACTGTTCTGTATTTTTATTAATAAAAAAAATTAAGCAATCCATCAATAAACCCCAATGTTACGAAACTGATATTGACTGATATTCAGATATTCACACAAGTGCACCAACAACTTGACCATCTACAGTATATGCTGATTAGGATCAGGTGCGATCATGTGGTGACATAGTTTTGTCTATTTAATATTAACATTGGATTTCATTTAAAACATGCCTTTTTCATTAAAGCAATTCGGCCTTGTCATAGCAGGAAATGCACAAACAGCAACGGCAATGTTTTACTTGTACGCCTAAATGGGGAGGAGTCATTGTTATAGTTACTTAATGATGCATTTACTTTGCGTAAATACAAGGAAAATATCAAACACAACAATGTGTTAGTCAGTTCCTTAAAATCCTGCACAGCCTGTTTTGCAGCACCCATCCCAAACTCATTTGTTTTACAAAATCATAGTTTAATCTATTTGAAGACATGCCCATAGTTAAGCTAAAAAGCTAGCCAGCAGGGGGTTAGCTTGGCTTAGTTTATCTTATCTTAGCATACAAGCCAGGAAGTGGCTCTGTCCATAGCTAACACCAACTATTAGCAGCTCTAGAGCTCACGGTAACATCATATCTTTGTTGTTGTTTGTTCCTAACAGTTAAAGTGTAAAGAACAACAAGCTGTGGTTTTGCAGTTGGGTTTATGCAAACTTCAGTTTTTGCAAATACAAATGGTGCAGTCAGGTGGTGCCTTGGATGTTGGCTGGAGCCAGACAAGCTGTTGGAAGCTAACACTGAGCTAACCGGGTTGCTGATGGTGGCTTCTTGCCGTACTTATTATCAATATTGTAATCAGACCCACAGCAACAGGTCACAAAGATATAGTTTCACTTTTTCAAAAGGCTCAGGAATTTCTCAAAACAGGCAAGGCACTGCGTTTCTCAGCAATAATCATTCCAAAAGGAGTAAAAAGTGGATTTGTTGTGGCGCTGGATTAATACAGATTGGGTACTGTTATTAATATTTACAGCTCCTGTACAGTACACGTGGGACCCACTCAAAATAAAATATAGGAATGGAGGATTATCTCAAAGAATGCAATACTATGGCTCCTTAATGTGGTTGCCACAACAGTATAAAGGCACAGGTTTAAATATTAATATCCGTGATGGTTGAATTTAGTGAAGCTGTTTAGGTTTGAAGTTTCATAAATTGGCCCCGCAATGTTTGCTAAATTAGCTACACCTGCGCTTTTTTCAATCAAGGTGAGTGAAAATGTCTGCTGTGAAGACCAATGGAGAACTACTGTTACAGGTGTCCTGTGATGTTTAAATCAAATGCAGCTATGCAGCACATCTTTCAGCCAATTTCCACTTGTCAGAGCTGCACCAGTAGATGCTGCTAAGAGGAGATATAGCTCTATGAAGACATGACATTATTATTTCTGCATCAGTATGTATAGAACAAAAGAAACACTCCAAAAAGAAGCTGAACATGGTCACAATAATAATTTATTGACACTGTACACAACACTACTTACATTTTGTGTCTTTTATATTCAGACACTGTCGTACGTTCACATCTACTGTGAGAGCATCTGAGCTGCTGTGACTACATCCAAACAGCTAGGTATAACACCAGAAACCCCGGTTAGTTTCTTTTTTCACCTAAACTTCATGGCAGTATGAGTATCTGTTACCACGGTTTTCTACTGTTGTAGATGGATGTCCTTGAGCTCGGCCACTACAGAGCAGGGTGAAACCCCACCAGTGGAGCAGAAGCATTTCCGCACACTGAGTGTCAAAGCATCCTAGTTTGTGCAGAAAGGATTCTGTTAGACTGATGGGGGGCAGGCAAGTAGTCAAGACTGTGGAACTTTCTAGCAGGTGCCTGCTTTTTTACTTGGTGAGGCTCTTCACCAGTTGCAGCTCCTCCACTGGCTTCCACTGCTGATTAATGGTGATGAGCTGCAGGAAAATGCCAGAAATAAAAATTAGGCCTCCACCTGACCTATTTGAAAGTGTAACACCAGCTTAAAGTGACAGGTAACGTGAGCAGCAGCAGCACTTTGGCATAACTCAACAAAAACATCATTTCTGTGATGTCACCACTTTAGGCTGGTACTAATTTGATAACGTTTCTTCCACGGTGACTCAGCATATTGTAGCTGTAGCTTGTATTTAAATGCAGTATGAATTTAAAAAATACTTGTGATCTACCATCCTACCAAATAATTAAATGCTATTGTAGTTTTAGGAACCTTACCTTTTGGGGTTTTGCTGGATCCACTCTCTCCCATGGTTCTGGGTTTTTGGTCTTATTCAAACTAAAAACAGTGAGTAAAAATGTTGCATCACTGTTAGCCTTTTTTATGGCATAGACTGATAGGTCTGATTATATTATGAGAAGGGGGAAAAGCTCTTCATATTCTAAAATAAGTGCTATGTAACGTAATCAAAATGAGAAGTACAATAGGACTCACATAACATCAGATTTAGTGAACAGAAAGTAGGTGGCTGCAGTGGTGGCTCCTGTTGCAGCAAAAGCCATGAACCCTATCAGAGGGATCAGCTGGAACACACACGCACACAAAAAATCTGTTTTTATGTATGCAGCATAACAAAGTTCAAATAAAAAGCTACAAATCCAACATTCATAATACATAATTTAAAAAAAATCCCCTTTAAACAAAATAAAAATGTCAACAGCTCACCTCCTTTTTCTTCTTCAGCATTTGGAAAAATCCAACCATTTTTCTAAATGTCCAAAGACCTGCAGAGAAAATTATTATATTTCCACTTAAGACGCAGAATGAGAATGAATTAAAGTAAGCAAGTCATAAAGGCAGCTGCGTGTGGCAGGTCTCACCTGTTGTTGCCGTGACGTCCTTAAAGTCTCTCAGCTCAGCATCCTGTGAGACCAGCTGATGTAGGCAGGATGAGAGGTAGTACGAGGTGAAAGGCACGTAGACAGACAGCGCTTCCTGCACTGAAATGCACCAACGGATTCCAATTTGTCAACAGATCCCCATTGCTGATGATCAATACATTTTCTGGGTGTGCAGCGCCCTCATGTGGCGGTGTGGAAAAAGTGTGAGTCAGAGGCTGGTGGATGGTTTGCAGTGCAGGAAAAAAAGCTCCAGACAGCAGATGTCAGGCTTTACTCATTTTATTTCAAACCACGTTTTAATAATACAATGTATCTATGCAGAGGTTTGCGGGTCGTCATCTGGGGGAGGTTTGATACGTTTTGATCTGCTGGACAGTGAGCGAGGGGCTCATTTTGCTGAGCGACTGGAGAAAGTATGCACCTTTGATGGCTGAAGCTTCCATGTTCTCCTCTTGTAGCGCCAACAGAGCAGCCTGGAAAACAAAACCACATTTAAAATCTTAAAATCTATGCTATCTGTTACTGTGTTTGACGTTGTACTTTATAGCCAACAAATACTCAGGTGTGTGCATCTCATTACCTCTTTACACAGATTTTCCAGGTCAGCTCCAGAGTAGAGCTCGGTCTTTGCTGCCAGCTCCTCCAAACACACGTCTTCTCCCACGGGCATCGACGCTGTGCACACCTTTAGGATGCAAAGACGAGCCTGGACAGGTATACAAGGTAAGTTAATAGAAAGATACACTGGAAAAGTCAAGTTTTGCCTCGACGTTTTACATTAAACTCACCTGTTGATCAGGTGGTGGGACATAGATGATGTGGTCGAGTCTGCCAGGTCTGAGGAGGGCACTGTCTAAGCAATCAGGTCTGTTTGTAGCGGCTATAACCAGCACTTCTTTGTTGCATACTTCCTGGTAGTCCAACTACCAAAGAGAAACAATACAATAAAAATATTACACATAATGTTGACTGAATCTGCAGAAGTTATGCTAAGCAGTGAAAACATGACTGAGCCGCATTTCCATCATATCTGACCTGATCCTGTGTGTGAGTCTCCTCTGCTCCCTCCGCCTGGAGGATCTTCCCTGTCCCTCTCCTCTCCAGCGTCTTCAGGCCAACCCCATCCATCTCATTCAGGAGCACAGACAGGAGGCGTGTCTGTACGCTGTTAGCTGTCTGACTGTTTGACCGCGAGCCAATCAGAGAGTCAATCTCATCGAGGAACAGGATGCAGGGAGCACAGGCCCGGGCCTGACGAAACAGCTAAGTGGGAACAGACAGGCTCAGATGTTTATGGATGAATCAAACACAGCAGCCATTAGAGTGTTATTAGAGTGCGAAAAGAGAGAAGCTACCTGTGCCAAAGCTTTCTCTGAATCTCCGACATAGGGAGAGTAGAGGTCAGCACCACTGACTGACAGGAAGGCACAGTGAGATGAGGCAGCTGCAGCCTTAACAAGTGTCGTCTTTGCACATCCCGGAGGTCCGTAGAGCAGCACGCCACGGGGCCGAGACAGACCCAGACGTGCAAACGCCTCGGGGTATCTCATCGGCCACTCAATACTCTTCGATGTTCGGACACAGGAGAGGTCACATGTACATCATCAGCCAACAAACTCAGATCACACCTGGTCATAAAATCAAAGCGCTGCCGCTCATTTACCTGTCTCAGTTTGAGTTTGACCTCTTCCAGGCCTCCAATCTGCTCCCAAGACACTGGCGAGAGCTCCGTGCTGCCCAGGCTGCTCCGCAAGCAGGAGGGACGCACCGACTTCAGGGCCTCCTCGAAGTGCTTCACACTCACCGCCTGCTCTCCCGAACCCTGCTGACAACAACAATAAGGTGACATGAGTAAAAACACTAAATCTATATCTTTAACACTCTGGAGGGATTAAAGCGATTTCTTCATCATGAGCAAATCAAGATTCAGTGTTCATGAGGGCACATCTTGATATGTCTGCACGCAGAGTGCACTGATAACATGTTACGCGCTCCCACTGTACAAACCACATTTTTTTGGTTCACATATGCACTGCACTGTGAAGACAAGTGCATCATTGTTTTTACTTTAAAATGCCATTGCAACTTCTTAGTGCACGCACTTCACAAACAGCTGATTGGACTAGACTCAGACAATCACATTTATACATAGTCGGCTTGCCAAATAAAGCTAGGCACTAATATCAGTTTCCACATACGTTAAATAAATGATTACTGAAGCAGCAATATGATCAGAAGTCATTTGAGACATATTGAGGACTACAGCAATCCAACTGGAATATATGCTGACATGCTACATGTAAATCTGAAATGAGCTTAAAGGTTTTCAAAGCAGTAATAATTTGTGTTTTGTTTTTAAATTACATGTTGCGCAGTTGCTGTATTTACCTTTGATCTCTCCCGTATAGCGTGCATAGCAGCCTCCCTGCACAGGGCACTGAGGTCTGCTCCTACATATCCTGTAGTTCTCTGTGCAAGTTCTGCCATGTCCACACTGGGACAAACAGGCATCCTCTCACACAGAACAGACAGGATTGCCTTTCTCTGCTGCAAGGTGGGAGCTCCGATGATGACCTGAAGGAAAGACATAAAATCTAAAGCATAGATTCATATAGATTTATATTTATTATAATGAATCGGTTGATCATCTGTACCTCTCTGTCAAATCTTCCAGGCCTCCGCAGTGCTGGGTCTAAACTGTCCGGCCGGTTGGTGGCCCCGACAATGAGGAAGCGATCGGACTGATTCATCCCGTCCATCAGCGTGAGAAGCTGAGCAACCAGGCGGTTCTCCGGGGCCGACGAGCCGGTTCTCCTCGGGCACAAGGAGTCCAACTCATCTAAGAAGAGCACACATGGGCCCTCTTCAGCGGCACATCGAGTCTGCTCGAACACAGCACGCAGCTTCTCCTCACTCTCTCCTGGCCGTGCTCCCACCACCTGAAATAAGCATCCACGTTCACATTCACAACTTTGCCACACTGCAAATGTTAGAGAGGACTTCATTTACATTTACGTTATGTAATAATAACTATATAAAAGAGCTTTGGCCTTTAATATCTGTAATCTGTAATGTGAAACAAAAGCTTGCATTCTTTTTTTTACCTCTGGCCCTCTGACTACCACCAGGCTGGCTCCCACCTCCCCCACCACTTTGCGAACCAGCAGCGTCTTGCCCACACCAGGCGGCCCCACCAGGAGCACACCTCTGGGACACGACACACCAAGAGAGTTCAGGGTGCTTGGATAGAGCAACGGCAGCTGCAGCATCTCTCTCAGGGAGGCGCTCACCTAAAACACCATAAAAAACAAATGTAGGAGTCACATAGTGGGGAAACAGAATGTACCAACATGGGTACCAACAATGTTATTACATTACTACTTATATACCTCCTCCAGACCCCCCAGTGGGACTGTATGCTGGTCCTGCAGCTGATTCCTGTAATGCCGCACCGTCTGGATTGCAGCTATCTCCACACTAGTTTTGGAGGTGATCAGTCCAACACTGGTAGAATCCAGTTTGATGCTTTCAATAACAACATATCTGATCTCTGTATCAAAATCTTCCAGATTGATCACATAGTTGCTGTGTACATATAAACCTCTTAGCATGTCTTTCACAAGCTCATGAACCAGACGTGGAGGTGTGTGTTTCTTAAAATCAACACTCTGGACGACCACGGTTATCTTGACACCTTTCAGTTTGGGGCAGGGTACCGTTGTGAGCTTGCTGGGGTCCAGGTTAAGATGTGTGGGTGGGTGAGATATCAAACTGGGGGAGGAACATTTCAGATCCATCTGCAGAAAGCCTTCTGCCAGGTCAGGTCGAGGCCAGGCGGTGCACAGGCAGCCTCCCCCGGGAACAGACACCAGCAGAGGGGAGCCCAGACTCAGACCCAGCGCTGACATCAAGCCTGGACCCAGCCTGCATCTCTGGGAGCCCCGGTCTGATGGATCCACTGACAGCAGCCTCAGAGACATAATGACCCATCAGCGCCCACCAGCCTCCCTAACATTAAAAAGGAGACAGGTAAGCAGATAACGCTAATACTTATTAATGATTAGTTCTTCAGTGCACACAGAATGAGACAAGAGTGAAGTGCCACTGCTTAAGCTGCAGGGTACACTTTGGCTAGGCTACATGCTGCTAGCCGTTAGCCACGACTTAATTTTTACTTAAAATTAATACTTTTTAACAAAAACTGTCACGTGGCTACATACCAGGTTAAGGTTGACACGAGTGAATGGGTGATGGCTAAAATGACACAGTTAGTAGCGACGCTAAAGCAACAGAGCGACTAATGTTTACAAAATCCATGTGGCGTTTAAAAAGAGATGGCCAACCAAAACATTTTCCTGTGTGAGGGGAGACGGAACTAACCTGGCTTCCGCTCCGCAGATTTACAAAGGAAGTAATAAGTTGAAGTATTATAATAAATTTACACCGACATAATTATACCTTTTTCATAAGGCGAGGATAGTATAAAGACTTGATTTGTATTATAATCTACTGGAAGAACTGTTAGATTGATATGAAAAATCCCTTAGTGTTTACCCAATACATAGATTTTATTTATTTCCTTTGCTACACAGCCACTGTCTCCGTGTTATAGCCAGTTTTAAAATGTACATAAAATATAAAATTAAATTAAACATTTTAGTTTGAATTAAATAAAAGGAGTTTGAATAAACGTACCTAGAGGGTGCAAGGAAATGGTCATGGTTGGCCAACAAATGAAGTTTTTTTTCTGGCGTTTTGGCGCCACCCTGTGTGCAGAGACGGGAGTACAACACAGTAAATCGAAGAGAATTAAAGAAACATAATTATGTGTGCGCTTCTTTATCATTATTACTGTTTTAATGCTTCGTAGGTAGCGAGGTGGACTATCCCCTGGCCGTCCGTCTGTTCGCAGCTTGTTAAGATACCAGGGACTATTTCTGTCAAAACATGCGCATCCAGCCTTTAATTCGCAGGTAACGTTGGTCTGTCAGACTTTTAAGCAGCAGCTGCAGTGAGTTTATCTGCTTCAGGGGTGGTCATGAGTGAGGTCACATGGCTTGCTATTTATATATAAATAGTGCGGCAGTGATATCGAAACTGCGGAAGGTCGTGTGTCTGTTCCTGCGAGCAGACGAGATTTAGGGTAGGACGTCTCATAGGTGACCCTGCTGCTGAGGGAAAGTTGAACCTGCTCTTTCTGGAAATCTGAAAGGCAAGTCTGACAGCAATTACGCAATCAGCCAATCCTTCGATTTATGAATGAATAAGTAAAAGGTGCAGGATGAAGGACACCGATTGACTGTGTGATTCAGTGAATGAATGAATGAATGGATGGGGAAAAAAATAGAAAATATATAATCAGAAACAACTGGTCTGACTCACCAAGCAGAGTAGTTTCCACAGTCTTGTTTTTTTTGCTCATGAATTTGTGTTTTCTGAGAGACCAGTAAACACCACATATTTTTGTTTGTTTTTAACAGTTTGCTTGTGTGAGAACATTTATGTGTTTGTCATGTGTCTGTCCTGTGTCCTGAGCTGTCCCCTCCAGGGCCAAACATTTGATCTCAGCACTGATTTCTCTGCTCCTGCTCACAACAACAACCAGGCCAGACTTGGCACAGTTCCCCCCCCTGTGCCGTCATAATTCCAGATCTCGCGAACAAACCCGGAGTGTGTAATCAACCCTGGGCCTTGTGTGCGCGTGTGTGTGTCGTGTCCTGCAGAGCTGAAATGTCACTCTGCTGTCTGTAGGCCTCGCTGCACAGACAAACCTGTGTGTGTGAGATACTAGGGGGGGCTCAGGACCTACATTAGGTTTGGGATTATAATGTGATTTGACAGCAGATGCAGAAGTAGTCTTACCTTATATCCTCCATCTACTTGTTTGTGTTCATCTTCAAGAGCTAGAGGGAGTCCAGGGCGGACGTGAAGTGGCCATGTCGACCCTCCTGCGCTGCATCTCCAGCTCTTCTGTCATTTTGTCTCAGCAAGGCGTCCGTCAGAGGATACCTGGAAGGAGGCATTTCAGGACTTTCCCTGTATTATGGGACCAAAAAGCCTCAAGAGGTAGGAACTGTGCTTTTCTATTAAAATCTCCCGGCTTAATCGTACAATATTTTCCCAGAGGAAAGCCAGGGTCTGCATGCTTTCTCCGGTTTGGATTTCCTCTGTGTCTTGAATTGAGGAATGAGAGTTCACTCAGGGACACTCTCCGTCTGGCCAGAAGAGTGGAAAACTCCACAGATCATGAACTGTTTGCAGCAGGTTCCTAGAGATGTTCCCAAAATAGGGAGAAAGCCGCAGCGGCCCATGCTGTGGCTGTGTGCGCTCGCTGAGTTGTACGAGCCGCTAACATGTGAGAGGTCAGTTAAAGGTGACATGTAAAAGTTTGACTGCTGTTTGGCCGATTCGGACCGCAGACATGTGTAAAGTAAAGTTGGTGCTGTCTCTTGGGGGCGTGTGTCGTCAAGTGTTTGTGAAAGTTTTGCGACTTGCTTTTTAAGTTTGAATTTTGAGCGTGTCTGCGTGGGAGTTGCAGGCCTCTCTGTGTGTGCTGGCTCTGAGCCAATCACCTGCTAATAATGTCTCCATGGTGGCGAGGTCACCATGCCCTGTATGGAGAGAAATGTGTAACCTGACACTGGTTCCTCAGCCGCACAATCTTGGCCGTACACGCGTGCCCCCTTGTGCTGTCGCATAAAAAGATAAAAGGGGAAAAAAAAGAGGTCATCTGTGATTTTAATATTCATCTGAAAATGTTTTTGGTTTTTCCAGAAAGACCTGTGCATTGCTTCGCTTTTCCGTGAGCCTCAGACTCAACTGTCAGTTGGTTTGTGTGTTCAGGTGTGCTCTACAAGGACCTGGTGGTTGGCGTTCCTAAGGAGACGTTGCAGAATGAGCGTCGTGTGGCGCTGTCTCCCGCCGGGGTGGAGGCGCTGGTCAAACAGGGCTTCCAGGTGCAGGTGGAGAGTGGAGCTGGAGAGCAATCCAAGTTCTCTGATCAGCAGTACAAAGATGCTGGAGCAGCCATCACAGACGTCAAGGGAGCCCTTGGGTCAGACTTGGTCCTTAAGGTTTGTACACCGCTACGTTGTCTGCTGATTCTGTGGCCAGTTATTGCTGAATTTAATCTCCTGTGACGTCTTTTTGCTGCTGTAGGTTCGAGCCCCCAGTCTGAGCGAGGCAGACCTCCTGAAGCCTAAGTCCACCTTGGTGAGCTTCATCTATCCAGCACAGAACCAAGAGCTGATGGAGAAGCTGTCAGAGAGGCAGAGCACAGTATTGGCCATGGACCAGGTGCCTAGAGTGACCATCGCACAGGGCTACGATGCGCTCAGCTCCATGGCTAACATCGCTGGGTAAACAGGAATATATATTTTTACACCCAAATTCATGCGTTTTTGTTGATGTTTACTTACAGTAAAGGTGGCTCTGTTTTGTAGGTACAAGGCTGTGGTTCTGGCTGCCAACCACTTCGGCAGGTTCTTCACTGGTCAGATCACAGCTGCAGGAAAAGTCCCCCCAGCTAAGGTAACATGTCAATATGAGTGGTTTCCATCTTCCACATAATCTTTTCTTTCCCCTGTTCAGTGCACTGCAAATTCCCTTTGTGCAGTAAAGATTATATGGATGTTTGTGTTAACCACAGGTCCTGGTGATTGGAGGTGGAGTGGCCGGTTTAGCAGCAGCAGGGGCAGCCAAATCGATGGGAGCAATTGTCAGAGGATTTGACACCAGGTATGAGATGTGCAGAGGAAAAGACTCAGACTGAGCGGCGATAGTTGTGGTGATCATGACTCTGACACACTCTTTGACTGTCAGGCCAGCAGCTCTGGAGCAGTTCAAGTCATTTGGGGCAGAGCCTTTAGAAGTCGACCTCAAAGAGTCCGGCGAAGGGGTCGGAGGTTATGCCAAAGAGATGTCGAAGGAGTTCATTGAGGCTGAGATGGCCCTCTTCGCCAAGCAGTGCAAAGAGGTCGACATTGTCATCAGCACTGCCCTGATTCCAGGTCAGTCGCATCATATTATTTTTTAGTGTTTAAAGCATAGTAACATTGAAACAAATGATTTATAGGAGAGATGCTTTAGTTATGAAAGCACTATGAAGTACCTCCATTAATCTCTGATCTTTTCAGCCTTGGTTAGCTAATCAGTTTGATTAAGCAGCCTGGAAATTTACTTGAGGTTAATTGGAGTTCAGCTACTCCCATCAGTCCCAAAAATGTGGATAAACCACCTGTAAGCTATGTTTGGTGTAAAGATAACATGGTGGCAGCTGCTGATTGGCAGGCAATCAGCAGCTAACATAATCTTTGCTTGTTTGTTTTTCTGCAACCGTTTGGCCAAAAATTGATTAATGCAGCTTTGGATGCCTTTTAAAGTGTGTTTTAATGAGCTGCTTCTCCACGGTCAGATGGCTGTCGGAACAGCCGTAGTTTGCCCTCACCACGTAGGAGGATGGAGTTGCTGGTCTACTGGTGCCTCAACTGGTTAATCTGTGTTATTGTGTGACTTTTGCGAATCCTTACAAAGTCAGACTAACTGACTAGGGAGTGACTAGAAAACAAAACCCCTTTTTCCTGTGAGGTAAAATGACTTGAAGAGAGCACAGACAAACACAGGAGCTTCAGTTTCCCTCTGAAAAAGTGGTCTGTGGGTACAGTGAAGAAAATATGTGAAATGTAGCTTTAAGGTAAAATCATATTGGCTTGTTTTGCCGGAGGGCATGCCGACCGCCAGTGACAATGGATAAGTACCTCATAGAACCTTTAATAAAATACCTGAACTATCCCTTTAATGTGGCTGCCCCGTTCTGAACATGTGATGCATCACACCTGTTTCTCTGTTTTACTGTTCAGGGAAGCGGGCTCCCATTCTGATCAAGAAGGAGTTTGTGGAGTCGATGAAGGACGGCTCTGTGGTGGTGGACCTGGCGGCAGAGGCAGGAGGCAACATTGAGACCACCAAGCCCGGAGAACTGCACATCCACAGGGTGAGGTTTCCGCTTCTGCTGCAGATTTAGATTAAAAAATGTGTTCACCACTGATGCTCATCTTCTTCTTCTTCCTTTTTTTTTTTTTTTTTAAAAAATAACTAGGGAGTAACACACATTGGCTACACAGACCTGCCCAGCCGCATGGCCACTCAGGCCAGCACTCTGTATTCAAACAACGTACTGAAGCTGCTGAAGGCCATTAGCCCAGACAAGGAGTACTTCTACTATCAGCCCACAGACGAGTTTGACTATGGAACAATTGACCATGTCATCCGTGGGACTCTTGTTATGAAGGTGGGTTTTTATTTGCTGTAAGTGTCTGCTGGCAGCCTCCATCACTGCTGGCATCCCTCTCTCCCTCTCGGCATGAGCTGTCAGATCCTGTCATGCTAGGATACTGCGCCAAATGAGTACTAAAAACCCAGTCCCAGCTGGGAATAGCTCATGTTGGATCCCAGCAAGAATGTTATGAACGTTTCAAAATATACTTTTCCAGGAATTTTGGCTTTGACACATTGTTTATGGCAGAGAGAGCATGCAACCTCAACAGGACATATCAGTTTACCCCTTGTTAAACTAAGCATTATTCAGGCCCCTTTAAAAGAGAATTTATCTTTCAAAACCACTGGTAACTGGTTCGTGATTGCTGTTTGTTCAGTATAATCTCCTATGCGGTCCATGAGTTTGTGTTTTGAGCGCTCTCACTATCCAGGCGAGATCTCCCACAATGCAAGACTCCGAAGTCTTGATGTGTTTTTCTCACGCAAAACTCTGCGGACGTCCTCCGTGTTCTCACACTGGTCCTCTGTGTTTTCTGATGTGTCCAGGAAGGCAAGAACATGTTCCCGTCCCCTCTCCCCAAAACGCCCCCCCCAGCGCCGGTAAAACAGAAAACAGTCGCCGAGTTGGAGGCTGAGAAAGCGGCCGAGATCTCTCCCTTTAACCGCACCTTGACCTCCGCTGGCGTCTACACTGCAGGTCGGACACGAACAGTCAGATCTGTGGAAAAGTTTTCAGACTGCTTGACATTTGGCACAATTTCATGTGCTATAAGTTTATCTTAAAAGAATTCTGTGCGCAATATGTTTGGCCACTGAATAACAATCAGAATTGATCTTTATTTGTACACAAAGTTAAAGCATTAGTCTTTTTGTTTTGTTGGGTCTGAATTGCTGAAACACTAAAAAGCTTTAAGCCTTTTCTAGCATTTCCTGTTCTGGAACTGCTGCACAATGCGCAGCCAAACTTTAACATCAAATACAGCTGATGAAATTAGATGGTGGACCAAAAATGAAGCAGCAACCAAAAACCAAGTACATTTATAATCAAACATTTTGATGGACTGTTGGTTAGATAAAAAACAACTTGAAAACATCCAGCTTGGATGAATCCAGCTGAAAATGTCACACTGAGAAAAGTTGATGGTGATATTTTTCTTTTTTCTCTTTTTTTCTTTATAGGAAGATGGGGGAAAAAGTGATTTGTAGATATACTGATGATAAAAATTATTTAGCTGTGGCCCTAGTTTAAACCAGAACTTATTTGGAAAGTGTTTGAGTTTTGAGGGCCCAGAGATCGTTAGATCATAATGGAACTTTTGAACTCTTGATTATGAACAGTGCATTTATAATTAAGCACAGTGGGGAAATAAACAGTATTTTTTTTTAAGTGAAATATGACATACAAGCACAGTTCTTTTTGAAGTTTCAGAAAAACAGTGATTCACCACACTTGCATAGCCTGTTGTGAAGATAAAGCGTTTGTTCTTCCTGTTCAGTTATTGAGTAAAAAGGAGCCTGGAAACAAAAAAAAGGCACTGCGCATTTGTTTTTTTTCCACTAAAGCAACATGGAATGAAGTTGACGCAGACGTGTGAACACAGCAACACTGCTCTCTCTCTCTCTCTCTGTAGGTGTGTCCACCTGTCTGGCCCTGGGCATCATCTCCCCCAACGCAGCCTTCACTCAGATGGTCACAACCTTTGGCCTGGCCGGCATCGTGGGCTACCACACTGTGTGGGGTGTGACCCCCGCTCTCCACTCGCCCCTCATGTCTGTCACCAACGCCATCTCAGGTCGGCGGTCAGCATAAAATGGGTTTTGGACAAATTTAGAAGGCTTTTAGTTCACGTTTCTGTCTCTCCTCTCTGTCAGGTCTGACAGCAGTTGGAGGTCTGGTGCTGATGGGTGGAGGCCTCACACCCTCCACCCTGCCTGAGAGTCTCGCTCTTGCTGCTGCCTTTGTTTCTTCCATCAACATCGCCGGTCTGACGCTCAACACTGAAACACAAAAATAACAACAAAAACAAAATTCACGGTCCGTCCAACCAAAAATATCTAATTTCTGTTTTCCCTGGTGACCTGCAGGTGGTTTCCTGATCACCCAGAGGATGTTGGACATGTTCAAACGTCCCACTGACCCTCCTGAGTACAACTACCTATATGCGCTGCCTGCTGGTGCTTTTGTTGGAGGATATGGAGCCTCACTGGCTGCTGGATACAGTATTGAGCAGGTGAGGGGATACATTATCTATCCATTATTTAGCTCACATTTACATATAACTGATACAATGAAGTGGCCTTTTGTTTAATTTTATTGATTAGTCTTTCACCTGTTTTTTGATTATTAAAAATCCATCAACAATTAAGTCTTATTTTAAATAAAAGTAGATGCAAATTAATTTTCTCAATGAATCAATTAATCTCTAATTTTTTCATTTTTAGGAACAACTGGTTGTATAACTGTGAAGTGCTGCACAACTGAGTTTACTTTGTTTCTCTTACCTCAGATGATGTACTTGGGTTCAGGAATGTGCTGCGTCGGGGCGCTGGCAGGCCTCTCAGCACAGGGCACCAGTCGCTTGGGGAACGCCCTGGGCATGATGGGAGTGGCAGGGGGTATCGCTGCCACCCTCGGTGCCCTCAAACCCTCACCAGAGCTGCTGTCTCAGATGTCTCTGGCCATGGCCACTGGAGGAACTCTGGGTTGGTAGCCCCCTGCTTTTGAGGATCTACAAATGACCTAAACATGGTGTCGTGATTGTAGATTGTCAGCTGTTCTCCAGCTGAAAAAAATGCTCTCCTAACCCGTTGATGAGCAGGACGTTCGTGCGGTTAATTCCCTACTCCTGCACCAGTGACTGCTGAGCTGCCAGATGTAGTTTTCAAAACGGATCTTGTTGTCCGCTACGTAAAGCGAAGCATGCTGTGTTGTATCATGTCAGGATACAGCAAGACTCACTGCCAACGATGCATGTCTGGGTTTCAGTCTCCACTTAAAAAAGAAACAAAATTAATAAAGCTCTGGCACGGCTCCTTTTTTGAAGTCCAACACTTTGTTTAGAAAGCTACAAGACCACCGGGAATGAGTTCCATGTTGTTAACTTTGCATGCGACTCCTTCGGTCTTTGAAGAGTGTGAATTTTTTGCTAATTCATAACAGAACATCAATCATCCTGTCCAGCTCCAGTGATGAGTGGATTTCGTCATTATGTGCGAATGTTGTGCACGTTTATAGTAATTTAAGATGATAAATGATCTCCTGGTCAACACAAACACACAGCATAGCTTAATTTAGTTACCCTGTGTTTTTGAGAAAATTAACTTAAATGCTTAACTCAGGCCTAATTAGATTGGCTTTGAAGCCGAAGCCTGTTAAGAGAAAAGTTACTGAAAACAGGTGTTTGCCTTTTAACCTTTTGCTTTATAGTTTTACTTTCTTGTGTTCAAACACAGCCAGTGTGCATGAGAAGATCGGTGTCTGATGTTTCACCCTGCCAAAGTGTAGTAACTCACTGAGATTTACTGAGAACTGTCCATCTTTTCTTTTCCTGTCCCGGGTTCTGCGGCTCATCTCCATATCTCTGCTGCAGGTCTCACCATTGCCAAGCGTATTGAAATCTCTGACTTACCGCAGCTGGTGGCAGCCTTCCACAGCCTTGTGGGGCTTGCAGCTGTTCTCACCTGCGTCGCCGAGTTCATGATCGAATACCCCCACCTGGACACTCACCCAGCCGCAGGGGTGCTTAAGACCGTGGCGTATCTTGGCACCTACATCGGAGGGGTCACATTCAGTGGCTCACTTGTGGCCTACGGCAAACTTCAAGGTAATGGATTTGACTTGGGAAAAATATTTATATTATCTACTCTGTGTGTGTGTGTATAGATGCATACAGTTTGTAGACTGTCCTTTTCAAGTCTGATCTTGTTCTTCATTTGACAAAGACACACTAATATCTTTATAAACACACTGAGCTTTGCGTCCTCTGGCGCTGATTGTCTCTTTCATGTAGCTAAAGCCAAAAATCCTTTGGTAAATCCAGGCCTGGACTGTGTGCATGTGTCAGCAGCCACTAATTTACATTGTAGTGTGACTGATCAAGAAGAACACATGAGAAGTTTTCTGGTAATTTGTCTTGGGTTGGGCAGGGCAGTGGCCTCATGGCTGTGGTTGGGTGAAGGGCTGCTGCCTGATTTGTGGATGGGAACGACTCTTAGACAGCTGATTAGAGGCCTCCACAGTCCAAAGTCACTCGACACTGCTTGAGAGAGTGTGTGTTTATGCTTTTATCTTGTCAAATTGTTCCCATTTAGCGTTGGAAACAGTTGGAATCGTTTCTGGCTTCTTTGAAAATGTCTGTTAAAAATGTTTTTGGTTGTAGGCATCCTGGACTCAGCCCCCCTGCTGCTGCCTGGACGACATGCGTTGAATGCTGGTCTGATGGCAGCATCCATGGGAGGGATGGTGCCCTTCATGCTGAGTTCGAGCTATGGTACAGGCATGGGGTGTCTGTTGGGTGTGTCTGGACTTTCTACTGTCATGGTAAGTATCCAAGCTTCAATTGACTGAGAAAAGGTAGAGCGATGCTTTATTTTATTTGCCTTTAATGTTTTTTGTGCATAGTCCTTGTTAAATAATCATAAAATTACAAGAGGTGATTTGTTCATCTGCGGGTACACACAAAACAAACTGAACTAAAACCATTCATTCACATGCAACACCACTACTTAGATCACACTAACAAGCATCTAATTTTACAGCCATATTGGATGCCGGTATTTATAAGTCATTGCAATGTGAAAATCAAAATCGGGGTCAGTTTAATGTGGACGTGAATCGTTGCTCAATATCCCCCTTTTTTGCACCATGGGAAAAAATAAGGGTCTGGACTTTGCTTCCAGCCGAGCTTAAAACATGCAGTGTTTGATGGCCAGAAATGAAACAGCAGATTGTGCAAAGGCAGACTGCTGCAGTGGGATGTTTAAAGCCAGAGTTTAGAGCAGATGGAGAGGATCTGCTGAATTTGCTCAGAGCGGAGATGAAAGCGAATCTTGACTGGTGGATGGGTGGCATTGTAAATGATCTTAAATACCAATCAATCCTATGAAGACCGAATGAGACTTTCAAAACTTAAGATGTCTTATTTGGGTAAATGATACGATGATGGTGGTGATTTAATGCTATGCTATCCAACTTTGAAGGCTTTTTTAAAAAGGTTTAACACAGTCTCACTGGCCTGGGAACAACAGGATACACAATAAAGAGAAGAAATCACAGCACTCAAAAAGGCTTTGATGGGTCTGTTGTAAACCAGCTCCTAACAAGTCAAATCGAAATCCAACTGTATACCTATATATTTAACCTCATTAATATATTTGGTTATTAGTCCATTAGCACCAAGCTGATGATGCTTTGTTTATGAGCTAACAAGACTGTGTCATTGAGCTCATTGACTTATCAACTGAACAACAGTGGTCCCAGAATTGAGCCGTGTGGCACTCCCCTTGTGCATAATTTTATATATATCAATTTAGTTATGTATTTTATTAAGGCATTGTGAATGATCAGCTATATAACTATACAAGACTTTAACCAGTTGAGTGTACTAGCTGAAAGTTTGAATTTAGGCAATTTGTTGTCGAAGCATTGGATCACTCACTGTAGCAATTCCAGTTCAAGAAACACTTAACCACCCTTCATTTATCTAATTTAGTCCTTATTTCTAGGTATTGGCAGTATGAAGGTACAATAATTATTCTTGAGTAGATACACCTAAATTTAGTGCTTAAATTGGTAAAATACTTTGGCAGCTTCTTTTTAGCAAATGGTACACACTTTTTAACTCGTAGATAAGACTTAACTCTGACTATTGTTGCATCTCATGTTGGAAACACGAGATGGTTTTAATTTGTTTACATGTCAAATACTTGACTCTTTACAAAACCTGTTCGACTTCCCCGTAGGGTGTAACCTTGACAGCAGCCATTGGGGGTGCCGACATGCCAGTGGTCATCACTGTGTTGAACAGCTACTCTGGATGGGCGCTCTGCGCTGAAGGTTTCTTACTAGACAACAATCTCATGACGATTGTTGGGGCTCTGATAGGCTCCTCTGGTGCCATCCTCTCTTACATCATGTGTGTGGTGAGTAGACACACACTTCCAGCCACATGTGTGAAATAACACAGTGCCCTCACTCACCCGAGTTACTGTGATCCTCGCTCACAAGGCTATGAACCGCTCCCTGCCCAATGTGATCCTGGGTGGATATGGCACCACCTCTACAGCGGGCGGTAAACCCATGGAGATTGTTGGTACTCACACTGAGGTCAATGTCGACCAGACTATTGACATAATCAAAGAGGCCAACAGTATCATCATCACACCAGGTACACACTGTGCATGCAACTGAGTATTTCTAAGGAATTTCAGCCCAGTGGCCAAAATTACCCCACTGGCTTACACTGTTTTATGCTAGTAGAGGGAAATGTAGCCATAATATGTGACACCTCCATAAAGTTGTATGCCTGTTGTTTTTATTTATTTTTTAAGGTCAGCTACAAGCAAATTTTACCAGATTTGGTGATGAATTTAAACTACACATATCACATAGACAAACAGTAGTAAAAGCTTCTCCCCAAGAAAGTTGGAATACTTCTGTGGAAAAAGGATTGAGCCTGTGGGTGACATAAGTGTAGAAAGAGGTTTGGGTTGACATCAGAGAAAAGGTGTAGCACAATTTTTAATATCAGACTCTCTGATCACCGGACAGCGTTGATCCTTCCCTGCGCTCCAGCTGCAGCTTTTTAAACTGCCGGGATCAATAACGTCAGCTATCTCTCTCATCTGATTAACTTCAGCAGACCTAAAGGCTGAGGCTGACTGCTCTGCCAAAACGTGGATCAGAAGTGTTTTTGCAGCAGCACTGGGAAGGCAAGAAGCTTTCGCAAAGCATTTGGAAATGGTCAGGACCTTGGACTGATTGACGTGGTAGTAATTAATTAAACTCTGAATATTGAGGCATGGAAACCACAAGAGGGAGCAGTTTGTCCATAAATGATCCCACAACCACCTGGTTTCATGTGATACCCGTACAGTAAATATAAAGTGAGTGTGTCAGCATGTGTTTGTTAGCAAAAATCAAAGGATCAGGTTTTTTTTCTGAGTGTGAGATGACGACCACATCTTGATTTATTGAATAGAAAAAAGCCAAAATTGTCTCACAACTGAGCAGTTGTCGAGTGGCCTTAGCAAGAGGAACCACTCTTGGATGCTTGGATTGCTGTTGTTTTCCAGTGGCTCCAAACCAACGCAAGGACAGCTGTGTGGTCCAACATGCTGGTTTGATTAGAGAAACAGTGAAAAGTCATAAGAGCTATTGAGTCCAGACTCAAGACTTCTCCATGCGCTGTCAACAACAAAGTGCAGCAGTGAGGAAACAGAAGGCTCCAGTTGTCTGGGGAATTAGAAGATACGGGTTATGGGCGACTGGCTTCAAAAAACTCGATTAGGGGTAATGCTGAACTCTACAAGGTACCTGACCACCAGGGTTAAATAGGGGTTATACAGACCAAGGGAAAAGAGTTCTTTGCACGCAGGGGACCCAAATGTACACCACACATGCAAAAGTTTTCCTTAGAAAAATGTCTCACAGACCAGCGAACCACTGTGATTTAGTACAGAAGGGAGACTTGTGGTAGATGAGGACACGGAGAGAGGGACAAAAGGAAGAACGAAGGGTAGGGGAATAACTGTTTTTATTGTTGGCTTGCTGTCATTTCGTTTTTAAAAATGAGCAATAATTGTCAAATGCTTATTTATTCCAAATGGACAATAAACAAAACACAAATCCAGGATAGGAAATGCTCAGATAATTGACTCAAAAACCGAGGAAGTATTATAAAATGTCCAGATACTGGTAAAATAAAGCCGATTTATTTATTTTTTTTAAATGGCTGCCTTTTTAAGGCTTTTGCATGTTTGTTCTCTCCGTGTACGTTTTTGTGTTTAGGTTGGGGTCTGTGTGCAGCAAAAGCCCAGTATCCAATTGCAGATATGGTGAAGATGCTGAGGGAACAGGGCAAAACTGTCAGGTAAAGGTCCACACTCGTGGTCTTTTTATAGCTTTTTTTTTTTGGGTTAATGTGTTCTGTTAAATAATTTAAAATATCTAAAAATAAAGAAGGTGTCAAGACACCCCCCCCCCAAGAGATGGGTACACTTTTGAGATCACAGGAGCAAGGCACCATTGATTTGGCGTATTGAGTTTTAAATTCAAAGCAATGAAGTGTTTATGAGCAGGAGTATAATCGTCTACAGGTTTGGTATCCACCCAGTGGCCGGTCGTATGCCTGGCCAGCTGAACGTCCTCTTGGCTGAGGCTGGTGTTCCCTACGATATGGTCCTGGAGATGGATGAGATCAATGAAGACTTCCCAGGTAAAATCAATTCTACACAGAGCTGTTAGATTAATTACTGCTGCATGGTTGTTACAGGAAGCTGCCTGATAATGATACTAAATCAATTATGTGTAATGATCATATCCCCCTACACCTGGAGCAGCCTTGTGTTGTCTTGATATTTAGACATGCCATGTTATCAAGGCAACAGTCTTGTTTTCGTAGCAACCAGGCATGCAGTCTGAGACACATGGTTCTGTTTATGACTGAGGGAGATAAGTGTGGTGCTGGGGAACCCAATAACATTAGTGAGGACAATTGCAGAGCATTTTGCTTGAGGTTTGTGTGTTCATCTGTCTGGTGTGTAATTGTGTAAATGTCTGTGGCCCACAGAGACAGACTTGACACTAGTTATCGGAGCCAACGACACTGTGAATTCTGCGGCACAAGAAGATCCAAACTCGATAATCGCTGGCATGCCCGTCCTGGAGGTGTGGAAGTCCAAACAGGTTAGTTTTTACATTACCTTTGTTATGCATTAGTGCGCCTACAATGGCATTTTTGGCCGTGCAGTGCAAAATGTGACCTTATACACCAATTTAAACTTTCGTCCAGGTGATCGTGATGAAGCGTACCTTGGGTGTGGGCTACGCTGCGGTAGATAACCCCATTTTCTACAAGCCCAACACATCGATGTTGCTGGGAGATGCCAAGAAGACGTGCGACAGCCTGCAAGCCAAGATCCGAGAGGCATTCTACTAGTGACCCTTCAATGGACTACCACCATAGACCGTAGTTGTCCAGAAGAGAGGCAGGTCGACAGATATTATATTTCCGTCAGTGGCTGTCAGTATATATATATTTTGGAGAACTGAGATATTGGATCTGCAACACATGTAATTCTTCTATGAAAGTGCCCGAGAATTAAATGATTTTTCTGAAAATATGGGGCATGAGTAACTCAAACACAAAACTGTACTGATTTGTAAATAAAAATATTTAAATGTTTCTGAGGCCTATTTTTTTTTTTTTTTTTTTTTTTTTTTTTTTTTTTTTTTTTGTACATTCCATTTTTTTAAGTTAAGACTTAACAGGCTGACCATACTCACTCTAACCATCATAGATTAAAATGCCCTGAAGGTTGGACTTAAAGGGATCACACTGAAATCAACGACGTATTATTCAGGATTCGTTGATGCTCTCTAGTCAAAGTTGGCTCCGCCTCCTCGAGGGAGAGAGCGCAGCAGCTGTTGAGCAAGCTAGGGAGTGAATGAAGAGAGGGCGTGGTGTTAGTGAGAACCAACCAGCGAGCCAGACAGTGTTTTTGTGATTGTTACACGGTGGTTACATTCTAAAGCACAAATAAACACGCCCACACCTCCGTATAACCCTGCAGGAAGGTGCTGCACTGCTGGAATTGATGTGAATGCATGGTCTTTGCATGTTGGTCTTTGCGTGTGTGCATATGTGGCTCAGCTCTGCCTGCGATCATACACACAGACCTGCAGCCACTGAAACACCGTGACAGTAATGTAATGTAGTTGCTACGTTTTTCTAAAGCCCCACCTTCAGACCCTGCTCGCTGTTATTGGCTGGGGGCTACAGACACGCTGTCCAAAGGATGAAACCCAATCACAGCAAAATAAGAAAACACAGGCAGAGGGAAGAGTCTTTGCAGAAAAGAACACAACACACTACTACTGGGTCAAAAGTGATGACTAAGACGGATTCTTTTTTCATGATTCTGTTGTATCAAATCAAAGTCATATTCCACCTTGTGAATTTAAAGGAATATTAGTGTTTTTGCCAACAATTACCTACAGTGCAGAGAAGGGAGTACTGTTGTAGGAGGTTAACAATGTACTGCTGTAGACGGGGTAGGCAGCAAAACGTAATGTTTACATGTGAACTGTATCTGCAATATTTTTACCACTTTATCTTCCGTTAGACAGTCTTTTCCGATGGGAAACTAAAGCTTTTATTTCTCCAAATCTACCCAACTCCTTCTAACAAAAACATTAACTGTACTGAGCAGAACACAGGAGTTTCTGGTCCACCGCTGCCTCTGTTGGTTAGCTTGTTTGTGTTATTGTGTAAGTTTGGCATTTTAAAAAGGTCAGGTCAGATTCACCAAAGTCATACAATAATACAAGCAAATGACCTAACAAATGAACTGCTTTTGTCAAAGGAATCTGGTGGATTTAGAAAGGGAAACACAATGGCTTCAGTTTATTGACAGAAAGAGGTCTTTGATGACAAGGTATGTGGTAAATATTTCAACCTTAATATTATTTTAAGAAACAACCATGACAACACTATTTCCCATCTGATTTTAAAATAACATAATTAAGCGTCTTTGTGTGTTTGACTGTTTTGTTGATTTTTTTTTTTAGATTGCTGTCATCCAGTCACTGTTGCAACTGTATGACTTTGATTTCAGGAATATATTTCTTTTATTTACTCATGTATCAAACACACCTCATTCTTGTTTATTTAACATTTGTAAACCCTTTGTGTTTTATTGGATATTCTTATACAAATAAACGTCACAGTATCCCTTACAAAATAAAATATCACCCAGCCATAAAATAAAACTGGAAACAAACGGGCTTGCATGTGAATCTACTCTTCTGCTACAGTTCAAAACAGTCTCTTGTAGCTGATGTCAGTTTTTCCTCTCAGCATTTCCCAGCATATGTCTTGGCTTTGTTGACAACTGAGTGCAGGTAGGAGTAGAAGAAGAGAAGGTTATCATACTCTCCATTGTACTCTTGAGCAAGGCAGTGCTCGTGGAAGTCCTTGAGGAAATAATAAATAGCCTCAATAGTAGCTAAGTAGGTATCCGGTTTGCCCTTCTGACGGCGCCAGAAACACGTTTTCCGGGTCTTCAGCTCTACTCTGAGCAAATCTAGGGGAGAACACATGTCCATCAGAAAGCCCACAAGAACACAGAGTGAGATCATGTTAAAGTGAAGTAAATTTGCCCTTAATAATCACCAGCAGTCAGAGCTCTTTGAAAAGCTGTACAAATGTAATCTTTCATGATTACCTTGCAGTCTCTCATCTGTGCTGATCTTGTTGGTCTGGTTCCATGTGCTGTCAATGAAGACCACCCTCTGTACGGGATACACCCTTGACTCCAAGCCCTTTGCTTCATCTGGGGTCCCCGACTCCAGGTCCTTTGCAGCGTGTGCGTCGCCTTGAACCTCCCCACTTTTCCGCCTCTTTATGCAGGGTTCATCGGGGGTGTAATGTGACTTGCTGTCAGTTTGGTCATGCAAACACTGCATCATGTCCTGAACCGAGACAGACCCTGGACCAGGGAACACCAACACCACCTGCAGAGGGCAGAGAGATGAAAAAGAGTCAGAGTGGTGCACCTTCACACAAATCAAGACAAGAACACAAAAAATACGTGCATCCAAAATATGCTGTCACAACGACGTGGGAATTTCTGTACGGAAAATTTTCAGAAGCAGTGAGAGAGAGGGAAATAGTTTGATAGGAGAAAAGCAAAGTTGAAAACATGTGGTCAATTCAAGTGAGAAAAAGTGAGGAAAAGTTTGAAACTGTCAAATACAATAAACACATGTGTCTTGTGCACTGAAACCACTGCAATTCTGTGCGTCAAGTCAAATTACAGTATCTCATTTTGCCGAATATGACCACAGCTATGAAACGTGTCGAGCATTAAGTATGAAAACGCTGCAAGGGACTTGATTTTCTAAACCTATTTCAAATGTTCTCAATTATAAACTTGTTTACAATATTGATCAACATCATCATCAAAAACAAATACACAAGCACATAATACACAAATCAGTCATTTAATTCAATAACTGAATGTGGACGGTGAGTACTCGAGGGCAGCTGACGGCATAAAAAATAATTTGATTGAATGAAGCAAATAGGGTGTAGTGCTGGAGCAAAGGCAAAGTTACTATTAAATTTATTAGTCAACAAAAAGAAAATAAAACAAAACATACCAAAATATACTATTGTAAGCTTTAATTATTTGAATTAAATTGATTAAATTTAATTATCTTATTGCTGCTTTTCTTCATATTGTGTGTGTGTAAATTGGCTATGTTTGTGTTTTGGACTTTTGAGTGGACAAAACAAGACATTTGAGAGATGTTTACATGACAGCCTTGTCTCTTGACTCTACAGACCAAACCACTAATGTAGTAAATAATGGGCAGAAAAGTCGACAACAAACATAATTGTTAGGGGGGGCTATTATTCACAATGACATCTCACCTTGTCCTTTTCAAAGTCAGGGATGCAGGGGTAAGTGTATATGGTGACATCGCCGGGAGCGAGGATCTTGGCATGAATTGCTGTGCTCTTACCGTCTGTCTCATTGGGATGCTTGATGATGTCTATCTTCACTGGAAGCTGAGCACAACATAAAGTATGTAGAGTCACATTGTAAGACAGTTACATGCCTTGTGCAACATTTCATAGATCTTATATAAAAGACACAACTTGACATTTTCCACCACATTAGGATACTTTGATTGCGGCAACTCAACAGCAGAGGCCTCTCTTAAAAGAATCAAGTGAGTCCTAAACTCTTACTGACCTTGATTAAGGGGATTTCTTGTAGGGTGACACCCACTAATGAGCAGCATGTGTAGCAGAAGAACATCCTTGATCCTCCGCATTTAGAGCATTTCAATCTGCCCCTCTGCTGCGCTTCCTCCAACACTGCATGTGATGCCAATTTTAGACCCTGGAGAGGCTGCTTGGCAAGCTCATGAGCATCTGATGAATCACTGGAGACTGTTGTTTTGTCACGGCAACTAGGATGGAGATGCTGGTCTTGATCCAGACTACTCATGCTTGCTCTTTAAATGTTGACAGACTTGTGCTGGAGTATTTGGGCGCCACATTCATAGCTGAACAACAAGGACAAAACAAATGATGCATATATTAGCAGTCAGAAATAATCCAACATTTACATAAGGGAGTGCAATAATGTGGAAAAGCCATTTAACAAGCTAGAGGTTGTTATAAAAAGAGTCATTCAGGCAGCTTTTTCAGATAAATGGGTGGAGCTGAGCTGGGGGATATTTGTCATGGAAATAAAATATGAATATATTTTAATATAACATTAATATTGTAATGCAAGTGGTTTCATACACGTCTTTTTTATAGGCAATAAGCATGTGCTATGTTCTTCTGACATCAAGTCAATAGACATACTGCTGCTACATGACTGATGTGAAATGCACACAGAGAATAGGATATAATGTGAAGGGGACGTGGCTGAGAGAACTACTAAATGAATGTAAACTGAACGAAACCCAAGTAACCTTACACAACTCAGAGATTAGCATCTCACAGTTAAAAGCACGACAAGCTGTTAACTTTGTATCTTTACGTATGCCTCTCTCGTCTTTACCCCGGTGACATTTGACGGTATATCTCGCTGCACATCTGCCTTAACTGACACAAGGTTGCTAACGTTACAGTAACCGTTAACATTCCAGTCAACAGTACTTGATTCATGCTACTGAAGCTAGCTTCTGTTAGCAAGCTTGGCATACGCTAAACATCGGTCGCTTTGGTTACGAGCAGACGCAAAGCATCGTGGCTAGCTAGATGGTAGCAAAATGATAGGAAAATAGACACTGGTGTAGTTTAAATGAGTTACAAGCAACGCGCTGTCCATAAGCAAGCAACATAACACAAAAACGTGACTACCGGCATGTAGCTGAATGAACGTGAACGTCTTCTTCTACACCGGAAATACTATTCAGTATGAAGGAAATAGTCCTGTAGCCAGTTAACTGTTGCTTTCACCTCTGGTTGCTAAGCACCGAATTCCGAAGGTGTGCTTCTGGGTAGCGAGCGTACCGGCCGAATGATGGACAGTGCAGTAGATACACCGCACAGAAGGTACCACCGCTAACGATAGAAGCACCAGCTACAGTGAATGTTAATGGAGGAGTCTGGCTTAGCTACCAAAATAAAGCGCGACGTTTAAAGCTAGGCTAGTTATTGGGCTGTTTAGTTAGTGATAGCGTTCATATTGGCTCACAGTCAGGGACGTTATCACTCTGTCATGATACAATGACTTAAGCTAGCTGCATTAGCATTACTTTTATGACACGTTTTCATATGTGTTTTATTTTGTAATATTCAAAATATTTCATTACATTTTTTATACCCTGGAATTAGTCATATCATAGGAATTTTATTATATTATAATATTGTATTACATTATATTACATTGAATGTACATTGTCCTTTAGTAATTGTCCTTTTTTTTAGATATAACTGAAAATTTAAAGTTGTAAACAAACTGACCTAATTCATTTTCAGCGATTGCTGCCGTCTAGTGCCTTGCTCCAAAAATCAAGTAAAACATTAAACCCTTGAAACATCTTTTTGAACACTACCCAAAGATCTTTTTTCATTTTTACAACTTATTCAGTATTTCTAACGACTGTACTGTACTCCCTACATACAACAACTGCCTTTTTTTGATTTTTTTGGGTTAATGCCAGTACACAAATATCATAAAAAGGTATATAAACAGTCCCTGAACATCTAAAACTGTTCCACAAACTGCAGCTGTCCAATATTTGCTTGATTTAAGAATAGCAGACTTCCTGGGTGTCCCAATCCTTTAATCCTGAATTAATGTTTTTTACTATTGCCTGTATCCAGACCTTTGGAATACCATTCACACCCCAGGCTTTTCAGCCATTGAAATGAATTGAATGTAAATAAAAATAAAGACTGAAATCAAATAAAAATAATAATTGAGTCTAATTTTCAAGATTTTCATCCTTCTATAATGTGAATTTCATTCTTATCTCTGAAGCTGGTGTCCTCTAAAGTCATGTTGCATCAACAAATTTAAAGGTTCACATGTGATGCTTCGCCAGTGTGGCTTTTCAGAACCTGAAAGGTTAGTTCAGGGAAAACAGTTCTAAAATATTAATATGCATTTGTCTTGTCTTGGTCAAAGCCAGATGTGCTTGGTATGATGTAAAACAGATTGTTTTATATCAGATTTCAAAGATACCTGAGCTGTCACACTTTTTATGAACGCAGACAATCGCATGCAGACTTGCATGGCAAACAGATGTGTATCGAATGAGACCTTCCGGTGCCTGTGATATTAGATTCCAAACAATCAGAAATCTGCCAGATGTGCAGTGTGTGCCAGGTTGCTTTCAGGATCATGGCAGTGAAACGTAGTTCATTAATATTAGTCATATTAATCACACCAGGCTTACCTGTCATCCCTGCAGGCTGTGAGTCTTCACTCTATAATATAGGGCCATACTGCAAGACATCATCTAGTGTTTCTTCCTTGACAGGTTCAAGGTGATCCTGCTGTCCAAAACCTTGCTGGTCTAATATGATTCCATGAAAAAGTTTCACATCTTTTGGCCTCAGTGGTCCTTATTGCATTAAATTGTCACATAGATAGACACAACAATGTTGAGATACATCCACCTGCATCAAATCTGAATGGAGTGACTGTTCCTGGTGTGTCCTATCATTAAAATGTATTCATTGTTTAGTCTAACACAGTGGAATGAAAGAACAAACTGACCAGTTTCAGAAAATATTTTTCTTACTGATGACAGCAGTCCATATAAAATGAAAAGAAAACTGACTCACTGATACATTATGCTCCTCTGTATTCTATGCTGTTGCCAAGTCTAAATGCAGTCAGATAAATGAAAATGAAATATCTGAAATATTGTCTTTCCAGGCTGATCCAGGCTGGCTGGCTCAAGTATTTTTTGAACATCCCCTGAATCAAAAGCGCGATTAGATGACTGATTCAAGAGATACGTTGCAACCCTGGTGACCTTCTGGATCTCAGGTAACCACACACTGATAATACATACCTGCAATGCTTCTCTGACTGACAGGCTCTCCATAGTTTGGAACAGTTGCACAGTGGGCTTTTCAGGTATGAAGCCCAGTCTTTTCTTGGCAGCACAGGAACTTGAACTGGCTCACTACAGCAGCTGGAGATGAGTTTATACGACGTATACTACAAAGTGTGTTTTCACACACTACTTGTTAAGATCCTAAAACTTAGAGTACGTTTTGCTTTGAAGAATATTAATCAAGTTCAAAAAAACCTCTACACAGTGGCCCTCTGCTGCAAAATAGATTCATTTTTCATTTAACTGGATACTCCTTTAAATGGTACAAAGGAACAGACCTAATGTCCTTTACATATTTAAATCATCAGTCCACTCAAATCACCAAAAAAATGTCACTTTTCTCTAGTGGCATCAAACCATGGAAATAGTTTTGGTTTTATTTGCAAATGGTTTGAAACAACCAGCACAATAGGGGATAAGTTACTATTCTTTGTGCTGGTCAAAACGCAGAAAAATTACTTTTGAAAACTCAATACCAGCCTGTCTTTCCAACAACAATGTAACTGTTTCTCTGGGTAATTCACAGGCCCTGCCCTCTGTACTTTTCATAGGGACTATTTATTTGGTAGAATGCAGCTCAAATCCAGTAACCATGATGCGTCAGTGGGGTTCAGACATTTTGTTAACCAGCGCCAGTGCCCCTCTTTTAATACAGAAGTTGCTGAGATTTCATGTTTTCAAAGCAGGCGGTGCATTTGCAAGGAAATATGCACACTCCCGGACCCCCTGAAGTAACCACTGAACATTATACACTCATTTGTTTTCTCGGCATCTGAAAGACAGAGGGAGGTTAAAACCCTGAAAAAACATTTGTGGAGTTGGCAGCATGTTTGATGGACAGATAGGCAACCTCACCACAATTTAATGTTTACGCAGTATATGAAAATAGCAACACTATAGCAGTAGTAAAAAGCAATTTACATATGTACGGACTGTCTAACAGGACAATATGTATTCGTCACACACACACTATTGCATATACAGTGTCAATGACCTCTAATTAGTAATGTAAGCAAGCGTGTCAAAACGATTCACCGCTTTGAACCGTTTGACATGATCAAAACAGCGACACCCACTGGCTAAGTATCTGATATTGCATTTGAACTGAGTAGCAAGAAGGTAGTCATAGCTCATATTTAATACCAGCCCAACCACCTTTCTGATATAAATTTGACATACCGAGGTGTTGTTTGGTTTTGGTGTGGTAAAGTTAGGCATGTCCTGCCATGAGACTTCTTCTCTGAATTGTCGAAACTGTGTTGAGTGGCCTTCCTTCAGCGCAGCATCTCCT
Organism: Datnioides undecimradiatus; assembly: GCA_008933995.1. Taxonomy (NCBI): domain Eukaryota; kingdom Metazoa; phylum Chordata; class Actinopteri; order Lobotiformes; family Datnioididae; genus Datnioides; species Datnioides undecimradiatus. The sequence continues at coordinate 477,194 of WARS01000047.1, read as the reverse complement.
CCTCTAATGCTCACAGTCTGTCCTGTGCTTTTCTTACTGGAACAAATACGCTCAGTAATCCCTCCAAAGAACTATAAACATGGAAGACTGATTTAAACGCAGACAGATTCATGACAGGTTGGAGTTGTGTTACTCTACCAAGTGTAAAGACATGTGTGACTCATTTGCTGCGGACCTTTTCTGATTTTAAAAGATGTGACCCTTGAGATAACGTTACACTTTTCAAGTAACGCACCACTGCACTCTGCAAGATGCTGACAGCTGTTGACAAACTTGCAAATAGAAAACAGTTTTGCATCTTTCTTTAACATAATGGAGCGCTGTAATTCTGTGGATGTAAAGCTATAAATATGAGCATGATTCAGTAGCCTATGAGTCAAAAATGAATAATGGAAAACTACTAATACCAAGCTATCTTTGCTTAATATATTAGGGAAAGAATGACATTAAACTTACAGTCTTTCCTACTTTGTCATGACTGGAGATCAGCTGAATTAGTCTTTCAACTCCAAGGAGATGCGTGCAAGCTGGTTTGACTCATGTATCTCAGTGCGATAATGTAACTATAACAGATCTGATGTCTGAATCTGTTTCTGTCTAAGACTTTTTTGAAAATAAACCAGTCTCAAGTGTCCATTTAATGAAAGTCATAAATATTATATTTTATAGTGACACTATACCATTTCACTGGAATATTTATTGCTGTGAATTAGGTCCAGCCTGTCAGCTAATTGAATTCTGCGACATGCAATTTGGCCTGCATATCTATATTTGTCTACTGGTCGAATTACAGCAGTTAAACAGGATTATTTACTCCCGCCATGTTGTAAGAGGACATTTGAGGTTTTTTGTTTAAATTGTTGGTGATCCACAATAGTTACCTATTGTATCATTGTTAAAAATCGACTTTGAAATCCAGGAACACCAGTTTTCTTGCTTTTTTGTACTGAAATTTAACGGTATTCGTTAGTAAACGAATAACTTGCAAGTCTTAAATGTTGCAGGTCATTATGAACAGCCTCTTTTAATCATAATTTATAACAAATTCAATGTCAGGAAAGTTCAGTGTTGTGGTAAGTTGCTTCAGGTCCCGACCCTCTTTCACAATGATCTGGTGTTCTGGGGGTTCCGTACGAAGGTCTGCAAACAAAGAATTCCCCACGTTGCATAACCACACATTTCCTCTGGGGAAATGAAGGTTTATGGACCTGAAATGTATCAGTTCAGTTGCGTGTTCCCCCTCCCCCCCAGGGCCTCCCCTTTCTCCCGCTGCCCCAAGACCACCTCTCCACATCGCACGAGACTCCCCAGCCTCCCTTCCTGCCTTTCTTTCTCATCCTCCCCCTTTCTGTTTGTCTCTCTCCATCCTTCCCTGCAGTGCTGTTCACAACCAGCGTCAGACTTCCTTCAACCTCCCTGTAGATGTTGCCCTTGTCTGCACACGCTGTTTGTAATATGGGACACATGTGGTTTTCTGTTTTCATGCTTCCACACAAATGCAAATATAATACTGCTGCTCTAAAGCATTTCAGTGAATAGTAAATCTTGGTTATAGAGTCATTATTCAACCCAGGAGGCCCATCAAACTACACAGTAGCTCTTTAGCTTCTTATTTGAGCATTGGAATTATACAGTAACACTTATGTTGCTCTGCACCACTGCAATTATTGATGTGGCATTAGCTAATACAGAATTTTTATGCTATTATTAACCTATACATTTGGCCCTAAGTTAGGACTTCATCTAGTAAGCAGTTACAGGTATACAATTATTAATAATGCGACATAAAAACTGTTTAGACTTTTGCCATGTAAACAGTTTACTTGCATACCTTCAGTGACGTCATTACACGGCAGTATTCATATTATAAACAAACTCTTTGTCATTGCTGGTAAGCGTATAGCCTTCTTCATAATTTTGCTATTTGATAACTTTAATGAAGAGCAGATGAAGAGAAGTGCATGGGAATCCCACATTTTGTAAAGAGAGAAAAAAAAAAGTAAGAAAAAAAGTATTACAATGATTTGTGACTTCAGGAGCATTTTATTGAGCAAATGCGCCTCTCTTGGAACACCTTGTAAGTATAATTTATGTGTCTGCCGTGCCTGTATTGTGTCTTTTTTCTTGGAAGTCCGTAGCTTCACGTCTGTGACAGTTCTCTCTCATTCTCGTTGGCTTCAGCTTCTCCTCGTCCTGCTGGGAATACACAGCCTTGACTCTGAAATGTGTTTACATTTTGAGCATGTTACAAATTATCTGCTAAGACTAACTTTGCGTGACTTGGCAGAAGCCTTCACCTTGCTCAGATGTTGTTTGGGTCAAACGTATTTCAGGGGTTGGCTCTCTCAATTTGACTGTCTTTATCTGACAGGGGTTCTCCAAGCCAGATGTGAACCGAGGCAAAAGGTAAAACACACGCTCTGTGTTGATGTGCGAGTGTGTGTGTGTGTGTGTGTGTTGCTGCACACGTGTGTTTATATGTATTTTCGTATGAACGAATGGTGCAGGCACCCTGCCAATATGTCTGCGATATTTTTCTGCACTGACAAGGCTCCACTTATACTCAATACAATATAAACTCAGAGGGAATTAATGTGACATTTGACCATGTCGATGTATTTTTATCTTCCATCATAAATTAATAGAGTTATCTTTGAGTTGTATTACCACATCTCGAGCTCCCTTATCAGATTGAATGATCTTATTCATGTATATCATGTGTCGAGGATTATCCAAGGACACTAAAGTTTTCCCTAATGTTTCTTTGCCATGTGTCTTCAATTTTCTTAAACACAACATCAACAGATTTGATTATCTTGTCATTAAATCAGCTAAGCTGGGAAATGGACTGCCTAATATCTCCAGAGGGCTGCAGTAATATCAGAGTTTGAAACGCTGTAGTTGGTTAATGCGTAATGCGTTTTCTCTACAGGCCTGGGTGAATTACGGAGTTAGGGGCTGAATGACTGTAATTTTATTAAATGATATTCAAAGATTAGTTTAGACTAATCCTTGTACAGTCATTTTCCAATAAGATCAAAATCACAGCAAATAATAGATCATATATTTTGTACTTTATCATCTATTTGTCATGATACAGTTTTATTGTGCTCTAAAACTCTAAAAGGCCAAATCACTTGAGATTTCAGATATTATAAATACTGTAACGCAATAAAAGGGGAATGTTTTGTACCAGTTATGGACAAGCAAACGGTAAAAGCTTGTTTGTTGCTCAGATGTGATTATTCTTATTGAAAGCACTCTGCTCGAAGATGTGGCTTGAACTCTACCAAGTGTCTCGAAGGCTTGCACAACAGAGCAGAGCGACATTTAGTGGGACGAAAAGGATTTCCGTTTTTTTCTCTGTCTACTAGATTTTTTGTTTTTACAGGCAATGGCCCATTAACATTTTAACCAAAGGCACTCCCTAAGGTACTCTGTGACTTTTTTCATATCACTTAGTGGTCGCAAAACATATTAACACCCCCAATACTTTGACAGTTGCGCAGTAAAGTAGTACAACACACATTGCAAGGACTCTTTTGAAATGAGTATTTGGTTAGGTGCCTATATCTTTGCCAATACTTCTAATGTCTTAACATTAAGTGAAAATAAACCTCCACATAAATAAATATGGGATTGGACTGTAAGATTGGACGTCATATGTGTGATTGGATTGAAAGAGATTGTATCACATAAGCACTGGTGATGTCGTTCACTTTGTATTTTAATCTGGATATCTTTTCAGCAGCAGCAGAATACTTTAGCATTTCAACATCACACCTTGATAATGAAGAGGGAGTCAGTGAGCAGCTACAATACATTTGACCAGAGTTTTCAACGCAGAAAGGACACACAGATCACAACAGATCATTCATAAACAGATCGTCCTGCATACTCTAATTTTACTGAACATGCTATCGTAATTCATCGTGTCTCTGTGTTGTGTGCTCTGAGCACTTGTACCATTAAAAAAAGACAAGTCCAGCTTGCTTCAGCACATCTTGGTCAAGCCAAATCTCTATTCTGGACCTTTCTGTTGATCATACAGGTCTCCTCATCTGGCCGGGTGTCGATCATCTTTGGAAAAGGATACAGTCCCGACTGTGCGTAATACATTTTACTGTTTTATAACAAAACACTTAACTGTTTTATAAGGAAATACAATATTTAACTCAAAATAACAATAACATTGAACAGGCTTTTGTGGTTTTATAGTTTGGGTACCAGTCAAGGTTATTTCAAATATTCCAGTATTTTCTTGTTTCAACATCTTACACAAGGATGTTTGGGATAGTTTAATGTGCCCTTCTGATATCTTTTGCTTCATCTTATGGAAATTACATCATATTATGGAACGTAACATAACAAATCTACAAAATGGAGGACAGTGGAGCATTGTGTTGGTAAAGAGTTTATACAGTATGTGTCTGTTAACATATAATGTGATTGAAATCATACACAATTTTGCAACTCATAGTCCTCTACTCTTTCAGTCCACTCTCCTCTCTGCTTCCCTGCACTTCATAGGTATGAAGTGAGATGCTATATGCTCCCTCCTGGTCTTCTTGCCTCGCATTGGCCTTCCCTTCTGAGACAGGGCTATGAACATTTCTTTGCCATTTTTAGTCCACTTTGCGGAGGAGTAAGCATTGAAGTAGTTTTCTAGGAAAACCTCCTTGAAGTTGCAGTTTTCATTGTAGATCCTCTGTAAAGACAAACGTTACTGCGTTAACACAACACAATCTGCTAGCCAGCATCTTTTTTCAACTTTTGTCCTTTCTGTCAGTTCTTGGTCTTGATTATTCAAATGGATGCTTTTCAATAATTGTTGTAGTTGTGTTAGACTGTGGACTAGCTGAAAACAGCGTGTGGCTTTTCTCACCGAGGGAAATTATTACCTTGCCTTGCAGCTGTCCAGCCTTGTTCATAGAGATGTAATACTGACTCTTCACGCCTTTGATAGCCAGGATGCCGCCCTCAGACACTGTCCTGATCTCCAGGATACCTGCCAGACATTCACACAGTTAGAAAAATGAGACATATCACAGGACAGATAAGACAACGTTGACATCCAACCTTCACTCCAACTTTAGACTGCTCTCAACATTCATCTTCATTAACAAATGGGATGGAAGTTCCTGTGGTTAATCAGTCTGTGGTCTCTCTGGCTTTATTCAAGCCTTGTTAACTGGCCTGGGTGGCCATTACACAAACCACAGCCTATGCCATAGCACATATGGGAGACAGATTAGGCCTCTCTCTCCTGGGATTGAGAAAACTACCTCCTTGCCTGCGCTTTGCACGCTACACTTTAGGCCTGCCCTTCAAATCTGTGGGAGAGTAGAAACACTTATTAACTTTTTTGGGATGTTTTTTTTATGATTATGCAACTTCAGGAAAAATGGTGGGTAGTATAATTTCAAAGATACATACCTGGAGGCATTGTTTTAATTCATCAAAACATTTTAATGAAGTAAATACCACTAGTCTTTGCATTAAACATAAATTCAGTGTCTTTGGATTCGATGCTTTAGTACAAAATGTAAAAACAGACCAGTATGCCATTTTGATATGCTAAAATGAATTACATCTTTCAAATAGAAATGCAGATTATGCATGAGGAAATGTTGTTAAATCTCCAAAAACCAAGATCTTCGATTAACAATATGTGCAGTAGTTATTACAGTATGATATTTCTCTGTCATAGAAACTGGAGGAGCTTATCTCAAGTATCTTGCAGGATTTTGAAATAAGAATTCTTTTACTTTAGCATTTGTTCCAACACGTAGGCAGATCTCCAGCAATCGTACAGATCTATTCATCCCAACAAAAGAGTAAATATTTTTTTCATATACTCTTTGCTAAGCTCCCATGATTAAAGGTATGATGTTGCTGTTGGAGATGTTGTGAATTATAAGAAATTAACTCAAAAATCCAAAACCTTTAACAGTCTAATGAAGATTAATACAAAAACAAGTATTTCAAGGACTACAGCAAGGATTATTGGGTAACCTAAAAGCTTGTTGTTCATTTTATCATATTGCAAAAATGCTTTCATTTGACAGGCAGAGAAAAAAGGGAAGAACTTTATTAAAGCTCTTCAGACAGACATTAAACACACTGCATTTTAGTGTTTGATCACAAACAGATGGCAGTCTCCCAATCTTAGAATGTTGTTTGTGCTCTGCTTGCACTTGATATTTGACTTAATATGTCCTTTGACTGGGTGTTCTCATTTATTATGTATACTTTTCTCTTCACCTGTTTGATGTTGTTCATCATTACATGAGTTAAAGGTCTCAGAGTTCACATTAACACTGTTATTGTTGAGCAACACCTTAACCAACCATTATCTGATAATGCAATTTCATGTTTATTTCTTTAATTACTGTGTTTCTGCATTCCTAAAGAGGCATAGCTTCCTAAAGGATGCTCTTATAGCATGTACATGCTATTTCCATAATATTAATGGTAACAATTACAGTAGTTTGGTCTACTGTGGCAAGATGGAACACACTTCCCCTAACACACACATGTTGTTAACATTGTGGCTCTTTGTTATCAGTTGTCGGTCCAGCCTCTGGTTAAATTGTGGGTAATCCCTAATCCTGCCCTTTCTGAACAGAGTTTGACTGTTTCAGTGTTTACATTCATTGGCATTGATTCACAGACAGCCTTCCAGGAACAGTGCAAAGTTTGTGATCAATAATGACTGCCTGATACTTAATACCTTGACAGCATGTAGCAGTTTAACATTTATTCACTTTGAGACTGTAATGCTTGTTTGCTTTGAAACAAACCATTGATACAATATGCCAAATCTTGTTCAGATTATCTGTATTTTATTTTGGCATTTACCAAATGAATTTAGTAGGGGAAACTGGAAACAATCAGTCTTTCCGCTAGTTTTATCCAGCTGCACTTGACACTGGGTCTATTCTGCTGCAATCCTTGTGAGTTAGACTAAAACGTACCACTGCCCACTTACTTGTTCTTTAAAACCATTTATTGATATTACCACCCCATTTTGGTAGAACTCAACTTAAGCTGCGTGCAAATGTAATTTTTTTAGAAACATTTCTACGGCACAACTTCTCGTCTTTTTCAATGATATCCTAATATCAGTTTTAGACCTTGTAGTAGTCTATACATTGCAGGTACGAAGACTTAGAAATACGAAATAAATGAAGAAATGACAAAACCTGCTTGACTTTTGATCTAAACAGCAGTTTAAAATTTAATAAAGTTAGAAAAGACTTGTACAGCTCATGAGTTCACTGGAAGAAAGCCTATATTTTTGTTGCAGAGGCACACGGAATGTGGAAGCCAAAAATAATGCAGCTCCAAGTGTCTCATTTTGGTTTCTCCTTTTTGCTTTCTCTTTTGTTTAAAAAAAAAAAAGCCTTTATGCAATCAGCTTTTCGGGACTTCTTTATAACTGCAGCCAAAAAGTATGACTCACTGATTTATTGCATATATATCTACACCGTCCTAGTCTCTTCAAAGGCTTATTGGTTTAAATTTCTGTGTGCTTTTAGCGTGCGACTGTCAGCCACATATGGGTGTATCAATTTTTCTGTCTTTCATTGCCAATTGTTGCACAAGCATCTTTTCCATCCACTTTGAGGCATTTCCCTGTCAAACCAACATTCCAGACACAGCCACACTGTCAGATAGGAGGAAATGATACAGTAACTACTTAAAACATCCCCACCATTACAGCGATTTCCAGTAGAATCTAAAAACATGAACTTTGAAAATTGCAGTTCACTACATTAAAGTACAATTATCATGAAAAACACATTAAATAAGCCTACATGCATTATTTGCTTTCAGTTGTCTGCAATAGTGGTTTTGGATCACACACATTATGGTGGCTGTGTCTGTATGAGATTTCAGTTACCAACCATATTAATACAATTCATTTTCCCAAGATCTCAAGTGCAAGTGTGTGGAACAGTAAATCCTAATGAACAAATGGGAGTCTGTGCTGGTGTGAGTCCGAGGTAACAAGGGGCCTGGCGCCCATGTGCCTCTCAGACCCTCCAGTTTACTTCATTACAGCCTGTGTTTAGATGGTGTTATGGTTTAACAAGCCAAAGCCCCCACCTGCTTCATTTTACCTCTGTCACTTTGGCTGCTCTACCAGAGACACATGACCCATTAACACTGTGATTACACTGTGGAGCACTCTGTGCAATAAAACCTCCCACGTGCTTCTGTCACCTTGACAGGCAAAGTTCTTTTCTGACTAAGTGGAAAGATCACACAACTAAACCACGCACGGCCAAATTATAACCTTTCAAATTCTTTGAAGTACTTCAAGATAATTCACATTTGAAAATGTTTATTCTGGGAAACTGGTGGCCGTTTTTTTATTACTAACAAACAGACGAACTCATGGTAAATGATTGGTATTATAATTAGACAAAAGGAGTCATCCTTACTGTGGCAGTTGGTGGGATCTTGAGTCCCATTGATGTTGCCATTGTCATCAATTGTTAGGAACCATTGCGTGCGGCTGAACAGCTGTCGGATGCGTACATCTCCTCCCTCCATGTAGTCATAGTTCCTGGTGTGGCGCTCATGTCTGGAGCAGTTCATGATGGCGGCAAGTTGTTCTGGAGTGCAGTCACTGTAGACCACACACACACTGCCGAACAGGAAGATTGCGTGCAGGTACAGTCCCGAGAACAGATTTTGAAGGTTCCATGTCAGCATCCATTTGCGCATTATAATACAATGCAGTGGGGATCAATGAACAACATACTGAAATGTGAGATAGAGATCTGTGCGCTATCCCTCAGCCCAGCGACCCCCTGACCCTTGACTTGTGACCCCTGTGTTGTGACCTCCAGGTCCCTGTTCCTGCAGGAGGGATTCCTAGTGGGATGTTAACTCAGGGTGGTTCAAGAGGAGATTTGGTGGGGCCGGTTGGGGTTGGCTGAAGCTGGACAGCGGTGTAAATAAGAAGACAGGTGACAGTGTTGTTAGATGATATCTCTCTTTAGTCCTCAGCGGCGGGGTGCATTGACTGCCCCATCCTCTTTTGACCATAGTCCGAAAACTGACGCAGTAATCCAGTTCAGGAGATGTTACTCAGGATGTCACTATAAAAAAAATGCAGACTTGTTTAATTCTAATTCAGTTTGAATACTGCAAATACACTGATACGTTCAAATGTTTTTGTTAAAGCAGCTTCAAAAACGTATTAAATGACTACTAGAATTCACCTAGTCCTATTGTATATAAAACAAACTACTTTCAAAGAGCTTCTGCATCATATCTCTTCTGCATTTCATAGCAGTAAATCAAAATTTCAGTGTAGTACTTTGACAGGCATACGTCTCCCTGTCACAGACCCAGAACAGTGAAATATTACATCAGTGCTGTTGGATTGCTTTACAAATCTGTGGTCTACAATTTCCTCTCTATCAGCATACATGCAATATGTACTTTCTAGCAATCAAACTATCCTGCTTTTCTTGTAAAAAAAAACCCAAAACAATCCACAGTTTAATGACTTACATGTGCTCTGAGTGATGACAGGAGTTGTCAGAGGTTTGTTCCCTTTCAGCAAGAGTTTTAATTTGAAGACTCTTTAGTCCTAAAGCTGTAGTCTCAGTTGTAAACCAAACCCAGTAATGCAGCAAAGCTAAGCAAGAGCTGGGAGCTTCTGTCAATTCCCATGGATGCCTCCCTGATTCTGGCAGGCTGACTCTGTGCATCTTCCACTGTCGCTGTGCACTCTGCTTAGATAAATGCCTCCTGCTGACCTCACTTGAGAGCAATTAGATCCCAACCAGTCAGCTGTCCCTGGCCAAGATGCAGTGGAGAAACACCCTCTGCCTGCCTCTTACTGTCACTCACCCACTGGACATAAGAGGGAGCTGTAAACTCTTAGAATAGCAGGCTCTCCTTGGTATGCACTCCTAAATACTTTAAGAACATTTGCATGCACATTCACCCGGGCAGAACTTACTACAACCTCTCTGCCTTTTCCAAGAAACATCTTGCACTTAAATAGGTTTGCACTGTGCTTGTTACAAATCTCATAGTGACTCACATTCACTGAAGTGACGGTTAAGATATTTGCTCTAATGACAAAGCTTTAAAGAATTTCTCCCCTATCATTTAAAATGTCACAATTAATTGGTGGTTTTACTTAGCTGCACTGAATCATTGGTACGGATTTATTGACTTAAGTAAAAAAACTTCAAAGAAGCCTTAAGGTTCTCATTCTTATTGAGTGTAATAGTAGGAAGCAATAAGTTATGGCTGGCAGGTATCCATCCAAGGGGAGAAAAACAGAAGACATAACTGCTCAGAAGTAGTCATCTCTGTGTCAGGGGTCATGCACTCTTTCACTTTTCGTGTTTGTATTTAAAGTCACAATTTATTGCCTTACATACCTGGCCTTTCCATGGACTCACTACTTCAAAAGTTTATATGGACCCTAATGACGTGCTTCCCTGCGGAGGTCAGGGCTGCAGGCCTGAGAGAGAGAGGGACTTCTGGCCGCAGCAGGTCTCCTTCTCATCTCCAAACTGGGGGTCGTAAAGACCTGATCTATTAGGTGTCACTCTGGCCTGTTCATCTGTCCCTTCTATCACCTCCAAGACAGTTCACACTCTGGTCTTTTGGATGCATAGGGCAAGGAAACAACACTTATCACTTCAGGCTGCCACCATATTTAAAATAATAGAAAAGTAGAAATTAAAATTAATGCTTTGTATTGCATTTTACAAATAAAAGTTTCGATCCGAATAGAAATATAATTTCATTCCATGCTGGTTGTGTGCAATATATACCAATAATTTGGGTGAAATGTAAATGAAAAAATGAGTTTCCTGACAGGGGCACTACGGTATCAGTGAATTTTACAGAGCCGCCATACTCTCATAGTGAAGGGGTTTGCGTGACCTGAGGAGCTGTGTTGTCAGTGGCAGGTAGCACCTTGTAGGATCCCACTAACTAAATTGCTGCCAGAAGAGGGACCAGACAAGGCAATTTTAAGACCCCTATGAACTGGCCTCAGTAGAAATGAATGACCTGGCCTTGAATCTGGAAACTGGGGCCCCAACCTGCAGACATGCCTGTAAGGGGAGCTTTTAGGCAGGACTGGGCCCATGGGGTAAAAACAATGCAGAGTCTTAATGTGGGTTCACTTTCTGTGAGGACCTGTGTTTGGATACAGTGCCATGCCAGCTGGGCAACAGGCACAAGTTGGGGCCCTTTGAGGACTGACCCTCAGACTGTCACTATCTTGGTGGGGGAGGAACTTGAGAAGAACAGAAGTGCAGAAGATTGAGAAATATCAGCTAAATGTAGGTGGTGTTACCATAATGGAGAGCACCAGCTGAAGAATCAAACTCCTAGACTGTACTGCATTCTGTCCTTTTTGAGATATACCTAAGGTGATAGGTATGTGGAAGTTTGGGGATACAAAGAGATCACTGATTGACACACATTGAGTTTAGTAGGCATAGCCTGAGGGATCAGCCTTTTCCATTTCTCTGCTGGAGGTCAGTGAGGTAGTTAGAAAACACCAGCAACAAGGTACTACCGTGCATCCGGTCAGGAACAGTCCTTGTTGAGTGACTTCTACCCCAAGTGATGGAGTTCACGTATCTTTATGCCTTCTTCATGAGTAATACTCAGTCCCTTACACACAATCATCAATATTAACAGGTTAGATCAATAAGTGGTTTTGAGCAATACAGTCTTCAAATTGCTCTACATTCAGATCCCCTCTTGGCCATGGCAATGACATCAAACTGAAAGAATGTGATGCAAGATGTTCACCATGTGCAGATATATCCGAGGGGGACCATGCCAAAGCTCAACAGAATAACATTTAGGATTATATTCTAGGTATGCAATTGTATGCAATGTGAAACAAAAGGATGTTAGGTCCTGCCACTCTGCCACTTCCTATGTCCCACCATTCCAGGGAGTAACTTCTTAGGGAAATGTCATTTCTAGTTCATCCACCTGCTGTCTAAGTCATGGCTTTTGGTGTAAGGTCGGGGTGCTGTTCAACCAGTGACCCTTTTTCTCACCTTGGGCTACATCAGGGGGAACAAGGATATGATGTTTAGGAGGATCGTTTGGAAGTGTGTAAGAACTTTGCTGCCGTAATTAAAAACCAAGTTAAATGTAAATATATAAATGGAGGTTGCTGAATAGTTAGGCAGCATGGTGTCGGCATACCACATCTGTAGCTGATTGCAGCACTCAAATGTGTCTTTGTAGAGTTTTTACTACAGCCCCAGGTTGACAGGTTAAGGGCGGCATCATTGACCCTTATGATGAGGAAAGAGGAGATGAGTAAGTTGTAGACTTGGCAGACTTAAAGTTCTCAGTTTTTGCGCTCTCATTTTGTTCTTGTTTGGGCTTACTCACGTGACCTTTGCTTCAACTTACAACATATCAGATTAGGTTTTTATCCTCTAAAATGGATCAGTTATCACTGCTGTAGGAACTGGTTTTTCCAAACATTTATTTCTTAAGTAGCTTCCTTTTTGTTCATCAAATTTCTTTTACTGTTGTGGTCTGATTTGCCTGCAGACTTACTTGCTCTCATGTATATTGGATGATAAATCACTCTATAAAACACGACTGGGGACACTGTTCTTGTAGTTGTTTTTTGCTTTTGGTTGTATTGTTGCTTTTCCGTCTTTCCTCCCTTTATCTATAATAATGTTTTTGGACTATTAGTAGTCATATCAGTAATGGTCATAGTATTACTTAGGGAAATTGGAAACAAATGCATTACCGCATTCAAAGCAATCTCCTAACATTCCTGCAAACAGAGATCTGACAGCTGAATGCGTGTCCTGAGTTGACATGTCATATATAGTGTATAAATTACTTGTACTTTAATGATATGTGTCTGTGCATGCATGTTTGTGTGTGTGTGCGCGCATCTGTGTATGCGTACTTGTATGTGTGTACAGGTAGTTTGGTTTTATAGCCTAAATGGCTGCCTGCTACCTTTTAAGGATCAAAGACCCAAAGCCGGCCAGAGTTTACAGTAGCATAGGAAGTGCTGTGGCCGTGAGGCAGACACACTAAACATGCGTGAGTGAGCCTCTTTAAATCTCAATGACTGTATGCCTTCACTCCCATCAGTCCGCCTTGCTGCTTTGTTTATCTCTCTCTTTCTGAGTTATTTGCTGTTTTGACGAGTGAAGGTCAGAGTTGAAAATCTTACAACTCCTTTTAATTGACTGCCATTGTTGAATGTTATGTTGAGTGTTCTTGAAGGCAGTAGAGAGTCTGTGAGGGTTTAGATGATTGCAGTGTAACACGCAAACATGCAAGCTCACCATGTACTCAAATCCTGTTCCAACTCCAAATTCAGACTAACCTCCAGCTCCGGTCTCAGAGCCTTGTTGTGTGTCGGTCTGCTTCATCCTGCACAAACTCACTGTGACATTATCATCAGTCAGCCACATTTCTGCTTTGTGTTAAGTTTAATTGTTTATTAGGCTTATGTCTAATTCTTCCTAGACCACGGCACCACTTTATGAGGTATTGTAGATAAAAAAAGTCATTGTTTTATTAGTTTTGTGTTGTTCACCTTTTTGTGAGTGCTGTTTTTTGAAGTTTAATAGTTCTGACATGGTGAGTCTACAACATTACACGCACAAGAATTTAGGGGTTATTCACTATTTTCCTGCAAAACACTCATTACCTCCAATTCCGAGGACTAGATAAGCAATTGTTCGCACGGTTGTTTCCAATCACTCTGATGCACGACAGGAATATTGCTTTGTGATTTATCACCCAGTTGTATCCGAAGGACCTCTTGGAGCATTAGCACATGAGGCTAGATCCACAGTTTATGATAGTTTCCACTATTACTGCAGAGACATCTGCCTACATGCAGTGTCTGCTCTCAACACTCTAAAAGCATTCCTGGAAAGAGAATAGCCTGTGTGTCTATCTGTGTGTCTGTATGTGTGTGTGCCCGCTCTTTATGTGCCTTTACCCTGTCTTGTAGTGATACGACTGCATTTATGCTGGGAGAATGGATTATGTCTAAGGTCAGTCTATTCTTAGCTCTGTTTTAGACTGTTTGGGTTTAGCTTTTGCTTTCTAAATTCCATGGTAATTGGGGATCTCTAGGGATGGAGCCTCACAACATTAGCTCCAACTATAAATAACTAGCTTACAAACACACACACGTACAAACGCTGAAGACTTAACCTCCTAGGACCTGGCGTCCACATATGTGGACAACACATTTTGGAAATGCAAAAAAATAATTATTTGTTTTTACACTTAGCAGGTCCCAATCAACCCAAATAACAAAGAGAAATCAATAAAGCATGCCATGCAAGAGTTTAGGTCTTAGGAGGTTAAATACGTGCACACACACAATGGTAAAATGGTGCAATGTTTTTTTGTAAAGGATGTTTTGTAAATTAGCAGTAAAGAGTTAACTGCAAAGACAGCTCAGTTCAAAAATTGAAATACTTTTAGTTCACTGGAAGTAGATCAGAAACTGAAGTACTGAATTCATATGAATTACTGTGCTTTCTAAGTCAATACCCTGTTTCTCCCTCACCAGTATCACCTTATCTTTGATTGATTTTAATTAGAAAATAAAGTTTTTCTCTTTAAAAAGAAACACATAAAATGCTCTGTCGATAGCTCTCTATGTTATTAAGCTGTGACACTGTTTTATATTTAATTGCTTTCTATAGATCAGTGTGTCTAAATGCATTTTTTCAAGTTAAATACTGTCTTACTTTAAGTGCTGAGGCTGTACTCACCCTTAACGGTAGTGTGCAAAGAAGAATGGTAAAACTTTTGTCTGTACTCAAACACAGCACACGTATACACATTGTCTCTCACACACACACAAACACACACATACACAAACTGCCACTCTGCCCAGTTCTTTGAAGCTTCTCTTCCTGGGTCTTGCTGACACACCGTGTGAGTGTTAGTGCAGTAAAAGGTGACACATGGTCAGAGCTCAGGCCTGCTCAGAGGTTGCTGCCTCTGCCTGGTCTGAGGTGTGAGACAGAAGTTCCTAATGATCCTTGGTCTCGTTTAATAAATGTTATTTATTATCCGCAGGAGTTACTTCTGAGTGCAACCTGAGTGTAGTGAATGAAATATATTCAGTCAAGCCTGATTGTACTATTATCCTGTTTGGGCTATGTAGCTAGATTGTATCAGAGTGACAAGAAGATTTCTTTATAACATTCCTGTATTTCTTGCTAGTTACTCCTCTTGATGTTGCAGGCAGTTGCAGTGCATTAGGGCCACTGTAATCGGCCTTGTTAGAGAATGTGAACTGGTGTTGTGCTTCACTGTTGGGGGAATACTCTGATCCCATCTAATGCAGGAACAGCTGTTAGGGATCACAGTCTTAACTGCTCACCATATCTGTTCATGTATCAGAAAAAAACTGAGCCTTGCTTATAAAGACACGCTCTGCCTTCGTGGCTTCACAGGAGAAAGCGGTTCTTAAAATAAGCACTTCGAGTTTCTGAGTTAGAACAGTGGACAGTTTACATAGAAACCTCTAATTCAGTTCGTATTTATAATTTCAAGCATAAATGCATGAAGAAAAGATACCATCTGTTTCCTGGGGTACAAATGAGTCATTTTGTGTCACACTGTAAATTGTCAGTAGCTGTTGTTGACTCGTTTCTCTGTGTTTTCCAAGGACAAGAACCTTGTTGTTTGACCCCTTACATGTGGGATTCCCTTTTGCCGTGCATCTCTCAGGTTGCGTGGCCCGCACACTTATTTTGTTGGTCTTAAACTTTATGAATAATTGTTGTACAGACAGTGTTCATCACTTGCAGTTTGGAGTTTTTCAGTGGAAACAAGTTCCATTACCAAGTCCTATCAACACTGTGTCGAACTGAAGATGGAGCTTTTAGAATTAGCTGTTGGGCTTATCAGGTAAACAATTAATAGATTACTGAATAATGCAAAGAAAGTGGCATCAAAAAAATTAAAACTGAACTGCATTTATGGTTCATATGTTTTTTTTTTGTGTGAGCAAAGGCTAAGTAGTTGAGAATATTCTGAGACCAGTAGTGTCCTGATCCTTTCTGGTGTCGCATGACCTCCACATCCACAACATTCCCGTCTTAATTGGCTGTTAGAACATCAAATGCACTGAGATAACAACTGTTAACACACCAGTGGATGGCTGGTAGTAAAACCTGGGCAGAAAACACTTGGCATTTTCAAATGCTTCTCAAAGTCTGAGTCTTCATTTTATTTCATGATGTCCAAATGATGACGTACGAAGGAAATGACTGACTCGTGATTGAATTTATTTACTTGTAAAGTACACGCAGTAATTTCCCCTTCTCTGATTTTCTCTGGTTTTTTTTACATGAGTTGTATGTGTGTTGAGGATGGGAACAGCATGCGTTTTAATATCTCTGCCTGTATGAGTATTGACCTTTCTTTTCATTAATCCCACATTTCTGATTGAGGTGCTTCACTCTTTTGACCATTCAGAAACCAGTCCATTTTATAGTAAAAAACCCCTTGACCATCCTGTCAGTCAGACAGTAACCCACTTTAGTCAAGACTAAAATCCTGCAACTGTACAACTATTAGATCGATTGCCAGCTTATTTATTTATTTATTTACCAATGATGTTTGTGATCCCAGGGATTTTATTTTATTGCAGCAGTGTTGTAAAAGTAAAAGTGTAAAAATAATCTTTGTCCAAAAGTTTGATTTTTGACAAAATTCCTGTGAGATTAATGACTTTCCCATCAGCCTTAGCTGTACTTTGTGTGCTATTAGCTAGTGTATTAAAATATATTATATATATATTAAATATGTGTTAGTTGGTTATTCTCCAGACACAGACACCCTGAGGTATCAGTCTTTGTTGCTTCTTTGATGCTGGTTTGGTGTGGCTCTAGCTACAGTTCAGTACAGAGTGTTGTACCTTGATTTAATTTAAACAGGATTTTTTATTAAAAAAAAATAAAAATTTGCGCATTGACAGAATAAGCAATAGTCTAATTAACTGACAGCACATACACGTTTTGTTATATTAATGTAACTTTTTATCGTACTAGCATTGAGTGAAAGCTCTAGCGCTACCGTCTCACGGGCAAAACAGTGGGTGGTAAAAGATAATGTTTTTTATGATCCTCGTATGTCATTTGTTATTTCTGTTTTGGTGCCTTTTTCTTTGCTCAGCCAATGCTTGGTTATTGCGGTCACATCCACATGAAGTACCACTCAGTTTTTGTTAACCCTAATGTCTGAAGCTGCAGCCCGTAACATTCACGGTACAATTGTCGCTAAAGTAAATTGTTTTTGTTTTATTGGAAAACATTTCGACTGAGGAAACCATGAAAAATGGTAAAATGCTAAATGGTAAAATCTTTGCCAAAATTTAAATTACAAGGCAAGGATAATGAACATGGAGATCTTGCTGTATTTTTTTTTCTGCCCCTTTTTCTGGCTTATTTTGACCTAGCTTGTTATTACCAGCAGTGTTACGGGTATTGTTTTCACGTTGTGAGTCTGTGTGTCGTCCTGGAGACACCTACTGTCACAAGAACGGCAGTTCTTCTTCTCGTGTTTGTATGTCTGCAGACAGTGTCACAGCAGTACCTGATCTGTGAGTATTGAGTACTTATGTAATGTAGTAATGACCACTGACTGGACCATTAATGGATGGAAAGTCAGCATGGAAATGGGCACCACATCCCATCGCATCGCAAGATCATCTCTTGTCTTACCTTTAATAACACGATGAAAAAAAAGTATGCTTATGACAAGGAATTAATGTAGAAATGATCTATATTATGTTGGTCTCAGTTGTCGACACTATGGTAAATGTTTATTTTATTCTGTTGAGCTGTAATAATAAATACTTTAACTAACTTAACATCCGAATACCCTGAGTTTACAATACCATATGTTTTGAAATGGGATTTCTGTGGATGAATTATATTTAAACAGAAATCATCACTTGCAGTGATTAAAGGAATTGTTATTGACTTTAGCGTTTGACCTACAATGTTTTGATGCTCTGCTAACTATCAGGCAGTCCAGAAGTAGCTTGTTACAGGTCACAGTGATGCAGCAAAAAGATAATACACGTTACATAGCTTTAAGTATCGCTATGCATTTGTCAGCTATTTTGCAGACAGAGTTTTGCAGACTTATCATAGTGAAAAAGATCATTACTTGACGGTAAGTTAGTATCAACAATGAAGTAACTACTAAATTTATTGTGATCATAATTAGTCCCAGCAGCCACGTGTTATCTAAAGAGAACTTTATTTAAAGAATTATCTGAAATTAATATGTCAGATAGCACTGTGTACTCTAGGAGATTGCTGTCATGACCATTTTTGAAACCACAGTTGCCTTACTCTTTGACACAAAATACTTCCAGATGAGTCCCTGGATTGCTCTCTTGGTCCTGTTTCACTCTCTCATTTTGCCGTCTTTCTTTAGGCATCGCCTCTTTGTCACGTTCGTTGGGTCTGTCTGTGTTCACAGCCATGCAGCTGGAGTGCAGGTTGATTTACAATAATGACATGTTGAAACCCCTGCACAACATGCTTTTAAAAACAGACTAACAAATAGCGTGCTAGTAAAATGCCATGGCTCATCTAGGTACAGCATTTTACATTCTAGTCTCATCATAAAAAATGTAGGGGGATTTCAAACAGCAGGGTGCATTGATAATAACACGTATAAGGATCAAACACACCAACTGTATTAACTTCATGAAAAGAGCCATGTGTGGGGCTTCGCTAAGCTAAATGGGGCACTTAATGAGCCTGGCATGAATCTGGCAATGGGTGGGGAATGTGAGAAAGGGGGCTGGGGGCTTGGAAGAAGAAAGATACACCAAAATTATTGCAATTAATCCTGAGAGGAACATGAACACAAGATGAAATTTAATGGCTATCCATCCACTGCACATCCATCATGGAGCCACTAGAGGACAAGTTCGGAAATCTCCCAAATCATTAGGATTCATCCTCTGGGCATCGTGGATATTTGTACCAAAGTAATCCAACCAATAGTTGTAAAGATATTTTACTCAAAACCACTACTTTCAGAGCAATCCAACAAATAATGGTGCTGGACCAGCTGGCTGACTGAGAGACAGATATGATCACCGCTAGCCACACTTCTAGCATGACTAGCTTATTGAGTCATCCTGGTAAACTGGCCAATAACTCTGCAGACTGATGTGTTCTCTTGTTTGAGCTTCCCCACACAGCTTGGCTGGGTGTGATGATCACATCTACACTTCTGTGTTGTGGGTGAACTTAACTACCAAGTTGGTCCCCGCGCTTGGTGTTGAGTCTGGAAAGGACTGCAGTGTTGAATACTGAACTATAGTCTACACACTGACAGCCAACAGGCGGACAGATCTCTTTCTTCTTATCTGGAGAGCCTCTGGACATGACACACAGGTGGAGTGTCTCTAATACTATGTGAGATAAGAGACTCTCTGTGGAGCAGTTATGTTATATATATGATATATGTTATGATAAATGATATGATATGATAAATTAAAACCATGGTCAGCCAAAATCATGAAATACATTAGTGTTAACAGAAACATAGCAGATGTACATTTTAAAAATATATACATGTTAGAAATGAGATTCACCGAAAGTATATCAAGCTCAGCAAAGCCTCCCAGATAAAATACTTTATGAGTCTCTATGGCGATATTATAGTAAAATTATACAAGGCGGGAGATAATAAGTAAACTGGGGGTGCATATTTTTTCAATACTTGTTTCTCTCACCTGACTACTGCTTTCTCAATCTGCTGAACAATATCATAATGCAGCTACTCACTTTATGCAATATTATTTTAGTTCACCTGAAAATGGAAAAGGCTTAAAAAGAATCATTGAGACAACCCATGTACCTTGTTTTTAATTGGCCTGGACATGTTGCTGCGAGATTTAATACCACTGCTGGTCGAACGTCTTTTATTGGTAAAAATGACAAATGTCTCTGGTAGCAGGTCACGTCAGTTGTTGCTAATTCACGTGAATTCTACTGCACAGAGAGATCCTTGAAGTGAAGTGGAGTAAAGTTTCAGAAGTGACATTCAAATCCTGAGGATATTTATAACTGTTGTAATAACTTTAACTCGTTACTTTAGGACAAGACGTCTTGACTTTGTGTCTCTTGCTTGTGGATTGAATGTTTCTGTAGTTTAAACAGCTCCCGCAAAGCGATGTGACTGCTCTCAAGCTGATTATGTCACATCGGTTTCAGGGGTAGAAACCTTCCAGTTAAACTTACATTCATTTCATATCTGTAATTTAAGATTATAAACTTGATATATTTTTATCAGGGCCTCCAGCATTTGGATCAAGAACCTTGGGAAAAATAACATTGTCAGATTTAGTAGCTGCAGCTGTTATTTTGCTGCGTCAGATACAGATAATCCACATGAAGTAAATTTGAGTATTGGATCAGACACGGTATCAGCACATACCCACTATCAAAGGACTGGGATCAGGATTGATCTCTGAAGTAAAACAAACATGCTGAATGCATTTCCTTCTTCAAAACATTTACAAAGCCAATTTTCTGTAACCTATATTATTTCTATCTATGTTCATGTTCTTGCTTGGTTTTTGTTGGCTCTGTGTTGCGTCTCCTCACATGTTACAGCTGTCGTACATCAGTGGAAGTTACAGGTTAATTTTCAGCTTGAAATTTCTGTATGGTGGCCACAGTGGGCCATACCAGGTCCAGCTCTACGCTGTCAGGCTAGCCGTCAGCTGTAGCTGAGTTAGCTGAGTTTAGACAATCCTAATAGTTGCATGCCAACTGTCTTTCCAGTACAAAGCAGGTGAAGTTACTGAAATTGATCCCAAGTTCAGATAAGTATATACTGCACCCACAACAGCTCAGTGCTCTTGCTTCACCCTTGCACAGCATATGATTGGCACTTGGTAACACAAAGAGAGTAAAGGTTTAGATTCCTGAAATAGAAATGTGTGAAAGGAAACTAGATTCACTTTAAGAAAAAAACCCAGAGCCCCAAAATAAATGACGAAAGTGAATGTCCTGTGAATCACTTGTATGGAACACTTGAGTTGTGGTGCGGTTTGGAGTTGATACAGACATACAGACAGAAGGAGAGGCCAGCGAGGGTGGCAGTGTGTGGCGACACCCCCGGCTGGTCATAATGCACGCACAAAGACACACACTCACACACACATACACACACTAATCAGCTGTCCTTCACTTTTGTATTGGCAGTGGTAATTAGTGAAAATAATAAGCAGACATAAAGGACTTGTGATCACAATTAATCTCCCTCGAGTGAAGGCCAAATAAGATTCCTTCTGGGGCAGAGCTCGTTTTGGATCCATCCGAAGGCCTCCTTAATCTTCCCATAGCTACTGGCTTTAGTGGAGCCATAACCATAACACTGAGTCACTCGAATGTTCATTAGCTTCTGAGAGGAATGTCTGTGTCATGTGTTATGACAGAAGATAACGAGAGCCAGTATTTTATGTTTTATTTTCATAACCCTCATTACAAAAGGATGACGAGTTCATGGATTCAGGAGTGTATGAACACACACAAACACACACACACACACACACACACACACACACACACCCCTACTCACATACACAAGCACACACAACTGGGAGTTTATATGCAAGGTTTTCTCAAAACATGGAGCAAAATAAATATTTTTTTATCAAGTTTATATCTCTTGCTTTCAACAGAGAGCATAATCTCAGCGGTATTTGTGTATTTATTTGCATCCGCTAGTTAGTTATCATTTATGTTTTTCTGTCTATGCAGATCATCTGTCTAGGTGAAATCAGTGCGTGTGTGTGTGTTTGTGTGTGCGCACATGCCGGGGCTCATCTACGTCTGCGTGATGCATCCATGTGGTTTTATTTTTGACAAGTAAAGAACTGCCGTCTGCGGCTTTTAGATAGCAGCACCTCTCAATCTCTGTCGTGCCTCCCTCTCTGTCTCATTGTAAGGATGGATGTCTTTTTAATGGCAGGGGTGGGAGAGGCAGAGCAGTGCTGGAGAACAGGAGCTGATGTTGGAGACAGAACAGACACATTAGCCCTTTGAATTCCTGATAGCAGCTAACTCGCCAGGATGTTTCTCTGTCTGCCTCATGTGATTGGCCTTGAGCTTGCTTGGTGATTAGGCGATGATCTACACTATGGCAATCAACCCTGATTTTCATCCATTTTTCTTGTGTGTAATTCCATCCACCTGTCTCTTGAACTTTGTCTTCCCCTGTAACATCACTGGCTGAGCATAGTTCTGAGCATAGTTCTGGCGCGGTCACAGGTCAGAGTTTCTTAGTGTTTCATTAAAGTCCTCTATCACCTGGGAAGCCAAGACTGGCTTCGGGAGGAGGAGGGTTTCATAGTGAGGCAGAGATGGATGACCCGAGTGTTCGTGTGGAGAGCAGGTGTTGTCTGGAGGAAAGAGCCTGGTGCGTGTTGTGTATATGTATATGTGTTTGGGTGTGTGTGTCCAACAGAGACCCGTGTGAGGCAACATGCATGCGAGAGGCCAGGACACAGGCCAGAGGAAATAACTCGTGGGATCAGTTATGTCCTAAGCTGGCTTGGTTTATAACCAAAGGTGTGCTGCTGTCCTCCACCAGAGCAAAACAAACTGCTAAACCTACAAGGGCGACATGTGTTTCTGCTTACCTGTGACATCTGTTGGAGGGAATTAGGCCTAAAAAAACTTCTGAAACGTTTACTTAACTGCCATTCTGCTTAGTAACAAAGCACGCAGAGTGAAAACAGTTAACATCTTCGATTAAAATTAAAATATTAAAGCAGTTATTGAAATAACAAAGATTAACAATGCAGTCATTGGTTGTGTTCAGTCAATAATAATATTTAGATGATGTACAATTTGAAATTTAAAGGTGATGGGTTATTTGTTGCACTTTTTAATTGTCTTTAATTTCTCTGACTACATCTTATGGTTTTATTACCACCTGTTGCCTCTTTTACAGCTCTGGATGCTCATTGAACTGAATTTGGAACTACAGCAAAGATGGCAGATGTGTTTTGCAGGTCGAGTGGAAATCTGCTGTTTGTTTGTTGTAGCGGTTGCAAAAACCTGGAAAATGTGGCGGGTATACACGGTGTGAAATGCATCAAATCTGGTGTGCACACTGTCTTTTGAACAAGTTATGTTGGCATTACTAGTCATGGCAGGTGCAACTCTAGGCCTTGTGTTGGATACACACAAATAAAATGTGTGGATATCAGTGGGTTTTATCAGTTCTAATTTGATATGCGCATCATTTAATGGGATTGAGAAGCCATTTTATCATTTTTACTGTGAAAGGCAGCTCAACTGTTCAGTGTTTAGTAATTTATACATATTGTTTGTTTACTTTTGCAAATAGGTAAGTTGTTGGAGTTGGAGTCTGAAAACTTTATCTAAAGGTCATTGGAGAACACTGACGTTTTCAAATTCATGAATTCATTGTCAGAGAAGATACTATCTCTTGTCATGTATTTGTTAATAAAGGAGTAGAGGCCTCACGATTTTAACCTTGCACCCCTAGTAAAAAAAAACCCAAACTGGATAGCCTGTCTTGCTGGCATGCTTTTTCCATTAGCCAAAGAGGACGGAGTTCCTCTATTTGAGAAGATGACATGCTGAAAAGATGAAAACATTGAATAAACAGTCCTGGCCAAATGGAGGAATAGCATGAGTTTACAGATTAGTCCTTCCCACAGGGTGGAGGGGTCTGTTTCACAATGTGCTTTCACTCAGCCCATATCTTGAGTTGCGTGAGAGATTTCCATATCTCACACACTCTTGTAAATCACAATTGAACAGTAGTAACTTAGAGAATGAACTCCAAACACGTCTGCTTTCAATTTGGGCCCAGGGGTCCTGCCAAGGCTGGGGCAGACTCAGAGACCACCGCTCAGCACAGATTTACTGGCCTCATCGCCTCTGAGAGCTGCAGGAACGCCTGCCCTGCTCCCGTCACACTGGGACACACACCTCACACCTTTACAGCTGGAGGTGGGTGAGGTGTAGGAAGGTGTGTGTGTGTTTGGAGGGGGCTTGGCATGATGGAGTATTTGAACCCCACAGAAACAAACACTGATGGCATTGCGCAAAGGAAACCAGTCGTAAAAATAATGATGAAGCATACACTTTCATTACATTAAATCTTAAATATCTTCATTTACATCTTCAAAAAGCGTTGATAGACTTGAAGTTCTAATAAACTTTATATTTTTCCACCACATAACGTGACTCTTAGCTTTTTAAAAAAAGAATAAATAAAATAGAAATATCAGCACTCGGGTGCACTGTGCGTGCTCCAAAGTGCTTGGCTCTTTCTAATGTTAAAAGTTACACAATTCGTGCAAGCTTGAGAGTTATTCTCTGTCTCTCCAGCCCACTGCTGGCCTTAGTCAGCAATTGGACACAGTAGTACACATTAAATACTCCCCAGTTTACGAACTGTGTGATCCTGTAACATGGAATGCGTGCACGAATCAGTTTCAAAGCTCATCAATATAGTCTCTGCTGTGTGCCTACGATGTGGTCACACCACTCATCCGCACCACAGACCAGTGCAGCTCTGGGGCCATAGTGGAGGAGAATACAGTGATGTTATAAAACCCACAGAGGTCGTGGAAAGCTGTCTGTTGAATCCAGCTCACTATGGTTCTTTGCCTGTTCAGTTTGGGTTACTATATGCCTGAAGGTGCTCTTACAGATGCTATTGTGAATCACTTGAGCAGGACTAGAAAGTCAACAGCCGTGTCATCTTTCCATTACAGCTGCCAGACCAATCACGTGACACAGGAACGAGGCAGTGGCACTTTACCTTGTGGAGGTAACAGTCTTAGCTCGAGTCCTCTCATTATAAGTGGCAGTAAACAGTGCGTTAGCAATTAATCTTTATCTTCAAACCCTCAAGCTCAGCTGAGTGTGCTGAATCACACATGTCACCTTCTGAATCACAACCCTTATTGCCTCTTCTGTCTCTAATGTAAGATATATAATACAGGCACAAAATATGGCTTTGTAGTTATAATAAAACCAAAAAAATAAACTTGCGTAGCTCTTAGCTCTCATAAATTGTGCTTATATAGACTGGTTTTGTAGTGAACTGAAGACAGTTGGAAGCAGGACAGCTTTGAGAAATTATGTGGATGCTGCTTAGATATTAGGACACAGATACAACTGCTGAGCAAAATAATGTAATAATAAATGAACAGACTCCATAGTGGGTAACTGAATGAAACAAAAGTGATCTGTAATTTTCCTCCTGCAAGATGTTTATTTTTTTTGTTTGTATTCTTTTACTTACTTGTAGATGTTTCACATGAACACTGGTGGAGTCATCAACATGCCAGAGATCCCAGGCTTTGCCCAGACATCCTCACTTTTGGCAAGGATTCATAGAAAATAGCCCCAGCTGTCTAGTGATTGCATGCCCACCAGGACCGCACTTGGATTCTGTGCCATTGATCTGATTGAATCATTGGCTGTTTATATAGCAAATACTGAAGCAATGAAAGATATCACCAAGGCATTACCATATTTAATTTCACTTTTTCAGTCATCCAATAGTAACACCGATGTGGAATCGTGGATAGCTGAACCAGTCTCGGGCTGATCCAAAACCACAACAATTGCAAGGCTTGAAAAAAGGAGGCTGGCAGAATAAACATAGCTCTGCGGTCAGGAGGAGCCACACACTAAGGCCATGTGGGACATGAGGAGAGCTTGTTAAAGCACACAGAATAATGTGAGATTATGGACACCGTGTTTACTGATCCACAGACAACCTGCAACAGCTTAACTTTATCAAACATACATGGCTCACACATGTAGAGGTTTCACAAGGATGTATGTTAACACGTCTTTTGGAGCATGCTCCTCTCTCCGAAACTAATGACTGATTCCTCCATATTTGACTGTATTACATAAAGACAGCCAGTCATAAAACAAACTCACGCTCTTGTCGGCGTGGCCATTAGGGGATGGGAATCTCACATGAAAAAGCATGACAGAATTTTCTGAGAACCTGAATAATCAGCTTACATTGGAGTTAAGTAGGAACAGAGGGTGGTGGACTCGTGTTTGCTTTCCATTTTCAGCTCTGGCACAGATTCAGGCCACCTTGAAGAATCTGAAAACCATTATCCCAGACCGTTGGTCAAAAGTGCAGACTGTATAGGATATCACAGCGCTGTGCCTCACAGAGAGACAGAGTGATGAGGATGAAGATGGAGGGGGAGAGAAAGGAGAATGGGGAAGGGAGGTATCATGGATGAGATATCGTGCGAGAGGGGGAGAAATTGAGACTAACAGAAGTTCAACACGCCTTCCTGCGCAGACATCTCAATTACAGCCAGCTCGCCATGTCATTCATGTGGATGTGTTTGGTTTCACAGAAACAAAGGCATCCTCACAAAGTGATGTAATTCAGAACGGCCGTTTGTCCATCTGAAGTTACCTTCATGCTTGTCTGACACACCACCTTTTGCATGCAACAGCAGATTAGGTATAGACAGGCCCGCAGACAGGCTTCCACCCCCCTATTGTCTCTTCCACACGCACCCACTGAACATGCATAAAGAGGGGTCACGCACATGAAGACAGCATCAATCGCCCTCTCATGTGGCTCAGAGCGAGCTGCTGACTGATGCCTCTTAAAAGAAGCAAGTAATAAATATAGGTGTGTGTAAATGTAGGTCCGTGAGTGTGACCCGATGTGTGCTTCGTTTTAGTTGGTTTGGCTTCACAAATGTGTTAGTGTGTGACTTTATCTGGGAAACAAGTCAGATGACGTCATAGTGACATTGTCAGTCAGCAGATCCCTTTCTCTACATTTACATGTGTTGGATGTTAGAGCATCTCTTATACGTACTAATCTTTGATGATGATGGTGAAAATGAAGAACACAAGAGAGCTAAATTGGGGGTCTACACTGCATTTTAGAATTACCGGCTTAAGATAGTATTACAGCTCCACAAATGTTATATGTGCGTGTTTGACAGCTTGTTTCTAATTGTACCTGTTTCTACAAGGCCCCAGCTGGAAAAAGAAGGCATATGGTGAGTAAAAAGAAAAGTAGAGTAGACTGAGGGAATGACTCACATCGAAGTACATAAACTCAGCCCTCACGCATAACATTCATTAGTCTCTTTCTTTTAATGGATCCCTATTAGCTTACACCGAGTGCTTGCTAGACTTCTTGAGGACCGCATAAAATAATGATACAAATTTAAATAAACAGCACCTCAAACCGCAAATTGAAACAAGGAAAACAAACATCAGAAATTGGGTCAGATGTAAATGAAAGGCTAAAAATGAAATTGCACGTTGAAAAACAAAAAAACACACAAACAACCCCTAAAATAATAACTTAAACAGAATTATGGCTACGTTAGATCAATCTATTTTTGTTTTAGTGTGGAGTCAGAGGAAGTTTGTGGCCACGGCACCAAGTTCAGTTTCTGTGCATATGCATATCTATGACAAAATAAATCAAAAAAACACACAGTATAGACAAGATTTCACAAAATTTACCATACTTAATGACAGAAGTAGCTAATGGCCATCAGGGTGTCATCATTAAACTCATAATCTACATCAGGCAGCTACAACTCCAGGGAATTTAAGGTCTGGTATTTCAGTCACTTTGTTTAAATATCAAAAAGGAGTTAAAGTAGGAGACATTTCTGTAACAATGCAAATCCCTAACAATCATATAGCTGGGTAATTTGTACAGAAATGAGGAATACTTTACAACATATGCCTGCCATGCTGTTCAAAGAGAAAATCATATAAGTCAGTACTGGTCAATTTAGTCTTGTCTCTTTGTGTTAGCTTTAATAATGGATTATTACTGAGGGTCTCCAGTTTCAATTGATTATATTCCCTGGAAATACTCTGATACGCAAGGATATTGTCCAAGTATTCTCTGAGGAGGGGAAAAAGAGCCCACGTTGATTTTAGGAGGCAAATTATCCCCCTTTAATGATAGCAGAGTAGGGCGATATCTTTTAAAATATTAGATCATTAAATGAGATCATCTTAAAGTAATCATCCCTTGACAGCAATCATGACAGATCCGCAGCAGTCTACCTCTGACTCTCACGCAAACACACTGATGTCATTTTAAGCCTCCTCTTCTGAAAGGATTGCAGTTTATAGACACTTGAACAATAATAGACTTTCATCACGTTATGCTGCATTAGAGAACAAACAGGTATAAAAATAAAGGAATCGAGTAATCAGGGGATTCAGCGCCATAAATAAAAAACTTTACATTGCATTTGACAAGTGATGATGCTGTCCCTCCCAAAAAAAGCAAGTGCACAGCAGTCTCCAATATGTTTTCACCTTTTTTTACATAGTCTGACCACCTGCAACTTGCATATGTCATACTAGTGCCAGTTAAGACATAAAGTAAATGAAAGCCAGACCTGTGCTTTGGGGTCTAGTGGGTTGTAAGGGGGACGTGTAATGGGAAAGCAGTACACTCCCACTGCACTGTACACAACAGTCATTAGGCAACCCATCTGCTCAATGCTTGCATGCTAAGCTGTAATTTTCAGGCTCTGGTGTGTGTGTCTGTGTTTCTGTGTGTGTGTGTGTGTGTGTGTGTGTGTGTGTGTGTGTGTGTGTGTGTGTGTGTGTATGTGTGCGAGGGAGAGAGAGAGAGGCCAGTGGTGGTGGGCTCAAAGCAGAAGAGATGCTTGTGCATGTGTATCTATTGTGTGTGTGCGTGTGTGTGTGCTCGCTATTATCTGGATGTCATCATGACCACAGAAATCAGGGCCTGATAGTATCTTCTCCACCCCCCTGCTCCTATTCCCAGCCAGAGTCACGAGAGCCGAGGGTCTCCTTTTGACCACACACACTCGTACACGCACACGCGCGCTGACACTAACACATAGACACTGCATCATGCTTTCACATTTTGTAGGTAAACATCTCCAGATTGGTGTAGCAGGATGGAATTCCCGCCTGTGAGGGAAATGTGCCCAGATCCATTTGTAAACCTTCGTCTCTGCTGCCTCCTAACGCTTTACAGATTGTTAAACTGTGGATTTTCTATAGTAGGTCACTCTTCAGAGGTTGCCTGATATCAGACAGCATTGTCAACTCTTGACACTCTCTTTCCATCTTTGATCTTTCCTTTACTCTTTCTGTGGGGGAGGGGGTTTCCTTTTTCTGGAGCCTGAATCAAACATTTTAAGCCGACACTGATGCATGCAACATGGAGCGGCGTAACATAAAAACTACAGTGTGACTAGTACTTTTAATTTGTTTACAACAAACTCTGTAGCAGCGCTTATCATTTGCTGTCACCATTGTTGTTGAACTCGTACTTGTCACAACTAGGCAACAGCTGGACAACACCTGCCCGTGTTGCTGATTGGGAAATTCTTGGCCGTCCTCAAGTTCTCATTGACATGATTGCTTTTTTTTTTAACCAGAGAACAGGGGTGGATTGCTGAGGTTCTCTGTTGTTCCTTTTTTTTTGGTCATGACAAATAAAAAAAAAATAAAAAATGCAGTCACAAAAAAACAACATAGTTGTGTTTTTCAGGCTGAAACCTCACAGGTTCGGTCACATGAATTCATTTCCATGGTCTTTTGAGACCATACACACTACACTATTGCCTGTTGCTTCTGTGTAAATATGTGGTCAGCAGACTTCAACATAACATAGACAGTTTACATGTAGACAACACTGTGAATGATACAGATTTACTGTATCATATTGTATGTTACGCATTAAGCCTGTGAGTTTACTCCTGGGGGGAAAGTGTTTGCCTGTTTCCCCTTTACAAGAGTCTATAATCACATGGAAGTGTTGGCAGTCAGCCAGCATTTACTCGGGTCATGGCTAAACCTGAGCCATATGCCTCGTCTAAATCAGTACGAGATTGTGATATGTGTAATAACATTTGTTTTATCATACTTGCACTTGAATCTTGCACGCATAAATATAAAATATTGTGGCAACCAAGAGTGAGTTCATAAAAACGTCTGCACGCAAAGTGTCATCCGATGCACCGCTGGCGCTAGTATCCTAAACACTGGTCCCACCCCGTGCCTCGGCCCTGGCTTTAGCTGCGGTCTTGTTTCAACCAGTGCTATTCTCTAGGCTTTTCTCTGTGCTTTAGCCTTATCTCAGTTTCAACGGGACCTGACTCGGCTGCTATATTTCCCTCTCATTACCCTCCGTATTGGATTGCCTAAATGTTGTAAACCACTCCATCATCTGTAGTAGTTTATTAGTGCAGGGACACCGATGTGGTTTTCACATGAGTTTGATCATTATTCATCATTTGATTCAGCCATGTACGTTATCTCTACAGTAGCTCTTTATCTTGTACAAACAGCGATTTCATCAAGTGTGGGAAATGGAAGATCACAGTGGATCATCCGACTCTGG
Source organism: Datnioides undecimradiatus (assembly GCA_008933995.1). Taxonomy (NCBI): domain Eukaryota; kingdom Metazoa; phylum Chordata; class Actinopteri; order Lobotiformes; family Datnioididae; genus Datnioides; species Datnioides undecimradiatus. Next base: position 446,732 of record WARS01000047.1, on the reverse strand, counting down.
GGAGGTTGTGCAACAGGGCCAGACACAACTAACATCCCAGCACTGATGTGCCATCTCACACATGTGTGCACCAACAGGCAGTCAGACAGACACGTACCCGGACATAAACAAGGCAAGAGCCAATGAGTGACCATCAATCCACACTATGATCAAGACGTTTTCCTTCCACTTAAATGCCCTCTGCCTTTCCTAGAACTGTAATTTGTTGCCATTTAACACAGAGGGCACTCAGAGACAGATAAGGTACATCAAAGTAATCTCTCAGCAAGGACTTTGGTACCATGCAATGGAAAGTTACTATTTGTGACTGACTGTGGAAAATCTCACGAGCCTTCCTGGTAGCAGACCAGCTCTCAGCTCAGAATATAGGCGACTTACAAGAAGGGGAATAAACAAAGTCGATCCTAATGGATGAATGTGAGGGCTTTTATTTGATCTGGAGAATCCTCATTGACTTTAGCCTCAGACATAACAGCTGGCTGGAGTGACAACAGGTCAGACTCACATGGCCATATACACAGTGTACATTCAGGCAACATAATATCTGTGTTACTGAAAAGTTATTGTGTGTAACTGTGAGCTTTGGCCCTGCTCCAATAAGAAAATTCTTGTCATCCAAATTTTGGGGCTTTCTATTTCTCCGATCCTTTCAACATCTTTCATTCTCTTTCAGCTCAGAAGGCCCAAGGAAAGTTTGCAACATACAGGTTTGTGTACAATATTGTTCAAGAAACAAAAGGTTGCATCATCTGTTGCAAAACTAACTTAGGTTGAATCCAAGATAAATATTATGTCTGGGGATTTCTGCAATAGCTAAACTGTGTTTTACTGGCATTAAGTGGTGGATCACATAGAAGCAACTACTGACTTGTCTTAATCCAAACATGCAGTGGTATTCAGTAGCACACCAGGAGACATCGGTTGTATTCATATCACTGCTGGTATTAGCGTGATTTTCGTTCTTATTTATTGTATTCATCCAACAATGTGAAGTGGTTAACTGAAATACGACACATGGTGCATTACAAAGAGCCCAGCACAAATTCAGGAACTGTAAAACAGAAACGAACACCAACATATAGTAATATACAAGAAATACCCATGAGTGCATTTGCTCAGGGGAAACCACACGGAGACCATATAACTTACCACAACAATGTTGGCTTTCCAAAGCTTCATTGTACTTGGAAGAAACAGAAGATTTCAACTTTTAATTTTGTAAAGCTACAGTAAATGTTAAGATTGCATAACATAGGCTTATTATTGTAGTTTTTGTGGTTTATTGTAGTTTTTCCGCAACACTGAACTCACGCAGTTTTTACACCTGTATGCCACGTTACTTTTGGCAGTCTTTCGAGGCCTGTTGTCATCTTCTTTTCCAGCGAGTCACAGTTAGGGCAGATGGCACAATAAAGCAGTGACAGCTGCAAACCAGAGAGAAATGACAAATAATAGACTGAAAATTCAACCACAAGGCGATATTTGCACGAGGAGCAAGAGACCCTTAAGGAGACAATAATCCACTGAGAGCAGGCATGCTGCTAGCTTCCAGAAATAGATACGGTATTTGATCTATATTTATAGTATGTGGAAGCTAAAGACACATGCAAGCCTTTCAACAGGAGCAAAGTAATTCACAAGTAGAGGTTTTATTACTCCACTTCTGACAAGCACTTTCACAGCTGTGGCTTCTCCGAGTCTGGCTGTCGGCTAAGGGCATAAATCACTCTGCTTACCCTGACAGGTCAGCACTGTGACAACAGAAGGTGAGTTCATCGCTATGGACTCTGTCTCTATAAACCAGCATCCTGTGTGCCAAAGAATTTGACACTGTTTCATTTTAATGAAAGCATCTACAGGGTCACACGTCTTCTGTCAGACTGGTACTGTTACTGTGGTCCTGTTGCTTTTGCACAAATGTGAATTTGGAAACAACCCATTTCGTAGCTTGAGCCTTGGCATTTGAAATATGTAAGGATATCTAAATATACCCTGTCTCCTGGTTTGATTTTCTAAACCAAACTCAGAGGGATGAATGTACCAGAGGAGAGGGAGAGGACATGAAGCAACAAGGGAGGGGGAGGAGGAAGAGGGCAGGAGAGACGATGGGTATTTCACAGAGTCTCATCCTGCACTCTGCATCCTGGATCTAACCTAAAAGCTGGACTCCTTTTGTGACACATCTGTTTTTATTTTCATTAGCAAAAGAGAATAATAAAAACAGGGCAGCTTTGACTTGTTATCCTGCCATCCCATTGTCGGGTCGGGGGGGAAGTCACATCACCGAGTGTGGGTGGGATATACTGGTGCTCTGAGCTGCAGGGAAAGCTGTCTGGACTCCGTGACATGTTGTTATGAAACAACAATAAAGTCTTTCCAGCTCCCCTTGCGCTCAAACAAGTTATATCATAAACTCTATAATTGTGTAGGGAGAATTGCGCTGCAATTCAAAAAGTTTCAGGAATTTTAGTTGTAAGAAACCACAGGTATGTCTGACTTCACATTTGTTATATTTTTTAATCAATGTTAGCTGTGGAGTCATCTATAAAGGAGTAGTTCAACATAATAAGAAACATGCTTTACATGGCAATAACTTCCTAGGGTCACAATTACTGCATCCGACCAAGAAATAGTCCTTGTCATATGACGCCACCCCTCTCCAAACCAACCCCCCCCCTCATAAAACTCGTTGCGTTGCTTTTGTAATTTTGATTTTGCACAAATTAAACAAATGTTATACATGTTAACAAGTCAGCTTTAAAGGTACTGACGGAGGTATTTTGTTACGTTTATGCAGAGCCAGTTTAGCTGTTCGCATCTGTTTCTGGTCTTTACACTAAGCTAAACTAAGCTAAGCTAAGCTAAGCTAACTGGCTGCTGGCAGTGCTTCATATTGGTTGCACATATATGAGAGTAATATCAATAATCTCATCTAACTCTATGATAAAAAAAAACCCAAGTGAATTTGCATTCTTTTGCAAAATGTTGAAATTTTCCTTTTGAGTTTTGTTTTGGGGTTTTGTTTTGAATAATTATGAAGTCTTCACTGGATAGTATCTTATTTATTCATTTTCTTACTTCCGTACATTTATAATACCACAAACTCTCAGAGCACATACCACACACATACCACTGTATGCTAGCGTGTGATGCAGAGGGGGTGCGTGTGGACTTGGCAGCCGTGGCTGTTTCAGATCTTGGAAGTTGGATTTCATCTGTAATAACAGCCCCAGTTGATGGAAGTTGTTGCATAAAATTGAGACACGCTTCTACATACCTTGTAAAAATGAAAACAGCAACAAAAAAATAAAAAGAGAAAAACAAACCAGCTTGTCACGCATCTTGCACAAGTTGAGAAGTAAGAGCAGCTATGATGACCTCAGGGTAGGTTGTACGAGGCTGGCAACTGCGCAGATTCTTATAGGGCAGTTAACAGTATGAGCATGCAGAGGCACGCATGATTAAGCAGGTGTGTATATTAGACCATATAAATGTGTGTGTGTATACCCATATATATATACACACACACACACACACACACACACACACACATACTGTATACACTACATGGATATGTGTGTGCATGCATTTGTGTGCATGCATGAGTAATGATCTACAAGGGAGTTGGCGGCAGTACAACAACGGTTAGCACCCTTGTGTGAGCACTTTAGTGGTGAGAGCCGTTTGTGTAGAGTATACAAGCAGGCAGCCTGCTGGGAGAGGTACACAGGCTTGTGCTGCCAGATGCCATGCTGGAGATATATTAAAGGCTCTTGTCTCATGTTTAAGGAACTGTCAGAAATGAGATTATATTAACTCTATTAAGGTTATTAGGTTCGGCATAAAACAGTTTTTGGCAACCAAAAATTAAACGGCTTATAAAACCCAGTGTATACATTTGACGCCAAGGGAATAATATCAGTGTACTATTTTTATCAAATGAATCATCAAAGATTATCTGAAAGGACGAGGGCTGCTTGGAGGTGTTTATAAGGCTTAATACCACCTCTAAATAAGGTTAGTAGGTTTACATGGCAAGGTTAAACATGATGAACTTGTGTTTATCACACCATCTGCCTGACACAGTCAGATAAATAAAAGTCTTTGGCACTAAGTTGGTGCCTGAGATAGAGTTGTGTTAAGCTTGAGCTTGGAGTGTCTCTCTTTGCCCTTCATGCACTTGTGCAGCATCTTCTCACCACAGCTGGGAAAGGCATCTGTCATTGTGTTGACAGATCAGCCAGTCTGTGGCGATAACGGTGCATTTCAGGTATGTGAAGATACCTCATGCCATATAATTTGAGGAGGCAGTGTGGGTGTTGTGATGACAAATCAAGGTGTATTAGCGCCTGTGTGTCATTTGCCTCAGACCCGCAGCTTTTCAGCCGTCGTTGATTCCAACAGAGAAGACCTGCTCGTTGTGTTGATGCAAACCCAATGCAATTAATGAAATGCTGACAGACACTGCACAAGCACCACTGCTGCTAGACGATGGGTCTCACGCATGCAACAAATGGGTGTGCGCATACTATATCATGCCACACATTGCAACACACACACACACACACACACAGGTCACGAGCTCTGTGTTGATGCAGAGCAATTGGAATATTTTGCATTTTCGGGGAAACCAGTAGACAGCCACAGCAAGGCTTTATGTAAGAAATACATTAACTCTGTCGGTGCAGACATGAAAGATAACATGGCTAAGGAAAGTTCACTGTGTATGACACTTTTATACACACACTCGTACAAGTAATATTACTGTGGACATTCTTAATACTTTTCAAGTTATAACTCAGTCTGTGAATACATTCTTCCCTCTAGTATTGGTGTTCGTGATTCATGCCTGGATATTGTAAATATTATGGCCAAACTGACTGCGCAGGATGATGGACTTGAGTTTTTCGCCCACACTCATCAATTTTTTGAAATAAACTTATGACACATAACTTGATGACACACAAGCTGATTGCGTAAATTTTCGGGAACAGGACCGTAATTTCTTCAGTAATGAAATCTTTCACAGGGTTCAATGCGAGAGTGACCCCCGGAGTGAAGCAGAGAGGCCAGAGAGGGATGTGACGCTGCCAGTGGTCTCTCTGTGTGGCAGCCAAGTCTGTTGAGAGAACAGTCACGAAATCCATTTGACATGAACCTGATTCACAGGGCTGACTGAAAACTGACACGCACAACTGGAGTTCATGAGATATTTGTGGTGAGGGACATTGAAATGGAAATGGAAAAATACATTTACTCAATTACCGTACATGAGTACAATAAAATAATTTGAAATACTTTATGCTCCATAAATACTATGCATTTCAGAGAGAAATGCTTTTCCCCTTATTTAGATGACAGGTATAATCTTTCACATGACCAGTGGTCCAGATGAACCTGGTGAACTTGGGGTACAGTGCATGACAGGGTTAGATCATGTATTACATTATTATATGAATCTGGAAATTAACTAGTATCTCTGTAAATGAAAATACTAAGTATGGTGTGTCAAATTTGAATTTAAGTAGAGTTCTTGGGGACATGTACTTTTTTACTTTGGAAGACATACTTATATTAAAGTATATTGTTTGAAAATGAATCCTACTACAAGCTTGCCTTTCTACAACATCCAGAGGACTGCAGCTGGTCGGAGTTGCTCACAGTGTAACGTTGCTGGCATGTCTGAGGCGATCCAATAGCCCCATCTATGGGGGGAATCGAGCTCGTGCTTCTTGCCACCCTGACACACCACCACCACCACCATCGCTGCAAAACACAGCACAGGCCGGGCTACTGTCTGTCTCTGAACGAGAGCAAGGAAGACCGTCGAGATGTCTGACATGGAAGACGATTTCATGTGCGACGATGAGGAAGATTACGACCTGGTATTTACAACTTAAATTACGTAGCTTGTGCCTCAATTTTTACCGTTTGGCCGCTGAGCGCTAACAGTGAAGTGCCGGGCTAGCTAATCTTAGCTGTTTAGCTAGCTTGTTGGCTAATATCAAACTGACAGCGAATGGCTAACGTTAGCTTCCTAGCTGGCTTACGATAGTTGGGTTTTTGCTACTATGCGACTGGCTAATATCAATAAACGTGTGCTTTGTTTGAAGGCAAATTTATTGCACATGCTGCATGATATATAGGAGGTGAAGTTTAGGCATGAAAAGCGAAGAAGCCGGTCAGTTAGGGAGCGGTGGCGATGGCTAACGCAACGTTCGCTCAAGGCTCATGTTTGCGGAATGATAATCAGGGGAAACATTTCCTGTGTTAGTTAGCTAAGAGTTTCTGTTTTTTTGTTAGCGTGCACGTCTTTGGTATGAACTGGATTTTGTGCTGTGATTTTAACATGCACATGTGCCGAAATTCAGGAATACTCGGAGGACAGTAATTCAGAGCCAAATGTGGACCTGGAGAACCAGTACTACAACTCCAAAGCCTTGAAGGAAGATGATCCCAAAGCAGCACTCAGCAGTTTCCAGAAGGTGGAGTGGTACTCCATTCAAAAATAATAACCTGTTCTTTGCAGCTTGGTGCCTATCTCATTTATTTTAGCAGAGTATTTACTTGGTTTTTACTGTGTGCAGGTATTGGAACTAGAAGGAGAGAAAGGAGAATGGGGATTCAAAGCACTGAAACAGATGATCAAAATCAACTTTAAGCTGGTGTGTGCCTCAACATACGACTTAATTTATTTGTTTACACACATCCAACCATTCATGAATTTTAATGAGTTGTCTGCCATATGTGTCAACCCTGTAGACCAACTTTCCAGAGATGATGAACAGGTACAAGCAACTCCTTACGTACATCAGAAGTGCTGTCACTAGGAACTACTCGGAGAAGTCCATTAACTCCATTCTGGACTACATCTCTACCTCTAAACAGGTGTGGATAGACAGTGCTGACACTTACATATGTTCTGTCCCTGTACTTTGCATTTTGTGTCTTTCTGAGACGCCTCTCCTTTGTTCCTAGATGGACTTGCTACAGGAGTTCTATGAAACCACTCTGGAGGCGTTGAAAGATGCAAAAAACGACAGACTGTGGTTTAAAACAAACACAAAGGTATTAAAAAGTTTCTCGCTTTTCTCAGGTCATCTTGTATCAGAATTTGTCAGCACAGAAGGTGCTCAGAAATGCTGTTTTTCTTGTTCCTCACTTGCAGTTAGGGAAGCTGTACTTGGAGAGAGAAGAGTATGGAAAACTGCAAAAGATTCTTCGGCAGCTTCACCAGTCATGTCAGGTAATTGGGTCGATATTATTTGTTTCTTTTACTGTACATGCAATGTTCCGTGTCCTTGGTTTGCTACAAAACGATATGTTGAAACTTCAATCACTGAATCTCTTTTTACCAGATATATCATATATCTATGTAGATTTACTATCAATAATGATGTAAGATGTGGTTGTTCTATATTTCAAAATAACTACAGACAGATGATGGGGAGGATGACCTGAAGAAAGGCACACAGCTGTTGGAGATCTATGCCTTGGAGATCCAGATGTACACAGCCCAAAAAAACAACAAGAAATTGAAAGCCCTCTATGAGCAGTCGCTTCATATTAAATCTGCCATTCCTCACCCTCTCATTATGGGAGTTATCAGAGGTATGATGGTGCACATAAACCTTGAGCTGTCATTAAGCTTTTGTTAAGAGTCATTGTTGTGGTATGTGCTGTCATAACTGTTCTGTGTTCCTGACCAGAGTGTGGCGGGAAGATGCATTTAAGAGAGGGTGAGTTTGAGAAAGCTCACACAGACTTCTTTGAGGCCTTTAAAAACTATGATGAGTCTGGAAGCCCTAGAAGGACGACTTGCCTGAAGTACCTGGTCCTAGCCAACATGCTGATGAAGTCAGGAATAAATCCTTTTGACTCTCAGGAGGTATGAAAGTAATTGTTACTGTCTGAAATGCTTGCTTCTCAGAGCAATGCTGTGTGTAAGAATATGAAACTCAAGAAAACCAAGACATATGAGAAGTTGCCACATAAGTTTGTGCAATTTCCAGTTAAGTTATTGATAAAGCACGCAGTCTGTCTCTAATCAGAATGATTCGTTAAAGGTTTTTGCAGTGTTTGCACTAACCAGTTGACATTTGCCAAGGTTTTCGAGCTCAAAATAACTTTCCATATTTTTTTCCAAAGGCCAAACCATACAAAAATGACCCTGAGATTCTAGCAATGACAAACTTAGTAAGGTAAGCATGCATTTACATTAATGTTTATTTTCCTCTTTGTTTACAGTAACATGGTGGAACATTTACTCGCAGAGCGCAAAGCAGCCAGAATACTGATGATACCTGAATATTGACAATTGTTTAACCCATCTCTCTAATCTGTAAGGGAAGGCAAACTTAGATAGATAGATAGATAGATAGAAAACTGATCATTTTGGTTATGACTTTGTGGTTCACTTTTTATTATCAAATAATAGGCTAGGATAATACAGTCTGCCCGACCATATCATTATATATTGTTGCAGGCTTTTGGTTTCTAAAGCCAGATACTCCATGCCTAAACATTAGCATTTCATTGTTGGGACACCTGCAAAAGAGCAGAAAGGAGAGATGTGACCAGCTATTATTGCCATTAGCCCTTAACACATCACCTGTTTGCGATAATGAATTATCCGTAATCCCAGATCTTGTTCAGATTTACCCTAGCCGTGTGCCAGCATGGCCTCAGCACACTGGACTTTGCATCCCGTATCTTCAAAGTCGGTCGATAAAATGATTTTGTTAATGGCCAAAACTGTATAGAGAGTAGAATAAATTCCGTGTGTCAGCAGCGGAAAGTGTCACTGACCTGTTTCTCTCTGACCTTTAATGTCTCAACTGTACCTCTGCTTCCTTTGATCAATATTTATATCAATATTCACACTAGTTCACACAGTCTGGTGTGCAGCTTTCAATGGATGCCTTGTATCATTACAGTGTAAAATTATATATTGACAATATTAATGGTCTAAATGTCAGTTTTACCAGTTACCCAAACAGAGCCCTGTCAGCATTGTGTGCATTGCACAGTACTGGGCCATGACCATTGTTTTTCCTCAGACTTTGGTTGTCTTTTGCTTCCTCATTTGATCTCTTTTGCCATCATGTTTACATTAATAACAGGCACTGTCTTAAATTGCTCAGGTTCCATCCAACAGAAAACTAAAAACACACAAAACTGTAATAAGAATAGTGTTTGTCAAAAAGTCTAATATTTTGAAAAGTGTTTGACAGCAATCAGGATGAGAGTTTTTGTGTGGGTCACAGAGACACAATGTATTTAGCATAACAACACTGTCTGTTTTTCCTTCCAGCGCCTACCAGAACAATGACATCACCGAATTTGAGAAAATCTTGAAAACAAATCACAGTAACATAATGGACGACCCCTTCATTAGAGAGCACATAGAGGGTGAGTGGCGAACGTGACTTCAGTCCACATGCGTGGCAAATGTGTTGGAAAAACATTCTTCAACGCGTAGCTGATCGTGTGATGTTATGTTGCAGAGCTCCTGAGGAACATTAGAACTCAAGTACTTATCAAGCTCATCAAGCCGTACACGAGAATACACATCCCTTTCATTTCTAAGGTAAGGCCACGTGATCAAAGAGCACTCTGAACAGTGACTTTATCTGTTACGTTTACACTTAGATCACATTCTCTTGGAATATTATTAGACAGTCACTTAAGAGCCATGTGACTCTGTGTCGATTGTTTTAAATTGATTATTTCCATCTTAATTGGTGTGCATTGAAAGCTGACCAGTCTTATCAATCAAGGAAAAAATATTACTGGAAAATAAGCTCAAAGATTACTACACTTTTTTCTGATGTTCAAAGACCGATGTTGTAAGATTTGGCATTGCAGGGTCTACAGTTTGGTAGTAGATAATGTCTTAATCTGCATATAATACAATGATATGAAATGACACCAGGTCATGAAATCCACACATTAAAAGCAACACTCAACATAACTTTTCTTATTTAAAGAGCTGAAAAAGTAATTATATTATTTTTTGACTAAGTGTAACAGTCATCACTTATATTTGTATATTTCCGACTGATTTGCTGTATTTATTTATTTATTTGCTTAGTTATTAGTTTTTTATACTTGCAGACTTTCTCCACAGGTCTAATGCACCACATCCAATGTTATATCTGCAGTGCATAGATTCTGTACTTACTTAAATGTTAAATCGAATTTGTTGACATACTTCTCTATGTAAGTGGCAATAAGTCTTGACTGTTTCCCTTGTGTTTCAGGAGCTGAACATTGATGTGTGTGATGTGGAAAGTTTGCTGGTGCAGTGCATCTTGGATAAGTAAGTCTCTCACGTGTCTGCTAAGAAGCTGAAAAAATAAATAGAAATAGTTCCTCATAGTTTGCATCCTTTGGCCCTTAAGAGAGTCAGCTGGTATGAATTGACAGTTTCAGTGACATCTTAAACTACTAGTAGGACCTTTTTTCTTACATAAATGCAAACATGTTTTAAGAAAACATAGTGTAGTCTTAAAGATTAATATGGGGATTTTAATTACTTTCCATTCTCAAGGAATTATGCAATATGCATTATTGCTATTATTTGCTGTCTGTATTAGCAGCCATATGAGATATATGTGTTATCTACTATGCAATAACACAGTGAGAAGACACTACAAATCGTTGAATGGATGTTTCAAACTTAACTATATGAGCTTGACTAAATTGAGTGGAGAAAATGGACTGACTTGTATGCTCAGACTTTTGATGTCCCAGATTTGAGTTATTTTTATATTGCACCATTAGTGGCTTCTCTGCTTACTCTTTTTTTTTTTTTCTCAGCACGATCCACGGCCGGATTGACCAAGTCAACCAACTACTAGAACTGGATTACCAGAAGAGAGGAGGGGCTCGCTACACAGCTTTAGACAAATGGACAAATCAGCTGAACACACTCAACCAAGCCATTGTTAGCAAACTCACATGATGGAATGTAAAATCAAGAGACAAGGAAAATGGCATGTTTTAATACATCCATAAAGTATGCTACTGTGCTTCTTCAAGTATATCCTCTGAGACAAGATACACAGCACAGGTTTTGAGAATGCCACCAATATGAAGAAGACTCCAGGAACCCCAAGAACTTGTTCAAAGTGTGTTTTGTGGTGATGACACAAAATCACTAGCACTTATTTCTGTTTTTTCATAACCTCGATTGGCAGATCCTTCCATGTGCAACACACAGCTTCAGTTGTTTAAAAAAGTCCAAATGTGTATGAAAACACAATACCTTAATGTATACTGTTGCCTGTTGGTAATAAACAGACTTCTCAGCACTAAAAGGATTCAGCTGCCTTTGACTAGCTACAAAGTTTCAACAGTGTGTCCGGCTAAACGTCAAATAAAATGTTTTTAACTGTCATGAATGAAACATGATGAACTCTTTATTTTGATTTAAGTGCGCAGTCTGAAAATACTTCCATGCACTCGTGACGTACTGAGTGTTCCTGTCGGTATAAAAGCATTTATGGGCCTCGGCGGCTTCCGTTCCAGGTGACTCCCATTTCCACACTGTCAGTGGTTTGCTCACTCGCTGTAAGCTCCGAGCTGCAACTAGTCTGTAGAGAGCGCAGCTAGCTGACGCAGCAGCACCCAGCAACAGTTAGCGGAGCGGTGGGCTCTAGTTAGCGCTTAGGAACTGGGTGTGAGTCTCTCTCAGCTTTCAAGTGAGTATTATTTACAATGAAAAAATTAAAAGGGCCCACATCCTGACGTCCGCACTGTGGTCAGTGACGGTCTGTCGCGGCGTTGGTGACTGACATGGACGCTAGTGACAATAAGGTACAGTTAATATTAAAATCATGTTTTTTTTGTTGGGGTCTTGCTAAAGCTGTAGCCCCTTCGAGATGTGATGTATCGGTGGTTTATTCTGCTGGGCCCGAACTCGGACCCTTGTTAATGTTTTTGAAAAATCCGCTGTTCCGTTATCTAAGAGCAAACAGCCGCGATGGTTAACGATTAGTTAAATTAGCTATTTGGGTTATTGACCATTACAACAGCACGGTAGGTTCTGGTGTTTTGTTACGTGCAGTTATGCTACGCCGTTTGGCTAGTAGGCTAACCTTAAACCGGCTAACGGTAACGTAACCGCTGCTCATAACAAAAAAATGACGAACAGTACATTTCCTGTCTTTTGTCCCTGTGTGTGTGTTTTCGGTTAGTTTACAAAATTTCGTAGTTTATTTTCATGACAATATTTATTTACGATAAGCCCAGAAAGACAGTCTGCGTTCAGTGGTAACCTGGCTAGCTAGCTAAAGCTAAGAAATATCTCAGCTGTCACTTGACGGCTCTTGTGATTCATACAGCCACAGCTAACAGCATTTTTGAAAATGTATGTTTGATCACGCTCCCTGGTGAAGTAGCATTCATTAAAATGTGTCAGTCAAGCAGGAATGTGTGCATGAGAGTGTTGTTGTCAGCAGAGAGGGGACAGTCAACAGAGGAATGTCTGGTTCTTCTGCATGTATGGCATTCCTCTGACGCTATTTGTAATGCAGAAAGTTGGCTTTGGTTGCGAACGGGTTTGGTGTCCCAAGGCATACAGTCAGTGCCTCAGATTAACCTATTAGCCAGCGCATTGAGCAATTGTGTTGTCTGCCTGACAACATGTGACTCCTTGGGTCAAATGTGAGTTCTAATAATCATCAGTTATTTTCTTATGTCCACCTAATCTTTAATGCGAAGCCTCTTTAAAAGTTTTCATACATATACTTTACTTTCTACATAGCCCACTCAGCAATCAATTCAGATACCACGCGATAGTGTTTGAAAGCAAATGGTCCGAGACCAAATGCTTGCATAAACAGAGGCTTGTGAGATCAGTAGCCCCCAGTCCAATCACGCCGAGATCTGTCATCCCCAGCGAATGCACATCTGGGTCTGACCTCATTGCCTTTTTCACAATCACAGCTATTCTCACTCACCATCTCACTAACACAGAGATGCACAAAGACACGCATGGTTGAATCAAGGGATGGATCCTCTGACCAGCGCTGTTTTCCTTAACAACTTTTTTTAAAAGTTGGATTTTGCCACTACAGTTAAAAATTCAAGATTTACCATAAGTGCACGTGAAGCCTCCATGCTATGGCCTGTGGTATAATTGGCTTATCCTGTAGTACTGTCCCTACTTTATCCTCTCAAACTTAATCCTATAACAACACCCTATCAGCTATACCGTGGCATCGTACAGGTTCAGACCAACTCCTGTTGTCCTAAACCTTTTCAACCATATCTGTGGTGACATGGAGACTGCTGTTACTTCCTCTGGGTTTATGAAAAATCTTTCTTAACAACTTTACTTTGTTATAACAGCCCCCGTTCACCACAACTCTGTTTAGATAGGATGGGATCTATAGATTACCTTAGAAAAGTGAGAGAGCCACCCACAGACAGAAGCAGTGGGAGACAATAGCTGACTGTGTGACATTCACTGGCTGCACTGATGCTCTATTCATGCATCCCGACCGTCCTCATCTGTTTCAGAGAAGTGAGGGGGCGTCTTTGTACTCTGAACCCTGTCACCTCTCCTCATCTTCTGCAAAATAGCAGATTATTTTTAAGGGCACCTCTTGAACAGAGCTTAGACCAATACCACAATGATGACACTGTGATGATGAAATGAGAAGCACTCAGAGGTGTGAAAGAGGCTTCTGGCAACAGTTGATAAAGATAGTGAACGACAATATAAAAAGGTTAGGTATTTCATTTCATTCTCAATTTTGTAAACATTTTTGGGAATTTAGTTAGAAATGGGTAATTTCTGTTACTTCAGTGCTTGAAGTTTTTGGCATTATATCAATTATGCTTTGATGTGTTGAGCAAAATCACTCACAGAGTTTGTGTATTGGTTATTTTAGGACGATTGAGTCATAGTTTACTAAATTTACGGAAAAGTAACACATTTATAGTGTCACTGACAAACATGATATTTTTACATTATGACTTTAAAGTATCATGTTTAAAAATAAGCAGTACACCGAATGAAAGCATTGTTCTTATGGTTTTTATATGTAGGATGCAACACAGTTCATTAAACAGTGGCATGTTTTCATGTTTAATCTTTGCTCTGAATATATTGTGGGGCTACATAGGCCCGTTAGCTGAAGCCATTATGGAGCATATCCTTATCCCGATCCCATTTGAGGCTGTGTCTCGGTTTTCTACTAAACAGTTGTCTGTAGTGGCTTTTGAGTTTCAGTCTTAAACCAGTCTTCCAATGATCCAGACCTCTAATCACTGGCCTTGATGTGGCCTCCTGTATCATTTCCTAAGGCCTGAGTGTTTGCCTTTGTGTCCAGGTCATAAATCGGAAGACCCAAAAACCAGACTGACTAGAAAAAGATCCTGAGTTAGTGCATTATTGTACTTTCGTCTGCAGTAAAGGTGTCACAGTTCTGACAGAATTGCTGTATTGATTGATTTATATATCTTTGGAGTGTATATTTAGTGGCTGTGTTGTATGCAAACAATGGCCGTTTGTCCAAGTGCATCAAAGCTCTGTGTTGCCCGAAATGCAAAGCGACAATGGCTGGCTTTTTCCTTAGATTTAGAACACATTTAGTCCTGTGAATGGCAAAAAAACTTGGTGTTTGTACTGGCGTGCTCAAAGCTTTAAAGAATTAAGGCTTTAAACACCAGTTTTAAATGTGCATCTACCATTACCTATTTTGTTTTATCTTGTTTGTTGTTGATCTGTGTTGAATGTAGCTTTGGTCAAGGCTCAGCAGATGATGGCCATTATAAAATAAATAAATAATAATACCCCAAAACAAGCTATCATTTCCAAAGCCTGACCAGTATGGGATTTTGAGACTCATACCAGTTTTAGAGGGGGAAGTTTCCACATTACAGATATCCCTATATAACAAGTGCTTGAGTTGGAATGGAAATAGACCTTTTCTATGTGGAATTGCACTTTATGCAATGTCATACTGTGGCATTGTTACCAATATGTCTGCAGTAGATAAATATCAACCAGTCAATACATCTATCTGGCTCTAAAAAGGTTGCGTGGTTTCCTTAAAACCGCTGGTAGTTGTGTATTGTGTCATCTCCGAACTCAAAAAGGTTGTATGTTCTCATTTTAAGGCCTTTGTATTGAGAGCTGTTGGCACTTAAGACTGTAAAGCAAATGGAGCACCATGAAGATCTGTAGTGATTACCATGAAATGAATAATAGTTGATAGGTGTGCAGATAGACTATGTACAGCTGTCTCTCTGTCAGACATTCAT
Organism: Datnioides undecimradiatus; assembly: GCA_008933995.1. Classification (NCBI taxonomy): domain Eukaryota; kingdom Metazoa; phylum Chordata; class Actinopteri; order Lobotiformes; family Datnioididae; genus Datnioides; species Datnioides undecimradiatus. The sequence goes on along the minus strand of WARS01000047.1, from coordinate 431,456 downwards.
TACTGACATGAATAATTTAAAAAGCCTTGGCTTTGCATAAACATACAAGTTTATACAGTGTTTTGAAAGTTGATATCGGCAGGTATTGCCATCACTCTTTATAATTTCAGTCCCAAGAGAGACATTATAACGACACAAACCAACAGTGAAATCAAATTCATGAGCGACGTAGGTGGGTTTTCATGACTGTGTTGATTTGGATTGTTGCATCCACCCTATATTATCTGGTTTTATAGGTGTGGGATGGCAGTAACAATAATAAAATTATATAATCTCTTGTAAAGTGTGATAAAGATACAGAAAAGGCAATCAGTGGGCTTGATAAGCCACTACCAGAGAATGTTATGACTGATTTGAGCAATTTGCGAAATAGATCTCTACTCTTAGGCGGAGACCTTTTCCTCAGTAATATGCATCATGTAGTCATTAACTGGCTGCTGTTGCACACAGCGTGACAGTAATGGCTGTTCATTTGTCTTTGTGCAGGATGTGAAGCTTTCAGCCGAAGTGGAACCGTTCATCCCACAGAAAAAAGGTCTCGAAGGATCCCTAGTCACCATGAGTCTTTCTGGAGAGGCAGGTGGAGGAGGAGGGGGTGGAGGTATAGGAGGAGGCAATGGAGGGGTAGAAACCACTCCCATACCCAGCTACCTGATCACCTGCTACCCATTTGTCCAGGAGAACCAACCGAACAGGTACTGTTACCCTGTAACAGCAGGGGAGATTTGGGAGTGAGTTAAACTGTAATGGCTCTAAGTTGCCTCAACCTCATTTAGCTCTGATCTAATGCTACCAGCGGATCTGGTTCACGATAATTTTGGATTTTGCCAGAGCTGTTTGGCAGAAATGTTGCTGTTCCCTGTGGCATTGTAGGAAGTCTGGTGTCCCCATTTTTGCACCGCCCAAGAACAATACACTCTCTTCTGGACCTTTTCTGTGTGAGAATAACTCATTTACTGCACTGTTTACTATAATAATAAGAAAAGAACACCATGTCCCTAATGTTGTGCTTCACAAGAAAGATCACAATCAGATCTTTTAAACAGTGTATTGAATTAGAGCCATTAGATGCTCTGTAGTTTAAGACTGCTTAATTATGAATGGAAACCTCCCCAGAGTTCCAGAGTTTACATGGAACCACAATCTCTGTTTCCAGTGGCTCTTTCTTTGTCCAAAGTGATCTGCTGTATCCTGCACACATCCGCTCCCTTGTTTCCTTCCCCCCTATTTGAATGCAAGGAAATGCTCGCTATAGTAGGCTGGCTGTGAAAATGTCATCTGGATCCTTATCAACATTTCTGCATACCGTGTACACTCCCCCGAATAAACCAACCATCATGCACATCATGGTGGCATTACAGATGATAACCTGGGGCATCACCCCTCCTCTTAAAACCCTCTGTTGCTAAAAAGGGGCTTTAATTGTGATCTAACCATTCTTACCACCACTGCTGCAGGTTCAGAAAAAATACAAACTGAGACATGTTTTAAAATAAATATAATTAATCACAATGTTGCAATTACATCAGGATATCTCAATCATATTTATCTGATCCGAATAAGTGAGTTTCATCATATTGAGTGTTTTCCAATACAGAGTCTAACTAAGCCCAAAGCCTACATCCAAATGCATCTGACATGCATCTGAGTACTAAGACAACAGGACCTGTACCATAGCTTACAGTTATCGTTCTACATGAATAAGCACAGAACTCATGAAAAACTTCACTGAAAGCTTGATATTGGTGGAAGGAGTAGAAAGTAATTCAACATTTTACTTGTCTGCTGCTTCACAGGCAACATCCAATGTATAACGGAGGGGAGCTGCGCTGGCAGCAGCCTAACCCTAGCCCCGGTGGTTCATACCTGGCCTACCCCATCTTGTCGTCCCCCCAGCCTCCTGTCTCCAATGACTACGCTTATTACCAGATTATGCCTGCTCCATGCCCACCTGTGATGGGCTTCTACCAGCCCTTCCCTGGCACCTATGCAGGTCCTGTGCAAGCTGGAGTGGTCAACCCTGTCTCGGCAGATGTCAGTGAAAGGCCGCTGCCTCTGGGACCAGCATATGGGTTGGCCAGTCAGAGGGGGAGAGGCATGATCCGACCTAATGTTCTCCCAAAGGTACGGAGGGTCAACGGCCTCATTGTGATACTGTCACATTAACGTCATATGTCATTTGTATCACTAAAAATTGTCCCTCCTCATCCTTAATCTATTCAGTGAACATGGCTCCTGCCTTTTTGGTTTACTTTCTCCTACAGCAACAGTTGGGTGTGTGCCAGCCTCCGAGGGGTCGCCGGCCTCCAACCAGGAGTGTGGCTGTGCAAAAGGAGGTGTGCACCTTGGGCCCCGATGGTAGGACCAAGACAGTCATGCTAGTGGATGCAGCACAGCAGACCGGTGAGAATATGGCAGCAATAACTGAAAAGACATTCAGGTCTTGCCTTGCAGGGAGAGAGAGGATATATACAGAGCAAACCAATAAAGCTCAAACTAGAGATGGGAAGCTTTGTGAGTCTGAATTTCCAGCTGAGTCTATTGCCAGTGTCAGTGAACATTTTCATTCCCATGGCTGAAAGGAAGCTGTAACCCAAAACATTCCAGACTCTGCTGTAGAAAGCTGCTTGGCCTGTCATTGGGAATCTTTCCTCTCAGTGAGGAAGCAGGACACAATGCCAGTAAGAGCGCTGTCTGGTCTTTCAGGTTGAAGTTGAGGTTGCTTGTGCTTAACTTCTGAAAGAACAGGAATGCAGCGTTTCCAGTTTCCATGATGTCACCAGTGATGTCGCTGCTCTAGAGAAATCTAATGAACCTGTGTAAATAGTCTGGCTGCCCAACTGTTGTTTATACAACTTGAAAAATGTCATAAAGTTTGTTGGTTAGTATGGTTAAAACAAGTTCAGTAAGTCTGATTCATCTGCAGTATTTATTGGGTGTTTTATTAACAATAATACATCGATTATTAATTAATACCAGAGTTCCACTTTGTAACGCTGTGTAACAAGTTCCTTCCAGGTCTAAGTCTTGCCAACTTTGTCCTCAGATTTCCCTGGTGAGATGTCAGGGCGCGGTGCTGCTGAGCGAGCTAGTCCCCTCTTGTGGAAAAACCGAACAAAGAGAAGACGGGCGTCCCATCCAGGTGAAATCTACAACGAGCAGGGCGCCAGTGAGGCAGATATAGACAGCGACAGCGGCTACTGTAGCCCCAAACACAACCAGGCAACAGGGGTAACACAGCGAACAGCAGAGAATACAGCAACACCTGCAGTAAGTTGGCCACTTACCCTGAGCTGCAGACCCAACAGTCGCACAGTTAACTATATAATCTGTTTTAGCGCATTATCAGTGGATTGATGGCACCTCAGGACAGCACTTAATTGATTCCTCTGCTATCGAGGACGAGGTTTGAAACTCAGCATAAACACGTAGAGCATAAAGATGGCTATGCAGAATGTAGGTGAGGGCATGGGAAGAGTTACTGTTCTTAAGAAAAGTAGTTAAAAAAGGTTGTTTATGTCATTGATATTTAAGCTTATTTGAACAAACACTGAAAACACTGGACATGTTCTCCTTCATTTTGAGAAACAAGATGAGGAAGTGAAAGCAACAATTGCTTTACTGCAGCACTCAGTTAGTGTGTGTGCATGCATGCATGTGTGTGTAGGTGACAGTCAGTGTGGCTGAACTTTATGAATCAGATTGCAAGCAGTAACCGTAAAAGCCTTAAAGTTCATTGCATTTGATGAGTTCACTTTGAATCCCACACCAAGCACTTGTCTGTGTTGTACTTTTAAATGTACTCATACTTACCCATTTGTCCATGTATTTCTTTGAAAACGGACATTAATCAACAGCTGAAAAGCTTGTTTTAATTGTCAGATGTTCTCAGCAGAGAGTCTGAGACAAGCAGACGCATGTAGACAAGCAGGAGAGAAGCCCACACAAAGTGATTAAGGAAGCAATGCCATGTTTACCCAGTCATACATAAAAAAGCTTTGCATTATAAATTCATGAGGATTTTATTAGCTCTGTGTGTGATTAGAAAGGAGCTGGAGAGCAGAATTGTTTGTTGACTGGCACAGACCAGGTTACTGATCGTGCGTGAATGAACCTTTTGCTATAGCTTGTGGTGACTCCTCCTCCTGTGTGTTCATGTAGTATGTGAATGTGACACAGTAAAAGTCTCAATTTGTCTTTTTTTTTCTACTCTTTCCATATTTTATGTGCTGTGTAGGGAGTGGAGGCTGGTGTAATGACAGGTAAGTTTGATACTTTTGAGGTGTCAGGACTCTTTCCTGTCCCTCACACCGTCACACCATGCGGTCATATTCATAACTCTTTTGCATTCTGTTTATGACATATTCCAAATGAACACTGATAATTGTTTTACCTGTGATTTGTTTTTTGTTTCTTTGGTCCAGCAGGCTCCTGGGTGAATGTAGCCTCTCAGGCTGCTGGGAAATCCTGGGGGGACAGGAACGGCCAGTTTCACAGAGCAGAGCAGAGGAAGAATCCTGAACAGAGAAACTTCTCACAGGTAAAGTGGATTCCACAGGTACAGATAGTGAGAGGCTGCTGCATGTCAGGTATACAACTCTGGCATCAAGACAGTATAAGAGATAAAATGTGATTAATGTTTCATCCTGTAAGATGCACCAAAGCTCACTGTTGAGATGAGCAGATCTTCACTTTAACTGTCATGAGGACACCTACAGGCTGGTGATACTGGCAGTTATCATTGAAAAGCTGGAAAAGCACTGGAGTTAGACAGTTAATGTTAACATTTCCTTATCCTGAGTAATGCGTAATATTAATCAGGGATGCTAATTAAGGTAATTAGCATCTAATGACACCCTGAGAGTTTTGAGAAAAACACATTATTGGAATTACGGATGGTGCCCTGTCCTGACCTGTGATCTGTGATCTGTGTGTGTGTGTGTGTCTCTGTCTTTCAGGATTTCCATAATGGATATCCAGGTCGCGTGCCGTCCAATCAGTCAGAACAAAGACTACAGCCAGCGGCGGTCACTAGTGCTGAGCTCGCCCCAGAGCCCCTCTACTTTGAGGTAAGTCACGGCGTTCTTGTGGATTTAATTTCAATGAATTCTCAATATGGCATCGTTACCATCGCACTAATTAGAGCACTAGTTATTATAGACAGAGTTCATGTGTTATGCTGAGAGGTTTTCTACTTGTTTTTCAGGATGAAGATGAGTTCCCAGATCTAGCTACTGGGGGGGCGGTCCAACGCAGCACCAAACCAGAATCTGCTGCTGCCCAGACACACACGCAACCTAAACTGCCCAAAAACTTGGTAAGGGAAGTCTCTGCCTCTGAGGACGACTGTCTTTGAAGGATCCCTGTGTCCTTAAATTAAAAACACCTGACCTGCGCAGCTCAGTTTGATACAGACGCACATGAATTTGTAACCATACAGTACACTGCAGTTCAAAGCAAATTCAATGCAACCGTGCTTCAGATTTGACTGTTTTTTGTTCAGAGGTTTGATGATATCATATAGTTTTCCATTAAAATGCTGCATATTGTTTGTCTCAGTCTGCAGACCAGTGCCAGCACTCAGTTAATAAGCCTTATGTGTGCGTGTCCTTGTTAATAAATCAGCAGCTAGGTTCAGTAACAGTTTTGCCTGAAACTGAGGGAAGGCTTCCATGTAGTGTGTCAGCTGCTCCTCTGTTTAGATTTGCTGTCAGTGTACATGTTGTGGTTGACATTTTGAAGACAGATGCAAATGCGATGTTAACATCCGAGTGTTGCACAAGCTGATATTGACAATTCTCTCAGCCAATCAGTGTTGTGACACTTGATACATGTAATTAGGAAACATAATGAGCCAGCAGTAGAGACAGAGAGCCTTTGGCAAAAAAAAAAGTTTTTTGACATCTGCAACAATTTTTTAACTTTTGTGCTGTTTGGTACTTTTCCACCCAGAGCTATACTTAATACTTATTTGTGTCTCTTCACACACCACAGTTGGATAACCTACCAGAAAACTCCCCCATCAACATTGTGCAGACACCGATCCCCATTACCACGTCTGTCCCCAAGAGAGCGAAGAGCCAGAGGAAGAAGGCTCTGGCTGCTGCCTTGGCCACTGCGCAGGAGTACTCTGAAATCAGCATGGAACAGAAGAAATTACAGGTATAAACGTGAGCTATGTCTGCTGCAGATGTAGGCTCAGTCTGCACCGAGCAGCTTAAATGTTAAGGCTTCCTCAATTCAGCTCCTCACCGCTGCCTGGCCTGCGATCGCCACTCTGACCTTTACTTGCATTTGACTGGCTCGTCTGTGTGACCTTGTTCTGCCTCTTGTTTCTCTACCTGGCAGGAGGCATTCACCAAAGCAGCAGGGAAGAAGAGTAAAACCTCCGTCGAGCTGGACCTGGGGGACATGCTGGCAGCTTTGGAGAAACATCAGCAGGCCATGAAGGCCAGACAACTCACCAATACCAAGCCCCTGTCTTTTACAGGTACTCTTTAAGTCTCGGTTACTGTTATTGATCGCGTACTTGCTTCTGTTCATCTTCTGCTCAAATTACTTTTCTTGTTTGGAATTTAGGACGTTCCCCATGCTTCTCCGTGTACATTTGACATTTGGGTATCTGTTTTGATAAATGTGACAGGGTTAGTTTAGTTAATGCGAGCTATGACGAACAGAGTCAATGACCTGTTTTCCATGACTCAGATGAAACAAGGGGGAGCTAAAAATAGATCTTTGCTGATAAAATCTATGACAAATGACAGATTGTTAAGACAGGACTAAAGATAAGTGATGAGTCGTAAGGCATTCAAAAAAAAACACACAACATGCAACTCTGGTAAAACGTGAGTGTGAGTGAGACTAATCAGGTGGATGTTGAGTTTCTCCAGGAGCTGCAGGTCTGGACAGAGCTTTGTGTGGAGGACCGGAGTAGGGTTTTGAACCTCTGTCTGTGGCTGTGAGCTGTGCTTTTTGTCTCTCTCCAGTCGGAACAACCACTCCCTTCCACGGTTCAGGCTCGTCCAGCGTGCCGTCCATGTTGAAGGGTCATCAGCAGCCATACTCTGCCCCACATAACTCCCTGGATTCCACCGCACCGCGCATCAAGAGAGGGAAAGAAAGAGAAGTCCCCAAAGTGAAGCGGCCCACGGCTCTGAAGAAGGTTAATGATTTAAGTAGCAACTAATCCTTTAAAAGGTGTGGGAGGAAGGTGTTATTCAGCTGCCATAAAAACTGCTAATGGTGGAATGAATGGAGATCTTTGTACCTCTAAATCTTTCCAAGTGCCCCTTTTATTTATTCTGTCTTTGCTTTGTGTTTGGATAGATCATCTTGAAGGAACGTGAAGGGAAGAAAGGCAAAGCAAATGTGGAACAAGAGTCTTCAGGCCAGGAGGAGCACGGGGAGGAGTGTCTGCACTTTACTGATGATCTTCCACGAGAGCCTGCCTCACAAGAAGGTGAGAAATTAATTATCAAGAAGTGAAAACAAGTCAGTTTTAACTTTTTTTTAAATTGATGATTCGTTTTCTAATTGGGATTTCTGGTTTGCACTACAGATAATGGTCTGAGTATGCCGAGTGATGCGTCCCTCTCCCCGGCCAGTCAGAACTCTCCGTATAGCATCACACCAGTATCCCAGGGTTCTCCTGCCAGTTCTGGCATTGGGAGTCCCATGGCTTCAAACGCCATCACCAAGATCCACAGCCGACGTTTCAGAGAGTAAGTGCTCACTCTAAACCTCGAGCAGCGAGAAACACACAATGTTGATCGGTGGAAGAACTTTTGTAGGACTCCCCAAAATTGGAATGTCTCAAAAATGCTCAACGTGGTAACGAAAAAATAGTTTGCAAAGCAAAATACTTGTCCCACTCAGACACCACAGAGCCTTGGCTGAGGGAAGCGTACTCCGGAAAGTTAACGGGTGTTTTTAAGGGCGGGACTGTACAATAAAGAATTGTAGAGTATGGCACAGATGCGTAGCACATTGTTCCTTCTCAGCAAAAATGTATGCCAGTGGTCACAAACATAGCTTTGTCCCTCTGTGTCCTCTGCTGTGGGCCTATTGTCCAAGCCCACCCTTCTCTAACAGATTTTGCATTTTAAGCATCCAAAAGGCCTCTGTGGCCAAGCTCCTCCTCCTCATCTCTGACCTCCAGGACACTTGCTCCTCAGGCCACACACACTATAAGGTTTGATCTGATTTGAAATCAAAGCGCAAAGCTGCATGAAGTATGCATCTGCTATCTGGTGGTCCTGCTTTTATTAGAGAAGCTGCACAGCGTGTCCTGATCTGAAAAAGGGGTCAAGTAGCAACAAAGTGTAATAGCGTAAGTGTAACTAGCAAGCAGCTAGACAACAGCTGTATAAACGTTGAGGGGAGTAACAAAGACTGAGGCTTTAGGGCTTCAACAAACAATCATTTTTATCTAAAACTGCTCTGATGGGTATTTTTCAATAGTGTACTGTGTGAAATGTCAGAAAATAGGGAAACAAATCACATCTTACTGATTCACAAACCGACATCACCAAATTGTCATAGCACCCGTTTCATCAAATCATCACAGTTTAGTTGCTGCAGCCAGAGCATCATTTTCATATTTTTTTTGTTCTCCCTCTGCAGGTACTGTAACCAAGTGCTGAGCAAGGAGATCGACGAGAGCGTGACACTGCTGCTGCAGGAACTGGTTCGCTTCCAGGAGCGGGTCTACCAGAAGGATCCCACCAAGGCCAAATCCAAACGCCGCCTGGTCATGGGTCTCAGAGAGGTCACCAAGCACATGAAGTTGCACAAGATTAAGTGTGTCATCATTTCTCCCAACTGTGAGAAGATCCAGGCCAAAGGTGAGGAATGTTGTACTACCGTCACCAGTTCATATTTTATCAGATTTTCTGAGGTCCGGAGAATTTCTAAAGCGGCTGAAATCACAATTTCTATCATGACAGTGCGTCAAAAGACTGTGTGACAACCATGTGAAAAAGTGTTACTTGTAGTGATGAACTTATAGAAGATCATCGCCCGGATCTACAGCTCCATGTGGACTTACAGAGCTTTATAGAGAGTTTCAGCTCAGTGTTTATCCGTTTGGCTTCAAATTTACTGATGTCATTCACACTCACAGCATCACTTTCAACAAAAAACACTTTAAAAACCAGCTGTACACAGTGTGCAAAACCACCAAATGTCAGACAGACACAGTAAGTAGCTGGTGAACATGTGATGTTTCCCTCAGGAGTTTGCCAAGACCAGTAACAGAGTTATGACAGGGAACATCTGAATAAAGTTCATGATGTAGCCACAGAAGCAACTCCAACCGAATGATTATGTTCCTTCATGTTGGCTGGATATGCAAATAAATAGGTTTGCCAACAAGCTCATCATATCATCTAAAATGTCCTCAGGACTTGTCTCCGCCTCCCTCAATTGGTCAAAAGTTTGTTCTTGCAGTTTTAGATTTCCAAAAAGGATAAAAACCAATGATAAACACTCACCAGTGGGAGTTCACTGCACACAAACCCAACAATCCCATAATGAGCACATAGATGCTAGGCTGTCTAGCCCTCAAGCTTAGTTCTGATGTTCTCTCACTCTTGTGTTCAAGTCACTAGCTGCTTTTTTTTTCCTGTTCCGTTTGTTGCTTCTGTTTGCACGGTTAGTACATTTGAGTCACTATTGAGTCCCTGTGTTGCAGGCGGTTTGGATGAAGCTTTGTACAATGTCATTGCCATGGCGAGGGAGCAGGAGATCCCGTTCGTGTTCGCCTTGGGAAGAAAAGCTCTCGGACGCTGCGTCAACAAACTAGTGCCTGTTAGCGTTGTTGGCATCTTCAACTATTCTGGAGCTGAGGTAAGGCGCTCCCATCCACTCCCATCCACTCCCATCCACTAAAATGTTTGTTTGATTATAATAAATTCCTGTTAATATTTCATTATCTGTGCATTTGATCTGCCTATCTTAATGTCAGGTGAATGACTGAACAAATGAAATTTAGAGAATAGGTCAGCAGTAGAGACACAGTGGAAAGTAGATCATCTCTAAGCAACATTTTGTTTTTGTTTTTTGGCTTCTTATCGACTTTAATCCCTCCTCCTCCTTCAGGGTCTCTTCAACCGATTGGTGTCTCTGACAGAAGAGGCTAGGAAGGCCTATAAGGACATGGTGTCAGCTCTGGAGCAGGAGCAGGCCGAGGAGGCCCTGAAAAATGACAAGAAGGTCCCGCATCACATGGGGCATTCCCGCAACCACTCTGCTGCCTCTGCCATCTCCTTTTGCTCCATCTTCTCTGAGCCTATCTCAGAGGTCAATGAGAAGGAGTATGGTGAGCTCTCTGCCTCTCATCTTTGTCATTGTTTGTCTGCATCAGTGATGGAAGAAGTATTCAGATCCTTTACTCAAGTAAACGTATCAGGTGGTAATATTTGATGCATCAGTGTGTGAGAATGTGTTTTTTTAATAAGATTTTTTGTTTAACAGATCTTTTAAAGATAAAATTATAATAATAAAACTGATTGGCGACTGTAGCTGTCAGGGAAATATATTGTGTTTAAAAATATGTTTACCTAGGAGTGGGAATATTAATCAAGTGTAAAATGGAAATCTTGTAATTATTTACTTTTTCAACCAAGAGAGTGTAACAAGTCTACTCTCTCTTTCAGAGACCAACTGGAGGAGTATGGTGGAGACCTCAGACGCCCTGGAGCCTGTGGAGCCTGAGCCGAGTCGCCCGGCACCTTCCGCAGCCGCTCCGAGAGACAGTGAGGCTCCCACAGCCACCCCCAACACCGCCCCACCTAGCTCTGCTGCTCCCCAGCCCCGGGCAGGGCCCGCGGGCCAGGGCACCGGAGAGAGAGACGAGGTCCGGGTCGACGACAGGCTGGAGCTGGCCTCTCAGCAGAGCACGGAGACGGGCTCACTGGATGGGAGCTGCAGGGGCCCACTGAACTCCTCCATCACCTCCACCACTTCTACTCTGGTCCCCGGGATGTTGGAAGAGGCAGAAGAGGAGGACGAAGAGGAAGAGGACTACACTCCTGAACCAATATCTGTGGAAGTGCCCACCCTGAGCAGCCGCATCGAATCCTGGGTGTCAAAGACTCTGGAAAACCTGCAGTTGGGAAAGAGCCAAGAAAGTACAGAAGAAGAGGAGGAAGAGGAAGATGAGGAGGAGGAGAGAGGGCAGAGTGAGGATGAGGAGGACCTCGACTCAGCAGACATCACAGAGATGGGAATTGAGGGCAAAGAGCAAGCTGAGGCTAAAAAGGTCACTGGTTGATGTCGCGTCTCTTCCTCTGTTGCATCCACTCATTCCCACGTCCTCCTGCGCACTCACACATCCCTCTTCACAGCAGCCAGCAGCTCTTCTCCTGCGTCTCTAACCCCTGACACCAAGACATAATCTCAGGTATCCACCCAACTTACCAACCCTCACACACAAACACACCAGTAACACATCACAGAGAAACTGACCAACTGACACACACGCATGGTCGCCGACCAAACGACAACTAACACAGGCTGAGGGATTAGGAATTCTTTAAAAAGAAAACCAGAGATTTTGTAATCTAAAATGATGCCCTCACTTCTTCCTCTGCCCATAACCTGCTACACTTGAATTCAGAGGGAAGTCTCTGATTTTCCTTCTCCGAAGCTGAACTCTTTAGGAGTCGGGGACGTTTCTGGGAGCAAGTGATGAGCGCTAAAGGAATAACAGTACTGTTGGAACTGCTGCCTGTAGCTCGCAGAGAAGGAAGCTCACTTCCTACAGAGCTCAGATGGTTTACAGCTCTGCAAGTATTTGTGTGTGCGTGCGCGTGTGTGTTTTGCAGGCACATAGTTTGCATTTATTTTGCTGTGTTTGTTGGCTTTATCTTTGTAAATAACGTGTGTATGTGTTTTCTTTTTTTCACCTGACTGCTCCGTGAAGGAAAGGAAAGACGCGCATTTCTCAGTTACTCCTTGGTTGGTGTTTAGCTTTTCCTCACAGAATCTTTCCGTGTCAGGGGTTCTGTCTTTCTACCAAAACCACTCCCACCCGTCAGTCTTCAGAGAGTGTTCGACTAATACATGGCCCATTCTGTGTTCAGATGATACAAAAGATTTAACTTCTAAGAAGCGAAACAAGCTTTGTGTACATAACCTCGTCTATGTGGTTCTACTACAGTATATAATGATTTGTCATTGATCTTGCCTAGTGTGAAACTGTTTGGGGTTGTTTTCCTCTGACTGGAAGTGTCCGCAGTCCCTCCCAGCTGTCTGTGCTTCACAAAAAAAAAGTGCTCCTGTTCTGTCGTCTCTGGTGGTGTTTGTTGTCTGATGGGGGGGGGGGGGCTCTCAAGCTGCCTCTCGCTTGGTAATGGCCTTTTTTTTTTTGTTTTGTTTTGTTTTTTTTCAGCCTGTTTATCTGAATCATCAACATTTTTTAGGTCCTTCCATTTAGAAAGATACTTTGTGTTTTGGTCACTAAGCGGACACAGGAGTTGCTCTAAATCACAGTTTTTATGAGCATCGATACTGTTTTCTTTAAGAAATGCCACTTAAATCCGATCAGTGAATAGCAGCTGCCAGCTTGAACAACAAACAATCAGATCTAGTTGCCTACAGCTGAAATAAATCTCTGTAGAGCTCCTCGAGGTTTTATAGACAGATTTTGTGGGTCAGTCGGGTCTGCACAGCTGAGAGGCTCCCTCACTGGGACAGAGTCACCAGTCAAACAAGTCGTCACAAAGTCATGCACATACTAACGACAAACCCTTGTAAATACAAAGTGTACAAAAGAGATTTTGATTTTGCATTGTGTTAAAAACAAAACAATTCAATCATCCTGTTCTTAAAGCCATTTGATAGTTTTAACATTTAAACAGTTGGAATCCAATTTAATAATGGTATTTTGACAGCGAGATGTCAGCCAGTTGATGGTGGATGCGGTGTGTAAATGCAGTATGTCGGGGTGTATGCAATGTGAAGCCCTGAGATGGGAGATGACAGTGTACTGAATATCACACTTGGAATAATGAAAGTATTTCTAGTTTGATAATAGGTACGCTGTGTGTAGGCTTTTTGTTGTTGCTACCACTTCCATCAAAGTATTTGAAATATGTTAATTGACAGCAAGTGTGTTTTTTTTGCACTATGTAAATACGTACTGGTAAAGGTCTTGTAACTAATGTGAACAAAAAACAAAACAAACAAAAAAAACGGTTCAATGAAGTACTTTTTCCAGCGTGTTCCTCGTCTTTATATGGATATTTAAGACCGTCTCCTTCAGACTGTACATCACTAGCAAACATTGTTAGAGGCTGTTTCTCATAATCCTGTTATCTCTCTTAACCTATATGGACTGATGATTAACATCATTAAAATGTTGTTTATGTAAATCATCGGACTGGCGCGTCATCTTCTGTCCACTGTTGCTTCATCAGTGTGTGCACAATGAGACTGCAGCCCAATATGAAACTTGTTTTGCTCTGAAATGCAAACAAAACCAATGAATTTGGGGGCAAAAATAGGGGCGGGCCAGTGACAGCTGAGGGATGAGCTATAGAGGCAGCAGGAGTTTTAAATGTTTAGGGCTGAGTCACCAACTTAAACTGCAAAAAGTAAGAAGGCAACGCGACGATTGTTTCAAATCGCTTTGAATTTAGATGTTATACAGTTGCAACAAGAAACGTGATAGATACGTTGTATTTCATTCTGATAATTTAAAGGGTTTTTTTTTATCAGATATTAAAGGCTGTTTTTTGTCTATGTAAGATATAGCATAGGAAGCTTTAAGTATTAACTTAAGATGCCTGTCTCTATTCTATCTGCAGCTAGCCAGATCATCGACATATATCATTTCAGACCCTTTTCCTGCAAAAATGCAGAACTCTGTCTTTTTCAGGTCCTGGAATATGAGGATTTGACTTGCTTTGCTGAATATCTTGTGGGATATGAAGCAAATGAAATGAAAATAGCAAATGAAGTGAGTCTGAGAAAACACTTTTTGTTTCTTTAAACTTACAATGTATTTCCCTTTTTTAAGTGTTTTTTTTGGACCACAGTGGAGGTTTATGGCGCACGGCAAGAAGGTTTATCTCTGTGATACACACACAATACTTGCAAGGAGATGCATTCGATGTTGGTTTCAATCTCAACATCCAATATATTTCATAGACAAAACAATTCAGTGGTTAACTGAAAAAGATGTCACTGGATTAAACGATAATTAAATTAATTGTAAGACGCTAGCCTGCATTTTTACTGAACGACCACTAGGTGGAGACAAAGCTCTGCTCTACAATACTTCATCCGCTCAGATTTGACTGGTCCCTTTACTGACACATGCAGTTTGCAGCTGTTACGTTATCAGTAATTAATTTATCTGAATGATGAAAAATCCTGAAGTCAAAAATGGTATATTTCATACATTTATTCTGTAATCCTGGGCCTAAGTGTGGAGATGCTGCTCCACTCTGCCTGCTTTTTGCTGTTGTTAGATAAAAATCTTTTAATCAAAAATAAGTACAGTATGCAAAACTCTCTTTAGCCGGCGCCTGGCTTATTGTTGTGATCGGAATCAAGTGGAAATGCAAATGTCTCAGTTAAATCCACTTCCTTTTGCCTGTTCATGCAGCTCATTTGAATATTACATGCACCTGGTAGACTACAGAACATCTTTTATTGTGTAAATCAAGACAAATCTTTGCTATTTCTACAATAAATACTGATGTTAAAACCTTGCTTTCTGAAATTAAGTGGAAATGGTAAGGGGAGGAAAGCCAAGCTGATAATGTATTAATAAAAGACTTTAACTGCATCTGTGAGGTGCATCTGATGCTACAACAGAGGAATAGAGCTCTTATGTACTGTACTGGTACTGCTTCAGTATACAAGTGTGAGAGTGAGTCTCTGTATATGTATGTGTGTGTGTGTGTGTGTGTGTGTGTACAGCATGAGTCACCCTACCCGCCTGTGATTGGATGGTAGTTTATGGGTGAGGGAGGGGTAGAGAGCCTTAGGGGCCGTCTGTCAATCTCTCCTCTGCTCCATTCACACATTCATCTGCATGCACCGTCATAGGGAGACAGAGGAAGTGAGCGAGAGGCTCTCATTCATAAAAAAAAAAAAAGAAAGTTCATTCATAAAAGCTCCACAATTCTGCTGCGCCTCAGAAACAGAGGGGAGGAAAGTTGATGTGGAGGTGAAGCATTAATGGAAGCCTGGAAACTGAGAAAGTGCATGTGTCAGTAGGATGGGACTGTGCTCAGCATGACCAGAGCGCAGCAGACCGGACTGTAGACTCCACAGGACATCCCCTGTCCCACACTGGTGAGTTAAATCAATTGTATGTGCAGTTGCGTTCCCATCTAATAATCTAAGGAAACAGTAAACCAGACGCTAAGATAATATCCCTAACATTAGCTGGACTGCAATTCAACCAAAACTATTAACTTGATGCATTCATGCTTTTCCTCTTTTGCTGCCGTCTCCACCGTCTCCAGTCACGTCTGCTCTATCAAGTCAAATCTTTGTGTGACGTTGGTCTGTGTTTGTTGGTCTGTGATTGTTAGTCGGTGATTGTTGGTCTAATTCCTGGCAGGTTTTCTTTTTCTCCGTTTTTTCCCCACTTTGACCCAGTGCACTCCTTTGCGCAGTTCCTCGATTATGAGAGAGCAAGCCGTACCCAGGTTCAGATCACAGACAGGACTCTTACCAGGTAGCTCGTCACTTTTGTTATCAGTCCAGACACAATCAGCACAGTGATAGTTACTGTCCTGTATATCTGACTGTAACACCTTCTCTTTCGTCTTCAACAGGCATGCTGAAGCGCACCAAATACAGTCGTCTGCGCAACGATTCGCTGACATCTCTTGAGGATCAGCCCCAAAGAATGCTGCCCCTGAAAAGGGACCTTTGCTTGGACTCTGATTTTGCCCAGCTGGATCCCGGGACACCTACGCACCAAGGTCTGTCCACCCTGAGGGACTTCATCCCCCGCATGGCCAACATCCGATTGCAAAGTCCTATTTCCCTGCGGGGCCTTAAGAGTCAGACAAACACAGCAGGGGGCAGAACCACTGATGGACACACTGACAGATCGTTGTCCAGAACTGAGTGGGTCTCACGGCCAAGTCAAAGATTTCATAGCCAGCCTTCTCTCAATGTGCCCCTTTCAACTGACCAAAACCTAACTCACTTGGCTCTGAGCTGCACAAAGAGACCCATCACCCTGCACCGCATGGCCAGCCTTCCCTGGACCCCCAGCTGTCCTCCTTGCTCACAACACAGAGATGGTCTGCCCTGTTTGAAGGCTCCCTCTGCAGCTGATGACTGTACAGTGGCATGGACGGCAAACAGAGCTGTTCACCATCACATCAAGGTACCTGTCATCATATCTTAACCAGTAAAACTGTATGAATACGCTGCAACTAAAAATGTGTGTGTGTGTGTGTGTGTGTATGTGTGTGTGAGCTAGAGAGGGAGAGGGGGAGAGGTTTTCTGAACTTATCTTCTGTTTACAACTTTTGATAATTTGCCTAAGTTTGTTAATGTGTAGTTGGTAAAATACTGATTGTGAGTCTGTGTGAGGCTTCTTCACTTTACAACAAAGTGCCGCAAACCTCGTATCCGGGGTCCCAGTAGAGAGTTGAGGTACGCAGTTTAATTCCTGCCTTTGCCAACACACGTCCATGTGAACACAGGACACACACACGAACACACTCTGTCTCCCTGTGCTCTATCCACACCATCACACTCACTTTCATACACTCACCCCCTCCCTCTCAGATAGAGCTTCCTGTGTAGGCAGTAGTGACTCATCCTGGCTCTCTGCTCCTCTACAGATCTGCTCTGCTTCTGTGTGTGTGTGTGCGCGCGTGCGCATATGTGCGTGTGTGAATGAGTGCATGTGTGTGAATGTATCCGGTATCAGCGGGGCCCATGCTGTCCTAGAACCGGAGGTGTGTCCGCATGGGTGATTAGGAGCAGGGACTGCGAGCTGACCACTGATGGAAATGAGAACTGTCTGACTGTCCTCTTTAAACAAGCACACACACATACATTACACTCCCGCTGCCCACTCACTCCACTCACTCACATACACACACACACACACACACACACACACATATTGATTTAAGTCTGGTCTGCATCAATGGACTTACTCATCCTGCCTCCAGCCTATAGGGTCTGCTTTGCTGAAGTGAATGTCCAATAGAAGCAGGGCTGGCATAAGCAATGTTAATGATAATATAGGTGGGAACAGTCTGCAGGTTCCTGTGCACAGTTAAAGTGTATCCGGGCACATGGCCTAAGTGTTGTCTGGATGCCTCAACTACTTCCTCTCCATTTTCATGTCTTAACAATTAAATACAGGTCAGGAAGTGCAGACGTTGCATGTTGGTTAACTATGGATAAACTGTTCCACAGCTTGGTCCATAAGCACAACTGTTCAGTTTATAAAGGTGCAACAACCATTTTCAAAATTGAAAAAATGGTATTTAGAGAGAAATTATCGTTGTGATGTGTTCTGTTGTCAGTATGCCTCAAAGGCCCAGCTGGACAGTCGGTGCTTTGGACTTTTAGTCTTCTTTACATGTTTTGGTTTAAAATTTGTGAGCTGCGCTCTGCATGAGTCACAGTTTTTAGATTTCTTTGGGAGTCCAGTCAGAGCTTGCTGTAAAAGTCAAGGAGAAAGAAAATAAAAGCATAACAGAAATATTGAAGGTCAAAAATGATACGGTTCAACTTTTGCTGTTTCTCAGGTGGAAAAATATAGTCTGTGATCACCAAAGTGTCTTTTTTTGCAACTAGACAAGTATTTATAATTCTCCTGACTCAAATTACATTTTTGAAGTTATAAGGCACTAAAGATAAACAGTTGACTGTCATCTGCATAGAGGTGTTTTTAGACAAAATGAATAGGTGTTTTGTAGTAGAAAAGAAAGTGCAAGGCAAAATGCAACAAAGCCGCTATAGAATATACATTATTATAGATGAAGACAGAGTGTGAATAGTCATAATTGATTTTTTACCTACCTTTCATCTTAGTCCTTTCTGAATTTCTGATTTGAAGTCCCAGGATCAGGGAGTACATTTACAGAACTGACTACACTGAACACTAAGTCATTTCACTTTACATGCTGCAGTAGAAACTCTGTACATTGGAAGTAACGGCCGCGCTCTATAAATGATTGATTTTGTGCTTTTGCTTTGAAAGCCTAAAACTGCAGTGCATGTCAGAATATGCAGGTGCAGATTTTTGAAAAGTAATGTAGATTTCACTCTTGCCTCACCTTTCATGCCATATAACAAACCGAAGTTCAGAAAAAAATGAATTTGTATTTATTACAGCAGCAGGACAGCTGACTTTAATCTGGTTTAAATAGGCTGTATGATGTTTACTTGGAGGCATGATTTGTAATGATTAAAATTATTATGATCAGTTGAACACAGTGAGAAGCCCCGTTATGTTAGGCCGTGCATACGTCATGCAATTCCATGAGGGTGTGTTGACTTTTTATCCTCTGTGATGTTTCACACTGTGATGTTGTATAACCTGTGTTTTGTTGTTTTCTTCTTAGTACATGGGTAGTGTGGAGGTGACCCAGTCCATGAGAGCCCTCGACTTTGACACAAGAATGCAAGTCACACGGTAGGAGGCCTTGCCACTACTTCCACCACACACACATGCACACTCACACACAAATCCTCATATATATATATATATATATATATATATATATAACTGCTGACACAGTCTAAGAATATAACAAAGCTCATGTTTTCAGGTGAAAAAATAAAAGTAAAGAGAAAACTGCTTTACTCAGAATCCACTCAACATATAATTTGCCAAGCAAGACATGCGTGGCTTATTCAAAAAATGTTTCAAAGGGGGAAATGAAATTAAATGTATAATGTTTCATAAACCGGGGCTTTCTCCTCATCATTTGATATTGACATCCTAGTGCAGGATGCCAAAAGCGCCGATGGACACAGCAGCCTCTGTTCACAGCAGCCTCTGTTCACAGCAGCACTGCTGAATGATGGGGAAGAAAATCCAATTAGATGAATTTCCTCCAAATGATCTCTCATAGTCTTATTTAGAGACAGAGAGCGAGAGAGAGACCTCAGTCCTTTGTTCACAATTTGTTTTCAAGGAGAAGAAAAGCAGTTCCTGGAAAAACAGACTTTGCTTCTTAGATAGTGGGATGTTACTTTAGTTTGAGTGGGTGTTTTGACCTCTCTGACTGAATATCAGTTTTGCTATATTATATAGCTGTTATTTTAATTATTTTTCAGGCAGTATTTTGTGGGGTTTTTCAGATCTTACGATCTAATTTTATCTAAATTAGAACACAAAGAGGTTGCAAAGCATTTAAGACAAGACATACAATGAATTAAATAAAATATTAATAAAAGAGTGAAGCACACATTAAACAAAACACATTAGATTAAAACAATAAAACAGCAGTAACATATACACCTTAATAATAAATGAAAAGAGATAAACAGTAGATTGCATTTTTAAAAATGAAATGCATAAAATGTAAAATAATTTCAGATTCAGTCACAGGTAGACCATTTCTATTCATCTCCAGTTTTTCAAGAATTTGATCAATGCACAGAGCATGAAGCAACATGTCACACTCATACATGCAAAGTAAATTAGTAATACCACAATGTAAAAATACTTCATTACAAATAAGGTTTTAAAATTATCCAAGTGTCATCACTCAGAAGTCTTTCTTATGCAGTAGTGTCTTCTGTCGGTGTTATATTGTTATATTGTATATTGTCTTGGATTATTGTAACTGAAGCATTATTGTACAAACAAAATTTTAATGCTGTATCTGGACAAGGTCGAACTAATTTTAACTTCAGTGGTGGAAAATCCATTTGCGCTACTGTGTGCTTGCTCTTCACCACATTCTGTGCCCTGGTTTTTATCTCATTACTCTGACAACGGTTAAAAGTTACTTTTCCGATTTAATATTTTCTGTAAAAACATACAGTGAGCCTGTGCAAGACGTCAGCTTGTGACCGCTTGGTAAAAGATTTGTGACACGACTTTGTTTTTTTCCTCTGTCAACCCGCATTAATCATCTCGAGACCCCCAGATTTATCTTGTGAAAGCCACTGCGGTAAAATCCCTTACTGCATACAATAACAGTATGGTATAAAAATAACTCAGCCTCATCTAGCTACATCAGTAAAATGCTGCATACATGCTGATGCATTATTAACACTGACATTATTAGAGCTAATAAGTATTATTGCTGATAATACTTATGATATGAATTACAAATGCCTGAAAAGTCCACACATCCTTTATTAAATGTATTTAGAAACATTCAGTGGCTCTATAGAGCACTGCTTTTTCCTGTACTGGGTTATTACACTGATACTCTCTGG
The DNA here is from genome assembly GCA_008933995.1 of Datnioides undecimradiatus. Classification (NCBI taxonomy): domain Eukaryota; kingdom Metazoa; phylum Chordata; class Actinopteri; order Lobotiformes; family Datnioididae; genus Datnioides; species Datnioides undecimradiatus. The sequence goes on along the minus strand of WARS01000047.1, from coordinate 411,065 downwards.
ATGAGGTTCTAGTAATGTTGTTTTCTTCCTCTCATATTCTCACACGCAAGTCACATGTTAGCAGGGCGCACTGGATCACATATTTACAAAGGTGCCGCTGTGTTTGGTGTGTGTTTGTTGCCTGTGCGTCTGTCTGTGCGCACGTTTATAATCCGCGTGTGCATGTGTGCAGAGAGGCAATCAGCAGACTATGTGAGAGGACATCAGCCAAGACAGCAGTGAAAACTAAAAGGGTAAGGTACACGAGCCTACAAAGTCACACCCCAAACGTAGTCAGACCAGATTAGAGCAGCTGTGATTCCTGTCCCCATCAGCCTGTTTGCAAGGGGCCGTCCGCCGTTCTGGGTCGAATCAACCTCAAGTTTTCTGGGAGCAGGATCATCTTCGCCGTCTCCACGGACAGTGTGACTCTGATCGCTGCCTCCTCCTTACAGGTTAGAGCCTTGATAACCAAATTACAACCGTCGTTCATCTCAATTAATGAATCACGGAGTAAAAACAACTTCCTTTGCTTCTCTGTTCTTCTTCCTCTTCTTCCCGTCCTCAGAAGATTGCCCATCACCCCATGCAGGCCATTTCCTTTGCGTCAGGAGGAGACCCAGTACGTTCATGTTCATATTCTCAAATGTTTCACATGTACAAACATATTCATGGGCAGACAGGGACACAGACACACACATACACAGTGAGTAATTTGATTAAGTTTGATTACTGCTTGGTTCGCAGCCATTTGAGGATTTAATTATTTCCCCCTCCAACTCTTGATCCCTCTCTACTTTTAATTGGTGGTGTGAGGTCAGGGAAATTGAAATTTTGGACTCCTTCATTTTTGCTCCTACTTGCACTCCTAAGAATAAAACCTAGTTATTGGATTGACCTAAAATACCTTTGAGGTTAAGCGTTAGGGGTTAGAACCTCAAATGTGTTTTCAAACTAGATTTGAGATGACAGGTTTTGCCAAATTATCTACACGGGTAATATACAAGAATATTTTGAAAATAATGATCATTACGGCAGTTTTGGTGTAAATTCATATCGTTGCATTGGCACAAGGAACTAATCATGAAATCTCCCTCCTGTGACTTAATACAACCATCAAAGCCGGTATGTGCTTTCATCATCTTTATACATCGCCAACTGTAATTACTCTTATCTATTTTCCCTCTCTTTCCCTCCATGCCACATTATTTCCATATGACAGAATTTGCGTTGTTCATCCTGACAGAACATTTTCCTGCAGCCTGAATTTAAAAAAGAACAAAAAAAAGAAAAAAAATCAATGCAGCTCTGTTAATGTCCGAACAGCCAGAGAGGCATGTCACTTATTAGCTGCTGTCTAGGTCAAACCCTGACGGATAAACTGACTTCACTAACAAAAACCCCTGCTTATGTTTTGGTTAGCATCTGTGAACTCAGCAGTGAATACAAAAACGCAGGGCACACACTGTAATACGCTGCAAGGTTGCACTGGCCAAAGCTTAGAGAGAACAGGAAGGTAGTCTGTCTCCGGGAAACACAACCCTTGCAAAGCTGTGGATGGGATTATAGCTCACTGTTTAATTAATTAGCTAAAATAATCTTGTAGCGTGCTCTAAGCCTCGGCTCAGTTGGATTGGACACATGGAAGATAGCGGGGTGGGAATTAAAATCAATCTGCCACAGAGGCTTTATGGTGAAACATATTCAGCTGACTCTGCTCTTGCATTAGTATCAGAGAACCACTGATAGGGTGTGAATTAATTAAACAGTGAACACACGTGAATGACCACTAACTGAAAATGTCTGCCGTGTTTTCATTGTCATCAAATGTGCTGCGAAATGATGAATTGAAGGGCCGATCTACACAACAACAGGAGGTTCATCAGTGACCATGTGCCCTGACATAGTTCAATAACACTCACTGGTTTTGCAACTGCAGCTGTACTTGTTCTGGTGTGACCAGTAGCTTATGGTAGCTAATGTTAGCTAACATTAGCTACCATAAGCTAACACACAGATGCTTCTGTGCTGCTGACATTATTGCATCTGTTTTCTGATTTCATATTTCATATCTACGTGTACTACTGTTAAACTGTTTATAGTTATTGTATACTTTAGCAGTTAGCATCGCGTAATTCGCATATGCATCCTCAGTGGCTACTTTTAAGCAAAGGTTTCTGAACTTTGCTTTAAAACATGCTTGTTATTACAATTCTCTTTATTTTTATACAGGACATGGCAGATTACATTGCATATGTTGCCAAGGACCTCTTCAATCAAAGAGGTGAGGAACATGATTTAATTTATCAATATGATGAGCTGCTCTTCCACTGTACATGTGGCATTATTGTATTACTGTCATACAAAACAAATCCTCTTCTCTCCGTCAGCGTGTCACATCCTGGAGTGTCCCCGGGGTCGGGCCAGTGAGGTTATCAACAGCATCGGTCAAGCCTTTGAGACTCGTTTTCGGCAACTTCTTAGCCACACGCCGTCGCTCCTCTCCCCTGATCACAGGTTGTCCTTTGCTCTGCTGCAGCTGAAGCTTATTGGTGTGACCTAACGCAATAAACTGCCACATGTCCTGATTTAATGCCATTTGATCACAAGTGAAATTAAGCAATGCCTCAGTCTGCACTGGCCAGGAAATCTTTTCTATTATCGTAGTTCTGTCAAATACACAAGTAAAACTTTTAGAGTTTGACCTCATTCTGGCATTACTTTGTTTTTGTGTAGATTTGTGTAGAGCTGCATATTTAGTTGATTAACTTATCATCAGAACATAGGAACAGCACAAGAAAATTAATCGATCAATGATGAAAATAATCAGCAGTGTAATCAATAATGAAAATAATCATTAGCATCATTTAGCAGCATTTCATTTTATTCCACAAATTCAAAGGAATGTGTGTTTTAAATCTGAGTATGAATCTCTATTGTTGTGAGTGTTTCTGTGTGTTTACTTGTCTGCGTTTACTCATGTATTTTATATTAGTATATTTTAGTATATTAGTATATTTATATCAGTTTTTCCAGAGCTTCTCAACAGCAGGAGCAGTGAGGTGAACATGGTGTAACTGTCTGTGTGCAGGTCAGCAGTGAGAATCTGTCACAAATGGGGCCCAGAGGTGACAGTAACGGACCAAAAGGCCGCGCAGGAGGGTGCAGGCGGCGAGCATCGAGATTACTACAATGTGATCCCAGGAAAGACGCCACCAGCTGCTGAAACAGAGGACCCGCAAATCACAAGGGAGGAGAACAAACAGGATGCTGACATCCAGGGGGTAGGAGTTACTTGTCACAACAAAAACACAAACAGTATTTAATCAGTTGAGCTTGAATATCTATTTTGTGCTTGAAAACAACAGTTTGACCAGAAAGATTTAAATCTTTTAACCCCATCTCATGGCCGTCCTCGCCAGATTGAGTTACTCAGTTGTCATGGAGATGGCGTAGTTGTTACCACATGATCAAAGTGTGGAAATTAATCATGATTTAATGTATTTACAGTACATAACATGACCATAGATTATATATAATAATGACAACTGAGTGATGCTGTTCACAGAGCAAAGCTGTAAGATAAGGTTGATTCAGAAACAAGTTTGATTTTGTGTTCATGATTTTTTTGTCCTCTCATGGAAGGCTTCTTTTATTTAGGTTGAGTTAATGGTCACAAGTGTTTATACACCTCTGAGCTTTCCTGTACAACATAACTTTATCTGTTTTCAGCGGAACAGTTAATTGCATTTACAGTGTTTCTCTCCAGGTCACCTCAGCGGCTGTTAATAAGAATCACACAGGGCCTCGTCGTTCACTTCCTAGAATGATTGTGTTAACTCTGGGAATTGAGTCAGCGACTTTCCTGTCATGAGCACACATCTCTAACCTTTAGGCTGTCACTGCCCCCCTCACACGGACAGACACACAAGCACGCTTGTGTTCATGTGTATGTGTTATACATGAACACACACGCACGCGCAACGATCTCTGTCTTATGTGCATGACTCATCTGGTGCCGTTTGCAGATTTGTTCGTCTCAGCCTGTTTTACTGTATGAGAACTGCTCCGTCACAGAAGAAACTACAGCTCCACCTGCAGGTAAAAATCGTCAACACACTCCAACGCAAGTTCAAAAGTGTCCCGTTGAGTCTATTGAACTCGCTGAATCCATAACAACGAGTCAGCTGTCTCTTTAAAGCGGATTAGATTTTATGGAAGGAATGAAGAGAAATCTATTCAAGTTACACTTTAAGTTTAAATATTTGATGTAAGCCTAGATGTGGTCCTGGTTTAATCCTGTTTGGTGTCTCCATTAAACTCTGTAGACTGTACCCATCTGTCGGAGACACGGATCCAGGACCTGATCCAGGAGGAGAGCTGGTTCCACGGCAGGTGGGTAAACGACATCTCTGTCATTGTATTACCAACTTTAATTTGCTTGCTCACATATATGGCCCTCCCCCTTTATCCGTAACTTTGTGTGACGTCATCATCTCAGGTTGGGAAGAGAGCAGGCGGAGTCACTCCTCACCTGTAGCGGGGATTTCCTGGTCAGAGAGAGCAGCTCTGCCTCTGGTCAGTATGTTCTCAGTGGTATGGAGGGAGCCACCGTGCGCCACCTGCTGCTGGTCGATCCACATGGACAGGTAGAGTTGATGGATTTCAAACACAAAGGCACAAGGAGAGGAGGAGGAAGGCATCTGGCCTCAGTGTTTAAATCTTCTGTCTGTCTGTTTCTGTGCGTCCAGGTGCGGACCCGTGATCAGGTGTTTCTGAGCGTTGGTCACCTGGTGCGTTTCCACATGGAGAACCAGATGCCTATCGTGTCTGGGAGCAGCGAGCTGTGTCTGAAACAGCCAGTTCTACAGAGACACTAATACACACACACTGACACACACATAGACTGTCACATGCATGCATTAGGCCTCAGCAGTGGATCTCAACAAGGCTCAGTGTGCACAAGCAAGAAAAATCTCAAACCTTTCAACTTTTTATTTACTTGAAAATGTTTAATGAACCAGGTCCTGTCAATAAGTGAGACTTCAGCTCATGAAAGTACATATATTGTATATACGCTTGAACAATTGTTTGATCTCTTTCCTAACATCTGAGTGCATTCTCACACTTGTGCACGCTGTGCCTCGCCCTGTGCTGAGAACAGCCGCTGGCCTCCAGAACATCCTGTCTCTGTCTCTCAGGCTGTGTTTGCTGGTGTTTACTCAAAGTTTAAGCACAATCACTGGTGTCAGGAGGAAATTACCAGAAAGTTGGCAGACGTTCAGAATATTTTTTTTTTTTTTTTTTACAGGCTAAATTTGTCTTCTGTTCATTCATTTTGATTTGTTATTGTTTTGTGTCCTCCACTTTCCCATGCGTGACTATTGAAAATAACTTTTCATATTTCACTTATTCTTTTCCTACACTTTAAATGTGGAGTTCAAGTGTTCTTTGTAACCTCAATCTACAGAAACACATTCACATTTTAGTTTCGGATAAACTGGCAAATATGCAAATAGTAATGTCTTAGTTTGCCCTAAAGTGTAATCAAATACATCTTCAGTTCCTTTACAGACTGGATTACTGCACTTTCATGTCATGTTTAACCTCCGGACACAACTTTATTTCCTCTTATGCCCGTGGACAACACAACTGAAAACTTGTTATCATCTAGAAAACCGTAGAAGTTTCATTCCTTTCTTATTTTTTTCATTCCCTGTAAACACAAAACCCTTTCAAACATCTCATAGTCATGTGTAAAATTTGGATTTCATTTCCACTGATGAAATAAAAGGAATAACACTGATTTCCTACATACAGGTGGCAAAATATTAATGTGTGTTAATATATGACAGGTGCAGGGCATTGATGATATTATTTTAAAGATGTTCTTACTTTGTCTTGCAAAAGTATAAAAGTAAAATAGAAAATATAACGAATTTGAAATGTGAAGTTGTGGCAGTTATAGAAGCTGTAATAGATGCACCCTAAAAGTAACAGTTATGAGTTGTTATTGTGTCAAAGTTGTATTTATCAGAGTAGCTGAGATACAAAATCCTGATTTGTTGTCTTATTTTGGCGGAGTCTGAGTTGGAATTACTGTTTCCTGTTCAAAATGCTCAGTGCAATACTCTGCACAAAGAAGCAGAAGATCTTCCTCTGGTGCCAAATGTGAGCAAAGACAAAGTCAGGGACCTTTGGTAAGACAATAAGAGACCAACACACACACAGAGCACAGTTTGGCATGTTTAAGCAAGCAACGGTACAAATTTCACACAAATCTTTCACAACATCAGAGAAGGAATTTATTTTGCAGAAGTCAAAAAGGTTTCAGGTCTCAGATCAAATCATCACTACACAGAGTGTTGAACTGAGTCACATGCAGTAAACCAGACAGTGTCAGCCTGAGAAATCACCGGCTGTTGGTGTTTTCTGCTTGTTCAGTTTGATGCCTTGCACTATAGAGGTAAAGATGGTATTGGACCTGGGCAGTCTAAAGAGTTAGGACAAGTACAGGCTGCTATCACACGACAAAACAGCAGGAAATCTGTCAGTAAACAGGAGAAAAATAAGGGACATGATGGACTAGATTTCACTGGTCAAACACCTTATTGCACACGGTGTAAAGTAAATAACAAAAGAGCAAAATGAGCATCACTCATTTCCTGGTTTAAATTGAATATATTTTCTCCTATTTCACTTGGTTGTGCGACATTTTGACATTCTCATTCATAAAAGTCTTACTCTGACTGCAGTTTCCTAATTTGAGCTCAAACCTGAGTGACTGCTGTCGAAATCAGTTAACAGTTAATTAGCAATTAACTTGGAACTGAGGAAATCACATTGATTATGCTTGATTTTTGTATTTCCACGTTGAAATCACCACAGTTTCTTTTTAACTGGCTTCAGTCTTGAAACCACAAGATGGTGCTATCAGCCTTCACGAGAGCTCAGTCTCCTTCAGCGTTTACTAAAATAGGTTTTCTTGAAAGGTCAAATACTCTCTGGCCAGAGGTTAAAAACTCTGTTTGTTTTCATAGTTGTTGCGTTTTTCCATAATCTTGTATACAACACGTTCATGATGAAACATGAAAAGTACATACATGCTCACACCAGCAATTGTAACTACAGTGATCCCCCGTGTGTCACTGCTTATTGCAGTGTTCTTGACACAGATGTGTGTTTCAGAGAGCAGTGAAAATGACTGGCAGTAAACAGCCAATAATAATTGCTGCAACACTTCTCGCTCGGTTTTCAGCAGCCTGTCACTTGCAGATTTCAGTCAAGTAAAAGATGACTGTGTGCTGAAAGTATGCAGCTGACTGCTTAGGGGCTGTAGCCTTCATCGTCCTCTGAGAGGTTTGGAGGGTCTCGCCCACATTAATCACCCTCAGCGCAGCTTGTTAGGTTGAGATGAGGGAAGCACTGGCAGCTGATGGGGAAAGAAGCCGCTCTGCTTTCGACTGATACAATGAAAAGATAAACATTGATAGTGTATCTAAAGAAAAACAACACTTAAAGCCTTTTTGTTCAGATAACTCTGTCAAATGTAATCACGTGCTTCTTAGCTACCCACAATCCTTAGCTCTTGGGGTGCCAAAAAGGCAGCTAATCTGGTTTGTAACAAAGAGCAGAGGATGAACATGCTTAAAATGTTATCTCTGCTTTTTCCTGAGCTTCATGTACGAGCTGAGCATGATCATGATACCTGCATCCTATTTGATTTGATCAGTAAAAAAACCCTCTCGCCAAACTCCGACATGAAAGTTACCATCAGTGTGAAATTAGGTGATTTTTTTTTTTTTTTTGTGAGGCTATTATCCTGCTTCTCTTACGTCCCTCCGGAGTTTCTCTGAGTCATGCTGACCTCGCCCAAATCGACTCACCAAGAACAGCCGTGACATAGTGTGTGATGCTATTCCTGCAGACTTGTGTGGTCTGCTGATGGTCACATGTTGTCAAACCTGTGAGATCACTGTTTGACCTCTGACCCCTAATTAATGTCAGAGCAGCAGCTGGCAACCTGTGTGGTGTCACCACCTATGTAGTTTCAGCCAGGACTCCCCTTGAAACGTAATCAAGTCACTCATCAGACCTGTCAGTGTATATCTTGCATTAACCAGCACTGACAGTTTGGATTGTTGGATTATTAGCATGATAGAGTATCAGTGCGCAGGATAAAAGCCAAGAGGAGCATCATTTGTTCTGATTCATTATGAAATCTGGCACCTTTATGAAATGCAATAACTTCAGATGAGCTGAGAGAGCTCAATCCTTTGTGCTTAAACACTGAAGTTAACAATACCCTGTGTGTTCAGTGTCAGCAAACCTGCATGAAGTTAAAGTCCATTAAAGTGATTTTTAAATTACATATATATTCAGAGTTGTATATTTAAGGGGACTTGACTATTTTGCATTATTTGAGGAATATATAGGAGATGAGTTACTGTGCAAAGTGAAACAGATCACAAACACTAATTTCAATCAGTACATAATTGTCACTGTGTGTGTGTGTGTGAGGCATAATATATGGTAACTTCAACCAGGAAACCTGCAAAATACTGTTACACACATAAGAAAACTCTTAAAATTTGAGTGAAAGGATTTTCTCGAATAATTGATAAGTAACAGTAAAATTAATTAGCAATTATTTTTTATTAAAAATAAATTTCACAGGCCGATGTATGAGTCTTTTATTATGGTAGATTGAAAAATTGGCAGAGTTTCAACTGGTAGATGAAATTATAAGACATTTTCTCTATTATCTGACATTTTAGAGACCAAAAGATTTTTCATTTCATTGAAAAAGTAAACATCTACTCAATCCATAATGAAAACAACCGATAGCTGCAGGTATATTTGAAATACCAATAAGCACTTTAAGTCTTGTAATGATGTAAACAAAAGATTAAACTTGCTGAATAATATCCTGTAGCTTCCACTAAATGCCTGCTGTGTTCAGCTGCAACTCATTTTATGAAAATCTAACCAAATAATATCACACTGATAACGTCATCAGCCCCAGCAGTAAATTCAGACGTTGTGACACATGAGCTCCTGCTCCCACCTTTGTGATGAGACACTGAGAGGGTTTTAAGCTTTTAGGACAGACATCGTTTGCTCAGCAGGTTGCTTATTAGAGGCTTTGAGAAATTAAAAGTCTGCAGCTGAAACTGCAGGAGACACATTATCTTAATCTTTGCAACAACGTGTTGTTTGTGCATTTGTTGGTACATGTGTATGCATTCCTTCAATTCAGCCAGTGACATGACATGACTCTGAAACAGGAAATGATAAACACTCAGCATAATCTGCAGGTTCTGTGGCTTTGGTGCAGATCCAGAACATTAAAAAGCCTGAATTCCTTCATAGAATAAACTTGAGTGCTGATGAGCTTGGGGGCAGTAACATTAAATACAAACACACACACTCACAAACACACATATGACAAAGCATTCCCAGACCGTGAAGCGCCTTAATGGAACAATTAAAGTCATAAAAAGCGCCCAGAGTACGAGAGCATGAAATTGTTCCGCGTTTCAATGTTATCAGAGTCACACAGAGTTCAAATCTGGGAGGAAACAAAACAAGACTTGGCCACTGACTGGGTCGCGTTGCAGCAGTTACTTGGCATGCCAAAATCTACATGTATGTTCCTCCAGAGACAGTGCAGAGGAGGAGACACGTGAGTCACGTGAGGTTCAAAAACAAATGCACACAAACAAAGACGCGGCCTGGTTTTTGTGCCTGGTTCTGTTTCCTGTTTCCACAAGTCAGGAACCAGTGAGGGCATGCAGCGGAGAGCAGCGAGCCAGAAGTCTCTGTTAAATGAGTATACAGTAAGTTGCTGTTGGCCGCAGCCAGTGCAGGATAGATGAGTGTGTGTGTAACCCCCACAGTGATCGCCTCACTCCTCAGCAGTGTTCTGCTTGAGCTTTTACCTCCCTCTGCTCTCAGGCCTCAGCCCTCTACCCCGGCTTAGCATGACGGCTTGTTTCTTGAAGCTCTGATGGGTGTGTGGACTGTCGGCTGTTGGCAGGCATCTCTGAGTGGAAACACACACGCACACGCACTCTCACATGCACAACAAAGTGTGTCCTCAAGCTCAACATGCCCCTGAGTTTCTTTACCTCTTCCAAATCTTCATCTTTCCACTCTCTCTTTATCATTGCCCTTTTGGAAACTAGGTCAGTGTCAGTTCATGCCATTAGCCTCTGCTCCAAGTGTATGATGCTGTGTGCACGTGTGTGTTTATTTGTGTGTGTGTGCGCGCATGTTCATGTTCAGTTAGCAGCCATGCTTATCTGCCACTTGGCGTAAGAACTTCCTTGAAAATGTTTGTTTTCATGCCCCGTGTTGTTGGATGGGAATTGAGTCTGCATTTGTGTGTGTGTGTGTGTGTGCATGTGTGACACGGTGATGATGAGGGGGTGGGGGATTCCAGGATTCTTGCACGAGGCAGCAGACAGATGTGGGAGACTTGAATCAAAACTCTTCTGTTGGCCAACTCCTAAACGCGACTTTTCCTCCAGTGTTGGTCTCTCTCCGCTCTCCATTCCTCTGCTGTTTCCTCATGCTTTGGCCAGCAGCTCACACTTCTCCCTTGGATTTCAAGCCGAAGCTGAGATCAAAACTTGGATTCTTGCAAACACTAGGAGGGATGATTCAGTGATTCTTTGTCATGCTGGACTTTCTGTTTTTGGTCCTGGAAAACTCATGGCCTCTTTAACAGCTCACAAAAAAACATACATAATATTGTTTTATCACCTTGATACTTCATGGCTTCTCCTAATCACATGTGAATTGCTTGTAAACAAGATTTCAAACTGATGACTGGTTTCAGAAGCTACAGGAAAGGAGCAGTACAGCTCTGTTTGGGGTCTCAGAGACCCCAGCTATAAAACATGCCCAATAGATTTTATACGCTCCTCTTACTTGACTGGTGTTAACTGTACTTTTAACAAAGCTCTACTCCTCCCAAATCCCAAAAAAAGCATTTGGGATTTCTGTTAGAGGTGTTTCATTGTCCATACAAGGGAGTTTTGACCCTAAACATTACACTGTGCAGTATGTCATACTGTTCATATCTTTGTCTGTGGATAATGTTTGAGCATAATTATGAAATACTTGCTTGTAAATGTGACCATACAGCATATAAAACAAAACAAAAAAATCCTTATTTGATGTAAGAAGATTATTACAAGATCATTAATGCATTTCATTGGAAGTGCGAGTTAGTTTAGGGTTATACCTCCACAACTTTTCTACATTCATGGTCCCCAGAGGATAAATCCCACTAACTTTAATAATGAATTAGTTTTCCATAGAGCACCACCAACACCAACACCACTAAGTTACTAAAATTATTAAATTCATACTCCTCTCTGGATGAACTATAATGACTTTGCTGATCTTCTTAACTGCGTTTTTGCACCCTAACAATATTTCTCTCAGCTGTAGTTTGGGTGAAGAGTAGTTTGCAGATGTTGGCATGATAACATGATCGTCATTGTGGCTGTCATTGTTATGAAAATCATGTCATTTGCAATGCAGTGACTTTAAACATTCAGACAGTTCTTCAGCTGATGTTAGCATTTAGCTCAACGCACCACTGTACCTAATGGCTAAGCTGCTAGCATTGCAGTAGACTTATATTTCTTTTTGTACACATACAGAAATGCAGTCTGTGGGACTCAAAATAATAAGGAGGTGAAGTCAAAGTCAACAAAACTTAAGGGTTAAGTTCTTTTCCATCACTGCCATCTTTTCATTCGCTGTATCTTTGACGACAACCCCTTTCTCCGTCATACTTCCCACCTCCTCTGCTCTTCTCCTCTACTGTTTTAAAGAAAGTGTGTATTTATAAATGAAATAATTCCCTAGCATAAAGGAATCACACTAACACTGGAGTAGTGTGAATATGAATTTATATCTCTATGTGCCTATTTGCATGGAGTGTGTTTATGGTTCTCTACAACTTCGCTGAGTGTCTCTTACAGATGGTGGCGGTGAACCTCTGGCGGGAAAACTCAACAGGGAATGTTTTCCATCCCTAAGATGGTCAGATTTGTGTGGGGGGACACTGACTCTGCGTAAATCACATGTGGAGGGGAGATAAGTGGGCGGCTAGACCAGCCTGGATGGATGGCTTAAGCCAAAAATACTATCCAGTGTGTCCCACAAGGGACAGACCCTGAATAAATCTGAGTGTGTTCAGAAACAGGGTGCAAACAAAATAACATGAACACCTCATAATGTATTAGAATTCAAATTCACATATAACCCCAAGGGTGGACACAAAATGAATGAAAATATATTAGAAACTACTTAAAGGTAATATTTATTGCAGGAAGACCTCAACAAGGCATTACTCCATCAGTTGTTTGTGTTGATCAGCTAAACCTGGCTTCAAGCTCACCAGTTCATGTATAACTTTAGTTTAGTTAATCACATGTCCTTAGTTTATTTTGAGTTTAATCCATAGCCTGGTTGTCATGTGAGGATGTCAACCCAGGACAGTCCAGGAAGTCAAGGAAAAGTCAACCCCAGTGTGTCATTTCTCTGGTTTTTGATTGTTATGGATTAATGGGATAGCGCTGGACTTTTACAAATAAATAAATATCTGTTATATTCAAGCCAGAGGTGCTGGGATGTGAATTTTGTTACCTTAGAGTGAGCTGTGCTAACTGTATCCCCCTGTTTCTGGTCTTTATGCTAAGCTAAGCTAATAAACTGCTGTAGTTGTATATTTGTTGTCATCCTCTTCCTCTGAAGTCCCTTTTATTTGTACATCAAGTACATGTGTGTTTGAAACTTCCTAGACACCCAAACATTATGTGCATACGTGTTTATCACTCCCATGAACAAAAACTCTTAATAGGAATGACACTGAGGCTCTATGATGCAAGTGCCTTCCTCACTGGTTTTCTCCATCCGTGGGGGTGTTTTGATGCAGTGTCCTGTTTTCTCAATCAGGAGTGATGCCAGAGGCCAAGGAACGTGGCTGAAAAACATCATCAGGGTGAGTAGACCAGCTTTTAAACTCTGTTCCCTGGACACTCAGAGATGAGTCATACTGTCAACCCCAAGTTCCTCCTCTCCTCCTCCTTGTAGCTGTTGCTTAAAAGAGGCATCCTCACCATGAAAGGGACCAATTACAAGTTTTTATGACCCGAAAAATTCTTTTCTGCTCTTCTGGGGAAACAATTTTTAGGGGAAATGAGTTCATGCAGCGCCTAGGTACACACGAGGAAAATGATCCATTTGGAGGCGAAAAGGGATTCCTCCGAGTTATTTTGTGGTTATGTTTGATTTTGTGCTGCAGCAGTGCACTGCATATGAGAAGTGTGTGTGTCAGTGGAGGAGACGATATGTGATAATAGACGGCCAAACCCAAACAGTTGATAGAATCCTATTATTACATTATCCTCTTGACCAAAAAGTAACCAAAGTCCAGAATCAAAAGTAACCCCATCGTACACACACGCACACAGAGAGTGTGCATGTGTGTGAGAAAGAGCGAGAGAGGGGTGAGGGGGGTGGGGGGATAGGGAGACTCATTTCTGCTGCAGCTCATTTTCTTGAAATATTTCACATGAATATTGGCAGCAGTTGTGCTGCAGAAGACAAAAGGAAATGAACCGTGGCTGCTGGAGCCAAAGACAACACACAGTGTGAGAAAGTCTCGCTACAGTTGCTGCTCGCAGCACGGCGAGAGACAATCTCAATCTAAGCTATTAAAAACTGCCTTGGGATATATGAACCACATAGGCAAGAAAATGAGTCAGTGAAAGAATACTGGCGATGGAGCCGAGGAGAAATTAACTTCTGTCATGATGAACATTAAAGCAAGAAAACGACAGAACATGAGTTTTGTTGTTAATAAATGACAATAACTTGGTTCTCCAGGGGATATTTAGTTTGGTGTTGAGATCCGCTCCACAGAAATCAGGCTACACTCTAAAAAATGTTTGTCTAACCTCTGTTTCAGTCTCCAGCTATTTCAGGCTTTTTAGTTCAGCCATTTCAGGCCAGAGGAGTAAACATTCCCTAAAATGAAACCCACGCTCAGTTACGAACCGTGAGGAGATTAACTAGAAGAAAGTTGGAGTGAGACGCAGAGGTGGGGGGAGGGGGAGGGGGAGGAGAAGGGCTCGGGGGCTGGTGGCTGCGTCTTACTGTAAATGACACCTCCACTGTGCTGAAGTAGAGCAGAGGGTGACCCTGCGCTGCCGGGCATCTGTTCTCTCCCACAACACATCTTGTTGATGAGAAACATGACTTGAAGCTTCCCTAGAAACACCTCTGCAGAGCACGCGCAGCTCTGACATCACTGCTTTCACTCTGACAATGTTATGTGTGTTGTGTTTGAGTGCACACGGATCCATAGGCTTTTTTTTTCATAATGTCACCCCTGCTTTATTCTCCTAAATAGCCACTGACAAACTATCTCAGAGCACTATGCCTCACATTCAGTCACTTCATTATTTATTTGCTAAAGGGCACTCCACACACTTTACACAGGATGGCCAGCTGATGGCCATCCTGTGAATATATTGTATTGTATATATTGTATAGATTGCCCATATATATTGTATAATATATTGTATAGATTCCACACAATTAAAACTGCCTTTGTGGATTAAAGCACATTAGTGTAGATTCAATTGGTATTTGGTCCACCCTCTGTATCTGCATATTTACATATCCACTGTCTGCAGTTTTTACCTTTCAGTTATGAGTGCATGTCCTCAAATGTCAATGTATTTCTTTAAGTGCAGTACTTCCATACCCACCACCCACAGTTTCATAGCCAGTGAGATGTTTCTTCCTCCCACCAACACACCCCTAACCACTTTCTGCTCAGCTATTCACCCTCATCTTAGCTCCTCACTCCCAGGTCACTAGGCTGATCTCAGCTCAGCTCAGAGGGAGAGGGTCGAGGCTCCAGGACGACCAGGGAGAGGCTGTCTCACTGTCAAAACAATTCACCCCAATCACCAGTGGCCACTATTGCCCTCTGCCTCTCCCCCAGACTCTCTCATGCCTCGACTGAAGACCTCGACCTTTGTCTCTCCTGCCAACATCCCTCACTATTTATACATACCATTTACAGTAATTTGTGTTTTTATCTTACAATGAGTCCAATAGAAAGAAAGGTTTCAGTTCTCATTTACATTCTTATATCACCAAACATACTTCAGTGCTTCCATTATTATATTAGTTCCATTATTATGGAGCGCAGGGATATGGCTACAAGACGCCAAAAATCATACTTCAGTGACAAGATAATGATAATGTTAGAGAGCAAAAGAGAGAAAACATTTTTTTCAGGGAGTGCTCAGTCAAAGAAGACTGACTAAAGAGCAGAGAGGAGAAATATAAAAATAAGAAGAGAAGGTGAGAAGGAGGTATGATTTATTAATGACAACAAAAAATGTTAACATGTCCAGCAGCTCTGTTAATAAGTTCCTGTCTTGTCTGATCAGTTACAAATTTCATGATGGAAGAGGCTGTGTTTAAAGCTGACGCTAAATCCTAATGACCTGCTGCTTTGTATAATGATGCAAGGTCAAGGCCTCACAGCGGAGGTTTCACATGAATCTTGTTAAATATGCAGTAAATGTTTCGTTACTGATTGAGCCTCTTGGCATATGAAGTTTTGAATAATTTAGACTTGAAATGTAGGTTTACTTCTCCACTACAGTTCAAAGGCCAACTTTCTACTCTGCTACATTTTTGTGATAATTTTAGGAGAAAGTACACTTAATGCTAATACTGGACCTTTTATTTACAAAAATTCACCATGTAAAAGACCTGAATACTTTCTCCACCACAAGATGACGGTCGAGATATATGCCATTTTATAAATGAGGCAAGATATGGACAATAAAAACAAATAAAAAATCATGCATTTTGTTAATTTTTAAAATGATAAGGTGATTCAGCTGATGACAAAGGCTCAGAAAGAGTTTTGAGGATTTGACTCGTATAAGTAAAGTCCTGTGTCATCAGCATACAAAAGAAGGACTGCAGTATTTACGTTCAAAAGCAAGCTGAAAGATGAGTTAGGACTTGGTGAAGCAAATACTAGGAGAGCTGAGGTGCAAGAGCCAGCAAAAAAAAAAAAAAAAGAAAGAGAGCTGGACCATGATGCAGAGATATGGAAGCAGATCCCTTTAAAGCCTTAAATGAAAGCATCAGCATTTCAAATTGCGTGCAGAAGGTCATGGGCAGGCATGAAAGGGAGTTTTAAAAGGGAGTAAAATGGAGAAACTTATGAAATTGAAGATGAGGCGGCCTCCAGTATTTCAGTGCAGTGGTCAGGGGCATAATGAGTGTATTTTGGGGGAGGCTGTCTAAGAGAAATCTGCAGTAGCAGACACCGAACATAGCTATTGAAAAAATAAAGATCTTGGGTAAAGACATTGAAAAAAAAAGCAGAAGTTGATGGAGATTATTGAGAGCAAACCTGCAGGATTGCACCGTGATTGCACTCTGAGTCCTGCCTGACAGTTGGCTGTCTCGAGGCAGACAAAGACTCTTGGCAGTGTGTTCAGGAGTAAACGTGGTCTTGTCAGCAGTGATGGAGAGGCCTTGCAGAGGGCAGGACTTTCCACGGGGAAGAAAGCAGCGCAGTATTGTTGAGACTAAGTTTGAGGTGGTGGGCAGACATCCAACTGGAGATGTCAGCAAGGCTAGTGGAGATGCGTGCCTCAACCTGAGTGTCAGAGGATGGAAAAGAAAAGTTGTGGAAGTTGGGTTAATGATATGTACACTATCCTGCACGCCAGATGAAATACTACATGGGGCAAGACATCTGTTGGAGCAGCAGGACAGGTCACCACTATTTCTGTTGCAGGAGAGGGTAAAAAATGTTCTGAACAATGCCGAGGACAGTGGTGAGGTTGGGTCAACAAAACGGAAAATGCAGTCTTTGGTCTCCACACTGCACCAGCAAACATTTTCTTTTCGTGAAGCTTTTGTATTAATCAAAACTATAAATGTTTAATGTGCAAAGATCATCACATAATGAGTGAATAAGCGCAGGTTGAGGCTGTGTTTGGACATGCATGAAAGGAGAATGTGGATAATCGCGAAGAGAAGAAAGACAGAAAAAAGCTCATAATGGAAGCCAGTGTGGTGGAATATACAGGTTCAGGGGGTTTAGAGTGATAGCATACTTGAGAGAGGAGCCAGGCTGACTCTATATTTGCTGGGTGTGGCTGCAGGCATGAATCAGTGTGTGTGAAAACTATCACTGCACTGGATGAAATTCCCCAAAACATAGGCTGCAGTATGAACAGTATATGTATTTATGGGGCATAATTTAATGCTAAATGAAAAGAGAATCAAAACTGTTCAAATATATTTTTCATTGGGACAAAATTTTGGTTTTATGTACTTTAATGTGTGAATTTAGAAGTCAGTAACTTAATGCAAGTCAGCTATCATCACTCTCAAAGTCACTTTTTGATCAAGGTTAACTGCTTTAAATGACATTTTGGTTCCACTGGTACAATTTTAAAGGCTTTATACACTTCAATAGTAATGACTCAACAACTTTTTTGATTCATAAATAATCATGTTTGCTCTTCCAGTCACACATGCTTTTCATTTCTGTTAGTAAATTAGGACAAACTACATTGGGGAAACAGGGTGCTGGACCTAAATCAATTTAATGAAGAATTTAACATTTATCAATGGGCTACAAACATCTATAACTAATTAATATCAAAGAATAAACACCAGCCAATGGGATTTTTTAAGCTTGGTAACTATAACTGGCTTATAAATAAGATCAAAATAATATGTACATGATTCATTAAATTTGATAAAGTCATTAGAAACTAAAGCCTCCCATGTTGAGAGGTGGTACGTGATGCAGTTTGCAGTGCAGGTGCATTGTCTTTTTAGAATAATATCTCACAGTAGATTATTTATGATCAAATGTTGGCACACATTTAGGAGCCCTGCTCTCTTCTTCCTGCAAGGTTTCCTGGACGGACTACAGTTTTATTCTGTCAGTTAAAAGTTCATGGCTGAAGGTCCGGAGCATAACTTGTGCATTTTTTTTGCACTCAAGCTTTTGTATCGCGAGAACAGGGGGGGAGAAAAGAAAAAATAGTTTTGGAGAAAGTTGAGCAGAGCAGGGATGAGGAAAGAGCTCTGCAGTGAGGGAGAGACACAGTGAGTTTTGCCATTCTCATCCCCTGGAATGCATCAGCTCCTCTAACTTATCTGTGCAAAGTCAACACATCTGGATGCGCACGAGCATACTCCAAAAGTTACGATGCGCATCTATTTATAGCAGCTCAGCGAAAGGTTTGAGTGACTTTTCTCCTTCTCCGTAGTTTGTTTCTAAACTTTTTATTCAGCAATACCTGCAAGTAAAAGTTAAATAGTCCTCTGTCGGGTCTGAGGCGAATCTCCTGCTCGGGAGACAAGGTAAAGTAACGACTCTCTCGTGCGCAATTTTGCACATGATCTGATCTCTTTTTTTTTTCAGTGCAAGCTTTTGCGACTCTGATTTTCTGACTTATGGTAGAAGTCACAACACTTCTCAGAGTGCAGCAGAGTTGTTTTTCTTTTGTGCGCAGCATCTCCTGTACTCTCCACAACGTCTTTTGCAATTTTTTTGGTATTGTTTTGCAGCTTTGACTCCAGACTGCAGAGGTCGACGGGGCTGGGAAAGCAGTTGAGGAGATTTTTTTATCTACAAAGCACTGGAGTTGTGCACTTGAGAGTGGATATGTCGGACAGTAAGTGTAGAGGACGGCTGCTGCAGTTGGCCGTGGCTCTGGTGGCCTTGCTGTCGCTCTGCGCCGAGCTTGGAGACGCTGCAGAGGTGGTGGACACCGGAGACACCGAGTCGATGACCAAACCGACCGACACCAGAGCCAGCAGGGCCAAGAGGAGGGGAGGGACCGACCTCCTCAGAGGGTAATGTGACTGTGATAATCCTCATTAGTTCAATTTGAAAACAGTTTCTTTTTTTTCTTTTCCTTTCTTTTTATATCTCAATCTGTGCCCGTTTTTGTCTTCCAACGTTTAATTGAAATGAGCATCATCCTCCCGTGTGCGTTTCATTTTTTGGCCGGGAGCAGGTGTCTGCTCTTTTCGTGCATTCATACTGTACTGGACCTGTTGGTCCTTCACGATTATTGAAGGTCGGCGTGAGTGTGTGTGAGTGTGTGTTATTAATAAGGCAGACTGAGACCCACGAGTGATATTGTCTGTGATGGGAAGTTTGGAGCAAAGTTTAGTAATTAAATACTGGCAAGAATATCACATTCCTGCTGACTGCAATAATAAATTACATCCAAACAAAGGAGGCCATTGGTCGTGTGTGGCTGTGGCAGAGATAGAGATAGAGAGAGAGAGAGAGAGACAGGGAGAGAGAGAGAGAGAGAGAGAGAGAGAGTAACAGTCTAATCCTCGTTCTGGCCAAAAACACCACACCCCAGTTGTGGATAAATCACATCTGCAGCTGTACACAGTGGGTCACTGCTGGAGAGTTTGTGTGTGTGTGTGTGCGCACGAGATTGGGGGGGGGGGAGACAGACAGAGAAGAAATTCAAGTAAGAAAGCAAAAGAAAGAATGTCTGTGTCCAGTGATGACAGCAAACAGCTGATGAAGGTCACACAGTAGACAGCTCAATGAGGATCCTCCACAGGCATTTCTCATACGACATGCTTTAAGTTAATTCATCAGAACATCTGGGTTCAGAGGCAGGAAGTATGTACAGGCTGCATACTGTGTCACATTGACTTAGAGCTATACGAATGTTTCAGAGATCCTTCAGGCTTCATCATTCCCCTCCTGGATCTGTTTCAACTGACCTGACACATGCAGTATGTAGGCCTGTCACAGACCTGTAGGGGGCAGGATGGCCCAGTCAGATGAAATATTTACTGCAGGTGCATCAAATTTCTTAAAACATCTTGTGCAACACAATATTTTCCTCTGCATACTGCATGCCAGACTGCACCTGACGGCAGCAAGATCACAGGGAGTGGCACACACTGAGGGAGAGACACAATGAATCTAAGATAAGAAGTGATGCCCAAAACTGTGTCAGGCTGCAAAGTGTCATCCCTGCTGAAGTGTCCTTGAGCATAGGGGGTTGAGAAACAGGAGAATTTGTTCCTGCTGTTTGGATCAGTAGTGAGCAATCAAGGGTCTAAAGACAGAGGGTGGAGCATGCCGTAAAGCTAAATTAAAAGACAAATCTGTGATTATTGGTCCTTATAACTAAAATGGACTTGATCAGAGAGTGGGCCGCACTGTGTGGCATTGATTACTGACCCTATGATGCTGCGTCATCTGCAGACCAAATGTGTGTGGCTCAAGAAACAACGCCTACTGCTGCCCAGGCTGGAAGACTCTGACAGGAGGGAACCAGTGCATTGTCCGTGAGTATCACCTCCATTATTCCATTACCACTGTAAATCCAGGTCAGGTAGCACTTTGAGCTCTTCATCACCATCACTCAGCTGCAGTGGTTTTCAGAGTCCAACACCCTGCTGTTTTTACTGGGGCCTTCCAGTAAAGGAGTATTAGACGCCACATGGGACGCAAAAGGAGTGCATTACCTCAAATTTTCTAAAATCCAACAGGAATGTGACTCCTGCAGACCAGACCTGAATATTCATTCGATTGCAGCGCATAAGAAATTGATTCATCCTCTTTCTTGAACAGTTTAATTAATCACAGGAATGAAATGCACTATTATTGTGAGCATGTGTCTTTGGTGAAAAGTGAAAAAGTGAGCTGGCACTGATGTTCAAAGCTGCATTATACTGCCAGTAATTAGTATATTACTTTAATAATCAATGAGTCTGAAAAACCTTAGTGTATATACGTAAGAAATAATGAAAGAATTGTTGAATGCAAAATGATGCTTTCTGGATGTCTCTTGGAGAACTTTTCTCCATTCATCTTCATGTTCTCTGATGCACCTGTCTGCAAAAATACATTTATTTATATTGATGTGTTATTTTGTCTATTTACAAGACTGTAGTCGGGTTCAAACCAAAATATTGCCATTTAATTCGTTCAACTGTCTGATCAATGAGTAATTGGAAATTGGTGTTGGGGCAGTGGTTTCTTCTCTTCCTTTGTATTTCCTCCCCACCTCTCTCTCTCACTCTGTTTCTCCCTCTCTCTCTCTTTCTCTCTCTCTTCTCTCACAGCCACTCAGTAGACAGGAAGGTCTGAGAGGCTGTAGAGTTGTTTGATTGCAGTCTGCCTGGTCGGCTGGCCGAATGCCTGTCGCAGCTCTAATGACATTGTTTAGCAGTGGGGTTCAGGGAGATGGGGTCAGTGGCTGGACTCTACCTGATGGGATCTCGGGGCAGGAGGGGGGGTGGGGGGCATGCCAACAACAGTCTGTGGGAAAGAGAGCGACTGAGCAAAAACAGCCTGCACAGACTCAAAACACACAGTGGTACACATTTATGGCAACAAAACTCAAGGAAGAAAATAGCTCAAAGCCTTCGCCAAGTGGGCTTCTATAACTTAACCATGATGAAAGTTAAAAGGAAGATTTGGCCATATTTGGACTGTGGTTTGTTTGAGTTTTCAAATATTATAGATGAGAGTTCAGTATGAGGTTTAGATCATGGTCTAAGTTGCACCAAATGAAATTCGAACCTGAAATTGAAAACCACGAGCAGACAGAATGACAAGCAGCAGATACATGATGTGAATTTTCTTTGATGCACAATCAAAACAGAATCTGGCACCATAAAGTGAACACTGGACTGTTATTTTATCTTGCACCTGACAGAGGACGTTTATGTGCTGTTTGACCAAGTGTCATGTTCCTGTTCGCAGCGATCTGCCGGAGCTCATGTGGAGATGGTTTCTGTTCCAGACCCAACATGTGCACCTGCCCCAATGGTCAGATCGCCCCATCCTGTGGATCCAAGTCAGGTTGTTACACAGCACCTCCCCTTGTCCAAGGAGTGAACTCCTTTGAATCTCACTGTCATCAGCTTGATGGATTTTATTAAATGGTGTGCTAGATGGCGGTTGGGGGTGGTGGTTAACTGGTACTTGGCCAAGATATAAACATGTTAATGGTATGATTTATGTAAACAGGAGTGTATGTCGAAACCTAAGTGTTTTTTGGAAAGTATGGTCTAGACCACACCCCGGCCTTTGCATTTTTTTAATAAGAGAGCTGTAATCTTGTGAAAAACATCTCCCCATGCAGTTATACTAATGACAAGGAGTGACAGATGATAAATGACAGAAAATACGATGTCACATCTTTTCCCTCGTAGGATAAAAATTAAAGAGTTTGTAATTGGCTCTGATTTTTCTGAGTTCAGACCATGCTGTGCTGTTTTGCATCTTTCTTTTTTTTTTTTTTTTAAAGTTTTCTTCTCCTCATCAGGCGTAATGAGCACTAACTAGCATAGTACAAAAATATGGGATACTTTGCCAAATAACATCCTGAAAACATCCCTTGAAACTGCCCCAAGCAATTGATATATGTCGCAATCACGTTCTTGCAAATAGCGGTCAATCTCGTGGGTTGTTGTTTGTGTGTGTGTGTGTGTGTGTGTGTGTGTGTGTGTGTGTGTGTGTGTGTGTGTGAGTCAACTGGGTGTGTGTGTGTTTTGGAAGACATCCACAGTCAACATCTCTTCTATGTTGCTCTCTTGCAGCTCACAGAGCCTCAACCCAATGCGCTCATCTGTTGCACACCATAAATTTCGAGGAAATTATATCCGAGCATGACTTTCAAGAAACGTGGCTCGGAGTGCATTTTGTTTATGTTGTAAATCTAATCTGCAGTGTGTGTTTCTGTGCTCTGACTTTGACCCCAACATTGCTCAGTGTGTATGTCTGTCTCTCTGTGTGTTTGTATTGTTCTGCCCACAGTCCAGAACTGTAATATTCGCTGTATGAACGGGGGATCGTGTGCAGAGGACCACTGCTTGTGTCAGAAAGGCTATGTTGGAAACCACTGCGGCCAACGTAAGGATCATCTTTATAACCTCACTGTCACACCCTTAAACATTATCAATATATTTTAGTATCATTCTTGATTTACTGAAGAAAAACCTTAAACATTTTTCCTTTTTAGCTTGTGTTTAGTGTAAATTAGAATACTAATATCAGCGGGTTAACATCATGCTAGCATAGCACTTAGCTCAGCTCCCTTGCACTCAGGCTGTGACATGGTGGTTAGAGCAATCCTCTCTCCACTTGGGGAGGCTCTGCAGGTTATTGTTGGTCCCCTTATAATATAATGTACATAAAAGTGCTTTCATTAGTTTTTAAATCACTGGAAAATCAGAAAATGAGCCCTTTACACTGACATCTGGAGCGACCTGCTTCCATGGGGTCAGCCGTGTCTCTGTGGAAGCAGAAGGGAAAAACCAAACACTGGCTCCAGAGAGGGTCTTTGCATTTTCTGAGTGTTGCAACCAAGTTCTCGCACACAATGGTTGCAATCTGCGCCGTCACTGTTAGATACCACTAAATCCAACATAGCGGTACTTTAATTGGTTATATAGCTGGGACACGGTTGAACTAGCCTGCTTTACTAAGCTGCGATATTCTGCTCGAACCAAGATTAATCCCGACAAAAGTGAGAGATTTCAACACAGACTAGCCTGTACTTTAACCTGATTTCGAGGGTCCATCCCAGTGTAAAGACTGGTGTGAACCTGCTGCCAAGCACATGATTCTGTTAATGAGCCAGTTTCTGACCCAATTTTCTCCCCACCTGACTGACAAGTGTCTGAGGTCGCTCATCTCTTTGTTAGCTTTAAAGAAAACCCACTAAAAGAAAAATTGGGGATATCCCACTAAAGTTCTTAAGTTTACAAAGTCTTACTTCCCCTCATTTAGGCCTATTTGCTTGTGAACAAAACATATCTCTGTCATTGTTTGAATTATTAAAACTGAGGAAAGAGTAAAAGTACATGCATTGTTGAAAATGTGCAAAGTTAAGTGCCCTTTGATGACACAGAAGAGCACTGTTAAATGTCCGAGCCGAACCCCAGACAGCCCAGCTCTTGCTTGCGGAGACGTAAGTCAGTTGGTCAAATACCCAAACCCTTCATCTAAGTCAAGGTTATTTAAAAGGGGAAATAAATGTGAACTGGAAAATTAATAAACTCTTACAACAACATCCATCTCAGTGTACAGAGCAACTTCATTTCTTGCTCCGTCTGACTTGTTTCTAGCGATGTCCCCGTCTTTCCAGACCTCTGCAATCAATTTAGTGACTACAATGTTATTGTAACCAATACAAATGACGGCCGAAACGACAAACATCAGACCCAAGTTTTATAAACCCGAAATATAGTTTGAATTGTGTGTAACTCACAGTAGTGTCCTCACGTCAGTGTTGTGACATTGTTTATTTGTCCTCTCTTTTCTTCGCCAGCGGTTTGTGAAAATGGCTGTCTGAACGGAGGGCGGTGTGTGGCTCCCAACAGATGTGTGTGTACCTACGGCTTCACCGGGGCCCAGTGTGAGAGAGGTAATGAGCGCCACGCTGCAGCACTCTGCATTTCTCTCACTCGTCTTACATCATGCTGTCTCTGTCACTACTCACTACTGCTCAAGTAGTTTTTCAAAGCCACATGTGCTGCTTTTGTGAAAACGTGACCCGATGCTGAATGGCGGTTGTTTTTCTGTGACTGGGGACGATTCCTGCTTCGTCATGCCATCGGCTCCAGGAATGTGGTTTGTTGTGGAACATTTGCATGTCAAGCTTGAGCTCAGAAATGACCATTATTTTCCACATCTGCTCTCAAACGGCGCTCTGGGGAATGTAATGTCTTTCTAAATGTGTGCTGTTTGTTAACCGAAGACCTCCCAACCTCCTGTGGTTGCTCTCTGGCACATGTGGCTCCAAAGTATACAAGCACACGCAAACCGAGGGGCGGCCTGCACAGTGTTTGTGAGTGAAACGTGCACATATACAAGCGTGCGTGTATGTTTTGGGTATGTGCTGGGGGTCTGTGGCAGGGGTGACCTGTAGAGGTCAAAGAGGTTGACCTTTTAAAGCTAATATTTGGATTGGCAGCAGAGCTCCTAATTAGTAATATCCTTTTTAACAAGGACATGCCTCAGAAGGCCTTTCAGTGGGGTCTGGCTGAGGATTTGTCTTTTGGTTTACTTTAGTGTTTTCTTCAACCCTGAAACTAACAAGCCACTATCTGCTTGCCTGGTGAGTTAGTACCAGATCTTGTCTGCTGACTTCTACATGTTGTAACTTTGGTTCCCACAATTTCCTGTGGAAGCCTGGCCAAAGGGTTTGTGAGACTGCATCTTCTAGATGTTCGTACTTTTCACAGAACACAAGGAATCTCAGAAACGGTCTGCTGTTGTGTTTTGTGTCCAGGTTTCTGGTGAAGAACCAGGGTCTAGAATTTGACCACATCTGGTTTTAAAAGTTTGATTTGTCCCGTAAGTTGACAAGCATGCAAACTGGCCACTTGCTGTCTGCTGTTTTATGAATGGTAGTTTTCTTGTCTGCTATAGTGAAAGTGTCTTTCTATGAGTGAAACAGGCCTTTTGTTATGTGTTTGTGTGTGTCTGGGAGCAGCTGCCTGGAGACCACCTTCAATCACTCATCTTCAACAGTATCTTGTGCTGAATCTGTGTCATTGTGTGTTCACTTTTTCCTTGAAATCTAAGATTTAGATATGCCTATAACTGCTTTTATTACAGTTATATAGTCCTGAATATATCTATAAATGTAAATCAAATATAATATACATGACATGTAATAAAGCAACAGTTTTAATGATTGGTAATTCTTTAGGCAAACAATTGCAGAATGTTTTTGGTTAAAGCTTGGACAAGGGGGGGTGCTGTGTAACAAGCTTGTATCAATGTTAATTGAATATCTTTGGGATTTATGCTATTGCTTGGACAAAGTTATATATATATATATATATATATATATATAAAACTTGTGATGGGAATAATGACATTTTATTTACTCATTTACAAAAACAATTTGATCTGTAATGGAAATGATCACTGTAAGTGTATTAGTTTGGTCCTTTGCTTTGGGTTACCCCAAGAGATTTAGAGAAAGCAGGCCAATGGATACAGTGGCGTTTTGGGTTAAGTTACTTTCACTGGAATTTCCTTGGCTAGGATCCATCACCTCCCAAGGGAAAGCCATTGTGCTCTCACACAAACATAAGCACATGCATAAAGTACATGTGTGCATACAACCATGCGCACATGCACAACCCCTTACTCTTTTTAATGCAGTTTACAGAACCGTGCCCTATTATGGCTTGACTTTATCACATTAGCAAGAACATGGGGTTTTCCACAAACACATGATCTGACCAGGGGAGAAGTAGCTGCACTCAGGATGTGGAAGGTTTCAGGAGCTGTCGTGGCTCAACATGAACACATCACAACTGCAGAGCTGTGTGACTTTGAGCTGTACGCTGCCAGACTGACTGGTTATCTGCTGACCAGTGGTCCCACCACCAGCACAGCTGACTGCAGTGAAGAAGCAGCCTGTTCTTTGTTGGTTACAAATGTGATTTAGGTTGGAATGTGTTACTGGTGAGATCCAGCCGCAGTGCTGCTGATTGCACGACAGGCCCTTTGCTCCTTCTGCAGAATCGTTAAGCTACGGAGCAATAAAGTCGAGCTTTTGCTGTGACGCCATTGAGTTCTCTTGGGATGATGGTGAAAGACTGGCCCAAAATGTGGTAACACGTGAGTTACAGGGAAGTCGGTCAGTCAGCTGAGGGGCTCTCTTGTCTCTTAATGCCTCACTGACTTTTCCCTATCAGGCTCTGTTCTAGCCCAACGCAAACCTCGGTAGACAGATAACTTTGTGTGTGTGTGCGTGCGTGCGTGCGCGCGCATGTGTGTGTGCTTAACGTGTTAGTCCTGGGAGGATGGAGAAATCTGCTGACAGGCCATTAGGGAAGGCCCCACCCAGATATAAGACCCCATAACACAGGCATGGAAACACACACAAACACACGAATGCATGTGCACAACTTACACATAGGTTTAGGCATGCAAGGATGCTGCGAGCACCATCTGCAAACGGTGGATTGAGGAAGGGTGGATGTAGAAAAGGTGGACAGATTTGTGTATGTGTACAAACATTTTGGAGTTAATCCAGGAAACTCTTTTGACCCACTTCCCGGTGGGCTTCCCTCCCGTTCACGCCAAGGCTGTTCTTGTGCATTGACGCAACGGTCATTGAGGAAGCTGACATTTCTATTGTTCTCCAAAAGTAACTGCACTTCTATACAGACATGGAATTGCTTGCCAATGGGGGTCAAAACAAACTACCCGTTCACTGAAGCAACTAGGCTAACATGTTTCCAAAAGTAGAGCTGTAAAAGCAAAAACAAGAGCGACATTTTTGTAAGTTTGGGTCTGTTTTGAGATCATCTCTGGCTAGACTGCGGATGAGGGGTTGGGACATTGGCTGAGATTCTTTGTGTGTGTGTGCGTTTGAGTCTGTTTGTGTGTGAACACGTGCAATTGCTCCCAGATGTACAGGACATGGGTGGATCCACCAGCTGTATGCAGTTCACAGAGAGACAGTAAGATGACAGATGAAATGACACCACTTTCACCCTACAGCTGTCCGCCTCTCCCTGTTTACCTCAGCTGACTGTTTAAGTGTTACACTTGTATTTGCTTTATTTCATGCTCAGATCTTTGTGTTTTTAGTGATTGTTCTCTTCCACTACCAGCTGTAATAAGCAGGAATTATGTCAGATGGATTATGTGCGGCAGCCCGACACATAAACCTTAATCTGATGGAAAGAGAAACTTGAGTTCTTTACACAGTCTGATGTACCTCTAGCTTAATTCTGCACCATACAGAAAACCTTCCATAGCTCCTGTAATTACTTTTCCTCTATACACTGTATTCCTCTATTGTTGTTGTAGGTAAGGAACATAATGTAGGCTTTAAGAAGATACTGAAGATACCTGGCAACTGGCTGAGTTTGTTGTCTTCAAGCTGGGGGGGTCATTCTTATGTTCCCAGGCTCTTATGTTCCTGGTGTCCTACATTTCCAAGTACTACATATGTGCATTATTCAATTCCCAGGGTTTGACCCGGACACAACAGGAGGGTTAATGTTGTTAGCTGAATATTGAATTGTGGAATATAGGACCCTGGGAACATAGATACACTCAGCACAGCTGGGCAATGTTGAAAGCAAGAGTGGAAGAATTATTCAGATCCCCTACTTAAAGTTGAGATGAAATGAAAAACGCCTTTTTTAACCCTTTTATTATCACATCTTGTGTCAAAATGTGCAATAATTTAACAATTTATGCCAAATTTCTTTGTGTTCTCACATCAAAATCCGAGAATGATTTCTTCCTGTAAAGCAAAATATGACATAAACGTAAGCATGAGCAAGCTAATTTAACCAGTGACATCACCACATCCACCAACCAATCAGTCTTTAGCTGTTAGCTGCACAGAGCTACAATTGTTAGTTAGCCAGCTAGCAAGAGCATGGCACATTGAGAGTATATTAAACGTGTAATTTCAAGATCATGTCCCAGCTGCCTTTTATCTGAACCGTTAAAAGCATAAAATCAAACAATGTTAAAACAATTCCACTGCATATAATCCTGCCTTCATGAACATTAAAGTAAATGTAAGGAGGCACACTGACTTTTAAAGCAATAGTTAGACATTTGGGAATAGTACTGTCATTAGCTTTCTCTGCGTCAGATAAAACATGTCATATCTGTCCATATATAATATCTGCAGGACTATTTAAGACCAATAGATGTTACAGAGCTAGGCTAACATAGCCGCTAGTGGAGGTAGACTATGAGAGTTGTATCAGTTATCCCCTTTAAGTCTCAGGATAAAGGCACATTATTCTTTCAGTGTTGTCACTGAGTTGAATGTGGGTCTAGCATGCAAAGTGAAGCAGTAAGTAAGTAAGTTGTAAGTACACTACACTAGTGCATTTCTTGGACCTCTTAATGATGTGGAATAAGAAATACAATATTGCCCCCTGACATGTCGTTTCCCCCAAACTGGGGATGCTCACAAGAACCTACGAGAACCTGTAAACTTGACTTATATTAAACAAATGTACTTAGTTAGTTTCTAGCATGGGGTTGAAGGAGAAGAATCAAAAGCATTTGATCTCCAGTAGAGTCTGAGCAGGAGAGAGTGAGAAAGAGAAGGAGAGATGACCCAGTTCTGTTTCACACAGTGCTGGTGCCAGAGGCAGAGAGACCGTGGAGGCTGTGGTGCACGTGACGGGTCTGGGCTGGGCCCCGGTCCA
The DNA here is from genome assembly GCA_008933995.1 of Datnioides undecimradiatus. Lineage (NCBI taxonomy): Eukaryota > Metazoa > Chordata > Actinopteri > Lobotiformes > Datnioididae > Datnioides > Datnioides undecimradiatus. Next base: position 381,797 of record WARS01000047.1, on the reverse strand, counting down.
CACGGGAAACGCACAATGTCTCGTTTGTTTTAAACGACTGCGCTGTTGGAACTGGTCTCCCTCTTTCCTCTCACTGTCTGTTGTCTGCCGTGAAATGTGGAAATGATTTTTGCTGTTGGATCTCGGCCAGAATCTTTTGGGAGGGATGAGTTTTCCCCTCTTTCTCTCTATCCATATCTCTGTTTCACCATCTTCCAGTCCTTCACCTGATAAGATTCGTTGATTTTGTTAAATCTGTGGGGAGTTTGCAGCTAAGGAGTGGTGTTTGGAGAGTGGATGAAGCGAGGGGATAGATGCATGCAAGCATGAGGATCTGGGGAATTAGGTTTAAACCATTGTTAAGGGGAGGAGAGATGAAGGATCCCAATGGAGGGACTTTTTTCACACTCTTGAGCTCATATTTATCGTAAGCTATTTAGTTTTAATTCTACGCTGCTGTAGCTAGTGTGGAAATCACCCACTGTGTTCCATAGACACGCCCTGTCAGTCAGCCTCTGCCGGCTTTAGGGATGATGACCTATTCTCCAGATTGCGTATAAGTAGAGAAATGATAAAAAGCAGCATAGAACATGGTAAATGTGTCAGTTTGCCTTCAAAAGACAATACAGATAAAGTACTGATGATCATATGATATATGCAGCAGACTAATTGTTCATTGTCCGAGTCCTTGCTTATTCTAGCCTGTGCTTATTGCTCTCCACAGCCGCCCACACAACTTTAAAAGGTTTTCCAGACCAGTTCCCTATCTCTGCTTCTCTCGCTGTCTCTCTCTCTTTCTCTCTCTCTCTCTCTCTCTCTCACACACACACACACACACACACACGCACGGACAACAATGCACCTGAGAGCCAGACCGATTAAAATGCCAGGATCAGACAATGCATTCTTTATGGAGTGTGTTACTGTCCGCTCTGCACCACTTTCATCACGTATAATGTGAGTGAGTTGTAGATGTCATGCAAAATTACATTCAATTTGAGCGTTTCTCTTTGCGTATGCCAGACAGTTGTTCACACGCAGAGTCAAGATCAGGTTCGAGGTTTTTCAGCATTGGCTGCAGCTTTCGTTTTCACAGTTTTGTTTCAAATGTTTCACAAATTAAATGCGCTGTATTTTGCAAATCTAACATGCATAAAGTAATGGCAACCAAATCTTGTTGTTTTGCTTTGCGTTTGTACTGAAAATTAAAAGACAAAGTGAAGTTTTCCACAAAAAGAACTCCTGCTCTGCCTCTGCAGACTACCGCACTGGGCCATGCTTCGCCTCGGTGAATAACCAGATGTGTCAAGGCCAGCTCACAGGCATTGTGTGCACAAAGACTCTGTGCTGCGCCACAGTGGGACGGGCATGGGGTCACCCCTGTGAGATGTGCCCAGCCCAGCCTCACCCCTGCCGAAGAGGGTTCATACCAAACCACCGCACCGGGGCGTGCCAAGGTAAAGTCTGTTTCTCAGTGTCTCTGTCTCCTTTTCTGTTCTTGTCTCTATTTTCTTTTCTTTCTGTCACTCTCCCTCCCCTCTCCTTCAAGAAAAGTGCTGCTTCTATCTTTTCTGGCCGTTTTAACTCCTTCTCCCTCCTCGTCTGCCTTCACCCCTCTCCCTCTGTCATCCCCTCATCTCTAACCATCATCCTCTCTCCAGGGGATTAGTTCTAATTGGGTTAAATTGGGGTGGGTGGCAGTGCCTCCCACATGTGTATGGAATGCCCGCAGACACCCGCTGTGGCGGGACTGTCAGAGTCAGTAACACGGGTCAGTGGCGGTGCCACGTGGGAGAGCTCATTTCTGGTAAGACAGCCCTCTGCCCGCCTGCTCCAGACCCAACAACATCAGAACCTCTGCAGGGGAGGAGGACCTGAGCCAGGACCCAGAGGAACATGGAGTACTCTGAGACTGCATCAGGTCACAGCCTCCTGGAGGTTTTCAGTCTGAGACCTACGTTTCAATCTGTCAGACTGATGAAATGAATTAAATTTAATCACCAATGAAACTCAGAAAATCAGAGTTTTCAGCTATAACCTTCTGTTTGACTGCAGACCTGTCCTCTCTGTATTTCCCTCCGTCTGTCTATCTCCTCCTTGGTCGACTTGGCTTTGATTTTTGTTCCTCCTGCAGGAGACATTCCTCTCTCTCTTGCTCTTTTCCCTTGTCACTCTGTTGATCGCAGGAAAGTCAGAGCCAGACGGTTAAAACAGACCCAAATTCAATCCTCTGTTAATCTTCATCTGTGTGTGTGTGTGTGTGAGTGTGTTGCCCTTTTGTGCCCAAATTGAGATTATTTTAGCATTTCTAGGACATTTATCTATTGTACTTTTGTTTTGTCTTTTACTTTAAGGGAATCTGAGTGCCCATATGCGTATTTGTGTGTGTGTGTATTAGGGTGTGTTTTAATTGTATGCTGTGTATGTACAGATGTGGATGAGTGCCAGGCCATCCCTGGCATCTGTCAAGGAGGAAACTGTATCAACACAGTGGGGTCCTTTGAATGTAAATGCCCTGCTGGGCACAAGTTCAATGAGGTCTCACAGAAATGTGAAGGTAAGAATCAACAGCCGTCACATAAAAACTGTGAAATGTCTGACTTTCAGTGTTAGCTTGAATGACAGAGTAGGCTAAAAAGATTATTTTCAAAGATCCTAATTAACAATGTTAAAGTAGAGGTTAAAGCCAGATCTGTCCAGATGTGGTTAACTTCACCTCAGTCGCGGTATTCAGATTATTACTTTGTGGTGAAAGACCACACATAAGCCACTTTGCCCTTCCCTTGCAATGTGTTTAATTAAACCGAAGCAGCACACAGTTTTCTCTCAGTAATCCTGTTTAACACTTAATTGTTGGTTTGGAAGAAATGCAGATTTCGTTTGTTTTTTCCCCCCTTTCATGTTAAAGCGAGACTACGTAACATTTGAAAGAAGAAATAACACATTTTTCCTCTTGAATTCACGAGCAATTAAATGCACCATTGCTTAATTCAGGGCAGGCGCGGATTTGGCTGCTGCAGCCTCACTTGATCTGGAATGACCATTATGGTTACTAACGTTAGCTAACGTTGGTAGAAATGGATATAAATGTTTCTGTATAATACACATACCTCTACTGAGTCTCTTTTGAAACTGTTACATAAGTGCAGTATTATAGCTTAATGCCATCTAGTAGTTTAGCATCACGTGCAGCCACTGTGGCCACTGCGAAAGTTAAATGGTCTCACTTCAAAACAGCTTGTCAGTGAGGTATGTGCAACATGTATCCAGAGACAGCCAGTGAAGATCAATGCCAAATGTAGTTTTGAAAAGACATTTTTGTCTCGGCTGGGGATCCTACTTGTCAACTTCTGACTGGCTTAAGGAATTAGATCGCCATCTTTTCTTACTTTGTAATTGTGGCCGCTGAGTGGCTCACAATATATATTTTTTTTAACGTTTCTGGCTTAAAAATCTTAAATAAAATCCCTCTCTCTGCATCACTTCTGTCCTCCCACAAATAAGGGACCTACAGTTAGACTGTGAAAAATATTGGCTCATTAAGACATGAATATGACAATTTCCAGACCGAGTTTAACTCTGGTGAAACAGACTGAGCTGGGTTTTGTGGCACTCATTTGCAGAGTAAAATATGTGCGATTTTATGCCCAGAAATAATTGCCGGAAAACTTCTGGACTGTGTAACAGACTTTTCAAACGGGTCTGAGTTACAGTGTGTTGCTTTGTGCATGATGATATGCTCTTGGTGGTTAACGGTGCAAACAGAAGAGTAGCTACACAGGCCCCTGGATTTAATATCCTGTGACAATGCCTTATTTCCATTGTCGCTGCCAACATGTGCTTTAGTCACTCTTGAACACATTTACATTTGAAGTTTTTACAGTTAAGTTGCTTTCATCTGCAGTTATGATTACTGTGCAGTTTTTAGCAACATAGTAGAAAGAGACAGGAAGCAATCTAAAGTGATCTCCTCTCCTCTCCTCTCCTCTCCTCTCCTCTCCTCTCCTCTCAATAGATCTGGATGAGTGTTCAAACATACCAGGCCTCTGCGGTCTAGGTGAATGCTCTAACACTGCTGGCAGCTACTTCTGCAAGTGTCCCCAGGGATATTACACCTCTGTGGATGGATCCAGGTGTATAGGTGAGTCCTCTGTTATACTCAAAAGTACTTGACTGCGATGCAGATAGATAAAATATGAGACAAAGCTTTGGAGCAAAAAAAGGTGCTGCCTCATTCTTTTTCCTTTTTCCACCCCACTTTGGTTCTTCTCCGTTTATGCCTGGCACTCAGAGCAGAGAGAACTGAAATCTGTCCAATGTTCCAGCTGGTAGAATTTAGGTCACTTGCTTGTTTCTAGCTCCACAACAATGAGCTATACTCTCTTTAAACTGTGGAGGAGACGCAACGAGAGAAGTGAACTCTTGTGCTCAGGTGAATTTGTTTTTTTGACATCATGGCTGGAAGTGAAGCTTGTTTGCGATCGTTTATTTGTCAGTCAGTAAAGCGTCAGCATGTGTGTCATTGAACAGTCCACATCCTGGGAAGCTGATAACAGTGTTCATACTGTCTCTCTCTCTCTCTCTCTCTCTCACACACACACACACACACACAATCACCAGAGAAGCCTGCAAAGCTCGCAAGTTCAGCTCGTTTTGACCCAAAACAGACCAGGGAGGAATTTGGGTCAGAATAGTCCATTAGATGTACACACACATACTCACACATGTATGCATACACACACATGCATTCACACACAAGCACATGCAAACACGTGCTCACATTACCCCCCCAGGAGAGGATGTTTGTGAGGAAGGAATGTCTGAGTCTTTTGCTCCAGCAAATTGCGCCAAACATTTTAGTCTGTTTCCCATGCAGCAACTTGAGGATCAACCCCCCTTTCAGGACCCAATTGTTTTTCCTCCAACCAACTCTACGCTTGCCTGACATCTTGTTGAGCTTAACAAAGCAATCAGAAGTGGAGCCTGTCAGTTTCTCCATGTGAATATGCTGGATGGACCGGGTGTAAAACAAGACATGATATATTTACGTTAATGGGGAACCTGAGTGTTAGTCATGCCGGTGCACAGTGCCAAAAACTGCAGGATGTAGGAAAGGTTCTCATAAATAGGAAGTGATGACTATTGGAAGTGGCTCCCATCGTCCAAATGATGGAAAAACTGAAGCACTGACGACTGCTTTTTGATTGAACTCCTGCCAGTTTGTTCAACATGCAGACAACACATGCCATATTCCATACAGCACAGTTAGTTCAACAGACATTGTGCTTTGCTGTTTCCCACAGATGCTCGCGGTGGGTACTGCTATGCTAGCGTGCTGAACGGGCGCTGTGCCAACCAAAACTCACAGCTGTTGACCAAAGTGCAGTGCTGCTGTGATAGTGGACGCTGTTGGTCTGATGGGTCCACTCCTGAAATGTGCCCCATTCGTGGTACAGGTGAGGTCACAAACCATCACAGTTCACCATCAAGTTCTTCTTTTTATTTATGTGTCTCAGAACAGAGCTTACCACCTGCTGTTTGTCACGTGTTCCCGTTTTAGAAGAGTACCAGAAACTCTGCATCCAGATACCTGATACAAATGGTGGGGTGCTAGTACCTGGTCATGTCCCAGGGATCCCTGAGATACCTGGCGTCCCATATCCTGGTCAAACTCCTGGACAGGTACCTGTTATAATTCCTGGTCAAATTCCAAATCAAGTTCCAGGCCAGGTGCCTGGCCAAGTACCGGGTCAGATCCCTCAAGTCCCAGTGCCAGTCCCAGGTCCAGGACAATATCCAGGACAATACCCAGGACAGCTACCTATACAGCCTCCTCCACCAGGTATGCTCCTGTTTGCTGCTTGTGTTTGGTTCACATTCACACAAATGTCCATAGACTTGATGTGTGCCATTGTAACTTCTAACTTCTTTCCGCTATGACTCAGGGTATTTGCAGCGCTTCCCCTCACACTAGTCTTGTACTGCCATGTTCAAAACCCAAGTTTTGAGCAATCAAGGCCCAACCCAAACCCTTCAGCTAATGAACTACATGTTAATGATAGAAAACTTTGTGCACTAATGCAGGGCTGATGTTTTTTTCACTGGGCTATTGCTGTAAATATATCCAAACTATATGTGCATGAAATGTAAAATCTAAAAGTAGACATTCTTGCAGACCAGACCAGACCAGGGGTTTAATAAGCCATGTACAAAATCTTCTGCAATACCGTTTGCACCGGTGCTTTTTCTTAAGAGAACTTGGCAAATTTAGGCATCTCTTAAGAAAAGTCAAACAACCCAGTTAATTAGTGTCTGGCAATGCAGGAGTACATGCCTTTGTAATGACAATTGTTTATTTCAGGAAGTTGAGTTGCTGCATTTCCTTTGTTTTATTGTACTGTATACAATTTTCTGTTGACCCACTGACATAAAAAAAAAAGAACAAAAACAGACCAAACAACAGCTAAGAGAGTAACGTATGTGTAATATTTCTATCAGGTCCCTTTATTATCCAAACCCGGAATATCACCAACATGTGCCAAGCCTACCACAACCTCTGCCTGAACGGCAGGTGCATCCCCATGCCGAGTATTGGATATCGCTGTGAGTGCAATATGGGCTTCAGGCTGGATGGAAGAGGAGAGTGCATCGGTAAGCATCTGACCGAAGAACAAGTTTCCTTAAGCACTTAACTGGAGGCAGGTGAAGGTGATGAAGGTTCATGAGCGTTGATGTTTGTTCTCCAGATGATGATGAATGTGAGAGGAACCCGTGTGCACATGGAGAATGTGTGAACACCGCTGGGTCGTACATCTGTCAGTGTCCTGCTGGATTCCAGACTACTGCAACTAGGACGGAGTGCCGAGGTTACACACACACACACACATGCACGCACGGAAACACATGTACATGGTGAACACTTTAAGAGGATGTGTTTATTGCAATGTCTGTGTGTGTCCACCAGATCTGGATGAGTGTGTGGCCAACGGTCGTATCTGCAACAACGGCCGCTGCGTGAACACTGAGGGCAGCTTCCACTGTGTCTGCAATGCCGGATTTGAGATTTCAGCAGATGGCAAAAACTGTCAAGGTCTGTCAAGTTCTGTCATCTGCATTGATGGAGTAGAGACAAGAGTAGTTTTCTGTAATAAACACAGTATGTGTACTGTTTATGTTTAATGGGCCGTTTGTCTTTTTGAGGTGGAGCTTTAATACCAATGCCACACTGCTGTAAATGATCATGCCGGTGGTTTCGTGTGTTTTAGCCCATTAACTACAAAATATGTATATTTTGTATTGCTATCAACCTCTCGTATGTCTCGTTTGTCTTCAAGAAAGCAGTTTCAGTTCTTGATAAACTCTTTCTAGTCAAATTTCAGGTGACAAAGTCCAAAGTTATGAATGCCTTGCTAGGAGAGACTGTCTGAAAAAGTTTGCAGTCATCCCCGTTTTTTCAGCTACATCATGTCTTCACCTTTTCTTTAGTAGCCGTCTCTTCACCACTCCTTACAGTGTGACCAATCAGAATCAAGCAGACCTTTCCGTTTTTTTTTTCTTGTCAAAATATATGATTGAAGTTTTATGCATGCATTGCATTGAAGTTTCTGCCAGTTGTTTTGTTTAAGAATGCTCCAATATCCAAAATTTAAGAGTTGGCTACTCAAATGGAAGTTTAGTCAAAAATTTGCTGATTTCGAAGTTTGCTTAGTGTTTTGGTCTTTTGGACTGGATTTCCTGACAGCGTAGCTCGCCAGGGTAATGATTTGGCAGCAAACTATCAACTCTCCGATGTGTGAGTGTCCTTGAATTTGCCAAGCGGGCTTTTGAGAAGTCCTCGCTTGCCACTTCATTGTGAAACAGAACAATATAACCTTGATTAAAACAAGAACGCTCCGTGACTGTCTGGTTGCCAAGACTGGAGGAAGCAAACTAAAATATAGTTAATATCTGGTCAGTTTGTTGTCGCAGAAACACCAGTTTGAGCCTTTTAGCCACTGTATCTTTCTGCCTAATTGCACTGCAGTCAGTTTGTCCCTTTACTTGTGTTCATCCACAGACCAGGACGAGTGTCTGATCAGGAACATGTGCCTCAATGGCCTGTGTATCAATGAGGACGGGAGCTTCAAATGCATATGTAAGCCTGGATTCCTGTTGGACACCAGTGGACGCATGTGTGTAGGTGAGTTTCGCAGAAGGCCAGGGATCATTAAGCGCTTATCTCTACATCACAGCTGTTCATTCTGAGTCAAATGTTCTGTTGGCCTGTATTTTGGACTGGGCATGAAGGTGGCTACCTCTCTGTCATGTTAGTGGTTCAGTTATGTGAGTCTTAGCACACAAGCCAAAAATCCCCCTAAAAGCCTTGGAAAAATCCCCCAGCATCCTGGCAGTCCAGCTAGACATGTGGATATTCGGGGCCCGCCTGTTTTGAGATTCCTGCAGACAGCTTTCCCTAAACTTGTTCAGCGCAAAGAGGAAAGAGATTTTGGCTTTCTACTGGAATTTGCAAAACATGCCACGTTAGGCTCCGGTTTGATTCGGAGGCACAAACCTGTGAGTCACATAGGAATTGTTCAATACGAGATGTTGCATGAGACCTCGGTGCAAGATTAAACCAGATTTAAAATGTAACGTTAAAATCAGATTGTAAATTAGACAATGAGTGTCCAGGGTGCATAGGGAACCAAGCAATGCTATTGCTATTGCTATTGTTGGACTTCAGCGATCTGATGTCCGAAAATAGCAGTAGCTGTCATCTGTTGACACTTGACACAGTCTAACTCAGTAACTCTCAAGGGTACAGTAGGTACCCTAATTCATCTACTGCGTCTGTATTAGCTTGCACAATGCACTGAAGCAGTAAGGACACGGGCTACTGCAGTGAGGCAGGCAGATGAGACAATGAACTAAGGTCAAGGTTAAGAAATGGTATAGTTCTCTTTAGGGGTGTACTATGAGATTCTTCTATGCATTGATGTGAGCGTTATGCTGTAATATTCATGAAAACAGGTAATATAGATTCACATGTTTTTCATTACATCTTTTAGTGGGATCCAACTCTTAATAAGTGTGTGTGTGTGTGTGTGTGTGTGGGCGCGTTAATGAGCACAGTGGTGGCAGTGAGTGACAGACAGGCCCTGAAAAGCAGGTGCATAACACGACAGACACGTAATGAGGCAGGTGCGTAACTTCTTTTGACGCAACGGTAGATGTCTCAACGCCAGGATTCGCTAAGCTCTGTGCTGTTACCCTGGAAACAATTGCTCACAGTCATGTCTGTCACCAACAACACTCACAGGGTGAGGACACACCCTGAGGCGCACCTGTACAACAAAAGTCAAAAAACATAAATCTCTTCCCTCCATTAAAAAAACAAACAACAGGGAAATTAGTGGTGTATATGAATTGAATGTGAATTGTTTTGGATGATGTACAGACATAGTTTGGTGTTCAGGAAGAGGACAATTAAAAAGTAAATGTATGTTANGGGGGGGGGGGGGGGGGCAAGCTTCACATGGCTTGAGATTCAGACGTTTGATCTCAGAGACACTGACCTGGTTAAGTCTGAGCAGAATAAATAAATAGGAGAGCAGGGTGTGGGTGAAGTGTGCAGTCATTAATGAAATGTGTCCAAAGGGGCCCTGGGGCCTCATCATCTCTCTGTCTGTTCCCCCCAACACACCCAGACAGAACACACACACACACACACACACACACACACACACACACACACATAAACACGCACTTAGGTGTGCATGCCATATCTCTGTTTACGCTCATTATGATAATTATTGTAATACGTTGATGGGATGAAGGGGAAGGAAAAGAATGTTTTCTTAGTTGAGGTCATAAAACTGAACCTGTGCAGCAGCCTTGGCTGCATTTTTTTAATGAATCAAGTGCTTTAGGACTTTAATAACCACTGCTCCTACAGGAAATGAGTCTATTTTAATAGATTTGAGCATCTTGCCATTTACTTTGTGAAGAGAAGTGGATAAAGAAATAATGTTGCTGTATCCATTTGTAGACATTGATGAGTGTGAGACTCCGGGCATGTGTATGAACGGCCACTGCGTCAACACGGAAGGATCCTTCCGCTGTGAGTGTATGGCCGGGATGGCAGTGGGCCTGGATGGACGTGTGTGTGTTGGTGAGTATATGTCCCCCTCCTCTTTGTCAAAATGTTGGTTCCACTTTCCTGAGGCGCTAGGAGCTCAGAGTGAGCATACTTTAAGGATTAATCTCAAACTGTCTGCACAGTTTAACCAGAATAATCACAGCACAAATGTTTTCCAGTTCAGTGATAAAATAAGCACAACTGAATGTGACAAAGCGGAGAATAATCACGTCATAACAAACTCTACCAACAGCTTATCCTGTTAACCTATTGCAGCCGCATGTTCACTCACATTAATGAGCATGTGTTGATCAGTATAGATAAATGTTTTCCTGCCTCCATCCCTCTGGACTGGCACCCGCGGAGCAGATCTGTTTATGCCTTTATTTTCAACATTCCTACATTCCCCCAAATGACATTTCTTTGTCTATTGTGTGGCAAGTGTTGAAATGCTGTTGTTCAGTCTGGGTGAGTTTTCGTCGGGATGATATCAGCGCAGGAGAATGCCTCAAATCCCTGGATATTATGAGGAGAGAACAACCATTTGTTTTGCTAGTGTTGTTGTTTATTGGAGCTGCAGACCTTCGCCTGCCTCTCTCTTTCTCTCTCTCATTCGTCTCCAGCCTCCTTCCAGGGCTCTCATCTCTGTTTCTCATACACTCTTGTCTGCCTTGTTTTGCCCAAAACAGACACACATATGCGCAGTTCTTGTTATGGTGGCTACAAGCGAGGGCAGTGTGTTAGGCCTTTATTTGGAGCTGTGACCAAGTCGGAGTGCTGCTGCGCCAGCACGGAGTACGCCTACGGGGAGCCCTGCCAACCCTGCCCGCCACAAAGCTCTGGTATGGATATTCAAATCACTCCACCCTTTACACATATGGAGCCACCTCCTGCCGCCTGGCACAAACACACACCCGCAGACCCACTTGTGTTTAATTCGAAACACACCTGTCAAAGTCAGGATGCCAGTCAGTCTTTAAATCGTCATACACTTCTCCGACATCAGGGAAGACCTTGGATTTCCGAAATGACAGAATAGGAGTGAAGAAGTCACGGCTGAGTTGTTTTACACAGACACTGGCAGGCTTCACACATACACGCACGCACACACACACATACATCATAAAGTCACTTCTCATTAGTCCTGACAATTAACGTTTCTATATCAAAAGAGACCAGAGCTGCACCACATTAAGGACACACTTTTATATACACCAGGACTAAATGAGAAAGCATGAAAATGGGTAATGACACGGTATTAAATGTTTTGCTTTGAGATATGTCTGATGTGATATTTTCTCAAACACTGTTGTTTCTTCTTTCTTATGACTCAAACTGTGGTGCTTGTGTGTTGTGTTGCAGCTGAGTTCCTGGCTCTGTGCCCCAACGGCGCCGGCATAACCGGCGACGGAAGAGGTACTGAACGCAACCTCGTCCTGCCTATATAAATGAAGCAAAGTTGTTACTTACTGCTGTGATGTGCAACAAGTAATTCTTTGCTTTTTCAGATATAAATGAGTGTGCTCTCGACCCGGACATCTGCCAGAACGGGGTGTGTGAGAATATGTTGAGGACATACAAATGCACCTGCAATGAAGGTTTTGAGGTGGACCTGACAGGCAAAAACTGTATTGGTAGGTTAACTTCCATATATTATCCTCTCAGACAGTGGAAGTATACATACGGACTTTTATTTCCAAAGCCAGTGTGAGGAAAGTCATCACTGTCTGTCTGTATGTGTTCCTCCTCAGATATTGACGAGTGTCTGGTGAACAGACTGCTGTGTGAAAACGGTCTGTGCAGGAACACGCCGGGCAGTTTCACCTGTCAGTGTCCCAAAGGATACATCTTTGATCCCGAGACGGACGTCTGCGAGGGTCAGAGACTCATTCAGTCTGTTGTACAGAACAAAGTTGCTTCATCCCTGCATGTACCACATCTGCTGTATCAGACTGATCAGAGCAGCCCTGCTGTTTTTGTCTCCTGCAGACGTTGACGAGTGTAAGTCCAACCCCTGTATTAATGGAGAGTGCAGGAACAGCCAAGGCTCCTTTGTGTGTTTGTGTTCAATGGGCAGTTCGCTGGACAACACAGGGCTTGAGTGTATAGGTAAGTGACAACTGCATTGCTTTCATTTCATTGATATCATTATGAACATGGCACTTAAATTGGCTTAATGCTTATTTATTCAACATAAGATAACACAATAATAATAATAATAATAATAAAAGTAAGAAAAGCTCATTTAATTTATCATAATTTCATATTATATTAAAAAAAGCCTTAAGTTTAACATTGTAGCAGCTTTGTGACTGATTGTATTAAACAGTGTCCCTGTTACAGTTCAACAATATACAGCCTAAACCTGGAAATGAAATGAAATGAAATGTGGAGTTTTCCCATCCTTGTGCGTAAGCCTCTTTTAGTTTAGAGCAGCTATGGAGATGTAAGATTTTCTAATTAAATACAGAATTTTGGGCGACAAATAACACGAACCAGCCCGCGTTAATCCGTGTTAATGCTAACTATGAGGATGTTTTCATAAAACAGAGACCACGAAGAGCACCTGCTGGCTGAAGATAGTCAATAATCGCTGTGAGGTCAACATCAACGGGAATACACTGAAATCACACTGCTGCGCCACACTGGGAGAAGCTTGGAACAGCCCTTGTGCCAAATGTGAAAAAGGTGAGATGCTCTATATGCGTCCATCTTGTACTTTTATAGCAAACATCATTTTAATTTCACCATGTTTCCTGACATTGCACCGTGTGGTCTTCTTTTTCAGATCCGATCTGTAGTAAAGGGTTCGCTAGGGTCAGAGGAAATGTCTGTGAAGGTAAAGTCTGCTTTGATGCCACGTGGATGCAGAAATTCTGACCTTCGTGCAAATAAAGTGAAACACTGGATCTGTTGTTGATGTTTTGTCTTTCAGATGTGGATGAGTGTCAGGTGTTTCCTGGAGTGTGCATAAATGGCAAGTGCATCAACACACCGGGCTCCTTTTTCTGCCAGTGCCCTCCAGGAATGACTGTTGATGTCAGTGGCAGGACATGCATTGGTAGGTACTGTGCCTGGACTGGTGTTCAGTTTGCCTCAAAGTCATGTGTGCTGCTGCTTAACATTTTGTTTCTGCTTAAGTTGTGTATTAAATGTATGATTTATATCTCTTCATATTCTTGTAAAAAGCTATTATTTAAACGTTGTCTTTGTCTTCCAGACCTGCGCACAGAGCAGTGTTACCTCACTCATGAGGATGAGCGTTGTGGGGCTCCCATCTCAGGGAAGCACCGTGTGGACGCCTGCTGCTGTTCAGTGGGTGTAGCCTGGGGCCCTGAATGTGACGAGTGTCCAGAGAAGGGCACCCCAGAGTACACCCAGCTCTGTCCTCGTGGCCCAGGCTTCTCACACAGGGGGGACTTCATCAACGGCAGACCCTTCCTCAAAGGTACTGCACTGCCCACCCACTGCATAGACTGTCTGGGTTGTTCCAGCAGCGGCCTCTCACCTGTCTTTTCACCCCTCTGCTCTGTACCTCAGATATAAACGAATGCAGGATGATAAACACGCTGTGTTCAAATGGAAGGTGTCGAAACACCATCGGCAGCTTCCGCTGTCGCTGCGATAACGGCTATGCTCTGGACTCGGATGAGAGGAATTGCACCGGTGAGTAGTACTGAATGAAAGTTTCATATTTAAATATCTATATTTTCTGATGTTCAGCATCAAACAGATTTTCATGAAATGAGCTTCAAACAGTATACGCATTCATCATCATCCATCTATATCTGTCTGAAATGCCTAATTTCAGTGGAAATATAGGAACAAAAACAGTGTGAATTATGTACAGTTACGGATGTCTGTATCCCAAAGTTACACTCCCGCTTCTCAAATTAGGGAACATGTTGCTTTTCTCTGCTTGGAAATTTCACATCTTTGGGTTTTAAGCATTTTTGTGAAGAAACCGCCCCTTATGGCTCGGCCATTGTGGCATACTCTGCAATTCATAACGTTTTATAGATTAACATCCAACTCATTCACTGAAATAATGATTAGATGCAGCCTTGAGCGCCACACACAGCAGTTCATTAGGTGTACAGTGGTTACATCTTAAATGACGACAGAGATTGATGGCGAGCTCGAGGCTTCTCGGGAGTCAGCTGTCCACATATTGGCAATAACGTACATGCCGTCGCTGCTTTTGGCTGCAGTGTTTGCTCAACATCAGCCGTGACAATATCTCAGCTCCATTTCATCTCGACAAGTCTAACCATTCTTCATCAGTCCCCCTCTCTGAATCCCTCTGCCAGCACTAATTACAGTAAAGTGGTGTAAAGCCGTTGCCTACATTCAGCTCATTCAGTCTAATGGGACTCTGGCTGCTTCGGGCTTGTTGGAGCTGGTCCCTGTAGTCTGGTTAGCTCTGATGAAATGTGCACACATCATTTTGGGTTTAAATGCCAGCGTTTATTCTGAAGTCATTTATAGGCTCTTAGTAAGTAAATGATATCTGGGACCTTTTAACCCCAGATAAGTGAGATCCCAGCGCAAAGTCTTTGCATTAAGTGCATCAAAATGTGGATTAAAATCAAAAGGGATCAGGTCTTTAGCTTTAGACTTTGGAGGAATGTGCTTGAAGAGCTACGGCTGCCTAAATCATCCCTAAACTCACCTCTTAATCTCATTTTATAGTCTACCTTTCATGTAGCAATGTTTAGTTAAATATTTTGTGCTTGTATGCTTTGTTTGCCTTACATTTATTCGGCATACCAACGATTCATTGCCTTTTAGTGCTGCTCTTATCTGGTTCTGGCTTCTGTGTTAAATTACTAATAATAAATTGAAAATCTCTTCAAAAGGTTTTTATCATGTTTTTTTTTAAATGTCATTCCTGAATATCATGTTTATGATAAACACATGGGGCTCTCCACATGATTCTCTCTGCATCCTCGTACGTTGGTGCCGTTTCAAAAGGAAAGACCTGCCTGAGATTTGCTGCGTTCCTTTCCCACAGACATTGACGAGTGCCGCATCTCTCCCGACCTGTGCGGACAGGGCAGGTGCATCAACACAGCAGGAGATTTCGAATGCGAGTGCTTCGAAGGTTACGAGAGTGGCTTCATGATGATGAAAAACTGCATGGGTGAGTGACGAATCCTCACACACCAACACGTGCAGACACTACAGCTGCACACACTGAATCACTTCTTTGGCTCGAGATGGTTCGGTAAACTGGTCACAATGCAGAGACAGCAGTTCCTTCATATGAAATCATTTAGTCTGTGAGGACATGAGTTAGAAACTTGATCTCCTTAACAACTCTCTCGTACACCCTGTTATAGTGGCAGCATCTGAGAACAGAGAGCTTTGCCAGCCTATAAAAAGTCTCCAAGTGCATGGAAGGCCTGCCACACAACCCCAGTCCCAATCACAACCCAGCCATCTCCTCCAGGCTCCCTCTTGGGCCATAAGCTCTGGATGAGGTGCTTAGGCTAACATGCCAGACCTGGAACTCACTGTTTAGACGGCTGATGTAATCCGAAGTTTCCAGCCTGTGTGCATTTCTATATTTGTGTGTTTGTGTGTGTGTGTCTGTGTGTGTGTGTGAGAGAGAGAATGAGAATTAAACTGACTTTATTCAAACCCCTGTGGGGTGCTGAAAGAGTCTAGTGCGCAGCCCAAGTGTCGTCACAATTGCTTTGCAAAACTGCTCCATAAAGTGTTGAAGATAATTATTCTTTATGACATACTTGACCCGCATGTGAGGGACCCACAATCAGCCGCCCGGCAAAATGGTTTTTATATGCAGCTACAAGTCCTGATGTTCTGCCATCTGTGAAAATACTCAATGCTCTATTTCTGTTCTGGTCTGCCTTTGACGCCGTTTGATTAAATTCTAGGGCGAAATCGCGCACACAAAATAGAGCGCCATTAAACCCAAACTGGCAAGGCAAAATTTATTTGCACTATGTGGCAAAAAATGCGGCTTTAACTGGAAATAATGTGGGCAGGGTTGCAATCATGAGCTGATGGTACAGACTGGTACTGGGCTCGCAGGCTAACAAAAATAAATAACAAGCTCTAACCCTTTTTTAAATACAGTCTTGGTTTTTAACGTCATTACTAGCCTTTGAGCTGCTGCTTGTATTCTTTCACGATGCATTTACATAAACAAGGATACAAGTACATACTGAGGTATATTCTGAGTGTCATTCAGTGTCTTAAAGTCTCACAGTTTTGCTGGTCAAAGTTTAACAAAGTTGAATTTTAACCATTTCAAATGTGTCACAACTCAATGAATCTCCTGGGCTTCATGTAGCAGAAATGGAAATTAATCATTTGCAGAGTCTGAATCCAAACACTAAATCTCTCTATGTGTGTGCTCTTCCACTGTCAGACATCGATGAGTGTGAGAGGAACCCCCTGCTGTGCCGTGGAGGTGAATGTGTAAACACGGAGGGCAGCTTCCAGTGTGTTTGCCCCGAGGGGCACGAGATCGCACCCGATGGGTCAGCCTGTCTAGGTGAGTGTTGAGGTTGTCAGAGACGAGAATCGGGCAAAGTCCTCTTCTTCTTCTTCTTCTCTGAACTTTTTCCTCCGGCTTGCTTTATTGCCTCTCTTTGAAAAAAAACCTGTGAAAGCGTTCCTGAGAGATGAAGAAAGACAAACTTGTGAAAATGAGATCAGTATGTGGAGATGTCCTCACAGAGCAGAGCAGACGTTTGAAGGACAAAGGAGCTTTGGTTCATCCCCCTTCATCTGCCTCTGTTTCTCCCTCTGTGTGTGGGCTCATTGGGGCTCTGTGGGAGTGTTTGACTCAGGTCTGTGTATGTATGGGATATATATTCTTTGATAGATGGCCTGATGTAAACTTTCGACTAGTGTGTTTGTTGACACGTGTGCACTAAGAAGGGTCCACTTGAATCTCAACACTGTAAAGAGGAAGTCCCAGGGAATTGAAAGAGGATTTTTGTATGAGAGAGGATTTGTATTTAATGCAAATGCATTTTTGTGCTTTTAAATACAGTTTGGCACCAGCTATATGTGTTTAGGCCTTTGACACTATCCTTATTTCACTGATTTCAGATTTGATTGATGTTCTTATTGGACAAATGGTAAAGACTCATTTTTTAGCCTTTCTATGAAACAGCACCTCTAAAACATGTAGGTTAAATGACAAACAGACTCTCACACTCAGTTAGTGCTTTCATTTACAGTTGACTAGGCATGTAGCCAAAGAGTAACTTTTCCAGTGTTTTTCTATAGTTTCACAGCTCTCATGTTAAGTTAAAAGCATTAAACTGATCATGCGTTATTAACTGGGTGTCATTCTGATGACCTAATGCAGTCTCTGAAGGTTTCGGCCCATGACCTAATGCTCAATCACTGCCCTTTAAGCTCATTTATTTTCTTTTTTACCACCCAAAGTAATAAAAACAATGAAAGCATCACACAAAACTGCCCACCTCATCCCTTTTGAGCCAATGGTCTTCATTATCTCTGGTGAAGTAACACATCAAAGTGCTAAAACGATAATAAACTTAAGTTATATAGCAAATTTCATACAGATGATTGTAAAACAGTGTGTTAAGTCATGTCACAGTTCTTATTAGAAATGTCCTATTTATTACCATTGTGTTTTAAATCCATCATGATACTTTGTTTTTGAGCACTGACAAGTGGGCTCTACTGTAATGTACTGGTCTCAAACAGTAAATGCATATATGTATATCTTAGAGCTCTAATAGCGCATCAGTAAACCGTTTAAGTCGTTTTTTAAACAAAAATTACTGGTTAAAATTTCTAAAAGGTGAATAGTTGCTGTTTTTTGTCTTTTGTTGTACTAAACTGAATATCAGTAAGGTTTGGACTGTTGGTCAGACAAAACATGCCACTTGTTTTTATTATGTATTGATAGAAAATAATGAACTAATTAATTGATAATAAGAAAGAAGTTACTGCGAGCCATAAGTGGGCGGCTTGCTTAATAAAATTTTAAAGGGCAAGTGACTGATGATTTTAAGCTTTTGACTGAGTCTACTTACTACATTCTGTTTTCTTTCGCCATGTAAATGTGCTTCTGGTCCCTCTGGCTGTAGCTGGAGCTGTTCTTATTGATTTTTTAAATACATTTCATGTAAGAATGTGATTATTGCTTTATTGTTTCACAGATATTAACGAATGTGAGTTGAGTGACAGACTGTGCAAGAACGGTCAATGCGTCAACATGATCGGCCGCTACCAGTGTACCTGCGACACGGGATACAAATCCACAGAGAACAGACTGGAGTGCGTTGGTGCGTATCGAACATGTTACTGACGGTTTCACCGCAAAGATATTCTTTTTATTTCAGTTAAGGCAAACTCAAGGTTGCTTGCCAGCAGTGTGTGACAGTGTGTTTTTCTGCCTGTCAGACATCGACGAGTGTACCATTGAAAATGGCGGCTGTGAGACTTTCTGCACCAACTCAGAGGGGAGCTATGAGTGCAGCTGCCACAGTGGATATGCCCTGATGCCTGATCTGAGAAGCTGCACCGGTAAGAAGCTTTGTATCCTGTCTCTCTCTCTCTCTCTGTCACAACTCATCCCTTATCCCGTCTCTCTAATTCTGTCACAGTCAACAGTTATAACATTTTTAAATGCACTTTTGCTCACTTGTCAATGTGGTAACTGAAGGAAAGTCGGATGATTTTCTTTACATTGTAGATTTAAAGATGATTGTCTTTACATTATAGAAACAGTAGTACAAAGTCTTTTTAAGGGTTGTGTGTGCGTAATTTCAGTATTGTTTGTGTGACAGAAAAGTGGAAAATACTTTACAACTGCTCATTGTAATGTTCACTTCATTGCTCAGGCTCTGTCCTGAACTGACTTTGCCGATTTTGGAATAATTTGTTTGTAGCCCTGTCCCCTGATATAGAATTGTGTTATGTTGTAATCTTAATGTGTATTTATTGTAAATAATATCAGTGAAGCCTGGTATACTCAGTTTAAGAGAGGGTTTTTTTTCTGCCCTCTACTTTTCCCATTTCTTTTTTGATTTGCCTCTCTGCTTCTCCATCTTCAACCTTCAGACATTGATGAGTGCGAGGAGAGCCCAGACATCTGTGATGGAGGCCAGTGTACCAACACCCCAGGGACGTACCAGTGTCTATGCTTTGACGGTTTCATGTCATCTGAGGATATGAAGACCTGCCTGGGTAAAGGATATGCATTACATACCCAAAATAAAACACGACAGCTATACCTTCTGCAGCCCTTTGCTTATTAGATCCAGTTCTCAGAGATTTACTGAAACAACGTAATGTTAAAGGTTATCCAAGATATGAGTCATGAGAATAAGAGTTAATGACTCAGATCTACGAGCCTGTGTGTGAGAAAACGGACAGCAATGTTGTTGCTGATTTATAAGACAGTGAATATTGTGTTAGTTGGTTTGCGCAGGGGAGGAATGTGTGACATTTAGACGTCTGGTTCCACTGAGTGAGAAAACAAAACCCTGACATCAGTGATGTAAGGACTTTTAAATGGGTCTGCGCAAAAACACATACTCTATTATTGCCTCTTTTATTAAAAGTAAACATATTTGAAAGCCTTAATATAGTAATGATGTAATTCTTTAGAGACTCACTTACATATATTACAGCTTATCAAAACCTACTTGGCAGGTCGAATCAACAGCAGCTAATTGTAGTTTTATTCATCGCCCTAAACTTTTCCTTTATTGTAGCGGTGTTTAGCAAATTAACATTCTTGCTCTTTCACTGTTTCACTATATTGTTCCCTCCCTGTCTAGATGTGGATGAGTGTGAGCTGAACCCAAACATCTGTCTGAGTGGGAACTGTGAAAACACAAAGGGATCCTTCATATGCCACTGTGACCTGGGATACTCTGTACGCAAAGGAACCACAGGCTGCACAGGTGAGCGAAACAATCACACTCAAGGATTCCTGGCCATGACAAAACCTCCTGTCAGTGAAAGAACGTGGATGGGAGTGAAAGGACAGTGAGTCAGTGGAGCTGCTGCTCCTGATTAAGTGGTAGACGAGGTGTGTGTGTGAATGAGAAGAGTGAAAGCAAGTCAAAGAGAGAGGTGAGAAATGAGAGGATGGAAGGAGAATGTCTGTATAACCAGAAGCAGCTCTAACATTACTCACCCTCATTCAAGAGCTCCTGTCTGACTTGATGAGAAACACGCTTACAGACACACAAAGCACACTCACGTGCACTAGCAACAACAACAGCAGCAGGAGCAGTGAGATCACTATCTTCTGTCAAATGCATGCATCACATTGCACCTTTGTTTATTCTTTTGTTGCTCTTTCATTAAGGTCATTTAAACATTACGTGATGGTTGGAGTTGTTCTGCAGCACGTAATCATCTGAAACAGCTCCAGAACACATAAATACAAAGTCCATCCGGCCGGTAGAGCCTTTTGCTAGTTTGGACTCACTCCTCGTCTAGCCAGAGTAAAGCCTGATTTATATGGCCACTTAAATGTTGGGGATTGAAGGCTTTTTGAGAGTTTGGCCAGTGATCTTATCTGGCCTCGTATCAGTGATCGAAATGAGTCAGACACTCAGTCAGCAGCAGTATGTCTTCCTTCAGACACAAATAAGCAGGCCTGTCTGAAGTATGATTCAAACTAACTAACTCACACATGCTTGCTCATTCTAATCCCATTAAAATGTGCATAGAGTCTTTTCCTTGTTTTGAGAAAGCTGGAGTTGCAGTAAAGCAGCCTGGTCTGATTCACAGGTTTGGAATTTCAGCCTCAGAATACCAGGGAATCAACACACTAATTCCCCTCAGGCAGGCAGGATGTCTTGTTATAGACAAGTGAACAAAACCTGCTACTCTTTTTGGAACGGATCCCTTTCCAATATATTCCGACAAAAAATGCATAAGAAATTGCTTGTCATTGTCAAACTGCCTTATGTGACCACAGTGGTATGTGTGGACTAAATCTTCGTACGTGTGTGAGTATTAATGACTGACTGGTGCTCTCAAGCCCATATCTGATCCAGCTGTTGACGAAGCTCCCACAAGAATTATTTCCCTTCTTATTCCACAACACTGACAACTCAGGGGCAGGGTGTGCACATTTATATGTACACTTTAGCACTTTTGTGTCTTTGCGTGTGTACTGGAAATTTAGGACTGGGTGGAGATGTACTGGTGGACTTTACAACGCTGGGAGTGTCGCAGTTTTAAAGAGAAGATCAGGGCAAAGGGTTAAGTGTGTTGGCTTTTTATCTTTTAGCTAAATGACAAAATGGTCAAACAATTTGAGATAACGACTATAAAACATAAAATAACACCAATACCCTCTGAAACATGAAAAGTTCTATTCAATGGCAATAAGACACACACTTTGTCAAATCAATAAACTCAAGGGTTTCGATTCTACAGCCTGGATCTAGTATGGTGATTAGCTTACAGTGGCTAATGTTAGCTAACTCTGATAGATATTGCTGTGTAACTGACATTACTGAATCACATATGCTACTTTGCTCTGTTGCCCATTATCTTGTCATGGTCTGCTGTTGTATCTTTATATAGTTTGCCAATGGAAGTTGACTGTAGCTGTCATAAACTACTCAGCTCATGGTAGCTAATGTTGGCTAATGTTAACAAACTTTAGATAGATGTTGTTTTGTAAGTTAAGTTCTGAAATTTTCCCGGTGTGGGATTAATAAAGGAATCTTTACTTCACTTTAGTTTGTGAACTCATTACAACTCTCCGCTTGTGCTGCAGTGACACCAACATAAATTTACCATCATCTTGCAGTATTGACACTTAGTTTTGGTGCCATAATCCATGACATTTTCCATGATTTTACCAAAACTTGTACAGTCTTAAGGCCTGGTCACAAAAACAAAAGAATGGGGAAACACACAGGGCTGTCGGGTGTTGGACCCCCCCCTGCAAACTTTTGAGAAAGTGAACAAACCAACTAAGAAACAAAGCCACAAAGCTTGACTACCAGACCCCCATCCAAATAAACACAAAATAAGGAACAAAGACCACACAAAAAACAGGAGGCTGTTTGTCTGAGAGAGAGAGAGCTCTTTCTCTTCCAGCCTCTCTTAAACAGAGGACGGGGCCACCCACTAATCATCTGATTAGGAGCACCTGAGAGAGTCAACAGGCGAGGGAGAAACATTAGATGGCTGCAGATAGCTTATGATGGCTAATGTTAGCCAACGTTCAATATACAGTACATTGTAACTGAGCCACCTTGGTAAGTTATTGACCCATCTCTACTTCCGTCATGCTATTCTTTCACTACATTTGAATGTAAAGATTACTATTATCCTGCTATTGACACTTGTTTCCACTGGCACTTACTTCAGATGCTGAGAAATGGGAATATGCAATATGCTTAATGGGGCTTGGATTGTTAGATATAGCAAATTTTTTGTAGCATATAGCATATAGTTAACACAGGGCCAGGTTGTCAGTGAAGCAGCTACACTAGCAGACATTTGGACATATTGCAAGACAGACAGACAGACAATCAGGCGAACTGGGAGACAGCCACACAGTCAGGTAGGCAGATGTGTAATTCTCTACTATCCCTTTTTATCCTTTTCCCCCCTTCATCTGTCAAACATTAGCTCTAGTTAAATCAAGCCTCTTCTTTGACACCAGCTGTGACTGCTGACACGTTTCTCGCATGCAACAACCCCTGTTTGCATTTTACATTTCCACATGAGTGTTGATGAGTGTGTGTTTGTGTGTGTGTATGTTTGTTGTGCGGTCTCTGTCATCAAAGGCTTCGGGGAAATGATCTTTAATTCCATCTGTAATCCAGGGAGATTCGTTTGCTCCCAGCCCTCATATTAAACCCATCATCAAATGTAGTGTAAATATACCGTTCCCTCTCCTCAGGAAGACCGTAAACCAGCAGCACTAATCTCTAATTGACAGTGTTTTGAATTACTACCCTCATAAAGACAGACACACAGAGAGGAGTGTGTCTTGTTGGCTGATAAGTCCTAACATCTTGATCAAGTTCATAGCATGGCTTCTCTTGATCTACAGGGATACACACACACACACACACACACAGTAACACACTGGCACAATCAAAGCTGCAACAGTCAATCCTCACACTCAAGGCCAGGTATTGTGTTGGTCAGTGTTTCATGGGGCTGTTTTGGCTCAGATTAGCAGTTGTCGTCGTTGTAGCCTTATACAGGCTTTTTCCACTGTGCCATATAGTCATGCCTGAGGAACAAGAGCTGCAGAGCCACAGAATCTCATCACCACTAGCTGCTTCATGGCTAACCTCATTGGTTACACCCCGCTGAATGTAAACAGCTTCATGGGCAGGGCAGATTTAAAAGTGACCGTTTTAATTGTCCCCATTAATTGCTGTTCATTCATTTGAATCCAGGCCCACAGACAATAGCTTAGCAAATATAGTGAGGTATTTTTATAACAACATTACTAAGTACCTCCATATCCCATCTATTGGCAGCATTCAGATATAATTAGAAAGGTTTTGCTGTGGAGGAATGTTTATTTGTCGAGTTGGCATATTACCACATCACATTTTTATAGAAATTATATTTGGGAAAGATTAAACTTCCAAACCTGACATCTGGGGTGCTGAGAAAACCAAACACGAGCATTAAAAGAGGGCTGTTACAAAATCCTCATATGAGAGGTGCAGCATCTGTGGGTGAAGAGGGAAACCTTTGCCTAAAATAACCTCAGAAGTACTAGTTCAGACAGAGCAGACAGAACAAGGCCTTTCAGCGTTAGGATATCGTTCTCCCTCTTAGTCTTTTTTATAGCTCTCTGGGCAGACGCGTGCAATGAAAATCCAGAGACTGGGTCTGCTCATTAAACCTCTGCAGGAAGGCTATTAGTATCAGAGATCATGAGAATGTCTCTGTGCCTTCT
Organism: Datnioides undecimradiatus; assembly: GCA_008933995.1. Classification (NCBI taxonomy): domain Eukaryota; kingdom Metazoa; phylum Chordata; class Actinopteri; order Lobotiformes; family Datnioididae; genus Datnioides; species Datnioides undecimradiatus. The sequence continues at coordinate 357,783 of WARS01000047.1, read as the reverse complement.
GCTCTGAAATACAGCTCTCCATGGATGAAGACAGTGACCCAGAAAGACTTAGTTCTGTTGTCTCCTGCTGCTGTCTTTATACAATTCAAACCAAGCATCAACTCACTCCACAATGCCAAGAACCCCACTGGAATGAGAATGCAGACCCAAATCATTAGACCATCAGAGCAGTGTCTATTTTCCTTTACTTGGCATCTCATTTGGTTGCCCTCTTTGTTAGATATCAATGAGTGCGAGATTGGCGCCCATAACTGTGACAGACATGCTACCTGCACCAACACGGCCGGGAGCTTCAAATGCAACTGTGCTCCAGGGTGGATTGGCAACGGCCTCAAATGCACAGGTAAGGCTGGTGAATGCAGGGGTGATGGACATTACATTTTTAAAATATTTTGAGTAGTTCTTCTTTATCGTTATGTCTTTATGTGTAATAAATGTGTGGCAGGGACATTGTAGAAAAGTGCACTAATGCATTTGTGTCCAGTCCTTGTATGGGTTTTGTTAACAATAACAAAAATACGGAATACCATCAGTCTCATCCTGTCCTTGAAGTAGTTTCCACCTGCATGCTCGCAATTGCTTTTGCACTGTGTTGTGTTTCAGACCTGGATGAGTGTTCCAATGGGACACACATGTGCAGCAACAATGCTGACTGTCACAACACCATGGGCTCATATCGCTGTGCGTGCAAGGAAGGATTCTCTGGAGATGGATTCTACTGCTCAGGTCGCGCACACACAAAACTGATGTGAACCACATTTTTGCTTTTTATAGACACGCGTTGTGTGTTTACAGGTTGTGTGTGTGTGTCTGTATGTTCAACACTACAGACAGTGATGAGTGTGCAGAGAACAGCAACCTGTGTGAAAGTGGCCACTGTCTCAACCTGCCTGGAGGCTACCGCTGTGAATGTGACATGGGCTTCATCCCCACTCCTGATGGCAAGGCCTGCGAGGGTAAGGCAATACACCGCTGCTATTCCTGACTATCCTGGTTCCAGACTTCTGAAATGGTGCCTACATCCTAAATTGTGCTGAGTGATTCAAAAAGGTCTGGTGTTACTCTGGTGAATGGTTGTTTGTTTTCCTGTTTGGAGAAACAACGGATCCAAACAGATGCTGCCTTCCAATGAAACTTGTGAGATAGTATTTTGGAAATGGGAAGTGCACGATATGCTTAGCATCCAAGCGGTTTTAGTTGTGAGAACATTGCTAAACGACTGACAGCGACAATGGATCTTGTTCCCCATTCAGATTTAAATCATGATTTGGTGGTAACAAGCTAAAAACAGGAAACAAGTTAGCAACGTTATCCTGCAGTTGTTTGCCAGAAAAACAATGGAGTGGGTAGAAAGAGCTCTTATTTTGGATCATAGATATTGATTGCTGAAAGGCATATAGTCAGTGCATTAATATTCATTGTCAATAAAGACTAGATATAGACTAGATAAGACTAGATATAATGAAGTATATATAGTATAGACAGCATGGAGTCTGTACAGACTTACATAGGCTCTATATTGACTCGATAATGCAGGGCCATAATGAGGCTAATTCTCACTGGTATAAATGATTTATACACTTTTATGCTGTTCAAGTTGTTTAAGAGAAAGCTGCATTCAGCTTTCAGACATAGGCCGACCCCTGGATTCATAACCTTGATGGTATGCACACATGATGTGCAGGTTTGCCTTACCTATGGGTCCTAGAAGCAGTAGATCTTTTTAGTGACGGTTTTATTGGAATGTAAACTTTAATTAAACGGAGTACGCATTGAGGTAATGTGAGATCGCATGTAGGCTTGTAACTGAGCAGGAGTCTTGTATGAAGTGTATGAAGTCGTGTGCTGCGCTACTGACGACGACCGACCGGTAGCAGCCGAGTGTGACTCATGCATCCAGTGATAAGGAATTGCTGGATGCAACTGAATGAGCAGACTGACCTCATTCTGCTGATGTGTCAAACATCCTGAAATAACCTGTCCGGTTCTCCCTGTCTCAACTCAGGCAGGACTGGACAGTAATGACTTGCGCAGAGTCTAATGATGTGGAAGAGCACAATTTCATAACCTTGGCTGCTGCTCCCATAGTGTATGTGTGTGTCTGTCTGGATATGTCTGGGCATTTTTTTGCCCCAGAACTGTCATTCTTTAGCAGAGGTGAGCGGCCTTCACTTCCTATTGCTGGTTGCCAATTTTCCACCATGATCCCATGATCCACTAATCCCTCACAGCTGGGCCTCTCTCTCGTTCTCTTTCTCTCTCGCTCTCTCTCGCTCTCACTCTCTCTCTCTTCCCCTCCTTACCTGTCTCTTTCCCTCTCTCTCTTTTACAGACATAGACGAATGTACCTTTGCTGACATCTGTGTCAATGGACGCTGCCAGAATATCCCAGGACTTTTCAGATGTGAATGTAACATTGGTTATGAACTGGACCGCAGCGGAGGCAACTGCACAGGTGAGACTAGTCAACACAGCAGTCCAGCTGCCTGCCCCAATGATGCTCTGTTTATGCCCCAGTGAGCTAAGGAAACCTGAACGAGTGTAAAAGGAGCTGCATTGAAAGTACAAACATCCCCTCTCCCATGAGATACAGAGGGAAAAGTCTCATTGCTATTGTAGCAAATAGTGACTTACTGACAAAGAACGAAAGAAATCTTTTTGTGGAGGTGACGACCTTTCATAGACGTTTGCTTTGTATGCCTTTCTCAGATGTCAACGAATGTGCAGACCCGACCATCTGTATTAATGGGATGTGTATCAACATCCCTGGAAGCTACCATTGCAACTGCCCACCAGACTTTGAACTGAACCCCACTCGGGTGGGCTGTGTAGGTGAGACTCACTAGTTCCCACTAAGTTCCCACTACACATTTTTGTTGTTTGATCTCAGATTATCATAACATTAATTCAGCAAAGGCAAGATACACCTAAGTGCGTGTGTGTGTGTGTGTGTGTGTGTGTGTGTGTGTGTGTATACGTACAGACACTCGCTCTGGGAGCTGCTACCTGGATGTTCGTTCCCGAGGGGATGCATCAGAGAGCTTGGACTGCTCCAATGAGATCGGGGTTGGTGTTTCCAAGGCATCCTGCTGCTGCTCCCTGGGCCGGGGCTGGGGAAATCCATGTGAATCATGCCCCTTCCTCAACTCAAGTGAGTCAGCGCATCATCATTTAGGCTCTTTGTGCATTATGCATGTTTATTTTTATGTTTCAGTTCAGTAGCTAGCCAGAGATATACAGCCAAGTAGAGCGCTCTAATGCGATGTGACGCACCTCCTGACAGCCACAGTGAACTTCTGTAGCTGACTGATATTATAAATGACTGTAGCACCTGAGTCAACACACACAGTACATTCGGTGCTGAGGTTGCTGGGTATTGATATTTCAGTAAGTTTCACTCATAATACGTATTTGGCAATTTCCTCTGCGCCAGTGACAACAGTCAGACAAATACAACCACAGCAAACAGATAATACAGTTTAAGACAGACACTGAAAAACAACAATAATTAAGAATTAAGTAAAATAAAGTGCAAGTGACACACACCCCAAACCACAGGGATTTCTCTCTCGTCGCTAACCATTCATCGCCACACTGAAAGAGTAAATGTATGCAGACTTCCCTCGCGTAGTATTTGGTTAGCTCTTTGAAGGTGTGCAACTGCAACTGATTTGCTCAGCGCGTAGGGAAAGGAAAAGTTTAGCCATTTGCACGTAATAACAATCGAGACCTAGAAGAAATATGAATAATAGCTGATTTTTAACTTTTTTGCTGCCACTTTGTTATGCGTTTTTCTGCCGTGAGACCAAGGTTTTTCAGTTTATATAGCAGAGTTGCAGTCTCTTACTCATAACCCTGCTTGCCATCACTGAATAAGTAAAGATGTGAGCAGTCAGGTCAAATACTTTTGGACCGCCTTAAAAGTTGAGTGAGCAGGGAATTTCTGTGTTGCAAAGTGGCTGAAAAGCGAATCTTCTCTGGCAAAGTCACTTGAGGGTCGCTGACTTTCATCAACAACACTGTCAAATCCTTTTATTGGTTGTTTTGTACCACTGGCCATGGTAAATCATCAGTCGACCTGTTGCACTTATTTCTCTTTGAAGTGGTTCAGGGTTTTCGCTTCCTATTTCGTACAACAGTAACAAGAAAACTAACCAGATCGCCAACATATAAATGCACCACAATGTAAACCGGGCCAGTTAACGTGTGAGTTAGCTTCTCCTCCAACATAGAGGTTACATGCTGCCTGCTCTTGTCATGCGATGAGTGTGTGTTTGGTGTAATTGTTGTTGCTGGTAAAGATGAGACAGCTTTGTGCAACTCACTTGAAATTGCCAACAGATGGTCCAAAACATTACAGGGAATGACTCACCCTTTTCAGCTCAAGGAAATGCTTGCCTCTATGACAAGAACAGAAACTTTTTCTTTTTGCTTTGTAATTCTGAGTAGCTGCAGTCATGTCCGGTCCACTGGGCTCTGTGGATACCGCTCAGATCTGAGATGGCTGATCAGAAGACACACACACACACAACAGAGAGTGACGGGATACGCCTCTTTCAGGCACCTGACCAACCGAGCTTGTGACTTCACTCAACGTCCCACCATCAGCCAACCATTACTGTCAAAACCTGCAACAAAACAGCCCTGATTGTGGTTTGTGTGTTGTGTTACTGTTGCCGGTTAATGCGATTTGGTGCCGTGTTCTGTGTCACAGCCGAATACAAGACGCTGTGTCCTGGAGGAGAGGGCTTCAGACCAAACCCCATCACTGTCATCTTGGAAGGTCAGGTCACAACATGCTATCAGACACTCTCGCAGCTAAAACACACCCACCCACAGTGCCACTGAGTGTTTTCTTTCTCTCCCTGGCAGACATCAATGAGTGCCAGGAGCTGCCAGGCTTGTGCCAGGGAGGACAGTGCATCAACACCTTCGGCAGCTTCCAGTGTGAATGTCCGAGAGGCTTCGCTCTCAACACAGAAACCAGAGTCTGCGAAGGTATCAGACACACACAGACACATGAACTCACAGGTGACCTATTCCTCTCCAGTTCTTGCCCTGGGACGTTTCTGCAGAGAGGAAATTGAGTCCAGCCGTCGAGGCCTTCTTTCAGTGAGGACACATGGGGAGAGAGGAAAAAGCACTGAGTGCAAAAGACAAAGAAATATTGGACCTTTTTGTCCCGTAGACAACACTGCAGCTCATTGTAGCTCAATATGTCTCTGCTCTAGTTCCCGTCTGTCGCTAACCCAGCAAAGATCAGTCAGGATGATGAGACAGCTGAGCGCCTAACTGCGTCCAGAGGAGCGAGGCTCTGATGTGGTCAGCCCTCTCCTCGGGGAAGTACACTGAGTCCCCTGTAGACAGGCCAGAGATGACGGAGGGAGGGAGAGACGGAGGAATGAATGATAGGGGGAAAAGAGAGAGATACATGAGAAGGGTGTTTAGAAAAGCGAAACAGAGAAGAGAGGAGGGGGCTAAGGGTTAGACAATGACATGTGGCTGGCGGCATTTTAATTAGCGTGTGTTTGTTGGCATGGAGAACAAAAGCGGGTGTCTGTTCTGTGAAGTCCAGGACTGCGCATTCACTATGTCTCTAGTCAATCAGCAGTTCAAGCTGTTAGCTGGGCCGGAAGAAATGAACACTGCGCTTGCTGTTTGGCAATAACGAAAGAATTTTATTGTAGAAAGTATAGAAAAAGAAATCCCTAATTGATATGAATAGAAGACATACTGATGGAAAACTTCACTCCGTGTACTACTGAAGTTGTTACAGTGCTCATTTTGAACCTTGGACGTGCAGGATGTTGATTAGGGCTGTTTAACACGTATCGTATCAAGGTTATGAGACACAATATGTGGAAACACGCTCAGAGGAAGCACTGCGCAGCAAATAGAGTTTCAATTTGTTACTCGGGTGAAAGTTGCATGTTGAATTTAATGGGTGAATCCACTGGAAACGTGAAATTTTAAAAGCAGCAAAGGTGAAGGCCTGAAGAGTGATTCAAGTACCTTCGCCATCATGACGTGAATCGTAATATTTTGCATATGTTAGTTCTTTCACATAGGAAGTCTGTATCATATCATTTCACCTTCCTTTCAAGTCACTTGGTTAATTTTTGTCTCTTTCTATGCTCAGATGTCAATGAGTGTGAACGACCGGGCATCTGCGGCCCAGGCCAGTGCTACAACACCATCGGGAACTACACCTGCATCTGCCCTGTGGACTACATGCAGGTCAATGGAGGGAACAACTGCATGGGTAGGTCTGCATGCTCTGCCCCCATGCTTGTATCAGTCTGTGAAATGGTAGCAATGGTCCTGTGGTGAGATTTTTGCATTTAACTTTCTCTCTCCACACAGACATGAGGAAGAGCTACTGTTACAGGAACTTCTACTCTGACAACAGGACATGTGATGGAGAGCTGACCTTCAACATGACCAAAAAGATGTGCTGCTGCTCTTACAACATTGGCCGCGCATGGAATAAACCCTGCGAACAATGTCCTGTGCCCAGCACTGGTGAGGTCTCGTAGGCACATATGATAGCACACATGTGTTCAGAGTTTAAGGAAGTAATCACATCATATATTTTGTTCACTCAGACGAGTTTGCGATCCTGTGTGGCAGTGAGAGACCTGGTTATTACATAGACATCACCACTGGACGTGTCATCGGTAAGATGTTTCCTGTTCAGTGTTTAGTTGATGAGTAGTTTTGTTAGTTTTGTTCTAATCTTGTCCCCTTGTCTCTTCCTCCTGTGCTAGATATTGATGAGTGCAGGGAAATCCCCGGAGTGTGTGAGAATGGAGTTTGCATCAACATGATTGGCAGCTTCAGGTGCGAGTGCCCCATTGGCTTCATCTACAACGACAAGCTTCTGATTTGCGAAGGTAAAGCCTACCAAATGTGATGCCGACCCTTAAAATGCTGTGACTTCCACTTCACTTTGAGATGACTGACACCTCTGCCCCTGTTGTTGTTGTTGTTGTTGTTGTTGTTAGATATTGATGAGTGTCAGAATGGACCAGTGTGCCAGCAGAATGCAGCCTGTCTGAACATGCCAGGAAGCTACCGCTGCGAGTGTAAACCTGGATATCGCTTCACCCCCACTGGACAGTGTCTAGGTAAGGCTGTGGTGGTGATCAGCATGGTGTCAGCAGCCGTTAGATTATACAGTACATTACTGCGGTGGTGCATGGTTGTGACTGTTCACTCAACCAAGGGGGGGGTTAAGTCAACTCCTAATGACCTTAGCAGAGATTATACAGCGTTGCTGGAAACGTGGAGCAGGATTAGAGAAAAGATTAGTGGAAACAGCCAAAATACTGCTGTCTTCAATGAGGACACTGACTTCTCCGGGTCTTCTTGTGGCCTGATGCAGTCTTACCTCCTCGAGCTATTGCATCAACCTCAGTCATATGAAACCCTTTGAACTGCACAGTGATATGCCAAAGATAAAACACCAGAGGCAGGACAGTGACAGTCAGACTGAGGAGAAATTCTTCATGGTGGGCTTGTTATTAAGGAAAAGCTTTAGTTTCCAGTTTCTCATGCGACTCCTATCGACAAAACATAACCTAGTCAGACGCCAGTGAGGAAGAACTGAAACTGTGGCTGGAGACAGCGTAGACCCTAAATGTGATAATTAAATACAGTGTTTAATAACACAGTGACTTGAAATAAAGGAAAGCATTGCTGCAAGACAGAATGGGTCATTTAAAAATGGACACATTTTTAACTTTAATTAAATAATAATAATGCTCTGGCATCGTAAAACATAGTTATGGTGTCATCCTGCAACGAAGTTGATGGCCAGTTTCCTATCCTGTGAAGCAATAAATACATGCTCATATTAGTGATTGTTTGTGGGTAGTAAACGCTCATTAAAGTCATATTAAACTCCATGGAATTAAAATCATTTTAATTATGATTGCTTTTATTATGTACCATAAAATTAGTTATAAGCCAATGCCCAAAAAGACTTTTAGATTTGAAATGATGTGATTTGAGGATCTCCTGAGTCTTTATAGTGTGTACTGGACACAACCAGCAATGATTTGATTAAGCTTGACAAGTCACCTGTCTGACTAACAAATGAAAATCAAGAAGTAGATTTTGACATTTCCTGGATATAATTGGGGATTTCAAGAGATTCTTGCAGTTTCACATCTTTTAAAATTGAGCCAAAGACACTAATGACTGCCCGGAGACCGGGTGTTTGTTCAGTCAGGAGTAATCTCGCATTAATATCCGAGTAAAGGAGAGAACAGTCACTCGTCCATTCTCCAGCTGGCTTAAACTTACATGTTTTAAGCAAGAGCGTTTCCAGGCAATGGTGGGAGAGGCAAATTTATGGACTGGCAATGCAAAGTTATCAGACTATATTCTCACATTTATAGGGCACGATATTTATGTGCAAAGCCGGAGAGAAAATGACATGTAAAAATGAATGGCACAGTTAATGGAGAGGCAACGGCACGGTTTTAAGTAAATATTTCAGGTCCTCTATTTACTGCATCACTTAAGCCATGTGGTCATTTCACTAGAGCACTGTTATAACTGTTGCTCTACAGTGTACTTCACAGATTTGCAGTGATTATACTCTAAATCACATGTTATGACATTGTGTCTCCTCCTTTTTCAGACCGTAATGAATGCATTGAGAACCCTGGTATATGCAATCCTGGTCAGTGCATTGACACACTGGGGAGCTACCGCTGCATCTGCCCCAATGGCTTCAAAACAACCCGGGACCAGTCAATGTGTGTTGGTAAGCTGAGTCATCTCCTGTCGGCCCTCTCTGCTTTTTGACATGTGGTCCCAGCAGTTCTGCTCAGTTAAGGAAGTACCGTGCATACATACAGTCTGCGGTAAAGCTCTGATGAAACACTCTGATTTCAGACGTGGACGAGTGTGAGAGGCAACCCTGTGGCAACGGGACCTGTAAGAACACAGTGGGCTCCTACAACTGTCTCTGCTACCCCGGCTTCCAGAACTCACACAACGGTGACTGCATAGGTACGTGAGTCCAACCACGCGAGTTAGCGAAAGAGAAAAAGCAACAAAGCCATAGTCTGTATTTACCGTATTGCGTTGTTTGTGCGCCGATCAGATGTCGACGAGTGTTCGACTCAGAGGGGCCTGTGTCGAAATGGGCAGTGTGTGAACACCGTGGGCACCTTCCTCTGCGTGTGCCATGATGGCTATGAGCTGACTTTGGACGGCAGGCTGTGTGCAGGTAAGGAGCCATTTTTTATGTTTTTTTTTTTTTTTATCTGAATTTAAAATGCTTTCAGCAGATCCATGGTATGTTCTTTTTTTCTCTTGTCTCAGATATCAATGAATGCGCGGTGAATCCAGGCACATGCGGTGCAGGAACCTGTCTGAATCTGGATGGCTCGTACAGGTGCATCTGCCCACCGGGTTATTATCTTCACGAGGAAACCTGCGAAGGTACAGCGGCCTAAAGCTTCTCTGTGTCACGGTCTATAAACACAAGTCAAAACGTGACAAATAAAAAACGGAATTTTTGAAGTAATAAAGTATCTGCACACAGGGGTGAATCTCACATCAGGCAAGTGCAGAGAACACCCACTTACATGCAACACGTGCACACACACACACATACACAGACATATTTTGCAAATCACAGTTTCGACCAGCTCTGCTGAGGTGCACGAGAGCATAAAGAGAATAAACTTTTTCTTTGCCCCCTCCTTCACTTCAATTGCCTTGCAGCACAAATCACCCCTCTTCTCCCTTTCAAACGTGGGAGTGGGCCCAAGCCAGAACACTCAGATTGTTTATACAGTGGGGCTGATGAAGAGATATTCGGCAGACTTCAACACATTCCTGCTTTGTGCTCTGTTCCTGGAAGCAGGGAGGAACGGCGCTGAATTCTTAGCATCAGTAACAGCAGCAGCTGGTCATTGTGATGAGCGAACACGTGACATGGAGTCTAGACCAGATAATAAGCCTGTATCCAACCGTCCATTGGTGTGATTACATTCTGTTATATCACATTTGATTCGATGATGACACACTGCTGTGACTTCATCCGTGCAGCTATGACGGCGATTCATGGTATAATAAGACGTCAGTGAAGCCTGGTGGGAGGCAGTTGTGATGGTACAAATTAGCAGTGTTAGCAACAAAGGTTGATACCTTTCCATTTTGTGTGTCAGATATTGATGAGTGCTCCCAGTCGCCTGAAATCTGCACATTTGGAACCTGCTCCAACACCGAGGGAAGTTTCACCTGCTTGTGTCCCGAGGGTTTCCAGATCTCTGCCTCCGGACGCAGATGTTTAGGTAATTCTGTGTGTGTGTGTGTGTGTGTGTGCATGCGTGCATGTGTGTGTGTTGTGCTTAAAGTGCATAGTGTAAATACCAGTGTATCTGTATAGTCTGTCTCTAAGTGCTGGTGGAGACTAAGCAGCAGTCAGTGGTGCGGGACTTTTCTTGCTCTTTCATGATAGTTGCGTTCCAGCTGGTTCTGCTGCTGCTGCTGCCTCTACAAGGCCAAGGGTGGCTCTGAACAGATCACTTTTCCATTTCCTCACTTTTGTGTGTGTGTGTGTGTTTATGTACGTATGTGTGTTTTTTGGGTTGGGTGGGGGCGCGCTGAGTTCTCTGTTAGGGAGTTCCCCCTCCAAACACTGAAGTGATGACATCATCAGTTCAGTAAGGCAGTTTGCAGTTTGTATTTCACTTTTCTCTCCGGTGTCAGAAGTGAGGGTTGGGGTATAAACAGGAGGAGCTGGGTGGAGAGCGAGCAACATTAAAAAAAGACTTTGACAAGGACAAGCCCTGTCCCACTGAGAAAACCATTGTTTTCATTTCAAATGATGATAGACATAAAGACAAAGAAGAGAATCAAAATGACAACAGTGATGAAAACCATGTCTGGGTCTTTGTGTGCACTCCATACTATTATAGTGTACTATAATATAATATGACTATTGAATATTATGTATAATATTATCCATGAAAATGTCTTCTATCTTATCTATTAAAACTAAAATGTACAATAACCCTTCTCATTAAGTGGGAACTGGATATTTTAACTTATCAACTCTTCCTCAATTCATTTTTTAAGACAGAACCTGATTGGTTGGTATGGTATGGCTCCTAAGTATGAAGACACTGTGGACGTCACCTTTTAAGTTGACACCACGAACCTTCAACAGATACGGAACTTACTCATCACCATTCATTTGAAGCCCAATAGTCTCTCTCTTTTAGCTCTTTTTTTGGTCTTCACCCATGATTCTGATAATGCCATTGTCCCAGTGTATGATGGGAAGCCAACAGACACACCTTCTCCCATTGTGCGGCACTCAGACACTTGGCAGTTGTGCTAGGGCATCTCAGACACCTGGTTTAGCTGCAGTTTAACCAAACCTGTGTTAGTTTGGACTGAGTCCAGTTTACCATGCAGCTGAGCTTTAAACCACTGCAATTACTGCCCGTGTTCTACTCGTACAGGTAACGTAGTGAAAGCGCAACAGCCTGTCACATTAATGATGTTTATGTTAATGGTGATGCTTTTTTTTCTCAGCCTTTATTAACAATAGATAGTAAACATGGGGAGAGACTGAGTGGGCATGGTCTCTGGCTGCAAACATACTTGTGATATTGCAATATTAATATATGGTATGTGTTTTAACCACTAGGCCACCAGGACACCCCCATTAATGACATGTTTTAAATTATAATGCCATTGTGGTTTTGCAAATTTCCATAATCAAGACCATTACATATCTGTCAGCACCCAAACCACCAGAGGATTCATGTCACCACTGTCAGACCTTTTGTTGGCTAACTGCTGATTTATTTCAAAGCTTAATTTTCTAATATATTTTTTTGGTGTTTTTTGTTTTTGTTTCCACAATAAATTCTTTCTCTCCGATTTAAAAATATACATAGCACTGACATTTTAGATAATCGCATCCAAAAAGCACAAACATTTGAACATTTGTATCATCGTTTCGGCGTGACAGTGTGTCTCCAAAATAAGAATGACATACGCACGTGCAGACGCACATGTGCATGCACTCACACACACTTGCACAACAGCTGTGCACAGAGCACCATAAATTTCTTTTGCGGAAAGGCTGACAAATCAGTTTCATGGAGGAAAGTAACATGACACTCTTTGACATTCTCCTCAAAGCACCAGGTGTTCATGTATGTGATCCTTGCCTCTGAGCCAGGTGTGTGCATGATCTATGGTGGTCAAAAAGCTTATTTGTGTTGAGTTCACTGAAGGCCAGTGCTAGCAGGAGAGCGCGAGCATATGCTTCTCATTACAAGTAAGTGCCTGCCTAGTTGAGGAGGAACAAGAGCCCTCAGAAGCAGGGTGAGCGGGAGGGAGGGAGAGAGACTGGCAAAGACTGCTCACTGACTGGAGATAATCAGCCAACCTCTGTTCTCACAACAAATACCAAACAAAAAAAAGTAATATTTGTTTATAAAAGTATAATACTGAAATATGTTGTAGTTTTGGTCAGTTTACAATACCTACAGTTATGAGTAATACTGCACTAAGTGTCATGAAGTGCAACAGCTTTACATTAATCCTACTTTGCCACAGAATCATGATCCCACCTCTTCAGGCTTTCAGACCATTTAAGAGCCTGATTTTAGTTCCAGATTAGACTTGTCTATAACACATGGAAATCTCTGTGAGGGTGAAAATGACTGTGATATTTGGCCAGGGGACCAAGATGCAAAGACCGAAATCCTCCACAAGTACTGATGCAAACTGAAATCTGAAGTGCTTAAAGAAAGCTTATTTCACACAGAATATAATGAGACTGTAACAATATCTTAACATGAAGATAGATATAAATATTGTATACAGTTAAATTATACTAAAGTTGCCTGGAACAGGACAGAAAGAGTCAGAACTAATGTATGTTTGTTATCACTGACTTTCAAGACACTTGATGTGAATTACCATGCCTAGGTTTTAGAGGGATAGTTGGACGTGTTGCATGTTTATGGAGGGGTCTGTGCCCGCAAAGTCCATAACTTGATTTGAACAGACTAAACAAGTTTTTATACTGAAGCTAAGCAGTCCTAGCTGGCTAAGCAGAGGTAATTGGCTTTTGGTTGCAGCTTCACATATACCAGGCAGACGTGGAACTTTCAGCAAGAAAACACACAAACAAACACAAATAAACAACAAAAAACAGACGTGGACCGTGTTGCTTATTGTTTCCTCCATCTGCCAATCTCCCTCTGACTCTTCCTCATTGTTTCCCTCTGTCTCTCTCTCATTTCTCACCATGATTGCCCTCACTGTGTGTGTTAAACCCCCAGATATCCGTGTGAACTACTGCTATACCAAGTTTGAAAATGGCCGCTGCCTGGCTCCAAAGCCTCAGAACACCTCCAAGGAAGAGTGCTGCTGCACTGGAATTCAGGGTCAAGGATGGGGAGACCCCTGTGAAATCTGCCCCAGCAAAGGAGAGGGTATGCACCTATCACAGAGACACACACAGCACACACTCACATGCATTGAAGTTCATCCACGAAATTATATTATTTAATGGTATTCATGACTTCTCGTGGTTCCAGAGGCGTATCCTCTTCTCTGTCCTAATGAGGGATATCAGAGGGGGCCAGATGATCACCCCAAAGGTATGTTCGTCACAACCACTGAATCTTTGCTGCTCTGTATCTTTGTTACAGCTGCGGATTCTTTTGGTCTTGATTTTTCTTTTTCTTGCAGATATTGATGAATGCATTAACGACCCTTGTATTAACGGCCAGTGCATCAACACAGACGGCTCTTTCCGCTGCGAATGTCCCATGGGATACCGTCTGGACATCAGTGGAGTCCGATGTGAAGGCCAGTTTACCCACTTTATTGCTCTATGTCTTTGACCGTCACTTCCTCTTCATCAACTCTGTCAGACTCTCACTGATTTATCCACCAGCCAGATGTTCATCCAACACTTATATGCTTAATTAGGTTTACGCTACTTTCTCTAATACAGACACTAACGAGTGTGACATCGGAAATCCATGCGGCAACGGCACATGCACCAATGTCATCGGCGGTTTTGAGTGTGCATGTGATGACGGCTTTGAGCCTGGTCCGATGATGACCTGTGAGGGTATGTGAAATTATGTCTTCACTCTTACCACCGTCATGCAGTCTATATGGTCCGTTGTGGCTCCTGTAACATGCTGCCATCCGTTCTTGGTCCAGACATCAACGAGTGCGCCCAGAATCCCCTGCTGTGTGCCTTCCGCTGTGTTAACGTGGTCGGCTCGTACGAGTGTAAATGTCCAACAGGCTACGTGTTGCGCGAGGACAGGAGGATGTGTAAAGGTATTACAGCTACATGACTCACTCATTCACGCTGCTTCCTCAGCCATGGTCCATTTACAGGAAAGTGTTAGTAGGAAATAAACCAAGTACCTCATAGAGACATGCTGGCCCCATCCATAAAGTTACGTAACACACTATCTCTGTGAGATCCTCGAGGGTTCGCCGTCTCCAACGAACTTAAAGCACTCTCTGGGAACTGTAACCGGTGGAGTCACTGTTTACACCTCTGCTCTCTCTGATAGCTCGGGCACCATAGCGACAGTTGTATTTGGAGGGAAGCGCCGAGACAGGAGGAACCTCTCAGTGTCTATAGCGTCACTGTTTAGATTAGAGCTCCAAACAGACCACCAACCCTCCCACCACACGCCTGTTAGCACTGCAGATCTCAGTCTTGGATTGGCCAATTACATTAAACACTGGAGTGCTGCAGTGTGTGTGTTTGTGTGTGTGTGTGTGTGTGTGTATTTGTGTGAGAGAGAGAGAGTGTCTGTGTTACATCACTGGTGTGATTGCTGCAAATGTATGCATGCACATAGATTTCTTCATACGTATGCATCCTCTTATGCTTAGTATACTGTTTCTTCTCCAGACCAGAATGAGTGCGAGGACGGTATAGATGACTGTGCCAGCAGAGGCATGACCTGCAAGAACCTGATTGGTACATACATGTGCATCTGTTCCCCTGGATACATGCGCCAGCCCAGTGGAGAGGGCTGCATGGGTGAGATAATCACAATGTCATACTGTAGAAGGAAAAATATTTTACTTTATGGCATAAAATAAATACATGTTCATACTCATTCACCTTTGTCTTGGTAATTAGTGGACTTTTATTACTGCCTTATAGTAAACTTGAGCCACAAGAGACAAATTCACTCATTTTTGCCATGAAACTCAAATGTTAAGCTCTGAATATTTGTCTAAAACCCTAGCAGTCAGTCAAACATACAAAGGCTTCACTCTTGAAACTATATTACTAAACCCTGTCAAAGGGTTAGAGATTAAACAGTACTTTTGAAAGATAAACTTGTGTTTGTAGATGAGATGATGGACCTTTTTGTTATAGGCTGTGTCCCTCATACAGTGTTCCAGGTCTTAGATATTGGTGGTGTTGTGAAGCTGGAGAGGGAGCATTGTGGGGCTCGATGACAGTGATATCATCTTTGTCTTTATGCTGTTTGTATGCGTGCCTTTTGTTAGATCTAAATGAGTGTACAGCCAAACCAGGAATCTGTAAGAACGGCCGCTGTGAAAACACGGTGGGAAGCTTCCGCTGCAGATGTGACCAAGGATTCATCGCCAGTCCAACGCAGACCGAATGTATCGGTACGTATAAATAGATATATTATATATTTATATGTCTCGTTTTAACTGTATGGTTTATTTTCCCACTGTACTCAAAGTTCACTTTAATAAGTTCAGTGATACCAGAGAAAAAGGGTCCTCTTGTATAAATATTTAAGAAAATTACGTGAATATGTTTTGTTTTGGGTTGTTGTTTTTTTTTTTTTTTAATGTTAAACTCACAAGAAACCACAGTTGTTTGTTTGCTGGTGGGAATGGGAAATAACACTGGGATGGACTGTCTGGGAGTCGAAATGCTGAAAAACGTTTTGTAAATGGTGTACCAAAATGTTACACACACGTTTTAGATACACCTTTCAATTGCCTATAAAATGATACAGATTTGCATTGACCTGTATGTTCAATCAGAAATTCTCAAGTCAATTAAATCTTCGTAGAAAAACGTCATTTTTCGTCTCAGTGGGAATCTAACAGTCCCATGACATTTCATCTCCGCTGTCTTGTTAAAAACCATGTGTCCGTTACTGTCAAGATAGGGCAAGGAAGTCCTTTCAAAGCCTTCCTCCCTAATCTAAATATATACTGCTGGAAAGGCGTGATGTGCTGAAGTCGGTGAGAAAGACTCCAGGGAGGTTTTGTAAACTCTGTGGTCTTCTGCCTATCTTACTTCTTACAGACAGTAGTGATAGAGCGGTGTGGTTTATCTATTTACGTCTGGTTCTCTGAGGGCGGGTCCTGTCTGGGTGGTTTGGTCTGCTTTCCTCAGGCCAACCTGTTGTTTTTTTTTTTTTGTCTGCCTGCCTGTTTGTCCCGCTCTCACGTTTCTCTCAATGTCTCGCCCACCCTCTAGATAACCGCGAAGGGTTCTGCTTCACTGAAGTCCTGACCACTCTGTGTCAGATGACTTCTAGTAACAGAAACATGGTCACCAAGTCAGAGTGTTGCTGTGATGGAGGCAGAGGCTGGGGGACCAACTGCGAGCTCTGCCCCATACCGGGGACCACTCAGTACAAGAGGATGTGTCCTCTGGGACCCGGGTACACCACTGATGGCAGAGGTATCTGACAGTTGTTGTTTGAATTAAATGTCACTGAGAGAATCAACCAACTGTCAAGAGCACTTTTTTATACATTTAGTGAGTGTTTCAAGGAGCCAAAGCCAAAACTACAAGTCATGTGTTTAGCTGTTCCCAGATTTCCTCCATTTCAGTACCTGTCCCTAGAAAGTTGGGTTCATTTTGAAAACCTCTTTGTAGAAGCCAAAGCACCAAAGATTTAAAACTAGCTCATATAAAACCATTGCTTTTACTAGTTATAATCAAACCCAGAAGAGAACAAGCAAACGTA
This sequence comes from Datnioides undecimradiatus, assembly GCA_008933995.1. Taxonomy (NCBI): domain Eukaryota; kingdom Metazoa; phylum Chordata; class Actinopteri; order Lobotiformes; family Datnioididae; genus Datnioides; species Datnioides undecimradiatus. The sequence goes on along the minus strand of WARS01000047.1, from coordinate 340,786 downwards.
AATGCTTGAAATGCTTCTGAATGTTGGCATTAAAATACCAGTCACTTGGTTCCAGCCAGCGCCAATGGTCTTTCCTATTAAATGGTAATTTGATGGTTTACCTCGACATATTTGGGGTTTCTGTCAGTTAACATTCTCTGTGTACTGAAATGAGTGGAAAACATCCGGATGAAAAGTAGGACATCAGTTGTTTTGCTTTGTAAATTTGTCAGCAGTGATTTGTTCAGATGAAACCACTGATCTGGTTCCGAAGTGATGGGTGTTAAATTAACAGATGTCATCGTTGGCCGATATAATCACTCGTAAACTATTGATTTTTACTTTGCCAGTAAAAAAAAATCAATACTTAACACAACACTGATGCAGAACTAAATGCATTGAACAATATTTCCCTAAGGTTGTGCTGAAATGGGGCACACAGCTGTTATTCACTATTAAAATCCAGTTCTTGGCAGAATCTTAGCTGAAAGGAACCAAGACGAGGAGCATGCACTGTTATCCCACTCAGGCCATTGACTGGAAATTCATTTATGATAAGTTTATCTGGAGCTACTTCCTTTGCTTCCCTCTAGATATTGATGAGTGTCGTGTGATGGGGAACTTGTGCAAGAACGGTCAGTGCATCAACACTCTGGGCTCCTATAGTTGCACCTGCAAACCTGGCTACACCACTGACATCAGCGGCACACTGTGTGTGGGTAAGGCTTAATTTCACCTCCAGCACTTAGACTTTATAGACTCTTTTCCTCCCATGCCTACCTCAAGTTCTCATTTCTGCTGTCTAGTAAAGAGCTGAAACTACGTGGGTGGACTGCCCACACACTCCCCTGAAAAATGCAGCCTGAGTCTGTCTGTCTCATCATCTCCCCTTACGGAATTTCTGGCTGCAGGATCAAACTCTCTCTCTCTCTCTCTGTCTGTCTCTCTGTCTGTCACTCCTTCTGTCTCACCCACTCCTTCTCCTTCCCCTTCTAGATGTGGATGAGTGCATACAGGCACCCAAGCCTTGTAACTTCATCTGTAAGAACACAGAGGGAGGCTACCTCTGCTCCTGCCCCCGTGGATACATCTTGCAGGAAGATGGAAAGAGCTGCAGAGGTGACACACACAAGTCCACATTTAACCCTGTGCTGCTAAGATCAGTTAAGTTCAGTGGCATGCTCTTGGATAGAGGGCGCAGCTCATGTAGCGACCAGGAGCAGGTTCTTGGCTGAGAGACAAATTTCCCCCTGGAGGGCAATAAAGTTTAAGTTGGAGTTCATGCTTGACTTAGTTTCCAGGTTGGAGCCACTGTAGTGCTGAGTGGGCCGAGCATTCTGCTCACTGTCCCGAATCTATGTACAGACGTTTGTTCATGAAGGTGTACCCCACGTCCAGGGCCCGTGACACAGTGCATCTGGCAGTGAGTCTGTTTATCAGGCTTGTTTGTGAGTCCAAACAAGTGTGCACATGGTGTTCAGTTTTTAGGGCCTCTTTCATCTTTATTTACCGTAGCTTTAGTTTCCCCCTCTACAGTCCCCCTCTGTGTTTCCGGTGTCTGGTTCATTTGCAGTTCATTTGTAGGTCAGTGACTGTAGAAGGACTGGAATTTGACTCACAGAAAAGAGCCAAGCACCCATACAGTAGTGCATCGATCATGGCCCCAACCACAATACCTTTTATAAATTGCTACGAAGTTTTAACTTTTCTGTTTAATTGATAGAAAATGTGGCTGATTTTATGTTGTACATATTCTCTTTTTCAGATCTGGACGAGTGTTCGACCAAACAGCATAATTGCCAGTTCTTATGTGTCAACACCATCGGGGGGTTCACCTGCAAATGTCCTCCTGGCTTCACACAGCATCACACTGCCTGCATTGGTAAACAAACACATTCAGAATACAGAAACGCTGCACATCTACATATTTTGTAATTAGAAATGCTCTTTACACAACTGACTACTGTGTATTCCCAGCAGGGACACACTACATAGTCTCATAGCACTTTCAGACTAGACTCCCGTCTGTCGCCAAATATGGGGACAGAATATGGTCTTTCACTGTGTAATTTCTTCTAGTATCCTCCAGCCCAGCTCATAAAAGACCCCTGAAGCACTCTCTTGTTTAACGTTTACCAACTCTCATTCAGAGTTAATGGACTCCGGCTGATATCACACTGATCTTATTAGGCTGGACCGGTTTGGAGTCATGGCAGCTTAGCGATGCTTTGTTATGGAACTTTGCAGTGGATCGCCATGACGACCACAAGCTATTTTTTTTTTTTTCCAGACCATAAAGCAGCTCCCATGAACTCACATCAAGTCAGAGATAGGGAACCCTCAGTTTTGACTATAGGAATAACCCCCAGGCAAATGACATACAGTAGGTGCGGATGTGTTATTAATTTAGGAGAAAGGAAAACATGGGTGTGACATAAAACACCTCAGGAACTACTGCTGACGTGATGCAGGACAATGAACCCCGAACTCCCTCAGAGCAGGTGCTCATTGGCTACAAATACTGGACTGAGCAGTTTTCCAGACATATTGTGAATGCTGCATCGACCTTGTCATTCTTTCCAATATGTCTGCACCTCCTTATGTTTGTCAGTCACACTGACTGACAGTAATCCTCCACTTAATGCAATTGCCAGGCAGTGCTTAGGGAAACTAGGCCTTCCCTCCCTGCTTCTGAGCAATACATCCCATGTGTTGACCATTCAGCGAACAAAGATGTAACGCAGGGAATTCATTAGAAGACTTGTAAGATCTCAAGCGATTGTGAAAAGACCCGGGATCAAACATGAAACAACTGACATTTAGAGATTACAGCCCTCTCTGCTTTGATCGTAGCAGCTAAACAGCTCAAAGTACATGATTGTGCTCAGATTTGCATAGATTCCAGTCCCAACAGTCAAACATGTTTGTAATGTTTGACAAAATAATCTTGACTCAGGGCTCACATTACTACCTTTTTCTTGGGAAAAGCTTGTAAATGGAGATTGAGTTTAGATTATTTTGTCTTGCCTGGAATGAGTGTTTGACACACTCAAAAGTTTAAGATAATTTCTTCTGGACTGAGATTAAATCAGTAGGTGGGAGAAGTCCACGGTGACCTGCCCAGTTTTTCAAGACCAGTGTCGACTGTCCACCATTTTTAAAATGACTCAGCACGTCCAAATCAGGGTTACAATCAGCCTTTATATCCTGTCTCCTGATTTATACTTGTCTGAGCCCTCCCTCCTCTGTGTGCAGACAACAATGAATGCGCATCAGATCCCAATCTGTGCGGCTCCAACGGTGTCTGCCAGAACACTCCGGGGAGCTTCAGCTGCGATTGCCAGCGGGGATTCTCATTAGATCCCAATGCACAAACCTGTGAAGGTCTGAAAACAATTAATAACAACCTCAGTATCAGCTGAATCGTTACAGAAAACAGGCCCTCACTGTAGTTTTGCTGTGTGTGTGTCTGACAGATATGGATGAGTGTGACGGTAACCACAGGTGTCAACATGGCTGTCAGAACTTAGTGGGTGGATACAGGTGCAGCTGTCCGCAAGGCTACCTGCAACACTACCAGTGGAACCAGTGTGTGGGTGAGTAATAACCATCACTCTTTTTATCAGCAAACATAAAAATTCTTTCCTTTTGGGGCATTCCGGTTGCCAAAGTATGTACCATGCAGCCTTGATGTTCTGGGCTGGAGTCCGATCTGGAGCCTTTTTAAAACAAGTTATTCATCCCTCACTAGCCCTCCTGCCACTCTTACAGTATAAATATGTACAACATGTTTTTCCTTTCCTCTGGAGGTTCAACCTTTCTCTTACTTAATGAAAAAGGTCATGAGAAAAGGAAATGTTGTGTTCAAACTACGTGTCCAACATCCCACTTAAAACCTCAAAAAAGAACTACACATAGTTTATTATTACATATGCACTTAATTAATAAGAAGAGACACAGAAGGGCTTATCAATACATCTCACTCTAGAAAGAAGTGGGAACAGGGAAAACAAATGAAAAAGGAGGATGGTGCAACACCAGTATCTGTATAAAAGTATATCAAAGAACTAGAAATAGTTCCAGCACAGACAAAGTTACTGTCTGTTTTTGCATCTGTGTGGATCCCAGAATAACCAACTTTTGTTGGTTAAACCTTAATTTAAATCTCCACATATTTACAACACTTGTGGCAGACGTTCCCAGTATTGTTTGTACCCTTCAACTGAAATGACCTCCTGTTTGTTTACTTCCTTCTCAACTTCCTGCGACCCAGATGAGAACGAGTGCCTGAACAGCCAGATCTGCGGGGGAGCATCGTGCCACAACACCCTAGGGAGCTTCCGCTGCCTCTGCCCCACCGGCTTCAACTATGAGCAAGCGGGTGGAGGCTGCACAGACGTCAACGAGTGCTCCACCAGCCAGAACCCCTGCAAGTTTGGCTGTTCAAACACAGAGGGGGGCTACCTCTGTGGATGTCCACCGGGATACTTCCGTGCAGGACAAGGGTATGTGAGGGAATGACTGTCTATAAAAGGCATCTGTAGGTGTTTCTACTCAGCTGACAGCATTGTTTTTGTGTCAGGCATTGCGTCACAGGCCTGGGCTTTACCAGTGGCGGCTCCAGCACTGGACAGGGTGGTGAGGATGATAACTCTCTCTCTCCTGAGACCTGCTATGAATGTAAGATCAACGGGTATCCCAAGAAGGGGCGCAAACGCCGCAGCACCAACTCAACACAGGAGGTTCTTCTGGAAGACTTGCAGGTATTCTGTCTGTATACCATGGCCTCTGTGATGTCGGCTCTTCTGTTCACCGATAGAAAACACTGACTTCTCACGTCTCAATCCATTAATTCTGTCTGCAGCTGACGGAGGAGATGGTGAGCCTGGCCAGTGTGGACGTCGAGGACACCCTGCAATTCCACCTGAACATCAGTGACCTGAGCAACCGCGACCACATCCTTGAGTTCACCCCGGCCTTATCCACCCTTACCGACCATGTGCGCTACAGCATTGACTACGGAAACGAAGAAGGCTACTTCAAGATCAATCAGAGAGAGGGCATCAGCTACCTGCACCTGAGCAAGAAGAAGGCCCTCCCCCCAGGGGCGTACTACCTTCAGATCAGCAGTGTGCCCCTCTACAGGAAGAAGGAGTTGGCTGAGCTGGAGGATCGACATGATAAAGACTACCTCACAGGACAGCTGGGAGACATACTGAAGATGAGGGTGCAGATCATCCTCCATTAACCATCACAAGACTGAGACGGGCAGATGTTGCCAGGCAGCTGCTAATCCAGTGTCAGGCTCACACTTTCCCACAAGGCCAAACATCTCTGACTCTGGATCAGTGGTCAGGGGCAACTTCTACTTGCTCCAACACCGAGAAGGGCTCGCCACCAAAGAGACAAGAAGGGGGTGGGGGGATAGGGACTGCGTCATTTGATTGCCAAAGATGATTCTACATATCATAGATACAATTTCTATGGAAAAAGCCAGCTGAGTGAGGCAGCGTGAAAGATTTCAGTCAAGTGAAGAGCATCATGCCCCGGCACACAACTTCAGCTGTGTGAAGCACTATTGAGAGTGTGAATGGTTTTTAATTGTCGGGTTTAATGTTGTACGATGATATGTGGAATCAGGTGCCACTTTGAAGGGCATGTGGACTGCAGGAAGCTCTAAAGGTTGGGTTTTTGTAGAACTCAGCTTAGGTGGAAGAAAAGGGTGAGTCCCAATAGTCTGAAATAAATTCATTTCCTCCCCTCAGGTACATGACTGAGCAAACCTGGAAACATGAAAGTAAACACATTTCTCTTTCCCCAGATATGAAATTAATGGCGTGAAGATGAAAAAAAAAAAGATTATGAGAATGGCTAGGAGAGGAAAGGAATGCACTATGGACTATTGAGATGTAGCCATGTCTGAGCTTGAATGACTCCTACTGCATATTTAAACTATGCTTTTCCATCTTTCCTACTGACTAGAATAATTCATATTTACTGGTGCTAGCAACACAACCACATAGACTTCTGAATGCACTGTACTACTATACAAAACTCTGTAGTCAACAAGATACAATCCCATCGGCCATTCTGAAGATTTCATGTCTTTGCAACAGTAACAGCTAGCTTCATAGCCTGTCTGCTCTCCTCTATACTACATGTAAATTGTGTTTATACTGTAATAATCGATGCCACTTTTAATCTATGAAGCATTTGTAAACTAGAGGAAGCCCCTGGAATAGAGGGGTTTGTAATGGTGCTTATAATGACCAACTACTTCCTTTGTAAACTGTGTATACATACACACACCTGCACACACGACACACACACATACACACACACAAACACACATGAAATGACACACATTGATGATGCCAAACCTGGGCCTTCATGATTATGCACTGAGGTCTTCGTGGCCACACATTCTCTCACAAGTACAATCAGTGCTGCATTGCCACGGACCAGCCTGACACCAGTCTGTGTTCTCTGTTCACATCAGTGAGGGTTTAGTTGTAAATTCACAATAAAAACATATTTTTGGTGTATATGTATTCACTGCTGTGCTTTCCCCTTTATCCAGATTGGATTAGTATTGAAACTAAGTTGTATCAAACAATTGGCTATCAAGTGATATTGCTCTTCAGCCATGTGTCACCAAATTACAGTGCAATGGGATATATTAATGTCTGAATGTTGCAGCAAAAGAAAGTCACATTACCCCAGCATAATCAGTTATGGAGTTGAGCTTAACACTTTTGGGTTCACTGAGTAGGCTGGGGTGCAAGTCTTATCCTGCACTGCCCCCATGTGGAGAGAGCAGAGATTTTTTTTTTTTTAAAAACACAGAGGGTCAGACAGAACTCCAGACTGTTAACATGCAGGTGACAGCCCCAGTGAAGACACCAAACTCTCCAAAAGTAGAAAAACAAGAACTTTATTAGCACCTAATCCATATATAAACCCTCCATTTTCAACAAATAAACTCCGGTTCTACGTGGAGCCTTCAGTTTCGTCCAGTCGATCCAAAACCTCCAGCACCACGCTCTGTGTCATCAAGTGTCTGGAAGAAAAACACAGCCAAGCCTTCTGTAATAAACTCAAGTGATGTCATACATATGAAACATACAGCAGTAAACACGCTCACTCAACTCTCGCATAACACTTTCAATGGAAAAATAACATCTGTACAAGTATGCAACCAGGTTGGGTTCACTTATTTGCCAGTTTCTTGGGTATACTTTGATATTCAGCATGATGAATATCATGAATGGAAATAAATGAAGTGACAATAACAATGTATCACTTTAATGCAATTTAACTTGTTACTTTTATGGCGGGAGGATTTGTCAAAAGACTGTTTTATAAGCCTGCATTAGTTTTATGCCGGCGTTCCTAATAAACTGGCAACTAAGTGTATGTGTGTGGACAGTACGTCTGACTATCTCAGCTTGCAATTTACCTCTTGCTCCACAAGATCTGGGTAGCAGATCCTTTCACAGACCAGCTGAGCAACTCTGTCACCCTTTTTCACTGGGAAGAAGAACACAAATAGGACAAACATTTGTAAATTGGATATCGTTCCCATAAACAGTTTATACATTGGCCAACATACATTTATAATATCAAGTATCAATGATCTTTACAAATTACTTTCATTTTCACAGACCGTAATAAGCTCAAAACAAATTCAATTGCAAAATATTTAATTCTTTATTCATTTATTCACTCAATAAGCAAGAGGAGATGTCCATGAGTAAAGGACTGTTGGTACATTGGATAAAAAAGACGATATATTTCCCTGAAATCACGACTCACCTTCAAACATGTCCTTGCCAAAGTTGAAGAGCACAACTCCAACATTTCCTCTATAGTCTTCATCCACAACTCCAGCTGAGGAAAACATGCAGAGATGTTAAAATGGCTGACATGACATGGATCAGTAGTTTACCTGCTCACATGGATCCCCATCATAAGTAGGTCAAGCTGTTAAGGGAGATAAAGACTCACCACCAACATCAATGAAGTTTTTAGCTGCCAGTCCAGATCTTGGTGCTGAGAGGGAAAAGAAAGAAAGGGCACAGTTATGGCCCCTTGTTCTGCAGCCAGTGTAACATAATCAACTGACAGCCTGACTTGAAATCACATGTGCAGAACAAAACCTATATAGTCTGTAGGAGGAAAAACCTGTCACGCCTGAGTTGCAGGGTTGCATCAGCATGTAGAACACTTACCCACTCTTCCATAGCAGCCATGTGGAACTGCTATCTGTATGTCTGTCTTCACAATAGCCTTGTCCAGAGGACCAACGGAGTAATCATATGCACTATTTCAATTTAGAAAATGAAAGTTAGCTGGTTGGCATGTAATGATATTCATATGACATGAGATATAGATATACACACACACACACAATATTTTTTTTTTTTGCAGAGCAACTGATAATGAGTAGATTTAACTGCTGCAGGAGCAAATTTTTAATCTTACACATTTTAAGTGAAATTTGCAGTCGGATTTTAACCTTACAAGCACAGTCACATCTGTCATTACAACAATTTTTTACGATTGTGGGTGGTCACAGTATAAAAGACTGATCTAAGACAAGCTGCTGGCATCTAACCCAAACATAATTTTAATTAAAACTGCATCACCAACCTGTAGAGGTCATATCCTGCCGCTTTAGCTGAGCCTCTGGTAGGTGTCGTGGCATTTTCAGAGAGTTTAGCAAATCTGAGGACAGGTCTCTCTTCTGCAGGCTGTGTTTCTGTCCTTAACCTCTTCGATGGAGAAACTGCTGAAGCATCTGAAACGTCTAGAACGGGCATATTGGCAAGTTTTCACAGTTAAACGAGCGTAAGTACAGTAAGCAATTTAAACTCAATAAAAATTAATAAGCAAGAGACAGAACTAGAGCAAACTAGTGCGAGTTAAAACCCCCCACAAGCTTCTGCTCCAGTGTCTTGGCGGTACTGCAATTTGAATGAATCCCGCGCTTTGAGCCGCGCCAAATTAGCCCCGCCTCAAAGATACGTCATTGAAAAAAGATACTTATTACAAGCCGTAGTGACGTTTCGACTGAACTCAAACAGCTGTGACATGCTGGCACGGAGCTACCATGGCATACATGTCAAAAACAAAAACTATTTAAGATGAATAGGCGAACAAGTAAGTATGAACTGTAACTATGGCAACCGCATCATCACTGCGTTGCTCGGACATACATTCTCGCGAGAGTTACTAATATAAACAGCTGTATCCTCCGATAAAGAATTATAAAAATAAAAGCACAAAAAATAAACCTGAGAAAACGAGAGAACATCAAGCCTTTCTTTACTTACACATCGCAGACGTAGTGTTGTTTTTTTTACGCGTTCAATACATGACAGATTAGCTGTTACTGTTACATATTACGAAACGTTACTCGTGCTAGGCAAGCTAGCAAAGCTAAGGTCAACAAACACTCGACATGTTGCAACTGGTAACGTTATTCGACCCAGTTTCCTGCTTGCCTTTGCTTTGAGCGGGAGTCTGACTATGAAATTGCCTCTCTACGCAATGCGGAGCACCACCAAAAATCGTAGGTATCTGTAACCGTAGTCCCCTTAGCATTAGCGACGTTCGTGTCATATTGTTTGCGCAAGTCGTCTGCAAGCTAACTGCTACCTAAGCGCTAACGTCCTGTCCGCTGATTGCACCGCGCTCCCTCCTCCCCCTGTCATGCAGCACTGCACTCTTCAGCACACCTTCACGCAGACCCAGTGTTAAACAAAACAATTATTTGGATAGAAACGAGAGAAACGTACCTATTCTACGTCGTTTTGACGAGCAAACCGTTCTGTTTTGGAGGTTTTTTAGATTAACAGACTAATTTTCAAGCAATATCTGAGATGGAGAAATGCAGTTAGGCTAAAGCATCTAACCAGAGGTGCAACGAACAGTAAAGAGCAGTGTGTCATTCCGCATGTAGGCCTGATAAACACAAATAAACAGGAATAGATATAGATAGGCTTAGATATGGAGACTACTAAGACATAAGTGTATTGTGAAAACTGTATCGTATGGATGGAAGTCTAAATATGAACACACCATGGACCAGAATATGCAGTATGGAAAGTAGTATACATATGTATGGATATGTGAAAGAATGTATAGTATGGATAATGGTTAATTGCACAGGACATACAGGATGACATTTATTCCTCTTAGAGTAGATGTGAAGTGCTTATAGCCACCATCTGATAACTGAACAGGATCAATAAGCAAACAACACTTTAAACATTTCAGGTTACTTCTCATGTAATTGTACAATCCAATCATATATTAAACTGATTGTAAACCAAATCTATTCGATTGTGCAGTAAACTCATTTTTATTGACTTTCTCCTTAAACTTGATATTGTACAATGACATTCTAAGTCTTACATATCAAGTCCACTGCTGCCCCCCACCGGGAATAAGTCAGTTTGCCCTTCAGGATGTTGACAGTTTGGATTCACATCCAGTGCTCATATTCATTGCATACACGTATGACCTCTAACTCTAAAAACATTTTTAAAAATCCTGTTTATCAAATAAGTATATATTTGTTTCCCAATAAATTAGTCAGAATGACTCTATTTGGCTTGTAAAACAGCAAAATCACAATATATTTTCTAGCTGGCCTAAATATCTCATAAACTGCAGGTGACTTTAAGTTAATAGACTTTATCCTTTTATTTGCACATAAAACCATACTGTGTGAGGCTGTGACACCAACCATCATATAACAAGTATATCAAGGGAAGTTTATTGACACAAGATTGAATTACTCAATCAAAGTGCAACTGGTTAAAAAAAAAGAAGACCTCAGCCTTTGTACCTCAATAAAAAAACCCAGCAGGTTCTCCTTCCACTGACACATACAAGACAATAGTTCATGTTACAGTTTCTTGGCATCAATCATCATCAGTCATCAATAAATGACAGAGACAAGAATGAAAACCGCTTAAAGTTTTATTAATTCTGCATTTCAGGTAATTACAATTATATATTTAAATAAACAATTGGCTGAGATATACAGGAATATTGGTATTACAATCTTCTCTTTCACTAAATTGTCCTTACATAAAATGTGTACTGTGATAATAACATTAAAAATATTTAAACAGTATAATGTGAAACTAGTAAACAGCCTTAGTGTATTTTACACTCAGTGAGCATCAAATATTGTTTAAAAAAGAATCAAACCTTTACTATGACATCTCAGAGGAACGAATGCTATTAATAATTTGTTAAAGGGTTCTTTGCGCAAAAAATATCCAACAGTGAAGTCAGACTTCTACTACACACATTTATTTTACAGCAGCAGGAAACGCTGTCACTCAGTGTAACCTTTAAAAGCAGCTTTGTATTTCCGCCTGAGTCCCTGCTTTTGTTCCTTGGTGCTGTTTTTCTAACCCCAGCTTTTGTTTTAGTTTTGTGGATAAAATAATATCTGAGAACAACACCATTTTGTAGATACTTGTCATTGTTGCAAAGTGCTTGAACTTTGCTTCGTAAATTCACATCCAGACCGACTGACATCCACAAATTCAATGTCAGAAATGCATTTTTTTTTTCTTGTTTCGACTCGACTCGCTCCTTCCTGATGGCATTCACAGAGAGTGCCGTGTGGCAGCTGAATGTTTACACTGGCAGCCATACAGTTTCGTACAATGTGAGTTTCCCTTGCTGGCAAGCTGGCTGTAACTTCACACAGTACAAGTAATTGTTTTCCAGATCACAGCGTGCCACAGACTATCATGAAAAAGTGCATACCACACAAGGTAATAAAACTGGTTTATAGTAAAATATTAACAATGTTAAGCTGTGACTGAAATATGTTTTTACTTTGTCAAATGTGCCAGAAGACCACTATTCTTTCTTCTTCCTTTACCTCTTCACATGTGGGACTGTATTAGGTCTTAACTAAAAATGCATTTGTTACATTGTGTTTATCTGAAAGACTGAATAGCATCATCCATGGTTCTGGTACATGGTCTGTCACTATGATATTGTTTGGCTGCAAGGTGCTCACGAGTAGAAAGTAAGCACACTCTTGTGGTTGCCTCTGATGAGTAGGGTGGGTGGAAGTTCCTTTGTTAACATGTCCAGCCAGGCCATGTAGAGGAAATCGGAGACAGATTCCTTACGAGCAATGGGCATGCTCCTGCAGGGGTTAAAGGCAAGCAGAATATGTGAGACGTTGTTTCTTACAACACTGGATTAAGCTTGGCAGCTCAGTGTTATTCAGGCAACAGTTAGTAGTTAGTTTGTTAGTTATACTCACACAATGATCAGATTGGCCAATTTGGAGTGTTGCTGAAGCAGCTCATTCAGTCGCACCTGGAGGTTGGTCTGTATAAATGGAAGCAGTTTTTAATAATGAAGCTAACCTCATTTTGCTGTTTAAAACTCCGCCCCCGAACCAAACTTGAACACACACGAGTCAGAATATAAAGTCTTAACTTAGAGGATTTACCTTCTCTTCAAAGGTGCTGAGCTCTTCGTCTGTGATTTTCCAGGGCTGCTCTTTCCTCATGGCTTCAGCCTGAACAGAGTCTTTAGAGTCGTGCAGACGGAAGGGCTCAATCATGTCCTCTAACTTCCTCAAGCTGGAGGAAAGCAGATAACGCGTGAGCCGAATGTGGAAAAATATTCATTTTTTAAATCATGTAATATGCAGATACTGTATAAGGTGATTAAATTCTACTTTTACTGTTGCAACATCTGGTCTGCTGTCACGATTATGAGAGAAAAAAAAAAAGCAATTACCTGTCAGGGCGAGGTGGGACATGGATGTCATCAATGACATTAATGTCACTGCAGTTAATTCTGAATTTCTGCAACAGAGACTTCATCCTGCATGACAGATGATCACACACTGCTTAACCTCCCTGAAAACGTTGCTAATTATTTTCATTAAATGCTAAATAACATCTCCTGTGATGTTGTTGGCTCATGAATTTTCATTAATTTGCCCAATCTAACTTCCACCCATTAAGCTATAATTGATATCGAAACATTAATTTGTCTATATGGAGTTTTTTTTCTACTCACTCCACTTTATCCAGCTCGCTGCGTCCAGGCTGCCCCGCGATGAAGATCCTTAATTTACTGTCTTTCCACTTCTTCCTGGTTGTGAGGATGTAGGGGAGCAGCAGGGTAAGACCTGACAGAGGGGAAATGTATTTTTTATTGTAAAACCAATAACTCCAGTTGGTTTTATTGCACAAAATTGTTTTTGCACTTTTCAGTTTATCACACGGAGAGCTGAAAAACTTATCGAAACCCTTCAGTGAATTTAGTGGAGAAATTAGATCTTGGTCATCAAGAAATGTGGATCCAAAAGTCAAGATTTTACTTCTTTATTAAGTCTCATTTAACAATAGGTGATAAGAATGTTGTAGTTCATCTTTGTCCAGGTATTTTTTATTTTACTCACTCCAAGGCTCTTTTTTTTGTTTGGATTAGCATCAAAGAGAATGCTATGCGTGTCTGCTCATGAATCTGTTAAAACCTATAAGAGAAGTGCACAAGAGAAGGTGGCCTGGGGGAACTAACACCTACCTCCGTCATCAAACAGCCACCACACATCAATGGTGCCTTTAGGCTGTTTCTTCTTGAACTGAGCACTGGCCTCCAACAGCCTCTCATTCATCTTGGCAACCTGCGGGGGTGGCGGGCCGCACACTGACACTGAGAAAGAGAGAAAAAGATACAAGAAATGAGAACTGGATGAGGGAGGGGAACAGTGGGAGGGAATGTAATTCACTGAGCGAGCGCAGAGAGTTGAGTTGGATGGGAAAACCAGCGCAAATCAACATTAAGAGCTGACTCCACATCAGCAGGAACAGCCATCTTTCAGGTTTAATGTTCCAATGAGTGGGATCCAGATTGCATACTAACGACCCTCACAGTCTTGCCAAAATGCAGCTCTGTAGTGTGTGTGTGTTTGCGGGATGTAGCGACAGAGACAGATCGAGTAAGAGGGCTGCAAGCACCCTCTGCTGTCTGGGTTAAAGGGCTGCTCTTAAGAGATGCTCTTCAAACTGGAACGAAACGGACCATATTATTGGATTACACCCTCAGAGACATCTTTAGTGGGAGCGATTGATTCAATTATATCTCAATGGGAGCGTGGAGAAGTTTTCAAAAAAAGATATGTGTCATTGGTGTCATTTGTTTGATGCGTCTTGTCTCAGCGGAGGCGTGAGATAGGCACCCCCGTTCGGCACATATTTAAAGATCATGCTCGTCTTTAATGCAGCCCCTTGCTTTAAAATATCTTCGATTCCGAGATGTAGGATTAGGTCATTTAAAATATGCAAACATGAACAGAGAGATACCTCTGGTCGTGAGCACTTGTTGAGAGGACTTTCTGGACTTCCTGAACAGTCCTCTTGATTTCCCTCCGTTGGGCATCATCTCGTTGTCCAGCTCCTGTTGCTCCTTTGCTGCCTTCAGCATCTCCTCTGAAGATGGGATAAGATTCACGGTTGATAATAGATAGTCGTGTGCGGTTAGCTGGGTTTATCTTTGGTATTGTAAAGATTTCTACAGAGGCACAGCTGTAAACTGGTAGTTGTTTTAGTATCTTATCTGTTTACTATCGGACCTTTATCAATACATTGTAATCTACAGAACAAAGTTTCCTGGCTTATCAGTGTTATTATGTTACAGTAACTTACTGTAGGTTGTTGTAACAATAAAGGTTCACACACAACACCAGTGCGCAATTACTTTTGTTACTGTTTTAGTAAAACAGTTAATATGTTAAAAACCATTTACAAATGACATTACTCCATTATTTTAAATTGCTTTACTGCAACTTTTGCTTCTATGCTGTTTCAATGCTGCTGCTTTAACGACTCTCATTTTTGCAACTGTGTAGTCAATATCCTATCTAATCTGCCTTTATGCAGCTTGCTTGAAAAGTACTATATAAACTGTTGTCACCCTTATGTCATATTTACTTATTTACTTCCTATAAATTAAATCTAGGTACCAAAAGCAGTCTTTATACTGACCTTCTGCCTCGACAATGTGCGATACATCAAGTCCGTTTTCCATCCTCAGCATCACTGTGCCGTACTCAAAGTCAAATGCATCGCTGTTAAAACAGGAAAAGAGAATGGGGATACTGGTTTAACACAAAGATCTCCTATCTAGGTTCATTATTGACATGTCATGTCATTGACGTGTACTTATAGTGTTTTTATATGTGACTTACTGCAGTATTCCCACATAACTCTGCACTGCCTCTCTGTCTGCAGTCCTCCAGTTTCTCTTGAAGCCTATCATTAATGTGTTTGGCTTCATGCGGCCGAGACCAGAGGCCTGTAAGGCAAAGAAAGACAGCATGAAGATAAAACCCCCAGATCAGTTAATTGAAGCAACACAGGCACCCGTGCTACCCTGCAGTTGTAAAACCTGGTGTCCTCATTAACTGCGAGAGTAAAATAAAAAAAAAATCTCCAAAAAGTTTCAAAATGTCTCAGACAAGAACGCTGTGGAGCTGTTTTACTGCCAGAAATTATGACCAGATCACTCAGCAGATCTCACTTTGTCTGCAGGGACTCATCCAATGCAGTGTTAATCAATTATAGCTTTTAATCTGCCGTGCCGTTTGAAGTAAGCAATCCTGACAATGAACCGGGGGCCTTATCTCGAAAAGTGCGATAGCAGGAGCCATAAGGCTGTTTTTCTGCTCCTCATTAACTCTCTCTCTCCCTCTTCTTCCTGCTCCTACACTAATGCCCTGACCAGATCCTCAAGACCGGTTCAGGCCAGAGTCGTAACACAGCAATAGATACTCAGTGTTGTGAGGAAGAACTGGGACAATAGAAACCTGTTTCTGCAATGTTTAAATCTGCTCTCTGCCTCTAAATAAAATGGATTTTTCTTGATTAATTGTTGTTTTTTTTTTCCAGATGACCGCACTGACCTTTAGAAGGCTTTCAGCTCCTTCCCTGAACTCCACAGAGGCTACAGCAGCATAAAATGCCTTGCGTTTGGTCTTCCTGAGCCACAGCTGGTTCTTCTCCATGCCAGCATTCATCTCCTCCAGGGCCTCTGATCTTGGGCCCTGTAGAGATGACAACACACAGCTGTATGTGAGTGTAACCCATTTGCGTGATCCTGCATTCACCTTTTCATATGCAGAGGACACAACTGAACCTTAACTTTAGCGTCTGGTATCCAGACAGTTGGCATTTTCCTTATCCTTGCCTGATATTCACTTGAATATGCGCTGCATGTGAAGTCTGCACTCTGCAAAATTGTCATTTGCTTGATGTGTAAATCTTGATTTGAATAGAAGGCTGATATTTCTACAGTTCTACAATGTCATTTGGGAGATGCTTTTGTCCAAAGCGATGTACATGCAGTATATTTATGTTCATAATATTTAAATAAAGATTTGGGTTAGACAGTCTCTGCTGCCTTGGTTGTATCCAGTAATTTGCATTTGTTAAATTACAAAATTACAATACAACCTTACCACAAAGACTTCACAGGTGAGACAAAGTCCATAGTTCTTAGAGAAGGAGTGAGCCAGGTCTAGCAGAGCTGGTCTGGTCCGTGCTGAACCTGTCAGTGCTAAGATCTGAGGCCTGAGAAAGTAAACGAGTTAAAAAAAATATTATTCTGTATCATAGGAGTCTAAAATTGACCTTGTTTTTTATTTGTTACAGTGTTCTGCTTTTAAATATTTACACCCACAGTGATGCAATGCAGAATTTATTACCTGAAGTTCTTGACGTGATCCTCTACACCCGACAGAGACAGGGCATTGCTGACCGCGCTAACAAATGTCACAGCCTGTGTGGACGAACCCCAGTTCACATCTGGAGTGAAAACAAAAACAGGTTAGTTCTGTGCATTACTGCCTTGTGTGAATGCACTTTCAAATATGCAAACACGCACACCTCACCTGGCTTTTTCACCGTGACGTAAACGTAGAGGAGGATTTCAATGCCATACGTGAGTAGAGCAGCCCACCAGTTGATCACGAACATGACAACACAGCAGAGCAAAGCTCCCAGCAGCGATAGCCACATGTTGTAGTATTTATATGCCGGTCTCCAACCTGGATGAAGCATGACAGAGAAAAGATTGCATTTAGTTACCACAGATTGCTGGACAAGTTATGGAAACACACTGTCAGGAAAAATATCCATCAACAGTGACATGTGTTATTGAGCCTTTAAATCTTTCTTAAAATGAATTAAAATCTAATTATCGAATGCACCTCAGTTCATGTCATTTAATCAGATGCTTCCTCGTTTTAATATATTCACAGTCACTTGCGCTTACTTATTTTTCTTTTATAAGCTACTTTGACTGCAGAGGCCCACCTGGAGACTTAGCATAGGATGCATGGAAGCAGGAGAAATTGATGAGAGCATAAGATGCCAGGAAGAAGTTTGAGATGATGGGAGCGATGGTGTTGAGATTTCCTAGAGAGAGCAAAAATGTCAAAAAGTATTACATAACTTAAATTTGAAGCATAACAGTTATTTTCTACTAACTGGACAACAATACTACAGTATACACTTTTGTTCATTTGCTAAATTTGAGGATAAAATATAAGACTTGTGGCCAAGCCATGACTGACAAGTGAACTGACCAATGAGAATAAAGGCCACGGAAATAATGAATGTGAGGACGTAGCCACGGATCGGCTCGTTGTTCTTGCCGTGCCCCTTGGCAAAGAAGTGCAGGATCTTGTAGATGTTGTCTTTACACAGAGCCTGAGGAGAGGCGGAGCTCAAATTAGAAAAAAAGATTTTGTTTTTTGTTTGTTTTGTTTTTGTTTGTGTCTGGTAAAATGTAGTGAGTCTCTGACCTGGAAGACTTTGGGTGCACTGACAAGGGAAGCCAGGGCGGATGAAAGGGTGGCTGAGAAGGTTCCGGCAATGATGAGGGGACCGAAGCCAGATACCTGGGTCATCACCTGAACCATAGTCGAGGAGGGAGGGTAGAAAGAGAGGAGAGCATTAATAACAAGAAAACAGCGCCTCATCCGTGCAGATTACAGTCTGAAAGGCTGCGTACCTGATTGTTATTCATCAAACCAAACGGGCATTTTTCCATTGCACAGGAAGAGAAGTTATAGCCGAGCTCACAAGCAGCTGCTGCTGGACCAGTACATTCTACCCCAGGAGTAATGAGGTTAGTTAAGTTTCCTGTGGCATCGCGGACGACAGTGGCAGCTGATCAGTTGGAGAGAAGAGCAGATGCATTGTTTAGGATTGTTTTAAGTCCAACAACCAACCACACAAAAATATTGAAATGTGTTTTTGAGACAAATAATAGCTGAGAAAATAGGTCCCATGGGATAAACAGGATAATGTATTTATGAATATATCTATGAATTAATGTCTTATGAATATGAAGGAGTTTTTTTATTTGGAAAAACACAGATGTAAAATTTATTATGTTTCTCACTGGGGTTGCATTTCTTGGATTACTGCACTTACAGACACAGAGGGCCACACCCAGGTAGGTGACACCAGTTATCAGGATGGCCAGTAAGGTACCTTTAGGTATGGCTGCCTGGGCATCCTGTAAAACAACATCTGTGCTTGAATGTGTTACATTCAAGGCATGACTCTGAGGAAGACTGTTTCTATTGTAACAATATATTCAAAAATTTCATTTTTTAAACAATGCAGGCGAAAAGAAACTTCAAATACCATTTTGTGACTCAGTCTACATAAAATACAGAAAAGGCAGTGTTTTATTAAAAATTTCAGGCTCTTTCACCTTGCTGTGTGCCATAGCAGTTCATAATTCCTATGAAATATATAAGAGGTACCTTCAAGTCACCAGAGATGTTTGCTCCAGCCAGGATCCCGGTTGCAGCAGGGAAAAAGATGGCAAACACTGAGAAAAAGGACTCGCCTTCTCGAAAATCTGGAGTAAAATTCTCCATGAAGATTTTGGCTGTGAGGAGGTGAATGAGGGAAGGAAGAGAAGTGGAGAGGGGGGGAGAAAATTAAGTGAACAGCGCTTTGTGAGTGAGTTACATTTTTGAGTTAAATGTTTTTGTAATGAAGATGTGCACTGGTGTGGAGAGGATGCCTTACAGTCATAACCGAAGATGCCTCTAGAATTCTTATCAGGGGTTGTAGGAATGACTGTCCCCACAAATACGTTCACTATGGCCACCAGCAAGATAACCAGGAGAAGAATCTGGGCCTAGGGGGACAAAAGAATGAACTTCATTAAAGCTATAGTCGGACATTTTACCACGATAAGTCCAGAGCTTTGCGAGCGACCAGCATCATCTGTCACCTTGGCTTCCCATTCCATCCCAGCAACTGATATGGCCAACAGCAGCACCACTGTAATACATCCAACAATTCGGATGTCATTCAGTTCATCCACCATGAGGGCAGCGTTGTCCTGAGAAGAGACAAATGAGTGGAGGTTGAGTGTACGGTTGATTCTTTTGGAATTAAACTTTTCCACAGCTCTTTCTGCAGTCAGCTCATCTTTGTAACCTTACGCACCTTGAGCAACTCGACCACAGTCTCAGCAAAGCCCACCACGTACATGGCCACAGCCACTGCGTTGGCAAATGCGAAAATGAGACCAATCGACCCTCCAAACTCTGGCCCCAAACTGCGTGATATCAAGTAGTAGGCTCCTCCTGAACACGAAAGCATGCAATATACAAACAGTAGTGGATGATTAATCACCACATCGCCGATTCATTGATTTAATGTCAGGAAAAGTTGTCATCTGTAAAACACAGAAAAGGCTTCAAGGGTTGACATTCAGGTGCATGTTTGAGGCCTTGTGTCTTTATCTACACAACGTGTCCTCCTGGTCTCTCCATTCTCTCAGTAAAAGATTTTATGTCAGGATGAGTGTGTGTTATCTCAGCTTGTATGCATTCATAAATAATATTTAAACCATCGGTGCCAGCCGCGGTGGCTCTGCTGTGTCAGTTTATGAGTGAAATGCCTCCTTACCTCCTCTGACCACACCATTAGTACAGATGGCAGACATGGAAAGGCCAGTGATGGTGGTGACCACACAGCTCAGAAGAATAACCACAATTCCTAGACCTGAAATGCACGCAAATAAACACCTGAAAATAATTGCGTTTCAATGACAACTTATTCAGGAATTTTGTGCACCCATAAAGCATCCCGACTGTGAAATGAAACCCTCCTCTCCACAGTCACCTTTAAACACAAAGACAGAGTCAAAGTCCCAGAGGAGCAGCATAGGTGGGGAGGGAGAGGGGCATCTGCTCTACCTGCTCTCCCTGGTGCCTGCAGCTTTTTCTGCTTCTCAAAACCATTTAGTTACGCCGCCTGAACAAAAGCTGCTGCCTGCCGATCGATAGGTTCTTAAGCAATGAACACACTCATGAAGCCATTCACACAATGTCCACTTTCTCTCTGCCTCTCTAACTCCCCCTCTCCTTCTCCCACACACACATGCTGCTCATAGAGGTTTGGCTCTCAGAACAGACAAAAAGCGAGTTCAGTTGAATCTGCCCCAATTCAATCACTCCCTGCTAATGAGTGGAAGACTGTATAATACTTGAATCGTCTCTGTGGTCCTTAGAATCAACCTCATTTCTCAAAGCACAGACATGTGGGATGTCTCTGCTGTTGCTCCTGACAACACTATCACACCTAAAAAATAAAACCCTGGTCCAACATGGGCTTCCTGAAGGAGAGGGACTGGACTGACAGGGCATTTTTTGACAAGTTTGTAAGTGTCACATGTAAAATCTACTGGCCCTCAAAGGCCTATGTCCACATTAGCAGATGTAAATAAATAGAGCAATGTTGAAATTGATAGTAATTACTGACCACAAGAGCTAACCATAAAGATCTAACTTGGCCACGGCTCAATTATGTGCCTAGGAGACCAACATGTGCTCTTGTTTCACTCACCCCAGCCTGCCTGACCAAAAACCCAGGACAGACGGATGAACAACATAACACCCCAGATGTTCAGCATGCATCTCACCTGTGGGAGAGAGGAAGAATTTAAGTTCGAGGATCAGGATTTCATATTACATCAGGTAAGTAATAGAAACACATTAATGTTAATGAGAAGCATGCATATGGAAAGACTGGACATATAGATTTCATTGACCATTTCATTGACTGAAACTGAAACATCTGAACATCTGAAACAAAGTTTTAAAAAGGTTCTCTTTTTTATCTTCATGGCTGCAACACTTGAACAAATGCAAATCACTCCCAGACACTGGTCTTGAAATAACTCGTCCCCTCTGTGTTATCGTGACACATGGGACCTCCTCAGGCCAGGTCACAGTTATGTAGAGTGGCCCTGCTTCTATAAAGCGGAGGGAGCCTGTCGTGACCCAACATATACTCACCAGGACGCCCCTTATCCAGCCAAACTTTACTGCTCCTTTGTTGTTGTCAGCAGGAATGGCAGACTCCAGGTCATCAGAGGGGGTCCCATCGCTCCCCTCGCCATCATCCTCCACAGTGTCTGGCACAGAGATCGCGCCATTCTGTAAAGGAAATGAAATTGGGGTAGATTCATAATGTTAGCATTTTGGCTGCAAACATTTTGTTGCATTTTTAAGAAGTTGTGGGCTCTGGTGCTTTCTGGGCTGTCATTAGGAGATTCAGACAGTTTGTCATGTAGCAATGTGTGTTTGGTTTCGCCTGCCTTCTGTATAATACACAGGAGAGAGGGAGATGGAACCAAGGTGGTTCACTTTGGATGAAGATTGATAAAGCACTTGCAGAGACATCACGCTGCTGTGTGCCCGTCCCTGTAAAATGAAGAGAGAAATGGAGAGAACAAGACAAACCTAATTTTAACTTTTCATGAAGATGAATTCTGACTGCTAAATGACTCTCCTGCCCTGACATCTGTTTTCAGGAGACCTCTCAGATGCGTTTAATTTCCATTTCACTGAAAGGAAAAGGATTTGTTTGTGATTACAGCAAACTTTTCCATTGAGTACTCAGTGTTCTGGTTATTTTTTAATTTAATGCGTGGATAGCAGATACATTTAATGTACTTTACTTGTACTATGAGTCAGCTGTATTAAGTCTTCCCTGATGAATTTGCTGCTTCCTGGTGAAACCTTTTAAGATCTTTCTGTCAAGCTGTTGCTGATTGGGTGATAGATGACCTAACACATTCTCGCTCTGTCCTGCAATCTGTCTTAAACCAGAATGACACTTAATTTCTCTCATTTTCGGCCAAGGAAGACTTAAGAAGACAGAGGATCTCTCCTGTTTTTGTCGGCTTAAGAAATGCTAATCTAGTTCAACCCATAAAACCCAAATGGCCTATAACCCCATCTCTTTTGCAACACAGGGCAGTATAACAGCCTAATAAAAAACACTAAAAACTCTTAAGTGTGTCAACTTTGTTGATTGCTGTTGTCTTCCAGAAAAAACTTTTGGTGTCCTTTTTAGTTTCACAAGCTTTAATGACTGAACTGTGGACACTGAAAGTGATGATGTTGGAACAACATGATTAAACAACTATAAAATATTTCATTTCGCTCTGTTTTGAATCTTTGACCTGAGTGGGTGAAGTCTGTTGCTCAGGAGCAGAACAAATGCTGCAGTTACAGAGAGCAACTGACTTGAATTTGGGACACAGGTAGAAAACCAGGCGTAAAATACTTTCTGCAGAAGGTGAGGTGAAGGACAAGTGTGGATAATAGGAGAGGAAAAGTTGTGCAGACTGTTTATTACTGGGAAAACAAAGTCAAGTAGAGAACGTCAGTACGGAGGAACTGTATCATTCAAATTTACCAACTTAAGTCCCAGACAGACATGCACTCACCTTCTGAAACACATCGTGGAGCTCCTGCAGGGAAGGCCGCACAGCCCGGTGACCACTCACGCTGCCTGCATTGCGATAGAAGTCAATGTTTGGCACTCGGTCCAAAGTGTCGTGACCGAAGGCGCTGACCACAGAGGGCCGGACCGTCCGGTGGTCCCCATTAGACAGGTTGGTCTCCTCATAGACAGGAGGCTCATCCAGAGTTGCATCGTAAGCTGCATTAATGTGCTCCCCTCCGTTCGACCTGAACCTCTCCATCAGAAATGCTGGAGGAGTTTAAACAGTCAAGGATAAAACAGCAGTGTAGGTCTTAAGTCTCTGTCATCCAACAGTGTTTTAAAAGAGCAGAGCACACTGCATCAACTGGTGAGGTTATCCTTGTTTATTGATGTATAGACCAGGCTCGGATTAGATTTATAGAGATCTTGTCTGCTGCTCAGAGCTTCTTGTGTGTAAGCTCAGTTTGTCTCAGCTGGCCTACCTTTATACCCTGCATCCCAGGGTCATATGCTGGCTGCCAGCTATTGGCTAACTCTCTAGATCAACCCTCAGAAAACCGACCGAGGGGTGTCAGATATGTCCTTGCTCCATCCTAGGGGACACAAAGGCATTGCTTAACGATTAACCAAGTCATAAATGCCGAACGAGAGATAAAGGCGCTCATTGCCTGAGTTCTGGAGAATTGATTACTAATATTATTGTCTGAAGTGCAAAGCAACAGCACATGTTGTTCTGCGGCTGCAGTTTATGGGGCTATGGATCGTATTTCCTCAGATGCGTGGCCTTTTTGGATGAATCATCGGGAAACATCCCCAACTCACCCTGTGTTAATACAACTAAGAGGGGAAAAGTTGCAAGGTTCATGATGTGTGGCATAAAAAAAATGAAGATAATACAGTTTGATTGACAAATATCTGGACAGATATATAAGCAATAGGAAATAATTAATACAGCTGGCATAATAACAGGGAACCTAGGGAAATCAATCATATAATAACTAAGATATTAGGTCCATAAGAGTTACATAACCAGTTTAATAAAAGTTATCTCTAATGAGTCTCTTTGCCACAAAGTTGGTGGCAGCACGGGCAAAATGGCCCTACTTGTGAGGAAAATATAGGAGAGTTAATATAAGACCATGAATTACAGGAACATGCCGGAGGCCCTTCGCTGCAGCCACATGACTTCTAAATTGCCTTTAAAAGACCTCTTAACAGGTAAACTTCCTTATTACTGATACACCACGGTGATTTATGTGCACAGTGAAAGGCAGGCTAATGACTTGAAATCTGACCTTGGCTGTGTTGCAGGCTGAGGAAAATACTCCAGCACGTGTTTCTATGAGCATATTGAAAGGAAGCAATCAATTGCACAATGTTTATCAGACTTGGAACACAGTGGTTCAGAGTTGGTATGATTTTTGACAAGAGTGTACTGACTGAGTCATGCTTGGCAAAGAAAATTTTCTACATGGGATGTAACAACGACTGCAATACACGTCTCTCCTTTCCTTCGTGCCTCTGTCTCACTTCTGTGTCTAAATCAAACGGCAACAGGTAATTTTAATAGGTAATGGCGATATTAATCCTCTGGTTTGTGTCGCATGTTTGCAGTCAGATTTAGAGCAGAGGGGGCTCTTGTCTCACGCTACACTGCAGTTGTCTTAGTGCAGTTAGACATCCTCGGGCCCTGCTGACTCTCCTTCAGCCTGGACTTGAGATTAAGGTGATTCCTTTTTATTATCGGAGCTGCTAGACTTTTGTCTGCCCTGCTTGAGTAAATTCAGAGTATGCAGTGCTCCTTGGAGAACTGTTGAGCTCTATATGGCGAGTCCATAGCAGCAGGTGCATATGCTCTGATTTGTACAGAACAAGGGAATATGCACTCTAGGTAGTTAATGTGCAAAGGGCCTAAAAGAGGCTGGGAAAAAAATCCATTTGCAGCATTTATCAAACATTGCTCTGCTCAGTGCAATGTAAAAAAAAGTGATTAAGTGCAGATATCAGCAGAAAGGATTCCTGATACAATATCTTAAAGGGCTGCAATAAATAAGGGGGTAGGTAAACCCTGTAGCTCATCTCAGCTAATATATACGCCAGTCAACATAGCTTTACTAATTATATCTGCAATAAACCAGAAATAAAATCAGAAATAGAAAATCAAACATGATCTGTTATGAGTGCTTTGTTTTAGAGAAACCTACTGAACAAATGACATGAATGTTAAACTGAAATCTTTAAGGAATTAATTGCATCGCCTAATTTCATTAGGTTTCAAATGAGACAGGGTGAGGTTTGAAAAGAGAGCCTGAACAAGATGGATCTCTGGGTGGTGGGTTAATGGCTGCTCTGTGCTCTAATCCCGCAGAGACCAACGCATGTGATCCCAAAGTAGAAAGAGAAGAAGTGTAAGACTAACTAACTGCCCCGTCCAGTAAAACATATCAATACATTATACAGATCCTCAGGCTCTGCTTACTGTCCCATGGTCCGGACCGCAGTTGCTGGACCTCCTCCTGCTCTGCCCAGAAAACCAAAATCTACTTTATAAAACAGTTCTTATAATGTAAGTGTATGAATTAGTTTTCCTGTAATGTTTGTCTGAGGTCAAATCAGTAATCATAAATATTCAAAATTAAAGGCGTTAATAGTTATCTTCTATGTGTCAGGGTTTTGAGTTGAGTTTCTTGTTTTGTTATTTCCTGTCTTATTTTGAAAAGTTTTTCCCTCGTGTATTTCTTGTTCTACTTGTTTCCAGTCTTGATTAGTTGATTGATCTCACCTGTGTCTCGTTTTCCGGCCCTCCCCTGTCTATTTAAGTTATGCCATTGCCTTTGTTCTCTGTTGGTTCATTTGCTCTGTTTGCTATGTTTGAATCCATGTCCCTGCCATGTATCCATGTGTTCATGTCTTATCTCCTTGAGATCATTTGAGTTTGGATTTCTAGTTTTTGCATTTTTGGTTTTTTTGGATATTTACTTACCATGTCTTGTTCGGACTGACTACCTGGATTTTGACCCTGCCTGCCTTGACCATCCGTAAGCCTAGCCCATTTAATAAACTGTTAAAAGATCATTTGCGTCCTTGTCCCTGCCTGCATCTGGGTCCTGCTCTCACCTTGTGATCTAGCCCTGACACTATGCTTACTGATTAAAAGATATTTGTAGTTTCTATGTACTTTTGAATTGTTAATTCTCAACGTTAGGAACAATTATTCACTTTAAATGTGACATTTCATTTTTCATTATTATTTTAAAGAAACCTAACCTGCAAAAACCAGCAAAAGAATATCTGAGAACAGAGTGTATGATTTCATAGTAAAGTGCAGTTTTGAATTAACAGTAAATTATTAAACGTAATGGCTTCATAATCATTAATAACTGTCATAAAACATTAATATATGTCATGGTAGGTAATCACTGACGTATCCCCCATCAGGTTTTCAGAGGTGCTCTGTGTCTGTAAGTCTAAAGCCCAACAGAACCACAGCTAGGTCTTCAGATTTGACATTCAAAGCTCCAGCTCATTTCAGGACACCAGGCGACCGGTGCAGTTCTCCACTGTATCCACAGAGAAACTGTGCCTATGTAGGGTGGATCCAAAAGTTACATTAAGACCAAACCATAAAATATAGCATTTTTTCAATAAAAGAACATATTGAATTTATCGACTACAATATTTAACACCTCACTGACCTGATTGCCCAAAGCTAATTTTAGAAATGACTGCACTAAATGTTGCATTAATTGTATATTACAGCACTTTTAGGGCTGCTGCAGACAGCTTGGGTAATAGATAGGCTGTTGTATCTCCCGGTCTTATCACAATAAATCAAAGACATAGCTTGTGAGGTCCGAAGACCAATAGCAATAAAGCTGATGATTGATAATCAGCAAAAGCTAAGGTTCATGATTTAGCTGAGTCATTGGTTGTGTATGTAATGAGGATTCTGTAAGCACTGAGTTGCTTTTTTGTAACTCCAGCAATGTAATTACATTAGGATATTTCTGCAGCAGGACATCAACCAAACATTACACATCAGATCGTTTGAATAATTCCTGATGTCTACTTGGGGTTGCATGCAGAGGAACGTAAGGGGATCACTTGTGCAGTGATACTGTAACTGTAAACCTTGTTTGAAATGTTTCCTCATACTTTTTCATAATTTTATGTGAGCTGACATTGTCTCTGCCTTTGTTCAAATCAAGGGAGCGAAAGTGATTTATGGTGATTTAAAACAATTCAGACAACATATGACCCGACTGCACACTGAGATATGCAAATACAATGCCGAGCAGACACGTTTCTTATAAGTTGATCGACTTATAATCCTAGTTAGAATTCAGAAATCCTAGTTAGGTCAGTTCTTCTTCTTAGGTTAGTGGGCCTGTAGGCTGACGAGGAAAAGGGCAGTGTTTTTTTCCCACTAAAAATAGATTTCAGATAAGCATGTCACATAGGTGACGGAGATAATGGTTGCAATAATGATTGCATTCCTGACGAATGATGAGTGCCGAGGGAGGTGCGCGTGGTGCCCTGGCCTGTGAGTGTGAACTGGCCACAGGAGAAACGGCTGGTAGTCTTTGCAGATCAAGGCCTGCCTTATCGCCACGAGACTGTCAGTGGATGCCTGCGTGTATCTCTTTCTGCTGCTACAGTGTCCCCTTTCTCTTTCCAGACCATACATATTATATTATAAGGCCCTGTATGAGAAATGTGTTATTGCTAACAATTTTCATCACCTCTTTTTCTTCCAGTATTGGTCTAATGCACCCTCTTGCTTCCCATCTGTCTGTTGCCGCAGCGATGTTGGACAACTCATACCAGAGTTTAAAAGCACAGAGGAAAGGCCTGACATTTGAGCCTCTGCTGCATCCTATAACCGAGACTGCCACCCGAAGTATCATGCCAATTTGTAAAACTAATCCCACAAACTTGCAAAAATTTTTCTTTACCCAGCATGCTCTGCGGATTGTGACAAGAGACCCTCAAAAAAGCAAAGATTTGACCCACAATATTTTAAAGTGAAGAAATTCTATTTATTTCACATCAGTGAATCAAATCTATATCAATGAGAAATCTCTACCACCAGCTGAGCAAGCAACAGGTCAGGAGATGCACTATCTGTCATCATGGTATGCCACACGCGCGCGCACACACATACATACATACACACACACACAAACAGGTGCTCTAATGTTTCTAGATGAAGGCACATAAACCCATTGAAGGTCACAGTAAGGCAGATTCACAGCACTAAGGAGAAACCGTAGACCGTAAAAATTAGCAAAGGAACACTCAAGACTTGGACCAGTCTGCCGTATCATAGAATCTCTGTTTAGGACTGTCCTGTCTTCCTCTGTCTGGAGGGAGGAGAGCAGGTGAGGAAGGGTGAGGATGGCTGAGAACAGGAGGAAAAAGATGTTCAGGTGCAGTGCTGACAGACATCCCACCCCTGTTTTCCATGTGACCTTTTCCTCTGCAGGCAGGTAGTGAGAGTTTATCCTTGTCATTAGAAAACTAGCAGCGCTGAGAGAGAGAGAGTCCTTTCCAGTTTGTAATCCTCATTTCCTTTGAAAGTTCTTTGGCTCGATTGCATCAGCCAACCTTTAGACAGAACGCTTGACAGACGGTACAATTGGCAGTCCATAAATCAACATTATCATATGTCTTTGCAGACATACTGTCAAAAGTAAACAGTTGTGGTGTTTTTTTCTTTCACTCAGACATGTAGTTGTGTCAACGTACAGATTACCCTCACTCAAAGACAGCAGCAGCACAAACTCTGAGAGTTGTTTTTGCATCATTTAGAAACAGTAACACCGTAATGTAAATCACAGTTTGTTCATTTGCCTTTCACGCCACGGAAAGGACCGATCTGTACACACAGCAACAGCAGCGGCAGCAGCAGCATTCCTTTGGATCACCACCTGACTGGATTTGATTAGTCCACAAAGCACTAGTTTGACATAATACCCTGTTTCCAACCATGGACATTCTTGTGCAGATCAGCTCTGCTGTGCAGAGGTGCAACCACTCCGTTTTCACGTAAGGAATCTTGTCCCTGAGTCTTCAAACTACATCTGAATAGTTCCACTGCACCCTAAATCCCCACCCTGTCCCACGAGTATCCACCTCTTACCACCTCTTACAGACATTCAACTTGTAGGTGTGGGTTAAAGGGAGCTTCAGCCATTTCCGTGTAAATAGATGAGCTTAAACGCACACCCCCAGGCAGAAGGGCAACGAATATGACACAGCATCTGCCTCACACTCACTCAGATGCACGCACAACAACAAACATGTGGTCACATACAGTAGAGAGGCTCTACACCGGCTCTGAACTAACAGCACACACACACACACTGAATGACATACACAGCTTCAGTCTCTTGGTTCGGTCCGTCACAGGGAGATGTCTTAATGGTGTGTCTGTGTCAGTGTGCAATGGTTGTGCAGGGCTGTGGCTTGTGTGTGGTTGCATGTGTCTAAGTGTCTTGGTGTCCGTGTGTATGCGTATATGTGCATCTATGGGCAGTTCTGCTTGTGAGGACATCTATGGATGTGAGTGTGTCCCTGTGTTAAGTAAGGGCGTACTCAAACGTCCCTTTCTCCAACCCCTCGATACCATCAGCCCAGTTGGAAGAGGGCATACTGCTGTAGGGGTCCAGCAGGATCCTGAAACACCTTACTATCAGCAGCCCCAGGAACACCAGTAGCATCCCCACGAAGGCAAACGCCGTCTTCTGCTCCAGAGTCAGAGAGTGCGCCATCATGTCGTTTCCGCTCATGGCAGCAAGGGAGTGGTTGTAGTGGACGCTACACATGGTAAACCAACATCTAGGTGCCTCATCTCTCCTCTGATAGGGTCAGGCGTTTAGAAGCCTGCATGTTACCTGGATAGAGATAACATGATGGCTTCAGGTTAGTGCTGCCTTGTCTCTTGTGCAGAGAGGATCCATTTAATCAACCTATTTAAATATTATCACACTTAATGCACACACTGCGGAGGCTGGGAGACACAAGGGTGCAGACGTGGGAAAGAGCAAAGACAGAAACAACTGGAATGTTTTGAAATGAGCTGACCATAAAACATGAGGGGTTACAGGTATCTATAAATAGCCTCTTTTGAATGTGGTATCAAACAGATGTCCGGACACTTCGATCTCTCCCTCTCTCTTTCTCCCTCACTCTGTCCCTCTGGGAATTTTGCAGAAAATTACAAAAGGCAAACATGAGGGAGACTGCAGGAAAATGGGTTCAGGGATAAGAGCCAATGCCATGGCTACATTCCTTTAAGTCGAGTTAGAATTACGGTGTGTCGCAGTGCATAGCCGGCTGTTAAACACAGGCAAAGCGGTAAGGTGTCAATAGAAGCGGCACATCTCATGAAGATGTGACGTTATGTATGTTTGCTTTAGAAGAAAGGGCTCTCTACCTGTTGCGTGCGAGCAGATGCCTGCCAGACAGTGTAATTCCATTAGACAAGGAAGCGACGGTAATTGACAAAACATAGTCACAAAATTGGTGTGGTCACACAAGTGCAAGTCTGCTTCTGTCATTCTTTCCCTCCCAGACCTTTCATATGAACACACAAGCAGCAGGTGGCTCGAGTAAGAGGAAGGAGGGGTTGGTCGGTGTGGTGGGTGGCAGATGAGAGAGGGAGGGTACATACAGACGGGGACAGGGGAATGAACACAGAGAATTGGGAAAGACAGATGAGGGGGAAGGAAGAAGAATGGTGAGGAGGACACTGCACAAGTATGCACAGTGTGAGAGACAGAGAGGAGGAGAGAGGGAGGGAGTGAGGTGGGGTGAAAGAGAAGCACTGCATTGACAGATTCTCCAGTGAGGATGTCTAAAGGAAGAAAAAGCAGGCGTCTCACCGTCATTATCGTTCCATCCTTACAGACCTGTTGCTGCTGTTTCCTGCGAACAACTCCTCTGTCCTGGAGTCCTCCGACACATATCCATTAATCCATCCATCTCTGGCATACTGGATGTGCTGCGCTAACCTCTCATCTACACAAAAAAAAAGCAATAGAGATACAGGGAAGCGAGGGAGAGGCTGGATCAAGCTATGATATGTGTCTCTTCTCGGAGATACAGCTCCTCTCCTCATACTCCCTTACTTGCTGCCTCCTACTCATTATCATTCTGTTTCTCTATCTCTCCCTCCAGAAGCACGCACGCTTGCTCCTGCTGCATGGCAACCACTTGTTAGTCTCACTCAGCTGCTCTGCTGCCTCAGTCATTCACAACAATCCCCCCCTCTCAGCAACACCAGGACGGATGCAGCAGCATAAACAAGCAATCCGCCTCTTCTTTTTCTTCTCTCTTCATTCTCTCCCCTCCCTGGCTTATTTGGCTTTTCTAAAAATGACTCCACCAAAATGTGACAGGAATACCACGGCTTAGCCAGGAGGAGAAATGCTGCCTCTTGCTGTTCCTGGCCAGTAAATGCTGCTGCAAAGGTATTTTTGGTACAGCGCAGCATTATCCTCCGAGCCTGGTTTGATGATGTGTTTTTAATTGGTGCAGTTTGCTGTGGTCAAATTGAATTAGCCCCTCTGCTTAAAGGCTTAAGGATGCAAGCTTCCTGGACATGCGGAAAGAGAAGAGACCGGTATTTACATAGATATTTTAGTGGAATGAAAGAAAAGCAGTATTATATGGGAAAAACAGGCAGCAGGTCATCACATTGCCCACTGAAACAGAATGCAGCAGTGAAGCGTCTGGCCATCTGTTTGGTTGTTATGCAGTGCAAATTCATATCAGCAATGGAGTTTCTGTCACAGTGGTGCAGTGACTCGGATCTAAGGATAAGGCATGGCACGAGGGAGATGGTCATCACTGGTGTGTGATGTACAATAATTCAGGGCTTAAAAGCTGTAACGACGTCTCCGTTTATCTTTTTCGGTTGTAAACAGCACATAAATTCTCAACTCAGAGGTCAATAACATACCTCACATTTAGTTTTACTTTAGACTTAGATGCCTCTGCAGTGTCTTTTGAACTGTCCTTTTTTCTTAGGTCAGTAGCAATTTCCAGTCCTGCTGTCCTCCTTAACACTTGGCTGTGTTGGGGTAGAAATAGATAGCATGGCACTGCTGTGATTTGTCCACAAAGTCATCTACGCATAAGCACGTTTTGATTTCAAGGACAATTCTTGCTAATTAGATGAGGAGATGACACATTGTACAGACAATGCAATCGTTAGACATTGCCTCATTGCCCCTCATGTCAGTCTTGGGTCACTGTGCAATTGTGTGTGGTCACTGGTGATCAGGTCAGGTTACAGACAATGTTAATTGTCACTATTATTAATCCATTATAGTGAAATTACTGCAAGAGAGGTTTTCAGGAACCCATTCATGTGAAAATTCACGTTCAGTGACTCACATTAGGACATTTGCTCCCTCGTTGCCTCTACAAACAGTCCCAACAGGCACATGTGCTTCTCCTAGGTGTGCTCATGTGCTGATTTGACTTTGAAGGGGGGGGGGTTCTGCTGCTGAGACAAACTAAACCTGTTGCATAAAGCATATTAGAATACTACCCAGTGTCCCGAGAACATCAGGATAAAGATTGTTCAACTTTATCTCGGCCAGACAACAGGTCAGGAGTAAAGCTGATACTGAGAACTATAAAACGATGATTCTATGAACTGCTCTCTATCCCCTTTAATGTTAATGGACTCTACACCACACCCTTGTGTGATTATACAATCTCTGCAAGAAAGAACAAAGACAGATGCAGTGAAATTGCAAAGATTTTAAATACTTTATTAGGCCACCCCATTAGCCTGATTGCAGCAATTACTAATTCTCCGAAGGCCCCCAGTTTAATTAAACTGACATGCTCCATTGTAAGTTAGATGTTTGAAAAGGATGAGATGACTTTGTAGAAAAAAAATAATAATCTCCAGTATTGTTAATAAGGATATATTAACTTGTGACCATGCACATCTTGGAATAAAAGAGAAGAAAATATGGCTATAAGTATCAAAAACTATTCAATTTTAATTTCAGATGTGAAGCATTCATCTGTGAGATGTACGCTATAAAAGGAACATCTAGTTCACATATCAGTATCATTATCATTTTATTGACCCGATTTTTCATTTACAGGGTAATATGTGTACTGTATGTATAGTTAAAGGTTAACTTCCCCGCTGTGTTACACTTCAACCTTATCCATGGTTGTAATTGGAAGGTGCTGCAATCTGTCCTCCACTGTACCCGATTTATCAGTAGTATTGGTTCCTGAGTGAAGTAAAGATATATTTATTTGCAGGAGTGAGGTTGAATTGTTGAATTTGTGGCTATGGAATGGAGACAGTTAAGCAACAGGGTCAACCACCATAGGAATCATACATTTTTAAGTAACAAAACAAACTTACATTGGGTGCCTGTAAAGATGAGCATAAAATCACGACCTGGACAGTGCATTTGTAGCGTGCATTGGTTGCAAATGGAACATCATCATCACAAGTCTCTTTATAATGGTTTGACTGTAAGTGTTTTAATTTTAATAGATAAAAAGATTCAACTTAAAACTTTGAAGCAGACCATTTGACCAAAGAGGTGGACATTTTTGCCCTGCATTAACCATCATCAATATACCCTTAAGCCTGAGACATGAACAAATACCCATTGGATTGCTTCCTAACCAGATTTGCCTTGAATTATTGTCCTTATCTAAGCAGGTGTATTAATGCTACCTATTGTGCAGCATACAAATGTGATCAGAGCAGTATGGTCAGGAGGATTGCTGTCCTAGTATCTCAAAAAAACCCACCAAAAAG
Organism: Datnioides undecimradiatus; assembly: GCA_008933995.1. Lineage (NCBI taxonomy): Eukaryota > Metazoa > Chordata > Actinopteri > Lobotiformes > Datnioididae > Datnioides > Datnioides undecimradiatus. Next base: position 307,174 of record WARS01000047.1, on the reverse strand, counting down.
ACACCAACAATTAGGAAATGGAAGGTTTTGGAAGTTTGGAAGAGTATAATCCACTTTATGTGATATTAAAAAGCAGTCTGTTTGTTTGTTTGTTTGTGTTCTGCACTGAGATGCCCGGCAGAATGTTCAGGTTTATTGTATAAAGAAAATGAAATTATTCCTCCAGCAGAGTAAAAGTGCATCAATCAATAGTTTCAGGAATGATGAATTGCCTTGGCTCATTCTGCACTGTATCATTAGCATAACAACATTTGCAGAGTATTCAGGGACTTATTGGTCCTGGGAGATACTTTGGCTTTGTCTCGTGCATCGATCAAACTGGTCTAGTTGAGCTGCACGGGTCCTGATGTGGGATCCATGGTGTCTGGGTGCTGCTCAGAAACACACGTGCGTTCATTACACGTGTGACTTTCTGCTCACACTTATTCAGTTATTCACGTACTCTGTTATTCACTTACTGAGCAATCGCATGCACCATCTTGTCAAATATTCCTCGTTGTATTTGTGTGTATCCCTGAACTCCCTCGACTCTGGTGCCTTTTCTATTAGGTCTGCTCTCCTCTGTTCACGCTGCCTAGCAACATCGCCCAAATCTCGCGTTGGGAAGCTCAAGTCTCCACTGCACATTTTGAACTGCGTAGCGTCAGGGGCATCTTGCGTTGTGTGGGGCAAAAAAAACCCTCAACATGGCAGATGTTGCAACTCTAGACGAGGAGCCGAAGCAAGAGGAATCGACTGCATCTGTCAAGTCAGACACCGAGGAGACGTCTGAAGAAACACCCAATGGCGTGAAAACGTGAGTAAAAGTGATGTATTGTCCTGTCCGTCCTGCTAGCTAGCTTAGCTAAAATGGAGTCCTGCTTTGCTAGGTATTGTTAGCCGCGGAGCTTCTAACCTCTGTTATCAAACACCGTGAGCTGGAAACCTGTGCGGTAGAAGTTTGGTTTGCAACTAACATGAAGTTAAATTTGTGCTAGCTTTATAATTTTTTTTTTTAATCTAAATGCGCTCATGCCGTAACGTTAGCTAATCATTGTGTGGTGGGTCTACGTGCCAATCTCGCTTGTCATAAGGCTAACAAAACATTGACAATATATATTGGCTCTCGTTAAGTTGAAGCATCAAACTAGACCTATTTTACACGTTAACGAGTTGTTCAAATTACAATGGGCCATGACATTACTTAAGTTCAGATGCCATGATCTGTTAGCATCCCTGTAAATCTCAGTTGAACATGGTTCATTGTGCCATGCTAACGTGAAGTTAGCTGCAAATGGCTGCACGACGCTGCACTAAAAACTACTGTTACTTTATAAACCACGTTTTAGTGTTTTTCTTTTCCATGCACTGCAAATAAGATGGCAGTTGTCACAGCAGGGCATTTCTTTTGACTAAATGTTCTGGAGGTTCAATGAGAAATGATGTAAAATGTAGACTCATTTATTTCTTATATATTTCATTTAATTTGGCATATGTTACATTTTGATTCAGTTGGCGTAACAATACGTTTTTCTTCATCTGATTTACAAGTAGAATCAGATCTTCTGCCATGCAAAAGAGTGAGTGTGTGTGTGTGTGTGTGTGTGTGTGCTGAATGTTATGTACTACCTCACTTTCTTGTTGGGATAAAGGTAAATTGTTTACACTCTTAAGAATCCAAATGTGGCCCTGCATTTATCCATACCGAGGTCTGTACAGGGCTATAGCACTGTCTAGATTTTATTACATTACTTAATAACAGCTCTGACTTCTTTTCATCAACTTAAATGTAACACATGTATATCTGTTTCATTCATTCTATATGGAAACAGTCGTGCTTCAAGGTGGATAAAAGCACACTTACACTGAAAAGCAGCACAGACAGCAGGGGCCTGCTGTTACTCACACATGTAATGTGTTGACAGGTCTTGTAATTCGCAGACATCCGTGTGGCTTTAAGAGTTGCTTTTCTCTGACATGCAGATTTGTGCATTTTGTAGGGATGCCGAGGACACTAAGCCCCCCAAAGAAAAGCATGATGCTAAAGAAAAGTCCTCTGGGAGCAGAAGAGGAAACCGTTACCATCCATACAAAGACAAACATGGTGGAGAAAAGAAGGGTGCTCATAGGAACCGGGTGTTCATCAGCAATATCCCCTATGATATGAAGTGGCAGGCTATCAAAGACCTAATGCGTGAGAAAGGTAATGTCCCCAGTGATGGGGATTGTGTACCCCCCTCTCTTTTATCTCTTCAGCTGATTAAAAGTTCTTGACCCTTTTCCACTGTTACCTGATGGAGCAGTAGCTTCTAGCAATTAGTCAATTAGTTTGTAGTTTCTGTGGATGTATTTATTGCAGATAGTAGGGAACCTCTATAGTGTGATATTAGGTTATTGGCGTTTTAATAAAATTCCTTGGATGGACACCAATTTGGTTTGGGCTGATATGTCTGTGAGTAAAGGAAGATGAACTTAGTTACATTGTCACTTGTTTTATGGCATTGTCAGCTCCAAAATGTAACCTCAAACCACTAGTAGAATTGATTGTTGAATGATTTTGTTGCATCTGTTGCAAGGTGAATCTTGATTATATGAATGAAATGTTGTAATGTTTTTCTTTCTGAATCATGGGGTCTTAAGAAGCCTTTTGAAAGGTCAAAGGACAGCTTAAAACTTTAAACTGTTATGAATGGAATTTGTTGATAAACTGATCATGTTGAAGTCTTTTGAATTTCCCAGGTTTAATGTAGCTGTGTTTCTCTCTGGCCTTGGCCTTTGGGTGTCTCAGTCACTGCCCAGAAAGGCATGGTGTTGTCTGGTGGGATGTTGGTCTGGGCTGACTGTTGATCATTAATGGGACATTTCCATCTGTAGCGGCATTGCCAAGGCCAACGGCGACTTGAAGACTTGGTGACTTAAATTCCTTTGTTCTTTTGGTATTTTTCCTTTGTATGTCTCATGTAGTTGGTGAGGTTACATACGTGGAGCTCTTTAAGGATGCAGAAGGAAAGTCAAGGGTAAGTGATGTGGCCAACTTGCTGCACGAGGTTTTAAATGCCCTCAGCAGGCTCTTATTAATCAAGTGCTCTTTTAGGTTCTGATCCTTTGGGTCTTACTAAGTCACTGAACTGGAGATACTGTAGGTTGTGTTTAGAGCCTGATAGATGGCTAATGATTGATATTCATTTGAAAGGGAGATGTCCTGTTGATTTTGGAAAAGTAGCCTAATGAACTCATAAGAGTACACTTTTGCTTTTGTTGTTGTTATTTCAATTGGTGTAAAAGTTTGTTTGTTTGCCCATTTTCCAAAGGGAAATGTGGGTTGTGTGATTTGTTCTATTGATTGACCCTCGTGTCTCAAAATCTTAGTTCACAATTCTGTTATATGACACAGCTCTCTCTTCAAAGGAACAAAACAGTCTTGAAATATCCTGTAATGTTTTTTTTTTATTATGCTTTGATACTAAATACCAAAAATGCATATTATCAAAATGGACCACGTGATTTTTCTTTATTGCAATGGTAAAACTGCTTGATCCTAAATGATGAAAGAAATTTGTCCATGGATTTTTTTATTTTCCACATTGGTATATGTGTCCAGTTCAAATGTTTCAGTTAGATTACAGTGCTTAAAAATCTATTAGTGTTAAACGTTTTTACCAAACCTTTCATAAGATGTACATGGTTATTTTATTGTAAGTTTTAAAATTTAACACTCAGATAAAGAAAAAGAATATGCTCCTTGTAGCATTCAAATCTTGACTGCAGTAGATTTAAAACACAACCAAATACCTGCTGGCTCAAGCCAGTGGGCAACATATGGCCGACATTCACTACAGAAGATACTAGAAGCATGTTGATGTATTAGATTTCTACTTTTCTTATGTTTTGTTGTGATTCTAACTGTATTCTGTTCGTTCGTTCCCTCAACTTTGGATGTGTGTGCTACCTGGACTCTTATGATGCTCCCTGTTTAGGGTTGTGGGTAAGAAACTAAATTAATTTTTTCAAGCATATATTTTTTATTATCTTGCTCTTGTGTGGACTTATTTGTGTCCTCATCTGAACAGTGTGGTGGAGTTCAAAGATGAGGAGTTTGTGAAGAAGGCAATAGAAACAATGAATAAGCATGACCTGAGTGGGAGGCCACTTAACATCAAGGAGGTGAGAACAAGTTATGTTTAAATATTATAGTAAAACTGAAAGCTTTATGTGATATTATCACATTTAATGTTGAGCTGAGGTTTTTTTCACATTGCTCGAGGCTTTTCTGTAGATTTTATTCACACAGTGTTTGAAGTGTTTGTAATTGGTCGCTTAATATTGCAGTATTTATCACACCAAAGTCATTTTTTGGGTGCAATTGAAAATTCACCCAAAAAATTTCAGCAGATACCATGCAATAACCAAACTGTATATTATCAGTTGTACAAGTTTTACCTGACTGATTGTTCATGTTTATCTTGATATGTCAGAACTTAATTTGTTGGGTGTCCTTATTTAAGGATCCTGATGGGGAACATGCTCGGCGTGTGCTGCAGCGCATGGGAGGAGGTCAACAAGGAGGTCGTGGGCATGACATGGGGCCTGGTGGGATGAACATCCCGCCCTCTATTGCCAATAACCCAAACATCCCACCTGATGTCATCCATGCTCTGCAGGCCGGACGACTTGGCAACACAGTGTTTGTGGCCAATGTGAGGGCATAGAAATAACCAGTTCTTCAATGTAGCGGGTGGTTCCTTTTCTTATGAATTTAAAATGGTTTTGCCTGTTGTGTTGCAGTTGGACTTCAAGGTGAGCTGGAAGAAGTTAAAAGAGGTGTTTGGCATGGCAGGCGTGGTGAAACGAGCAGATGTTAAGGAAGATAAAGACGGCAAGAGCCGCGGGATGGGAACAGTGACTTTTGAGCAGCCACTGGAGGCTGTGCAGGCCATTTGTATCCTTCAGAATTAAACGTTAAAGTACATTTGAAAAAGCCCTCGAAGCAGTGCGTTCAGATCCTCCAGTGACTTTCTCCTTGACGCTGGACTAAGCCATGTTCAATGGACAGATGCTCTTTGACAGACAGATGCACGTTAAAATGGTATGTAATTTTTAGTTATTATAAAGCATTAGTTGAACACAAGATATGAAAATTGAAGTTTTATTTTTTTATTTGTCTATTACAGGATGAGAAATCTCTTCCCCCTGATGATTTCCGCCAAGTAGAAAAAACACCTCAGTTACCAAGTGAGTACTGTTTTTTGGCTTAGATGATTGTTGATATCAAGCTTGAGTTCACTGTAATAGGCTTAGTGAGCTATGTATTGCACTAACATTGTCAATGTGAAAGGTGTGATACCCACTGGAAAGGAATACAGCATACTTTTAATAAGATTACATAGATATTTTACAGTGATTTTAAGAGAGGCCAAGATATGTTGCTGAAGCAGTGCGGGAACAGAATAAAATATTAGGCAGCTGGCATGTTTATTTTCTTTCCTACCTGTAGAATAGGTTTTATCTGGTGAAGTTTTGCCCTCTGGTGCTGTTTCCGACATAAAAACATGATAATGGATGTAGTGGTTGCTGCTGTAGTTAAAAACATAGCAGAAGCTATTCCGTTGCATTAAATTTAAAGGTTTTAATTTTTGTTTACTGTACTTATCTGTAGCTGGTAAATGTAGCAGACTCCCATAATGTTGTCTGTTTATTTATGGAATGGACAGAGGTCTGGTATCTGCCCTGAAATTAAGTGTAGACGTTGTTGCGCCAGAATAGCACATTTAAATTAGAACAGTATGACACATAGATGAATAAATAACATCTGTTCTCCCCAACGGCAGTGTCTGTGTACCTTTGATATAAAGTATGCTCTGAGCAAACACCTTCCATTCTAGGGAGTTGGTGCATTGCAGATGCAGTAAAGGATCATGTAAAGAAAACTCTGGGTACATTGGGTACCTCTTTAAAATGACATTGTATTTAGTACACAGAACGTTAATTGAATTGCTGTTACAATAAATGCCAGTAACATCATTGATTATTGATTTAGCTTTATGTAAATCCTTGTCTGTTGTTGTTTGTATTAAACAGTTCTATGCTATTTTCTGTTTAGGGGGTCTAGGTGGTATTGGTATGGGACTGGGGCCAGGAGGACAGCCTATAAATGCCAACCGTCTGAGCGGCGGGGGAGGCATGGGATCCATGGGACACGGAGGTCAGCATCATCTCCTCATATTTTTATCAATATTTATAGTTATTTTTGGGCAAAAACTTTATGCTGTACTATTTGCATCACATGCTGTGATACCAACTAGTCTGTACAGGCAAACGCTTATCATGTAGAATCATATGTATTAGTCAGAGGCTTTAAATGTCATTCTGTAATAATTAATATGCGGCAGTTAATGTGCAAACCATTTAACCAAAAGTCTTGGCTGAGAATTTCACAGCTCATCTTTTGACCCTGTAGCAATGTAGGTTAAAGAGATAAGACAAGCAGAGGTCATTGTGTTTGTAAATAAGGCTACATATGATACCTTTGTGTGGGTATGTTTCCATTAGATGTAAATGGATATGGTGTGTGCTTTAGCCTGGCCTGACAGACATCTTCTGCTACAGGTATGGATGTTCCGGGTTGCGGTGGCATGAACAGGCTTGGGGGAGGTAATGTCTCTGCTTGCCTATGAGTTTTCCCTCTGAGGGCCATTGTCATCTTTCTGTGGGGGAAGAAGAGAGAGAATGTTCAAACTTGGTGCTGCTTTTGACAGGAATGGGTGGTGGCGGAGGCTTTGGTGGCATGGACAGCATGGGCAACATGGGGGGCTTCGGAGGGCGAGACATGGCACCAGTTGGCAGGATGGGAGGTAAATCAGCATAGTCACTCCCACTGGCCAGAGCTTGAACTTAACCTGTGCAGTTGATAACTCTAATCTGAGCCCCCCCGGTCTACTTAGATATGTACCGGTCAGGAATGGGTGGAATGGATCGAGACTTTGGCCACAGTGACATGCCTATGAATCGAGGATTTGGGGATTCATTTGGAGGAATGGGTAAGCCATACTCTGACGTCAGACCCTGACAGACACTGAATCCCTTCATAAACACCAGACTCGGTGGACTTGCAAGTTCCTCTTTGTAGTTTGGCTTTGAATTATGATGAGCTGATCTTCTGTTTATAGCCTCACTGCACCTGTGTTTGGGTCTAAACCTAATCTGCACCAACTTGCATTCTCTCCTTTAGGTGGAGGTTTTGGAGGAGGCATGGGCAGTGGTGGCATGGGACACATGGGGACTGGATTAGGTACATGAATATTTCATACATGGTTTTTCTAAATCTTTCCTATTTCTTCACTATAGAGGCTCATCAGTCTCAGAGGTACAGTTAGCTCTCTAGCGAAGCCACAAACATCCTTGTTACTGTTGACATGTTTAGGTTTTTGACAGTTTTTACAGTCAGTCATGGAAAATCGAGTGCTATGATGTAGAAAGTGACAAAGCATCATGCCTGTCTGACATGAAGTCCTTCACCACACCGGACATTTGACACTGCACAATTAAAACACAGCTAATCTAGGCGTGGGCAGGTCTTGATAAACTTGGGAAACTGACTGTTCCTTGTGGAGTTGGTTGGTGATTTAAAAAAAACCACGTCCTGGTCTTAAGTCTGATATTGTATAAACAATGTCACAGTGACATTGGGCTCTCTGTTAGGACTGCAAGGACTACCAGAACAGTTTCACAGTGTTTATACACAGTTTAGTGACATGTCACTGGAATAAATTAATGAGGATCGATGTGTAAGATGGTGAAAGCTATTGTTTAGTGTTTTGCTATTTTGATATGCAAATATTATATTAAAATCTCATTCATTTAAATCTCTGGAGCCTCTGCCCATGTAAAATATACACTTCATTTGTTTATGGTGCACTCTCATTTCATGTGTGTATTAATTACAGGTAGTGGCATGGGCAATATGTCGATGGACCGGATGGGCTCCGGCTTCGACCGTATGAGCATGTCAGGAATGGACATGAACCGTGGCTTTGGTGGCTATGGAGGTGGCGGACCGGGTCACATGGGCGGGGGCATGTCTGACAGAGGCTCTGGGTCCAAAGCAGGCTGTCAGATCTTTGTGCGAAATGTAAGTTTGGGCTCTGTGTGAGAGCTTTGGTTGTGTAGAGAACTGGAAGTCTGTTAAATCAGACTGGAGTGAAAGAGCCATCTCTAAGACCTCACATTTAGTGACTGTCTCATTGATAAATACCTTTTCTCTAAGCATTGATGTTGTGGTATTGATTTAGGTTTTTAATGGGACACAGTCCACACTTGTTGTGCATTAATATGAATGATTATGACTCTGTAAATGAGAGTAGTTCATGATTGGTTTGTTTAGATTAATTCAGAGTTGGTGTACCTGACAGCAGAGGCTGAACGCTGGCGTACTTTCGCTCTCAGTTCGACTTTTCTGATGTATTTCTACTAGGCTTTATTGATGCAATGGCCTTTTGATTTGCATCTTGGAGGGCTTTCATCTATCCTTACATATGTTAATGTTGACAAATGTTTTGACTGCGTTTCTAATTTCTGTATTGCAGCTGTCCTATGATCTGACATGGCAAAAGCTGAAAGAGAAGTTCAGTCACTGTGGTATGTCTTTTGCTTTCTGTAAATTGGCAGTTTAGTTTATGAGCCGCTCAAAGACTTCTTGCTCTCATTTCATCATGAATTGTCTTGAACATGAATGTCATAAATGACATGTTACAACCCTTGTAAACGCTTGGTGAAACTCATTGCTCACTCTTGTCTCCTGCAGGCCAGGTAATGTTTGCCGAGATCAAGATGGAGAATGGAAAGTCAAAGGGCTGTGGAACGGTCAGATTTGACTCTCCAGAGAGTGCCGAGAAGGCCTGCAGGATGATGAATGGAACCAAGATTAACGGCCGAGAGGTGGACGTGCGCATTGATCGCAATGCCTAGAGCTTTCGTAGAAGTCATGCTAACACACTTCCACATTCAGCCCTCTTGCCAATGATCTTTTGTTTTGTTTTAAAAACACAAATTACTTCATATCTCTATGCGTCCACTGTTTCTTTTTTTGTTTATATATATATATACTACATAGGTCTTTTATCTTTGTTTTGTAAGCCCTTTTTAATTTGTCAGGCAGTTTGTTTGAACAAATAAACTTTTTAATTTTTAAACCTGGTAGTTGTAAAATCTCCTGGGATCAAAGTCTGGACGTTGTTCTTAACATTGTGTAAACTGAACCTGGGGTAAGCACTATTGCTCAACACTGCCGTACAGTGGCCTCTTGAAAGTGGAGAAATTCCACATTAATCACACGGCAGCAGTTGGAATAAAGTGAGAACAGAATGGACATGGATGTTATCAGGAGTGCTGTCCCAACGGTAATCACAGGAAACTGTGAAGAGTTGTGTCTGGTGCTAGTTCTTGTTTCAGTAGGGTAGGATAGGCACTGTTGATTATATTGGCACTGTTAGATCAGTGTGTAGAGTCCACTTAAGCCTTGCAGTAAGCTGTAAAACAAATAATTCGGGTTTTCACTTCATAGTAAATGGAAGACAAGTGGAAAGTCTTTTGTTTTTTTTTTTGTATTTGTGGCTTTTTCCACCGTCCTCTTTGTAGGTAAGAAGGACTTGCTCGTAAAAGCTTATCCGAGTTGGAGCTTTCTTCACCCGCTGACTTAAAAAGAAGGACAAGGCCATTATGGTTGACCCCTTTATTACTTGACTTTAACTTGTCGGGTCCTGTGATGGTGCATTTCCTGTTTATGGGTCTTAGGGAAAGAGGAGACAGCTGGTTAACTCATTCATTGTAGGAGAGGACTGGTCTCACAGGGACAGTGGTCTTATTTGACGTATTCCAACCTGAAATAGTGTCACATAAACTCACCAACCACTTTATCAGGTGCACCTGTTTGCTCAGTCGCAGGAATATACCTGAAATGTAATACTGTTTGTTATGTAAAGGATCTGCTGAGGTTTACACCAAATATCAATGATCAAGAAAGGTTATATCAGCGACTGTGGTGTGGTTGATACTAGACGGGCAGGTCTGTGTCATCTAGCGACCCCTGATGCACTGGGATTTTCTCTGGTGACTGATCCCCCAAAGAGAATATTCAGTAAGTGTCAAAATGCTTTGATAAAGGCACTGTTAACTTAAATAGCTATTGTTACAACCGAGGTCTGCAGGAGAACATCTCTGAATGCACAATGTGTCTATCCTTGAAGCAGATGGGCTGCAGCAGAAGAAGGCCCCACTCTTGTCAGATAATAATAGGAAAGAAGACAAGCTGCCTGGTCTGATAGGTCTCCGTTTCTGCTGTAGGTGTGATCTAATGTTATTTTCTTGGCACTTTGCTCCATAGTACCATTTGAGCATTGTTGTTGACTATATACAGGGCTGCTTCTCGCAGGAAAACACACCATCGTCTCAGACTGTCATGTCGGAGGAACCGGTCCTTCAACATGACAGTGAGTTCACTGTACTCAAATGGCTTCTACAGTCACCCTGTCTCAAGTCAGTAGAGCACCTGTTTGGATGTGGTAGGGAACAGAGGATGTGCAACTGACAAACCTGCTGCAAATGTGTGATGATGTCATGTCAGCGTCATCCAGCATCTCTGAGGAAATGTTTCCAGTACCTTGTTTGGACTATACGACAAATAATAAAGGCAGGTCTGAAGACACAAGGCGGTCCAACTTGGCGCTATCAAGGTGTATGTACCAATTACAGTAGCTGGTGAGTGAATATAACTGATACGGGGCTGCTGCTTCTTCGTGAGATGTGACCAGCACACATCTTCTGTCATATCTTTAAAGTACAGTATGAGAGGTATGATATGTTTCCTTAACTTGACATTTAAGGATTTCGAGGCTTAAAAATATTGCTGTGTTTTTGGACTGTTAGAGTCTCAGACGATACGGATCCAGTCCCGGGGAGGTCAGAACTCAGTCACTGCACAGTCTTATAGGATTATTCCCAATAATCCCCAGCTCATACAGGATGGACAGAGTGGCAAAGAGGATGTAGCAGATGAGAGAAACGATTCCCAACTTCCAATCCAACTTCCATCGGTTAATATGAACTGCTACAAAAAGGAAGACGATGGAAAGGAGGAGAGTGCAGGAAATGAAGACCAGTCCGGTGCTGTTGACCTCTATGGGGTTGTTGGTGTCCACAAAGGCGGTCTTGATGAACCAAGGTAGGCCCAGGCACAGCATGTCAAAAACATTGGAGCCCACAATGTTGGACATGGCCATGTCAGCTTTCCCTGATCAACAGAAAACATGTTTACACTTTGGATTAACTTCTGTAGTCACACATTTGAATTTGTATTTAATTTAGGATAGTAAGTTCCTATCATTAGATAAATCGCTGATGGGGAAATTAGAGTAATTCCTAATTTTACGATGGCGGATCTTGAACCATTTTGAGGAATGCTCTGACAAAACATGACTGATGTTTACCTTCTCTGGCCACCATCACACTGGCCACGGTGTCAGGTATACTGGTTCCAGCAGCAAGCAGAGTGAGTCCCATAACTGTATCAGGGATGCCAAGCGTCTCACCTGTGTAAACATAACAGCAACTCAAAGTCAGACTACTCCAACAACAAGCTAGAACAGTGATATTAATTTACTTTCCATAGTGTTGTGCACCGAAGAGACTACAAGCATTACAAGAGAATAAACAAAAGCAAAAGAACAAATCTAATAACCTCCATACTTGTCAAACAGTACCAAACTGAATTTGAACACAATCCCTCTCTTTAGACATTACACCTTTTAACATGATTTTGGCATAACTTAGGCACAGGCTATGACTTGAACACAAAATATAAAGCACCCTCACACACTGATCAGAGGCTTTTAACACAAAATGGGCTATGTGAAATCCTGCAGTCGTTACACACAGCCATACAGTCATCAGACATAGAAGGCAAATCAGGATATTCTTTATATTGTGCAGTTTCCACCCCAATAGGCAAGAAATCACGACTCAAGTGGGCACAGACAGACACACCTCAGGTGCCCCGGTCACATAGTGCGCTGGATTGTAAAAACACCTAATCAGACTTTGTGTTCTCAAACTTTGGACCATTTCTGTTTGAAATTCTCTCAGCAGAACCCAGCCCCTCTTTGTTATGTTTTTTTAAAAAGGGATTTTACATTTTATTTATTATTTAATTACACCGTTAGAACTGTGAATCATTTCTATAACATTATGTGCTGGTTTGTGCCAGATATGTAATTCAAGTCGAGACTACCTATTTAAATAAATGTAGTATAAACATCTTGAAACAAGCCTTAAAAAAACAACAGATGTAATATATATTTTTAATTCTTGATGATAAACTCCTTTTCTGGTCACTCTACTCCACTGAAGTTACAGAAGTCTTGTGTCCTCGGTAGTAGCTACCACTCTGCTTGGAGGCCATTGTAGGAAAACTTACTTTCAGTTAGACTTTGGTCTTCTAGTGTTCCAGTCCCTTCACATACTGTATGTTTGTACCTGCTCGTTCCCATGCCTGCTCTTTCACAAGACTCTACTCTCCTTCCATGTGGGCTTTTATGACGACTATGGGATAATAATCTCATTATACTTCAGTAGATCTACCACCATCACATGATGAAGCTGCCCTTTCAGCCTGAGCCTAGGTCGTTTTTAAAGTTTACATCCCTGTTGTAGATGGTGGGGGTAAAGCTGCTCTTGGACCTGCGCCTGTGGGTCCTTGTGTATATCCACGCAGGGCTCACATGACTGTGTTTCCTTAAGGGTGCAGCAAGCTGTAATCCTGCTGTGGGTGGGTAGGCACATGGCCCACTGGAGCTACAATAGCCCCCCTCTTAACTTTCCAGGACAATGGCATCTCAGGAATTAGCCAGCAGACCAACATGTGATTCTACTCTGCAAATGAGACATTTTTTCTCACAAGTTTCAAACACTTGTGATTTCACAAAGGCTCCGTGACCCGGTGAGTGACGGGCTCATTTCCACCTGCAACTCAGCTGTGAAGCAGTGAACCCATTGTGCACATGCTCGTCAGATATGGCAAAGTTCAAACAATGATCTTACCGACAACGGTGACCATCCACACCAGTATGTACGTGAAACCTGAGATCCAGACAGCTGACATGAGGAAGGTTATCATGAACCATTTCTTCCAGAACCTTTTCCTGCAGTCAGGGATGGTCAGGAAAAGCAGAGTGATGATGGGCAGGGACAGAACCCAGAGGATCCGTTTCAGGTCACTCTCTGGCACGGCAAACACACTTTTATTCTCTGCTGGGGAGCAAGCAGACAAACACTTTAATCGGTAGATCTACATTACATCATCAGGGGGCACATCATGTTAAACATACAGGAAACCACTGGAAAAAAGTGTCTTTTCACCTTCAGGAATCTCGTTGAGACCATGCAAGCTGAGGGACAGGTGAGAGTATCCTGAGTCATCCTGGAAGATCCCGCTGTCTGTTCTGGAGCGACTGTGGATTCGCAGACCAGTGTCGTCATTCCAGCCCATCAGAGGTTGCGTCTCCGTCTTCTCGTTGGATCCTTTACCCAGACAGGTACAGCAAGGGCTCAACTTCCTCAGGACAAACTCACTGATGCGAAGGTCGAAGCACAGAACCACGATGTAGACGCCATAGACCAGCAGCAGACAGGCAGCGTCGTACCTGGAAACAAAACACACAGTTTAAGCATTAAGATTCATACAAGTTAGAAGTGGTAAATAGTCTAAATGCAGGGTCATCAGACTAAGCTTGATCTGGGGCTTTCAAATCCAATCCCTTGGGCTTCTTCAGACAATGGAACTCAGGCCAAACGTACAGGACTTCTGTCATGTGAAAACATCCCAGCAAGTTGCTAAAGAGGGCTATGGAATATGGTCAAAAGCTCTGGGAGTATCTAATCAAATGGACCTTCATTTTAGGAGATTAACACATAAAGTGACTTGAGAAAGTGTTTTGGGCCTGATCAGCTGAGGTTCAAAATACATTTTAAATGATCAACAATCACTGGCTTTAGGGCAACTGTTGGGGTTGTTTTCGAATCCAAAAAGTCTTTAGTCATGCTATGACTGCGTTTATGAAATGCCATATCTTAACAGTAATAAAGCTGTGTTCTTGTCTGCTACTACACTGTCTTCCTGTCAAACAATATTAAATTCATTGCACGTGGAAACTTTCATAAACACTCAATGCTACTATTATTGGTGTGTTTATAATGTGATGTTGTCACATTTAAGGGACATTTATTGCTCCTTACTGTCAGGGTAATAAATGTCGGTGAGTCACCCATTCACTCATTAAGTGACCCATTTTCATTTGTTGTTCCCGGTGTCACAAGACATAATAAATATCCATATCTGACTTTGCATTCCACAACCACATTACATGTGGGCAGCGTTAAGGTCTGAACATCATGTAACCATAGTCCAATGTTGAGTTAGGCCACAAATACACTCACCAGTACACTTTGTTATCAGCAATGATGGCAATAACAGCAGAAACACTGATGCCATATGCCAGGCAGTCCCTGAACAGGGGCCAACAGGTGAGTTGCCCTGCCTGCAATAAAGGGAACAAAAATGAATGGTTTACAACTCATAGAAAACATGATGTACACAGCGATTCTTCCGCTTTGCCCCAGTGAAGGCGCCGCTTTTATGCACAAGTGGATGGTAGCTCTGTAATCTTTGTCTGAACATGGTGAGTGTGTGATTGTGTCAGAATGTACCACAGAGGCCAAGAGTCCACATGCAGCGCAGATTCCAAGCAGGTTGTAGACTGCTGAGCCCACGATGGTGCTGACCCCAATGTCTCCCTTTGTCACAAACACACCTAATATACACACACATGAAGAGCACATATTAGTTTCAAGGACAGGGACCGTGTGGAAGCATTGGTTAAAAAAAAAAAAAAAAAAAAGAACAGGAAAGAAAAACCAAATAATTAAATCCAGAGAGGAGAAAATGTCCTAATCAGAGGCCAGAGTCCCTCTCTGTTCCCATATGGTGGTGAAGTCACAGTTCATCAGGTTGAGGAGGGGCACAGAGACAGGGATGATGATGCTGGTGTCGTCGTCAACATTGTAATTATTCTTGTACTAATGCGCGATTACCCAGAAAGGCTGTGACCAGTTCGGGTGCAGAACTCCCAGCTGCCATGAATGTGGCTCCTGCTACATCCTGAGACAGCCCCAGACCTGAGAGAGAAACACCAAAAAGCACAATTTACATGCTGTGCACCAACTAAAAGAGATGTCTCACAGCACAACCTTAAAAATAACCAATTACCAATAACAGAAGCTTCACAGCGGCCGATTATTTTGTATATATTATATTCAGTATCAACACTTAAGTTAGTTTGGCTCACTTTTAATATACAGGTATGCTCATCTTCATCTAAAGGCACACTGTTGAGTAAGTTATTCACAACATATATGTTTTACTACTTATTATAGCTTATGCATCTACACAGTCTGCCCAATGTGCATTTGTTTTTCTCGTCTATAATGTCTACACCACAATATAATGTCAGCAATATAAACATATAAATAAAGCCACTGCAGATGGCTTCCAAACTCCATAACGCACAGATATTACACACACGTAAGACATCACGTCACTCACGTTCGCTGATGACCTCTAAGGACGGCAGAAAGTAATCGTCGCAGACTATTGCGACAGCCAGGAGCATGTAGAAAATGATCATAAAATAAATGACGAGCCCTCCATCCTTCCTCTCCTGCACCGTGAAGAAGCCGTCGGGAAACTCGGAGGACTGTGGCGAGATGCATTCAGTCTCATTCTCTGAAACAGCGGGACACACACGTCACAACATCCACCAAAACCCCAACGCGACCGGCCTGTTGCGCGGTGACAGTTTGAACCCTCGACGGCAGTTACACGGTATTTCATGCCAATCAGACGCGAGGATTAACAGAGCAAACAGCTGTCACACTTGCGCAGCCACAATTGATTCCTCACACTTTGTAAAGCACGAAAACGAGCCGTGGCCTTCATGGCGACACGTTCAACTGATTTTTTTTTTTTTTTTTTTATTTTTTTTTTTTTAAAGTTTGAGTCTGATTTGTTTTAACTCAACAAAGTCACAGACACACACAAATACGAGTTTTACATATGATTTTCTTACCAAGAGCCCGGCGCACCCTGGCAGGCTGGCGCTCCTCGGCTGTTTTTGCTGTAAATGACACAAGATGGACCGTGCAATACAAAAATATTACAAATCCTAGAAAGTAAGGTATAAAATCTTTCCTCTTCTTCTTCTGCAGAGCTGCAACCTTATTCATGGTCTTTAGAGTCAGTAAAGTGGAATTAACAATTATTCCAAGGAGTCATATGTCTCTTTAGTCTAACAAGGTTGCAAAGATTAAAGGTGGGTTGAAGCTGCTTGTGAGCGCTGCATCTAACACTACACTACGACTACAAGCTGCAAAGAGAGATTATTGGGGGGAGAAAGCATCTTTTAAGGTCTGGCGCTACCGAGAATGAGGGGATCACGAGTTGCGAGTCATTCCACTCGACTTGAACAGACTCCAGCCTGGGGCGCATCAGGGGTGTAATTCTACATAAAGCCACTTTAACACTCTCCTGTTACCGTTTTTAAATGTGGAAAATGAGTTGTTTCTCTTCTGGTAACAGAAATACAACACACATTTACACGCCTGACATTGTTCATACAGTAGAAAAGGCCTGGAGCTGTGCAGGTTAGAGAGCTTAACCTTTGATTTTATCACCAACTGGAGATAAGTGGCCACACATGAAGTGTGAGTAGTTATCTGTATGTATTTATGTATTTATGTTTTACTGTATTGAAATGCTTGTACAAAACAACTAATAAATAAAGGAATATAGATTACGTTTGTAACCAAATAATCTGAATTTAAAGGTCCAATCATTCTTCAGACCTTCACACATCCCTTGTAAATGGTGTATCAATTTTACGGCAGAGCAATGCGCGATATATTATAGTGATACGGTGATATTGGGCTTCATACCATATCAGATATGGGGTTTTATAATATCCTGATATGGCTCTAGTGTTGTGCTTTCCTGGTTTTAAAGGCTGCATTACAGTGATGTGAACTTACCAAATTGTTTTAGTGTCCATTGTGTCCACATGACTATTAATTATTTATCAAAAAGTGTAAAATTTGTCCGTGTGTAAATATTTTGTGAAAGCACTAAAAGTCACACAGTATTAATGGCGATATCAGTTTGGTCAAAAATATTGTGATATTTAATTCTTCATATCGCTTAGCACTGTAGTCAATATAGCCGACATAAATGATTTTACCTGGGGCTTTATTGATATGATGTAGGTCTAACTGTAATTGCATGTCAGTGTAAGGATATTTTAAATTAAGCCCACTCATATTACAACCCTTAACAGACAAATAAAAAGTTAACCTGTGTGATGAATGAAAGTGTGTGTGTGTGTGTGGGTGTGTGACGGGGTGTCGGGTTTGCTTGGACATGTCCCAACGTTTCCCCCAAACCCACAAACGAGAAGACATGCGCGCACTTCAAGACAGCCACACAGGAGACATTGAAAAGATGGACAGTGTGTCTTCAGTAGAGACAGATCCCGTAGGACAGCTGGTGAGTTTGTCTGCTTAGTGTTTTCTTTTTAAATGGTGCTGCAGTAAAGTGTGAAGTTTGCTTGTGCTGAATCACGTCTCAGATTAAATGAGTGTAAAATACTGATTGCCAGTTAATTCCTCATAAGAAGACCTGGCATTTTGATCGCATTAGTAGGGCGAGCACATCAGCCAAATTAGGCTGCACACGCTCGCATTGTTGTGATGGATGGTATTATGTCAAAACACAATTTTTAAAATGTCTAATAGACAACAGAGAGTAAAAGGCGCCCCCGTGTGGTCCCATTGGGTTCTCTAAATCATCTTGAAGTTTCACTACTTTATGTTTATGCCCCAGGATCATTCCGGATGTCACGTAGATCCAAATTGTTTAACTTTAAACAAATAAATTAGAGGTAATGTAATAAATGGTCATAAAAATTCTGACAAGAATATATGTAATATGAAATAAAAAAATATACACAATATACAAAAAATACACATATTTACACAATAACAGTTTTAACTACAGCTTATTATTGTGATCTATTTCCAATATATTTTACTTAAAAGTGTTTTTAAAATATATTTTAGGTTATTATAATACATATTTTATATTATTATATCACATTTTGACCATTTTATGTTATAATGCCCCTTCTTTCCTTTTTGAAGGACCTAACGTTTGAGGTGAATTTAAATCATGTATATATGTAAATAGATTTGTCAGCTAATTTTGTCATATGTTTAATATTATTTTACTTAAAAACGTCATGTTTGTTCTTGAAATGGTGAGCAATTTGGGTCTGGATGTTTATGTTTCAATCGGTTGTTGATCGGGCACTTATTATTGTAACACCGAACTGATAACAGGGCCTACCCATACATCCTTGGGTCTACCCCTCCGCCTCATCCAGTACGTACGTGAAAAGGTAGCGTTGGCGTGATGACGTTTTTTGGCGCCGCATCTGTAATTGTGGCAATAAATAACATTTTGCTAAAAAGTGCCAGTAATTGCATAAAAAAACACGTTATTGGTGAACACTGGCCATTTTGAGTGCAATACCAAGTTAGTAAGTCAACCATAAATCATGCTAGCTAAAGTTAATCAGCAACATGTTCAGCCGGTTCAGCTAACTAACGGTTGTTTTTTCCACGTCACATTTGACCCACGTGGAGTTTGAGTTAAGTGTCAATGTTGCACTGCATGTGTCATTTATGTAGACAATTAGCGTTTAACGTCCTGCATATCTGTATAGCATAGCTGTTCGTGTTTATGATAAATGTTTGCAAGCACTTTTCATACAGGCAGTTTTCATATACAGTCGGGTTTTTGGCCAGCCTCAGAAACGGGGAACATATGAGAGCAGACAGTTATTCTCTAAATAATAAACCATGGCATTCAAATGTGAAATGGCTAGTAATGTATTCCCGAACTCTATTGCAAACAACAAAACAATCCTTGTTCACTGATCATGTTTCTTGTTTACTCTGGTGTTTTCAGAGGGAAGAGAGAGAGAGAGAGAAAGAGAGAGAGAGAGAGAGAGAAAGAGAGAGACCATGAGAAGCCTGAGAGGACAGAGAGAGCAGGAGATATGGAGGTGAGTGATAAAAAGACCAGTTATCGGTGGTTAAGACTGGATGATGACGTCATAACTGTTTAGACTGGCAGGAAATGGTGGCGCCGCCCCCTCTCCTTCATGGCTACAGCCTTGGTCCACAAAGGACATGACAATTCAGCTTTCTTGCACAATGTTTATTATTTGTGGGTCTTATGATGTCTTCGTTTAACTGTCCCCCGCAATGAAATACAGGATTAGTTGGTGTAATGAGAAAACATCTCTTTAAGTACAAATGACTGTATATTCATGACATACGCTTAATACCAGATATTATGGGATAGCCTGAATTTTTTAGTGACTTGCTTGGTACAGCAGTTTGTTATTGTCTCTGACCAGACCTTTGTTCAACCAGTAGATGGCAGTAATGGAGCACAAAGTCTTTGAGGACATCTTGAAAAATATGCTTCCTAAATTCACACCAATATGGCAGAATGTGTTTTTTTAATACGGAAGAACAGTCTTTCTCTGTCGTCGACTGCATAGTTCATTCATAGGGTTTGTTTTACTTTCCACTGTGTAATTATTTGAGTTGCGGGAATTTAGGGGTCATGCAAGCACCATTGTTGCTGTTATCAAGGACTGTGAGCTTGCAGCCACATTAAGAATAAATACGAGGCCGTCTTTTATTTACAGATTTTTGTCCCACTGAGATAAATGATTTAATAGCACATTCTACAGAGACCTGTACACTGCAGCCTGTGTGTGTCTGTTGGAAAGGTAAAGTAGCAGCTTGGCAAGAAAGCTCTCCAATTCATTTGTCATCAGAAGCCTCTCTGTCTCTCATTGTGTGTGTGTGTGCTTTCACTTGCATGTAAGAGGATACAGTGGAAACTTGACAATGCCCTGTTCCATCTCAGTTGTCACTGGTATGCTAGCTGTGTGGAATGAAGCAGTTTAGTCGCTCCAGATATCCAAACACTGGAGAATCCTGTATTATATATCTGTGTGCACGTCCTGCATAATTCAAATGACTGCATTTATAATGCGTCTGTGCATGTTTGTTAAAACGTGGTAGAAGCAGGTTTTCTACTCTCAGAGCGAAGAGACAGAGTGGTAATACTTGTTGGTTTGCTTTTCACAACAGTAATGTCGGTCACAGAAATAGGGGAAGGAAGCAAAACCAGAAAAACTGGTTGAGTTGCTCTGCTCATCATTACACAAGGAAAAGTCAGCGCTTTTTTTTTTTATTTGTTTCACAAGATTACTCTCTGTGCCTGACCTATGTTCATGACTTTATCCTTATCATTTGCTTATCGCGTCTCCCATTCTCTGGTGCTGTTATTTCCTTGGTTCTTGAAGCAGCACAGTGTGTGTGTGTGTGTGTTTTGTGCATTTCAACTTGTTGAATACCAGCACCCTGCCCTCCGCGAGGAGTGTTCAAGGTTCAGGAAGATAACAAGAGGTGAGTGGCTGACGCATACCTCGTGTTGTGTTACCGAAGACTCATATCAGATTACGGCAGACAGCAGGTAGGGTGAAACTGCAGCTTTATTCAGATCGCCGTGGCTCGAACAGACCAGGAACTGGGACTAACAAAGGAAATTTAAAGAAGCTAACAGAGGGCTTCCTGTTGTTGTGCGGAGAGCGTTACCATGGGTAAGAAGACGCAACACTCTCTGGTGCTTTTGCTGTGTTTGTCAGGACTTGTTCACTATTCGGCTGCCTTGGTGTTCTGGACAGCCGTGGTGGAAATAAGCTATGTTAAGAGCAACAATGAGACTGTGGACAAATATTGTGAGTGTGGGGTCTATGGTCGTAACTCTCCCCTGGTGAAAGCCTCCGGCATTGTTACACTTCCCAAGGGAGACCCCAAAGGCTGTGGCCCAGACCCTGTCTACAGCCGCAATTCCAGCTCACCACCGTGGATAGCCCTGGTTAAAAGGGGCAACTGTACTTTCAGTGAGAAGATCAATGCTGCCAAACAGCAAGGGGCAGCTGGTGTTGTGGTGTATAATGTGGATGGCAGTGGCAACAGCACCACTCACATGGCACACTCGGATGCAGCTAATATTGTGGCGATCATGATTGGCAACACTCAGGGCATGGAGGTTGTCAAGTTGGTGATGAATGGGACAGATGTTCAGATGCTTATTGATGTGGGCAGCCCCCATGGACCCTGGATGGACACCTACTGGCTGTACTTCCTATCCATCGCCTTCTTCATTGTGACCGCAGCCTCGATTACCTACTTCGTGTTCATCTCTGCAAATCGCCTCTACAGTCTGAGTAGACACAGGCGCACCGAGAGGAGGCTGAAATCAGAGGCCAAAAAGGCAATTGGGCGTTTACAAGTCCGCACACTTAAGTCAGGAGATGAGGAAACCGACTCTGATTCCCATATGTGTGCCGTGTGTATTGAATCCTACAAGGCTGGCGAAGCAGTGACAGTGCTAACATGTGACCACATCTTCCATAAACCCTGCATTGAGCCCTGGCTTCTTGAGAGGAGGACATGCCCTATGTGTAAGTGCGACATCCTGAAGGCCCTGGGGGTTGAGGAAGAGACGAAAGAGAGCATGTCTGCAGAGTCACCACCAGATGCCACTGTGATCACAGTGACGGGAGAAGAAGCCATATATGAAGTCCCACTGAATGACCCTGCGAGATCTGACCCAGAGAGACATCAGCATCGCTATGACAACAGGGCCTTCGAGGGAGACTCACAGGCTGTGAGAGGATGAACAACAGCAACGGAAACAAAACAGCAACAAACCAGGACATGGTCAGATTGTTTGAAATACGAGATGTTTTGGGATACATTGAACCAGCACAATGGACTCAAACCTTAATTTTCCGACAGGAATGGGACAATGTTGATCTGGTAATGCAGGCATGCTAAAGTACACACGCCAGCCACTCTTACACTACTGTACATTGCCGGTACAACAGCTCTGCAATAAATTCTACTTTTACGAAACTCATCATTTTTTCAGTTTTTTGTTGACTCTGTCAGAAAAGTAATAATTCTACTTTATGTTTATTACTGAGGTCGTAGTGGGTTGTGGTCCTGTGTCCTCTTGTATGGCGGACAAAATATTAGGAACACCCTTCAGTATAATGCAGTCCAGCTCAAGTCCACTACAGACCACAAACTCAGATGTGGTTAAATCCTTTTCTGATATGTTATTTCAAATGGTTAAAAGGTAGAATTTATGGCAGAGCTGCTGTACTGGAACCCAGCAGATTGTACAAGTGTACCCGATGAAGTGGCCAGTGAGTGGGGATTTTAAAATCTTTTTGGACTTTGTATAATTAGCCTGAAATCCACTGCATTTTCTCTGTATCTGTATCTTGGTCCAAGTGTGTAATTATTGGGTGTGTTCATGAAGTTACCTTTTTAGATTCTGAAAGCTAAGCAGTTGTGCAGAGTTGCCCAGGCCAAATTGCTGTTTTGCATGGTGACCACACCAGCTCGACACTGGTTAGAAGGGAAGTCGAGCGTCTGACTATCTGTTTGAAATCGCAGCCAAGTTTCTTCCCACAAAGAGCTCGCCACCTAGCTTTGTCTTCAGCTCCACGTAATCAACCATCATTTAAATTCACAGCAATTTATTTCTCTTATATCAGTTAATTTAAACAATTTGCTCTGCTCTTTTTAAACTGTGTGTTTTTCCATTGCAGTTGTCAGGTTGCTAAGCTCACACCCCTCTGAACACACCTTTGACTGGAAAGGCAGCATGACACACATTGCACTACAGTGAGTGAATAATATCACCTGAGGGGCATTGGCTCTTGAGAAACACGGTTCGTAGAAACATGTTAACCATGTAGGAAACAGGAAGTTCCACGCTAATTTGTAGGCCGACCTTTAGCTACTTTTCAGATATAGGAGGTTATATAGCAGTGCAAGAACTGTCACTGTACATTATAAGCATCCAAATATGTTGTCTATCTGCTGGATAGGGGAAAATCATGTTTCTGGTTACTGGTCCTTTAAATTATAAACATTGAGATTGATTTATCAATCATGAAGCTCTGCTCTGGTGATATCAAGGTACTGCATAATATATGTGTAGTCCTTCTCTAGATAGTTGATTTTCATGTACAAACATAAACTGCTGTTCTTGAATAGGTCTTCCAGGTTTTTCCTTTTGAATTATTAGGAATGGAGTTTATTCAGTCCTTGTGGTCTACCTCTGAGCTCTCACGTGGGTAAAAAAAAAAACATTGTCACAAGATTGTCACAATTAAAAAGATTGAGCATGTCCCACCGTAAATGGTAAA
This sequence comes from Datnioides undecimradiatus, assembly GCA_008933995.1. Taxonomy (NCBI): domain Eukaryota; kingdom Metazoa; phylum Chordata; class Actinopteri; order Lobotiformes; family Datnioididae; genus Datnioides; species Datnioides undecimradiatus. The sequence goes on along the minus strand of WARS01000047.1, from coordinate 283,730 downwards.
GCTAAAGAATTGTTTGTTTCTTTGTTTGCTAGTGGGGATGTGCTGATTATGGTACTTAATATATTTTTCTATTTTGAATCATTTTCACTACTGTTTTACAGATTCCAGGAGTCTTAAATTGTTCTGTAAAAATGACTATTACTTGGTGTATTAAATCACATTGATGCTTATTAGAATGCAATAAATCCCTCAAAATGAGGCCAACTTTAATGAGCATATGTGCTTGTAAGAATGGCGTTTCTGTGTGTGTGTGTGTGTGTGTGTGTGGAGGGGAAATATATGAGCGTGTGAGTGTCAACGTGCAGATGTGTGACTCTGCGTCACGCTGGTCTATGTGTGGCGAAGAAGCGTCTCACTCTCCGAGTTATAGTTTTGTTCCCAGTGTGTGTTGGAGAGGAGCGAAACTATAATTACCTCTGCACAGGTGGGAGCCGATCTGCACACACCTTGAGCCTGAGCTGGATAATCATCATATCACATAAAGTAGAGGGGCCTGACCGAGCAAGTCGAGATATGCAGCTGTATGGCAATGGAATGGAAATATTATTTTTTTATTATCCTTTCATTGTGTCATAGAAGTGCATCCGCAGTAAAGTGTGTCATGAAATTGCAAGACTTCCTTTGAATTCTCAGTGTATTTTCTGAGTCAGTCAGGACTTTGAGCTTGAGTGATTAGAAACAGCTGATTCACTCTAAAATGACAGAAGTGGTTCCTACCCTTTTTTGGCTTATGACCTCCTAAAGTAAAGTAATGCTCACTTGTGATCCTTCAGCACAGATTATGGCTTCAGTGTATTATATTTTACACTTTTTATATTCTCTTCATTGGCCAGTGGGCTTTGCTTTAAATGATCTAGGTCTGTGGCCCCTACGGTCTGAGGCTCCTTACTCCTCACTGGCCCCATTGGCATGCCTGGTAATCCATCCTTTCTCTGATGGCCCTGTAATGATTTTCTTAATAACGATTTTCATTTTAACATCCTGCTATTTCACCATAATGACCAAAGGTCTTAAAAGTTGCCAAAGGACTGAATAATGTGTCAGAGCACCAGGAGAGTTTTTAAAAGTCTGACACCACTCAGTGTGTGTGAGTAGGGTCGAGGTGTGTGAAGGGGTCACAGTGAAGGGAGAGGGGGGTGACAGGTGTAGCTGCTGAGGCAGGTAGACGAACCTGCCTTTAAGTGAAAGCACTGCAGCCCCGAGGCTGAGCAGAGCCTCTCCTCTCATGGTGAGCCCTCTCCTCTCTGAGGACACTGTGCGCTGGATTTCAGGCCAGTGCTGTGAGCTTCATAGGTCAGATGGTTATAGTGGTATCACAGCGAGACAGAGAATCAATACTGAACTAACTGGCCAGGCTGGGAACAACTGGCAGGCCCTGGGTTAGAGGCACGCTCTGCTCAGCGGTGGCGCTCCTCTGATTTATTGCAGTTGTTAAAGAGAAAATTGAGTCAGAAGGTTTTCATTTAATGGCATACTAGTCTGTGGCTGTACTCTAATACTGCACTTGACCTTCAGTTCCAGATAGGAATCAAACAGTAGAATTAACAACTGTAGCAGCCTGAGAGCTTATCTACTCCTCTACAGTCTAATCACAGTAAATATCTCATGTTTTCTATGGCAACAAATAAACCTCAAGGTTTGAACCTGACTAAGAAGAATTCAGGTTATGATTAAACACACAAGCTGTTGCTTTATGTTCAGGCTTTAAACCCAAACAGTTTCAATTTGTCCCTGTGAATGTTTATGATGGCCCTGCAACACCACCTGGTGGGTAAAATCCCCATTTGCAGTGGATTTGAATTGAATCCCTGCAAAGGTAAAACTGGTCACAACCCAGTCCCAGCTTTTCATTTTTGGTCTTCAGGTACGGGGGCAATTTCTTGCTTGAGTGGAAAGTACAGAGTAATAAATCCCGCTATAATGAAATTTAGTACTTCACTGGCTGTATACTTTAATGGCCCAGCTGAAGTTCTATCTATATCTGTCTGTCTGTCTGTGCCTGCCTGCCAGGCCTGCCTACCTGTCTGCCTGTCCACCTGCCTGTCTGTCCATCTCTCCCTCTGCTGTGCAGCTTCAGCAGGACAAAGGGAAGTCTTTCTAATTAAATTACAGTGGTTGATCTCGTCTCAAGCTCTGTTGTGCCAGATTGTCTGAGTAATTATCTTAATGAAGGAGGGAAATTTGATTACAAAAGTGCGGTAAGAAACAAATGAATCCATTTAGTCAGTAAGTACAACATAAAACATCTCTTCCTTCTCTTACTGCTTACATAGACATAGACGCTGTGGTGGATATAAATATAATCCTTCCACTCCACATCCTCAGTGTTTCATTGGCTCAGTGATGAAGTGTAAATATTGAGTGTACTTGTCACAGCTCCTCTTTATCCCAGCGGAGTTTATGCCCTCTGGTCAATCAGTCAAAGTTCACATTATGAGGGAGACTCTGACTCATTTTGCTGAGCTGTTTGGTGTGGCTCATATCAGGGGCAGTAGTTTCAGTGCCAGCTTTCTAGCATAATCTAAACAGAAGAAGCCTGCTTCACTTGCTCTGCCTGTGTTTATTGCAATAATACCACCACAGCTGCAGTGTTTCAGGTTTGTCCAGGTGAGAGTCTTAGCTTTTGCTTGGCGTCAACCCTTCCTTCCTCTTGTTGTCCCTGCAGCAGATCAGATAGCGCTGAGAGCGCTGGACAAAACAACTCTCATCCTGTGTCATTGTCGTTGCTGCCCCGTCCTGTCCTGTCCTTTGACACGTTGGCCAGCTCACCCTGCACTGCCCTCTTTTTCCTGCTGACAGACAGCAAAAGGTCAGGCGGGCTGCCATGTGAGGTTAAAGGAAGAAAGAGGATGTCTGAAAAAAAGACAGTTCTTCCCCTCTGACTCAAAGGCAGGGGAAGGAAGTAATGCCACACCGTTATCTGTGTCCAACACAAAGCTTCCACAGATAGGTGGAAAGTCTGGGTCTTTAGTCCTTTTCTTTGTCACAGTTCTTCTAGTTTCTAGTTAACATAAAGTTAATTTCATCTGCCAAATCTGGTTTAGTTAACCTGCCATAGGTGCTGCAGTGATTAAAAGTCTGCCATCTACTGGTGAAATACTAGAACAGCATCATCTTGACTAGCTGAGAAATCAAGGAAGATCTTCTCATTCATGTCATTCTCTGAGAAGTTTTCACAAACAACTAACTTAAGTAAATTGTTGGTTCCAGCCTTTTAAATGAACTCTGGGAAACTGTGAATGCCTTTTCAATGTTTTACTGTAACAAAGCAATTTAATTTAGAAAATAATCAGCAGTGTAATTATGATAATGAAAGTAATTGTTATTTGCAGCCCTGTGGAAAAAATAATCACAATAACGGCTGTTACCCCCTTTTAACCCTCCGTGCTATGTGGTGCAGGACACATTTGGTATTCTCCTCTGCTGCTGCAGATTCCAAGCATTCCCAACATTTGTGCATGTTATTGCAATCGTCCTACCCCAATCTATATATCATTTATTGCTCAAACATACACACATCAGAGAGAGAGAGGGAGAAGCAGAGAGCCCAAAAAAGGGAAAGATAAAAAGAGACGCCTCAAGAGAAACCCACCTTTTAAAGCAGAAAAGGTCTGAGCAACACGTCTGCATTCACAATCAGCTTCTGTCTCAACAGCTAAAGTGATGTCTCAGCACCGAGCACACACCTGTGTGGGACCAGCCCCGTACTTATCAAACCAATTTACTCAGTGTGAATTCAGCCCATACCATTTCTGTGTGGTTTTCCCATCAATAGCCCTATTTGTATACACTTCATGAAAATGATTCGTCAGCAGCCCTCAGTTTTAGCGATTGAGCTGTGCACCATCACACGCGGGAGAAATATCCTCTTGTCTGACTCTGAATGTTGATGGCCCGAGGCAAGGTTTCAACCAAAGTTTCCTCTCAGAAGAAACTGCCACTCAGCACAGTTTGACAACACGAATCAATGATCAAGCTGCTTCTCATCAACTCCTGCCATTTTCTGTAATTCTGTTCATGCACGTCTTACTGGAGGCTCACTTTTCAGAAATGTCAATAGTTTGTGAAAGTGGGCATGTGCATGTGTGTGTGCGCGCGCGTGCACAAGTCTGTATGTGTGTTTGTGTGTCTCGCTCTTTCCCAGCAGTCCATCCATCCACTCTGATTAACTCCTTGTGTGTCCTGTTGCCTGCAGCGATTAATTAATGACCCATTTGCTTAATTGCGAAGAGCGAGCAGGACAAAGAGGAAAGCGAAGGAGGCATCACTTGGGGAGCGGAGGGGATGATGTTTGTGTTTTGACGTACGGGAGAGAGCAAGTCTCAGGTGAAAGATGAACTGTGCACAAATCAGTCCAGGGTGTTAGCTTCTCGTTTCCTGCCAGCGTGGTATTTTTTTTTTTTTTTTTTTTTTTGTCCTGCTGTGCATGTGTGTGCCGCGTGTGTGTGTGCGCGCGCGCGTGTGTGTGTGTGTGTGTCTCCCTTCATTGTGAGCGTGCGTTTAAATGCGTCTAAAGTGACACAACCGAAGCTCCAGGTTCTTCCCCGTCTCTTTCTGTGTCATTGTGCTGAATGTGCTTTCCTGCACGCAGCACACATTGTCAGCAACAGTCACCCGTTCGCTCTGACCATCTGTCACAGGCCTGCCTGGGCTTCCCTACACAGTTTGTCCACAAGCTGTGGCTGCCATTTGGTTTACCAATAAAAGTCACACGAAGGTTTGTCCTAATTTTTGTACAGCAAGGGTCAGTGCTGGGACACTGCTCGACCTCGGCAGCGTTTTTTTTAAAGAATAGTCACTGAGTGGGTTTGTTGTAGGTAAAATATTTGGTATGAACAGAAGTTAGATTTTATTTTTTGCACCTATATGTGTAGATTATTTTGTACTAAAATACAAAAAGAAATATCTTTTCATATTAGAGTTGTAGAGTATTAGAGTTTGACATGAAAAAAAATGGGTCATTGGGTTCATTATTTGAAATCTTAATCTGTGTGTTAAGAAATGATCATACGATCATACGAACGTAGATTATTATATTAATTTGGCTTTGGACTAATTAAGAATTTGTAATAAACTAAAAATCTGACTCATGTCTGATTCCAAAGTGACGTCTCAGCACTGAGCACGCACTTGTCTGCAACTATTGATGTAGTACAGTGTGAATCAGCATGACATCCTGCAACATGTCTCACTGTTAAAGCAGTGCACTCTTACTCAGCTAGGCACCGGTGTGCGCCTCCTCCCCTGACTGTTTTGTAGTTCATCCACACGCCTCCTATCTGTGTATTTTGCTCCTGCCATGTGTTTCCCTCAGCAATACCAGGTTTCTCTGCATTTACATTCATGCCAAGTCACTGTGCCAGGGTGGGTTATGTCTGCTGGCTTAAGGTGGTGTGTACAGCAGATGCTTTCAGATAGTAAAATAAAATAAAATAAAAGTGGATGGCAAATGGGGGGAGGTAATCTGGAGGACAAGTCTGCGCAGAGAGGACAATTTAGACGTGATAGAGAATGATGGGATGATGAAACATTTCCTGAAGAGCACCGTCTCTACTATTGTTAGGATTGACCGAGTCCATACCACACAATTAAAGAGATATAAAGTCGCCAATTTAAAGTAATGACAATTAAAATTGATAATTAAAAAAACACCAGTGTCAGAGGGATGTTTGAAAAATGATGCACCCGACACAGTTCTTTGTTTTTAGGCTAGGCTGTACTGAAGTGAATAATGACAGGTTTAAAGAGAGGGAAGAGGGCGTGCCGGTATATGTGTAAGCTGTTATTAGCTCAGATAAGCAAGGAGCTGTAGATGATCCATTTTAACTTGCACTGGTAACTCATGAAGAGAGGCCAGAATGGGCGTTCAGTCAGTCTATTTATTTTGTAGCACCAGCTGCAAAAGTGGAATGGAAAATGCTTCCCCGTACCACAACATGCACATGTATACGCAGAAACATTTTTATTTTGGCTTTCTGTGTGTTTAACTGCTACAAAGCAGCTGCGTGTGTGTGTGTGTGCATTAGTAAGACTTTTGACCGTCTACCAAACCAGACTAATCACTGCAGAAAACCTGCGAATTCACAACCCAGATCCCTGTTTTTATTGAATAATACACACACACAGCTGTGGCTCTGGCTGAAATCTGCTCATTGTATAAAATCAGCTCATGGCTTTTTGGATCATTCTCCACCTCCTTGTCTTGTTTATGGAAACATTGTTATCGTCAGATTTGGTTCCTTTGACCTTAGCGTTTATGTCGTGCAGTCACATGGAAACCAGATAAGCATCAGGTAGGAAACGCAAGCCTAACATAAGCACCAGATTACATAATTCAAGGAATGATATTATTCTTAACACAGTGATCATCAGCTCACAAATGAAGAGTGCATCTACTGCTCATCTAGCTACATTTTAGGGTTAATTTGTTAACTGTTCTTACAAATTAGCTTGTAAGATTGCAAATAAAGGGATATATCACGTGTATGTAAACACTACTAATCTCAAAGGACATTATACAGTTTTACTGATTGTTCTGATTGTACTGATTGTTGTTTAGCTGTCTGGAGCTGTTCTGGATTGTTGCATTCACCTACCCAAACACTCGCAAGTTAAGCGTAGGTGCATGTAACTAACAGATTCTTGTTTCATGTTTTATAATTGTTATTTGGCATCTTTACGTCTAATTTAACTAAAACGTTCCGGCTGTAACTCTTTTAGCTCTTGCTGGCAAATGCTCGCCGTTTATTTTCTTTTGTAAGAGGAGACAAAAGGTGTTGTTGTTGCGAGAGGAAAAAAGGAGGCTTTGTCCTGACTCTCTATACGTGCAAGCATGAGTTACACCCCAGTGAAGCTTCCTTTGTCCAGGCAATGGGATAGCTGCTCTGTAGCAGAGCTGAGGCATGAGTGGGGGGGGTGTGGAGCTAGAGTTGGAAAACAGATATGAGTCGCTGGCTTCAGGTAGGGTCATCTAGAACACCATGTGACGTTGCGTAAACAAAGCGGATCTTGGCCTCAGGCTGGAGGAGGATTGTTACACCAGTGAGAGGGAGAGAGAGAGAGAACGAGGGAATCACTTGACAAAGTTTATTTGTGTTCACCTTCTTCAAACCGCAGTCGAGGCTCTTTGTGAGCATTTCCTGTGTGGTCTAGACTGAGCTGGGATTTGTGGTTTAGGTGAGGTTAAGTTGTCACCAGGGGAATATCATGACAGCTTTGTGTAATGTCAGCGGTACTGGCAGCAAGTTTTAATAAGTAACTCTTCATAAATGGTTTAAAGGTTGCAGCTAGTGCATTTATTAATGGTTAATGATTAATGGTCTTATAATCTGTCAGGAAGACTGATCACTGACTTTCTTGAACATGCTGCAGAGTATCTGGACCACCGTCCATTTATTAACAAGGAATTAACATTTACAGCAGCAGACTTGATGTATTGTGTCCCCAAAAACTCTTTATTAATGACTTATTAATATATATAACCGCAGACACGATGGCTCTTTAGAAAACGAGGAACCACAAAACAGTCTCTTCTACGCTTGTAAATGTCAATAGGTTCTTAATAAATGGATTTTGGTCCAGATGCTCTGCAGCTGTTTTCCAGAGGGTAGGCAGTCCAACTGTTGATCAGATGAACGAGAGGAAAAGTGAGGAAATATGCTTATTTGCTTTTCTGAGGAGAGTCAGATGAGCAGATCAGTACCACTGTCTCAGAGGTGAGTGGTATCTAACTCATTCCTAAGATGTTAAATTGTTAGTTCAGGGTGACACCTAGAAGACAAGCCAGAGGTTTTCACAACCCGCCAACACCCAAAGCTGTTCCCTTAATGTCATTTAACTCATCTGAGTATTGTATTGTATAAAAGTTTTCAATCAGTTTCAACTTTTCTGGCTGTTACACCCGTGCCTTAATAGAAACCGAGTTGGTTTGGACATGCACGGCATGAGCACAGATAAACAGTGCACACTCCTCCGTCTCTTGATCCTTCTTGTAAATAAATGTAATTTACGGCCACTGAGCAGAATGGTCCCTCAGAGTTCAGGCACGGCAAGTTCAACTAAATCAACTTTGACTGCAACAACAGCTCCAACAGCCGGTTGGTCATCGAGGAACTGCTTGGAATACAGGATCAATGAGAGGGGGAGCAACAGAGCGAGAGGGAGAGGGAGAGAGTGGGAGGGATTCACTTCACTTCCTCTTCATGCATGAATACACACACACACATATATACAGACTATGCTGACTCTTATCTGCCGCCTGAGGGAGTCAGTACGAGTCAGAGAGGTCCCCCACACAGAGGTAGTCGCCATGGCTCTCCACGCCTCTTGATTGCTGCTTTAGATCTCAGCAGGTGAAGAACAATATTGTTCAGGCATTGTATGGGCAGCCTTGCTTCTACCCCACAGTCGCACCTCGCATTTGCATTCACTTCTTGCATCCTGAGTTCATACCTCTCTATCGCTCCGTACTGAAATCCCTCAGGAGAATATAGGCGGGTTCATTATGCATATTTCGGCGTGGAAACCTCTTCCTGAGGGATTTATATACGTTGATTGGCTTTAATTATGTGCGTGTGTGTCTATGCACCTCACGTGAAATGAGCCAATGTTTGCGACTGGCCACGTGAAGTGATGTGTCACACTGGTAACTGCAGGCTACGATGGGATATTTTCCCTGTGAGTGACTGGGCCAGCACACGTCATTCTCTTCAGGCTTTTCTTTCCTTGCCCTCCGAGTCAGATTGCCTGCGTGCGCGTGTGTTTGTGAGACGTGCCGCGTGTGTTTTTATGAGTGTGCAGCGCCTCCTTTGTGTGTGTGCATGTGTGTTTGTGTGGAGGGTTAAGAAATGGGCCTGTCAGAAGTGAATGATCAGACTAATCAGGTGGAACGCAGCAGACAGCGGGATTAAGACACACTGGAGAGAGAAAGCCCAAATATAGCCAGGGTCAACACACATCTCACGCTAGGGGAGTGTGTGTTTGTGTGTGTGTGTGAGTGTAGATCCAGTCTTGTGACGTCCCATGATAGGCCTTTTTTTTCATTTAATTGCTTTAGAGTGTTATGACATGAGAGTCTCAGAAAATCCATCATCGACATCACTAAACCTTTTTTTTTTTCTGTGTTAGGAGCTTTGTCAGGTGGGAATTTAAAGGCACACACACACACACACTGACACACACACAAATCTACAACAGTGTTTTAGCTGACATTCACTAATATAACAAAAAGCAGCTCTGTTGAAGACGCACCCTTTTACCAGCAGGCCTTAATGGCATTAACCGTTAAACAGAATGAGTTGCTCAGGAATAAAGCTTGACACATTGTTTACCTCCCATAACAATCAACCCATTTAACATAAATGAACCTTACAAGCCTAAATGGATAGATCATCAGCGGAGGAGACAACAGCCTGTGTTTATCTCCTCCATTTATCCATTTAGTTATCCAATCACTGATAAATGTACATTCTCGCACTCATTTGCTCTGACAAATATTGATGTTGCTTCGGTTTGTAATGCGTCGGAATAAAAACAATCATCAATATTAATGGCCACTCCATTTGGAGATACTGCTCACATTCATTATCATCCATTAATGTTTGTTTACCTAATTTGATTGGACTATAACCTCCACAAAGGCATATCACGCACTCCTCTGTGATGTTTGTGTGAGGAATCCTGAAAGGGCGGAGGCTAATTGAATCGAAAGTCAAATACGCCCTGCGAAAGTTTTGTCACATTAGCTGCTATTTCCAATCAGTGGCACGCTACAGAGATTCTTATGACACCATCAGGGCTAACCTTTATCATATTTCACATCATGTTGTTATCATTCACCTCATTACACTTCCAATCAAACTTGCACAGCACTATCGAACGGTGTGAATCCAATTTTTCTTTCCCTTTCCCCCCTCTTTCCCCCAATGATTATGGTTTTCTTTTTTTCATTTCTCTCTTATGTTCATAGCTCGTGTTCCTCCCTCTCTTCTCCTCCTCTCCCTGCCGCCTCTCTAGAGCTGCTCTAATTAAACACGGGGTCGGTGGTGGTACAGAGCCTTCCAGCCGAGCAGAGGAGAAAGGCTCTAATTCCAGCTCTCAGGATGGAACTCTGACACACAATGGCCCTGCCATCCTCTCTGCCCCCCATAGATTCCCAACTGAAAGCCCTCTCCTCAGGCATCTTTTTAATAGGCCTCCCCTCACCCAGCACACCCACTCACACACATATAAACACACATCCATAAGCACGCATAAACACACGTGCACCTATGCAACACACACACGCGCACACACACACTCGCAAGCCACTGCCCCCCTGTGTGTGTCACTTGTGCTGCGGCTCACACTGCTTTGGGCTTTTTGAAGTGCTCCTAAGGCCAGACGACAGCCTTTTTACTTTCCACATCATGCAGAGGCGCAACCGCTAAGCTAAGGCTACAACTCTGACTAGCCGCTATTGTGAGAGAAGCACTCAAGGGCCGACTGCCGCAGACTAAAGGTTTTGGCCATTTTCTCCACATGATGTAGATTTTAAAAGCGCTTGAAGCACGAAGATTTAGCATGAAAAAGTATTGTGAAAGCAGGTAGCTCTGACTGGCTGCAGTTTCCCTTCACCGAAATTGGATTTAGGTCTATAATTTTGAGTAAAAAGCAAATCTGAAGCTGGATTTCACATTGCGGAGAAATTACTTCAAAATGATGACATTAATTCTAATTTGGCTGATGTGGTTTTGGAGCTTCGTATATTGCTGTGGTTTTGCTTTAACTCCCAAAAGCAAAAATCAAATTCAGATGATGTGAAGACATTTATTGCAGGGCAGCTGTAGAGAGTGGCTTTGGATTTGATATGTAAAAGACAAATCTGTCAATTTTCCATTTTTTTTTACTGTAAGCAAAAACAAAGTCAGCAATGAATTGGTTCTACTAACAAATATTACTTGTGTAACTGAAACCTGACATAGTCAATTCCATTATTATTCACAGTAAAAACACATAAACGAGCCACACAAACACACCGGCTGACATGTTTCTTCCTGACCGTGTCGGCTCTTGTCTTTGGCAATTCAGCCCCTCGCAGAAAGCGTATTAATCCTCATGTGAACACAGTCCACGACAAACGCACTATTTGCTCCTTTGAGTTTCGCTAAAAACAACATGAACAACATTTATTGAAAAAAATAAAACTATACATTTGTTACACTACTTAAAAAATGACATCCTCAGTAGGAGCAAACGGGCGTTAGGGCCCCTGACAGGGCAAGGAGGTCGAATAGTATTGAGATGTGGATTTGTTCACAATGCGAAAAACACAAAATAACTTTTTGTTTTGCTTTCAGGGTTAGTGTAATGTCTATAGGGCATGCTCTGAAATATAATTTCTTTTAGCTATATTTAGAGGAAGGAATGTGGCTGAAAGCTTCTTTTAGGTTATGTGTGGGTATGTGCTGTTGGGGATGGGGGTGGTGCTAAGCTGTATCCTGTGAGTCCAGGGTATTGGATCGTTGTTGATGTGTTTTTGCCCTGAATGATAATTCTGCCTGTTGGAAAGACTAGGGGTTGTTGTGCAACATCTTGGCACTCAGCTCTTCCCTCCTTTCCGTGCCATCTTCTCCCCTCCGTCACTCTCTCTGTCCTCACTCCTCTTTTTCCTTCCAGCTACCCTCCTTCAATCCGTCGCTCTCTCTGGAGATGCGCCTTAACAACACAAAGAGACAGTGTTCAATCAGGATGGGAAGAGTCAGAGAGGGCTCATCTGCTCAGTGTGACGCCCATTACGTATTGATTGGGACTCTGTGTAGGGCAGCGAGGGCACGTTTATGTTTGTGTCAATAAAGATGAAAAAGAGGGAAACAACAGGAGAAAGTTGTTGGCTCTGTTTTGGCCTCCGTGTGTTGATCTGACTCCTCTATAATAAACAAGGTTGGTTGGGGGACGGCTGTGGAGTAGAGGCAGAAAATTGGGCAGCTGATACAGCAGCCTGCTTGTGAAATCTCTCCGCGCTGATGTGTATAGACTATAAGCCCATTGATCTGTAGGGAGAATTAATTTGCTCTGGCACTAATGCAGGAGGGAGCTAACTTCATGTTGTTAGCCAACGTCAGATCCAAGCTATGTTCAATTAAACCCGGTAACAAAGGCAGAGTGCTGCACTTACAGCTGCCCCATGTAATCTGATCCACGGGACACAGTTATATTTTAGTATTTTTGTCATTCTTATGGCCTGTCTCCATGCAGGTGCGTGCTCTGATCAGCAGTCTTTTTGATTTTTTATATTTCAATCTGAGCAGCAGTCGAAAGGGCTCTTTGTTATGAGAAGAAGTATTGCTGCTCATGGCGTAACATTTTTATAATTATTACAGCATCCGTCTCATCCAGTCAAAGTATTTGCCTGAGGGTAGGTCTATGCTGCAGTCTGTTTATGTGCGTTTGTATGTGTTTGTGCACCGGGGGCTTTCCCAGGCTCAGGGTGTTGCAGGTGATGAGGACCCCCCGTCGGCTGTGATGTGTATGTTCCCGTCACCCCTTGGGGACAGGGTGTGTGTGTGTGTGTGTGTGTGTGTGTGTGCTGGGGTGTGTCTCAGGGTGAGTGTCTGGGAAGATGTGATTTCCCAATGACAAAGCACCATAATAGCAGGCTAGGCTTTAGTCATAAAGCAATTGGGATAATCCATTGGTTTACCAACAAAGCTCCCAGAACACCCACACTGTGAAGGGCCTGAGTCAGGCTTCGGGGCCGGGGGGGCAGATAAAGAGAGTAGAAAGAAACAGAAAAGAAGAAAGAAAAGAGAAATAAATAAATACTTCTGACTACACAAAGCAGGTTGTGGGTTATTTTGCCCTCAGATGGTCACTTTGTGAGGATAATCCCTCACCTGAACACACGATACCCTCGCAGCAAGAGTTAAACTCAGGTGTTTACAGTCTCAGTAAGTGAACGCTCAGTTGATAGGCTTGCTGCAGCTTGCTCCAGCTTGCTCCACCCAACCCCCCTTCTTATAAACACACATTTTACTCACTCACACACACTCACACACACATACACACATGCCCCGGTGAGCAGATGAAATCTGACAGATAAGTACCTTTAGTTGCAGGTGCTGCAGCAGGGTCTGTGCATCTTAAAGAACCACATTGGACAGATATTCATCTCACTCTCTCCTCCTGCTCTTAACACCGTTCTCTATCTGTGTCTTTTGACTCTTTCTCTCAGACTGGCCTGTATCACTGGGTTGATGCTGTGCATGGTAATACTGAATAAATCTAGATTCAATACCATGTCACTCTATTTTCCAGACTTGGTGAGAAGCCAAAGATGGCACTAGCTCCTGTGTGACCGAGCAGCACTCCATATGCTATCCTGTGTTTCGGTCACATAGCGCTGCCAGCGCCAGGTACCGTAAAAGCCTAAAAGTTTATTTTATTTCCTATAATATACTTTACAGCTGGTATCGTCAGAGGTATCTGTAATATAACAGGTGTGTGCAGGCTGACAGGAATGAGAAAACTTTTGCCTCTGCAAAACTGACGTGCCAAATTTGTCATTGCTCAAAAACCACAAACCATGCTCGGTTTAATTCTCTTCTTCGCTGTACGTTTCACTGTCCCAGCCTAACAGAATAGGGCTGCAGACATATCAGGCCTGAAGTGAAAGTTCTGAAACGGTTGAATTATCTTTAGCGCAATTACCTTTATCTTTTGGCACAGCGACACTATGTCAGTAAACACGCTAACACAGGCTACAGAGTACCAAGGTCGTTTACTGGTAAAGGTTACAAGTAAGTTTGGTAGTACTCCAAATGTCCTTAATGTAACACAGAGGCTAATCGCCTTACCGTGGTTTCTACCAAATTAGCCTACTTGCTAACATGTCAACATTTCTCTACTGGCTACCTGAATAACAGTATGCTTACGGTTCCAGGCGGACACGACCTTGAAATGTCGTGTCTTCATTAGCTGTGATGACTTTTATCTCCTCATTATTATTTTCTGGTGTGAAAAAGGTACGATAACAAATCCAACATGCTTGATCAAGCTAAGACATTTCTATTTCTGAGGTGACACTTTTCACATAGTTTAGTACAATATCATGCACGTATTACTGTTCCTGAATGCTGTTCCGGCCCCTACAGTACTGGGTGTGTGGATCAACCTTAAACTAAAAAGACTCTCAATATGAAGCTTGTTTTGTATTATCCAGGTGTGATTTACTTGAAAGAAAAGAAAGACAAGCCCCAGCAGGCATGTTGTTGTGTTCCGAAGCTGCAGAGAAACTGAACTTCTAGTGGTGCACAATGCGTTAACTTCAACAGTGCTACTGTGTCTGGGGTGCAAGAGAATTAATGGAAAAAACTGATGAGTAATGCAGTTGATGTTCCATTTTTGTTGTTTAAGTCGTTTTTAATTTCTGGACTTGGAGACGTTGAGTAATATAATGAATTTCCTTACTCAGCATAATTATTTCCATATGTATCCCATTCCATATTCCTCCTTAGTAATAATGTCTCCGGATAAAACACAGGTGGCTGTGCAGATGCAGGTGTAAAAAGGGGTTGTCATGTAATTCTTGGAGGTTATCTGGGAACACGGCAGTTATTGACTACAAGGAAAACTTAGCAGCCATTATATTATATACCAGTGAATTCCAATCTCTGCAGCCACGTTCTCTCTCTCTCTCTCTCTGCCATCTCTCTCACTGTCTCTGTCTGCGGTGTCAATGCTTTTGATTGTAGGGCTTGGCTGTAGCTCATTCAGGGCAAACTGGGAAAAATCGTGTGCGTGCTTTATTCTCTCGTTAAGCTGTTTTGTTTACAGTTTATTCACAGTCAAAATGCCTGTATGTTTATAAAGGCATAGAAAATACCAGTCCCTGCCTGTTGGCGCTTCCATTACCCGCATTTCAATAAACCCCTTCTTTTCCCTGCTTTTGCGTGCCTGCCTTTTAAGTCACTTTTCAAAGCAATATGTGCCATTAACCCACTGTCAATGTAAGGGTGCTTGGCACATGGATTAGACTTTGATGGCTTTCCCCGACTGTAGAGTCTCTACTGCAAAAACGTCAAAACTTTTTTTTTTTTTTCAATCCAACTTGGAGAAATTTCGGCTTCTACCCTGTCATTTTAATTCCACTTTCAAATGAAGCATTACCCGGACACTCTGTCAGATTTCAATGCATCAGAGAGCAAGCACATGTACGTGCTAAAGCCCACAAAAAAACCCCTCTAAGCACCTTTCCATGACTGAGGCTTGTAAATGTAATTGCTGGTTTCACCTCCGGGCTTTTAAGAAAAGAGGACAGGAAGGAGTACAGATGGATGATTTTCAGTCTAATCACCATCCTTAAATTTCTAAAGAGATGCTGCAGAGTAAGCCAGAAAGTGGAGAAATGGACCAGATCACTCTTTCTCTGTTAGTATGTACCGTGTGGTGTGTGCGTGCATGTCTCTGTATTTTCTCCTTGTAAGCGTTGCAGTCTCAAAGCACATTTTAATCTGTACTTTCAACTTGAGCAATTTACTTTCATCTTCCTGCATCTAGATCAGTGACCTTGCATGTTCCTTTTACACTTCTTTTAGCATCTGCTTTTGCTGTCCCTTGTGAAGTGGAATAAATCACACACATGCACACACACACACACACACACACACACACACACACAGAGAAACGTCTGCATGACAACAAACTCATGCTTTTTTGTTCGGCAACAGTCGGTGCAAGTAATGAGACTAAGTGTGGCCAGGCGGAGGGACAAGTGAATGAAACAGCTACAGAATCACTAGCTGTGTTTGATTTGCCTCCACTAATTCAAAGAGACCATCTGATAAATTGAGAGGATGGGATGTACATCAGAATAGCAAGAGGCGCCTCTTTGTTGTGCCCCATTCCCAACCAAATCACACCCCAACCCCCGTTAGAACACCCCGAGGGGAGAATGTTTCCCTTGTGTGTGTATGTGTGAGAGAGAGAGAGAGCGAAAGACAGAGCTGGGTTGCTAGGAGGTGTGAGTTTTCAGGAGGTCCTGCTGAAAGCAAATGAAGGAGCACTTGTGTCAACATTCTGACGGCAGCGATGAGCCACAAAGCCTCCTGGCCAAACAGCCAAAGGGCTGCATGACCTCCCTGCGAAAAAGCAGAAGCAGCGCTCTCAGAGCCCTCTTGCACTTCTTTATGTGCAGATCAGTGAGATGAAACGTTGCCTCCATTCAGTTTCAATATTTTACTTGTAATGTTTTCGCAGTCGTTGACTGGACCTTCTGAAGGAGGTTAGGACTGAAAATGGTGATTCATAAATGATGGTCAGATGTTGTTTGTTATGGCTTTTAATGATGTTTTGGCTGTTTTTGCTTTATTTGATGGTAAACAGTGAAGAGGCGTGCAGGAAATGTGGGGAAGAAAAAGGAGAAGGATGACATGCAACAGAGGTCTCAGGCTGGATTCAAACCGGGGATGTTGCTGTTACGTGGCGTATTTTTGGAACCGCTAAGCCGCCGTGACAGCCCGTGTTTGTGAATTTGTGAACAATTCGGACATGTGGATTCCCGTTGTCACGTTTTACCACAAAATCCTGTATCTTTCCTATCAGTTCTGTATATGTGTGAACTTGAGATGAATGTCTATCAGATGTTCAGTACTGCAGCAAATGATGCACGTGATTGTGCGTGCTTGTCTTTTTCAGACATAAACAGCCGGAAATTGATTTATTTTCACATAAAAGTGATTTTCATCCAACCATCACTCCTTTATTCTTTGTTGTTGGCAGCTAATCTTATCACTGCCTATCTTTGCGTAACACCATGCAGTGGATGTTTATGTTTTGTGCATCTAAATGCATGTGCTTGTGTGTGTGTGTGCGTGTGTGTGCGTGTGTACATTCCTCTGCAGCTCATTCGTGGCTCAGATCTTATGCCTTGAGCAGTAGCTGGTCCAGATGTTTGGTGTCTACAGGAACATACTACTTTGGAAACTTTCCCACATGCTATCTGGTGTGGTTGACTCTGCGCTGGCCCCAAACTTCAAAACAACCCAGCTCTAAAAATAGTCTGAAGCTCTTAATCATTCTGCAGACTCTTAACGTCTCTGATAGTCAGCTCGCAGAGCTCAGCTTGGACATATAAATTACCCCCACCCAAGTCATGCTGTAAGTACCGGCTATATCTCTTAGGCTTGATTCACAAGACACTAAGCATCTGATATAGCTGTTTTGCAGCTCCTTGTCATGCTCTCTCCCACCAGAAACACATGACACAACATAAGGAATCAACTTATGAAACCTAACCAGGCTGAAGACCATAACTTGGAAAAACACCAAACCCAAGACTACTCTTTCTGTGCAGTAATGTTTTATTTCAACTATACATGCCGTGTTAAAAAATCAACAAAAAATATCATGAAACAAAGACCATCATTATTATTTACACATTCACAGTACAACTTTACAACATTATCTACACGCTCAAATACTCTGGAGATCATATATACAGCTGGCCTTGCATCGCCATGTTGCACAGTATTTAAATCAAAATGACATGACAAAATCTGGTTCATCTGCACATACACTGAGCTCAGACTGAAATATAAAGGCTTCAATTTAGATTGCAACAGAAAGACCCCGTTCATATTGCAATGTACAAGGCAGTTGCGCAGTGTATGTTGAGTGTATGTATGTGATGTCAGTGTGCATGTGTCGAGTAGAAAAGAGAGCCCAAACACTGGTTTGATGACAGGCAGAAAGTCTTTACATACAATCATCACTTGTAAACAAAATGTGGCTTTGGGCTAAACAGGCAACTGACACTCAGATAGGATTGTAGATGTCACCCAAATAATGTACCCATTGCTAAGAGAAATGACCCTTCAGTCGTCCCTACTGGCCAATAGAAACAATTCCTGCCACTGCAATCCTGGGGAATTACAGATTCTGCGTGACCACCACCGAAAGACGGCTTTCACGCAAACACTGCGTTAATACATTGGCTGTGGGCAGGATGTGCTGTGTTGAGCCGACTGCTCCACGGTACAAGGTCTAACCACCCTACATCCCACTGTCAAGAAAATACATTCACTGCATGGCACCTCTATGTGGTGGATTAACACCATTCTTTTCAACACCGGCAGTAAAAGAGAAAAATTGATTTGTACCCCAAATGAATGTTTTTGGACTGTCCTTTTGTACAACTAGCATTCACAGGTGGAATGTTTGTTCGACAATTTGTTTTCCACATCGCTCCGGTTTGGATTAGGTAGTGATTTTCCAACACATCCTGCTGTATTTCAAATTGCTTGTATAAAAACTGTTTATACAGTGACAATGACAACAACATACAGAGGACCAATTGACTTTGCCAATATTTTATACTGTAATAGTTCATTTAGTGAATAAGGCACACAATGCACAGATTCAGGTTCACTTGCCTAAAAATATTTAAACTCCTTATTTATAATATTTAAGTATATACAGGATCTTGTCATTCCCAGCATGACTCATTTGGACACATTGGTAAATGTTGTGTTGATTGTACACTGGCCACTCGCAGGGAAGCTGCACAGGGAACGGGCTGCAGAACCAGCATGGCAGATGACAGAGGTGTTACATCCATGTATTGTTCTAGGGTCAGTTTAACATACCTTTTAATAGGATTAATGTAGGAGGAAAATTCTAGTGTTCTTCTATTAGGGGACACACAAGTTTAACAGAAGTGCCCTGAATTGCTGAATTCATATATATGGGCTTAACATTGGTGTTGCTTTAGTTTTGTATGGTAAAAGTCTTTAAATAACACAGTAAAACATTATAAAGGCAAATAATTTTGTTCAAAAGTCATTTATAGAATGAGATGAGAAATATTTCACTCTTAATACCATTGCTACATAAAGAAAGAAGTCTCTTGAACCACCAGTAAAAATTCCTACAAGAGGAGGGAGGTTTCAGTCCTGGAGAGAAACATTTTTTACTGTGTATCAGTTTTAACAGTGCGTTTGGTTGCTAAAAACTGTACTTCTTGGCCTCTGTCTGCTATGTAACACACACAAACACACACACACACTCACACACACACAAGCAGATGTGCACCCCATATCAAGGGCTGTCCAAGTCTGGTAGGGAAAAAAAAGACAAACACGTATGTCTAAAACCAATAGCAGCAAATGTACTATGTAAATTCCCAGTGAATTACAGAGTCCCTTTCCCAGTATACACCCAGCATGACCAACTTCACCTCAGCCTAACCTAATTACCACAAACACTACACTGTGCCACATAAATATGGTTAAGGATCCGTTCAGATGGGTTCAAACAAGAGCAAAGAGGAAATAATATTGTTGAAATGAGAGACGTGACTAAGGTCTCGATCAGGTCGCAAGGTGCATCCTCTAGCATGTGGCACCAACTCTTAATGACTTAATGTGAATTCCAGTTATGTGTGCTGCCTTTACACAAACCTGCTTTCCAATCAACCAACACACACACAATCACACATGAACATGTTCATTTGGACTCTTCGTTCTCTCGCTTGCTCTTGATTCACCTGTTTGCAATCACATGTATCTTAAGCAACACGCACATTATGATTTTGAAGTTTCCTCTCTTCTGCCCCAGGCCATCTTATGCTTAACAAGAGATCGCCCACCTCTCCTCTTTGTTCAGTTCACATTAGTGGGAAGACAGTGCTCAAGGGCAGTGACAAATGAGACCCATTCTTCAAGTATTCCACTGTTTTTAACTTGGTGCCACACGCACAGATGCCATAGTGGCCCAAGCTAGTGTCCTAAACCTCGTACCTAATACGGAAACGGGTGACACCCAAGCCCAGATACAATTGGGAGCAGCAGATTCACCACTGTCCACTGTTCATATCCTGGGGCTACCATGTCAAGGGAGCGAGATAACTTAGGGAGCGAAAAAGCCCCCAAGGAGTATCTTTGGCCACATGTGTGATTTTTTTCCCTTTTTAGTGTGAGTGAATGTGCATATCATTTAAAGGGGCAACACACCTCAAGTCGATACACAAACACACAGTAGGCCCTACCCCGTGCACAGACCCCCTCCGAGCCCTCAGGGCTCAAAGCTCTGCAGTCATGGCCAAGAGCTCACTCAGAAGTGTTCATGCTCCTTTTAATAACTTTACTTATTGACCACTCGCATCTGTGGAGTCTGTGGTGAAAATCCGTTGGGTTTAGGGGGCACATCTGGCTTTAGCGATGGGGTCCGTTTAAGCCCTGTGCGAGGGAGTGAGCCATGCCCACTGTAACTACTCTGTCGGGATACAGAGGATGGGTGGGCTGAGTGCATTCCTGCTCCCATTACTCCGCCATGGGAGTCAAGTCTGGAGGGGGGTGTTGGGGGCATGTAACCCCCTCTGTTCATACTGTGTTGGCGAGACACAGACACCCCCATGGTTACCCCATTTGGTGAGGTGGATAAGGAGTGCCTGTGAGAGGCACTCCGGTGGAGTTGATATCCCCCTCTTTGCCTCTCCAGGGTGCCCCCCATGCTCAGGCTGCCCGTTGGTGTGGTGGGAGTGGTGGGCATGGGAACATCAACCCTCTTGGTGGGGCTATGCCTCGGCAGTGAGGAGGAGGGAGAGTACAGGGAAGCCTCACGGCTGGGCACCCTAGGGGGTACTTCAGTTAGTTCCTCCATTGGTTCCAGTGTGAGCTGCTGCCTTGGGCGGGGCCCTGATCCCTCTTGAAGAATGGCCTTTGGGCTGGCCACAGAGTCATTGAGGTGTTTTAAAAGGTCATTTAGGGTATTTCTGGCATCCACAGACCTCTTCTGATCTTTCCTACTTCCCTTGGAGTCTGGATTCTTCAGCTTCTTTTCAGATGAATGTGGCAGTGTATCATCTCCATTGTCAAGGTTAGGGTGATCATGTGTGGCATTAGGCAGGACAACTGCACTGGGGATGTGGGAGTGTCCAAGGGCAAGGTGAGGTTGGTGGGAGTTGGAGTTCGGAGGAGCAGGGGATGAAGGAAGGAACTGAGGACTCTTGGCTGATGAGTTGGACTCCTTACGGGGACCACTGACCTTCCCTTGAGCCCTCCCCCACTGGTTTTTGATGGGCTGCAGGCCTTTCTGCTGCAGGACAGGAGTCGACTCAGGTGTGGGTAGGGCGGCCAGCTCAGGAGGCTGACAGCCGTCCCGCAGGATCATGGTCTTGGTGTCACCATTGGGTGTATTGAGGTCTTTCCCGTTGCTCAGCAGATTGGTGTACAGCTTGGGAGAATCAATGTTGGCCTGGTACTCCTACGAATGTGACAACAAATCAAAAGAGCAGGGTTAGATACTGTTTCACATCTTGTTTAATCACTCCTCTCCACCTGAGACCTTGATGTAACACTGGAGCTGTTTTTATGGCAAGTACCTTTACTGGGCTGTCAAAGAGGCCGTTGAGCTTGACAAAGCTCCCGGTGGAGTCAGAGCACGACGGTGCAGACTCTGCATCCTTGTGGACATGTCTTGGCTTACGGAGAAATGAGTCTCGGTAGCAGAAAACAATCAGACCAGCCAGGAGAGCACCCATGAGAAAAGCAGCAAACACACAGGTGATCAGGATGTTCATGTGGACCATCTGGTTGGTCTCACCTGCTTGGTTATCCCACACACCTACAAAATATTGAGGCATTGGTTAACCCCCTGGTGTAGAGTCAAAGTGCTCAGTGAAACATCCCACCCCATTCAACAGCAAAAGTGTGCATGTTTGTGTGTGAACACAACCATGCACGAATCTCTGCTCCCACCCCACACCCAACCTATTCCATAAATATCAACACATTCCTATTTATCTAGGACCAGATGAAAAAGAAGCATGGTGACAATTGGCAGAGGCTGTTAGGTACCCACATCCATTTCACCATATATAAGTAGCAGTGCCATGTTAGTTTAAAAGGGAAGACTTGAAGTGTTGCCTT
Source organism: Datnioides undecimradiatus (assembly GCA_008933995.1). Lineage (NCBI taxonomy): Eukaryota > Metazoa > Chordata > Actinopteri > Lobotiformes > Datnioididae > Datnioides > Datnioides undecimradiatus. The sequence goes on along the minus strand of WARS01000047.1, from coordinate 261,828 downwards.
GATCCACGTTCCACTAGAAGCTCTTAGTCATGCGTTTAACCAATACCAAAGGGTTAGGAATGCACTCTTATCTGAGACAGAGAGCCAACTCAATCTTTTAGCACAAGAGATCAACCAGCAGGAAGTTTTTCAAAGGAAAGAGACGGAGTGCTCAGTTTCCAGATATTGAGATACTAATGAAAGTTTGTTAGTAACCACAGACATTGAAAGAGTTAGTCATCCACTGTGCAGCCACAATACCAATGCGGCAGAGCAGGCCCAGTCAATGATCTACTTGTCAGGGTAAACTGTTACTAAAGCTAAAGTTAAAAAGTCTATACTAGCAGAGACAGAAACTAATCAAAACAAAAGATTTTAAAGAAACAGTATTGGTGAGTTTGAGGTTCAATGATTAGAAAAATGGGAATAAATAATTTGAAAGAAAGAAGGAAAGAAGATAAGACAATTTGATTTAAAGAAAATAATGGTGAAATGAAAATATAATTGGTATAAAAACATAAATAATGTATGACAATGTCTATCTGAAAAAGAGTATTAATTAAAAATTTTCACGTCATCTAATGGAGACGCTACATAGTGCATATGTGTGTTTGCATTTGTGAGCCTATGTGTGGATTCACATTTGTGTGAGTTGTTGGCAGCTATCAGATTAGACTCAATGCAGCATGCTGGCTGCCTCCCTGCGGGCCTTACCCTCTTGGCCCCCTGGGATAGAGTCTAAAGAATGGGAGGTGGCTGGGTCATCCTGCAGCACAAAGCCTGAGCCGTAGAGCTCTGGACCGGGTCCAGAGCTGGGGCTCTGAGTGGGTATGAGTACTGGGGGGTGTATGGGCCCACTGGGGTGGACAGTGACTGGCGCTGATGAAAACTCCATGTCTGTGGTGACAAACAAATTGTTAACAAACTGTGCAGACGTGGGTAAAGCATACTGTTATCATCCCAGTTAGTAGGCATGGGCAATGGGTCGTTTTTTAGGTTAGCATTTGAAAAGATAGCAAATAAACTACATTTAACCTTCACTGAATATTGAGTTTTCATATTCACATACCAGTGAAAGTACAGTTTTGTTTTGTAGACAATTTAGAGCGGGAAAAAGAGAATATTGAGGTTTGAGGAGGAGTTGGTACACAACAGTAAGGATGTGAGGGGATGGTGGGTTGGCATGCAAGGTGGAGGTATCGGAGCAGGAAGTCATGAGTGAAAAGGACTGAGTGAATCTGCTGAGATAGAGCACCAATGTCCCCTGGTGAATCTGTTGTTGGTGACAATGAAAATGGAACAGGTGAAATTAGCATTCAGGAAGAAAAGATGAATGGTGGCAGTGGGGGAAAGACAGGGTTGGAGATGCTGAACTCAAGGAAAGAAACCATTTGAGTAAAAGATCAAACTAACCAGAGGTAGGGTCGCCAAATGATTTGTAATCTGGCGCTGATGTAGTGCCCAAAAATGCTAAAAGAATTAAAAGAACAAGAAATCAGTATAAGGGAATTCAGAAGTAAAAACTAAAAACTAAAATCCCTCAGAGACACTAAGAGTGCAGTTCATTTGGTTCAATAATAAAGATATAAAGCACTCGCTAGCAGTGTCCTCCTTGCACTGGAGTCACTAGAAGCCCTCTGGTTCTGATCAATACTGAGGTTCAGCCTGGGTCATGTTTAGTTGGTACAAATGATTGGACAGGAATTTTAAAGTAAAATCAGTAACGGCACCTTTTCTGCCATCTGATATCTTAAGACCTCTTACATTTGCACCAACTGAGCATGACTCTTAATTGTACATGTCCATGTTTCTGCCTCACAGGCGGCCAGTTACAGGTGGCCATGTACTGTATGCAGATGTGTGTGTTAATATTGCACATAGACTTATGTAGGGGCAAGTTACTGGAGTGGTTACTGGTGTGAGTGTGCAGGCTCATGGTGTGTGTGGAGATGAGTTTGTTTTCATTTGTGTGTTCGTGTGTGTGTGTGTGTGTATTTGTATATGCCTTAGAGATGGCATGACATGGAGATGAGATTCGTACCATGACAGTCTCCCAGGTGGGAAGTGTTTCCAGATTCAATGTCCTGCTCATATTCAGTCCTGAAAAGTGAGTAAAAAAGAGACAGATTAATCGAAGCGAACCATCCCCCCACACGCAACTTTCTCATTATTTCATCTATAATTTTTGCACTTTATATGGCTGCTGAGGCTTCAACTCACAAAACACCAGGCTGTATCCTCTCACAAGCTCCATGAGGCTTCCAGCCACAGTAAGGATCCCTTGATGCAATGCAGGACCTGCCATACAAAAACAGACACACACAAACATCAGGCGGCCGCTTTAAATCATTCTGGGAAGTGCACTATAATTATCTGTGACAGACTGAACATTAACCACAAGGTGAGGTTGTTATTGTTCTGTTTATGACATTTAGTGAAAAACAAAACAATAAAGTCACAAACCTATGACTGGCTGTACAAAACAAATTTGAAACCCCTACATGTGCATCGGCGCAACACTTACTTGTGGCAGGCAGAGTGTCTCTCACAGCGACTCAGGGGAATACGGATGACACAACTTGAAAAAGCGACATACAGGCTGTGTGCGTCTTTGTCCACGTGCATTGAGAGGACGCGCTTGTCATCCTCGCGGTTAGACAGGCACCTGGGAAGAGAAACGAGAAACCTGATCAGAGGTTTATCAGATAAGCCGGTCTACTGTTTCAGTCTCAGTAGATTTAATCACTTGTTAGGTGGAGAAGTCACATAAAGCCTTTTCTCACAGTTTAACAGGATTCTAACCTCTGACACACTGCAGCCAGCCTGTTTGCAGCCACAAATAAGCACACACATAAAAAAAGAAATCACACACATACTGTGCATGCACAAAAGCAGACAGACAGTAAGACAGACAGACAGACAGACACTGCCATCTGTGCCAGGAAACTTCAGAGTTGCTGACTCCTCAGCCAGAGGACAGAAGGGGAAGAGAAAAAGAGAACTGAAGCAGACAGAGAGAGGGTGAAAAGTGCGTGCATCCCTACTTTGCCTTGTTGAAGACATCTATCTCCTCCAGAAGTACGCTGTCATTCAGGGACACAGAGGAGGTCTTCGCCAAAACCTTGAGGACAACCCCTGACTCAGCCCCGATGAACACCACTGTGTAGTTCTTGTGAGGTCCTGCTTCATTGTCTACAGCCAGCGCTGTCAGCCTGTACCTTTGCACACAGCAGAGAAGCATGTGTTACTCACAGCAGGGGGTTATCCCATTCAAAGTAGGAGAGGACATTTTGAATACATAAATCACTTATCTCAAGATCTCAAGTTACTGAAGGTCAAACAGTTCCCTTTCCTTGTGTCTTATAGTAGGAGACGTGTCAACATTGATGTGTCCATGTGTGACAAAGTGTTAACTGGGTTACTGACTGTCAGTATCATCAGTACTGACCTGAGGTTTGCATCAAATGCTTCAGACTTTTTATTATGTTTACTTATTCTTTGATACTATTGCAAGATTTTGTTTATGCAAAGTTCATGGAGAGCTGCTTTCTGGGTCACTGATAGGACAAGAGAGGTTTAGTTATTTGGTTGAATAAGTTTGCCTAATAAACAAGGATATTCAAAACTAAAGCGGAGGTATTGCGTCGGCCATAGTGCATTTACCTGACACGAGTTTTGGTGAACCAAGGCTCATCCCCAGTAGAAGGCACAGCTGTGTCCATGAGGGGGTGGGACTTGATGAACTGCAGCGTATCATCCGGGAACTCGAACGAGCTCTTATAGGACGCAGCTGGACCATGACCTGCACAGCACCCGGGCCTTGAATGGTAGGGTGCACACACACACACAGAGGGCAAAAGGTCAAAGATCAAGCCCATACGATCACACACCAGGGAGTCATAATAACGTCATTGAAATGGATAAAAAGTGCAACGAGAGGGTGGGGGTGAGGAGCAGGTGCTTATTAGGATCACAAAAAGGCCTCAGCTGGAAGCATAAAATATACATATGCATGGTTATCCTCCATCAATGATTTACTGGGTTAATGAGGTGCTTCGTGGACTTTGTGTTTTGGACACAGGGCTGGGCTACAAATGTACGTGCTGACTGTAAACAGGTTAAATATGCAACGCGTCTAATTATGCCAAATTAATTATTTAATCATCAGCAGATGGTAAATGTGTGTGCTGGGTCAAAGCTAATAACTTGGACCCGCACTAGTGAAAAAGATTTGATTTCATTGGGTTTAACCTGGACAAAGAAGGGTTAAGGAAAGAGGGAAAAATGACAGGTGGTAAGCAGCTGCTGAGTCAAGTGCCACCTGCCGTGTTTAAAAACCTTACCGAGGTTTGGGCAGCTTTTCCTCTGGAACTGGAGTCCACACGGAGTCAGGAGTCTTCTGCTCTTTGAAACGGCCCCAGAATACTTTCTCTATGTCAGCCATGGAAAAGGCACACACTGCTGACCCCGGGATACTGTGGAGATGGAATAACATCAGTGCAACGCCTGACTTTGAAATTCTTCATGTCTGTCCGCGGCATTCAACAGCAGCCATGGCTCACCTGTTCATCTGTGTGGTGAACACACCCACCACCGAAGGGACTCCGTTGATGTTGATGATGTCAGTGATGGACTGAAGAACGTCAAAGTAGAAAAAAGACTCCCCCGGCACGGAGCAGTTCAGCCTTGCCTTCACAAAAGACGTCCAGTGCTTTTCCAGCACCCGCTGTGACCCTCCGACGTCATTCTTACAGATCCGAGCCACACGAGAATACACAACCTGCGGGGAGCAGGGGTTTAACAGAGGACAGAGGCGGGTGGAAAAGGAAGGCAGCTGAGTGAACGTCACTAAAAACACTTCAACATGCTGAATAATGCATCTCTCCATCCTGTAGCAACGCGCCACAGACGACTTAACAAACACACTCTCTCATCTTGAACTTTGTGTGTTGATTGTGCACCCTGACTGAAGCAAATGTTTAAACAAATAAGAAAAAGGAAAATGTTCAAATGGCCTAATGAAGCTCCAAGTGATTGTGTGTTTGATTGCACATATTACAAAGGCACAGAGTATAAATGAAGTGTGTGAAGCAGTTGGCTTTAGCAGTTTTAATAATTCACAAGTGCAAACCTCCATCAGAGGCCAGGTGTCACCAAAGCATTAGTAGGGTTGAAATATTTATCGGCTGGTGGCTGATGGAGGATGCTGGCTTCCTGCGGCTCAGCCAGACCAGCTCAGGGTGAGATGAAGCACGGTCAAAGCTGAAGTTGGCCTCAAACACCGTACATCCCAATGCCCTCTGCATGTATGTGTGTGTGTCATAGGGAGAGGCAGACACAGAACGCGCAATCTCCGGTAGAGACAAATCCTCTCACTGTGTAATGGTTTTACATTAGTAGAACATTCCCAGCAAACACTGGCTGTTGAAATTCCTCCTGTATTCTAATGCGATGTACTGTCATCGCCTGAATGGGCCCCATTACCACTGGGGCCATTTGTGGCAGAAACGCATGCACTGAGGGAGGTGTGAACCTTTTTTTGGATAAAGGCCTGCATACTGTAGCCGTGTGGAATATGTAATGCATTATAAACGGCAGGTGCACTGTCTTACCTTGCCCAGATTGCTGTGCTCTGCTGCAATCTCTCGGTAGAAAAAGTACACATAATTCCCGTACTCTGCTGCATGCAGGAAATGAGGTTCTGAGGGAGAGACAGAGGCAGAGAGTTGAAGTGTATTTCTGCACCGTCACCACCACTGTGCATGTTGAATATTTCAGGGATTTGTACAAGGCTGTATATGACTGGGGGTGACCTAGATTGCCTGGGAGAGAACAGGCCATATCCCCATGGAGCTTTGCAAGGCAGGAGAGCTCTCTATCACTCCAAAAACGGCTCTGACAGCCACATACATACGTACAACGTGCAAAAGGCACCACGGGCATTTGGCTAGCTGGCAGGTAGGCACGTGTATCTCCAGGAAAGCAAGCGGGGAGAGGGAAATAAAGATTGAGAGCGATGAAGAGGCATTCATCTACCTTTCAGCCATTTGGAGTCATATTTGATGGTCCTCAAGGCTGATCCATCACCCATACTGCGATAGATGACAGAATCACTGGCCTGGAAGTCAGCTACAGTTGCAGAGTACAGCTTCCCCTCTAAAAAGCAAAACAACAAGGAGTACAGTCACCAGAACCTAGGATGCGCTGCTCTTCAATGCTTTGTTGTTTCTCTTTGTTTATAAGGCTTAATTGGCTGACTTGTTATCGCTGCAGGCACAGTTTTTACCGTGGCAAAGACACAGAGGTGATAATGAGAGCATAAGTAGGAACACATTAGTTCTTCTTCGGCAAGACTAACTATGTGTGTGGGTGGCTGTGTGTTTGACTCTTACCAGCAAAAAGGGCAACGTTGGTTTGCTTGGAGTCAAACGGGCATCGTGCCAGTCCATTGATCTCCTCGCCATCAAATTCTAGGTTATCCAGCTGAAGGGAGCAAAGCAATCACCCGAACATTAAAAGGAGTTTTGTCAAGGGACAGCGTGAAGACCAGCACACGCACAAACAGCAGCGTGCACATGAATCAGTCGGATGAGTGTAGTCAAATTTAATTAAAAAGAAATTTAAAATAAAGGGTGTGCTACCCAAATGACTTCAAGGACTTTTACATGATATTAGTCCAGATTTCTTTGTTTGTGTGTGTGTGTGTGTGTGTGTGTGTGTGTGCGACATATGTCGGGTCCTGGCACTGGTTACTGACCCTGTAGTATCTGCACATGGGGTTGAAGCCGTTGGTGCCACAGATGAACACCAGGTCATCGTTTCTGGGAACCAGCACTTTGATGAAGTTGTGGCACTCGTCCTAAAGACAGACACACAACATGGAACAGCGGTGTGAGACGCAGCCAGCTTCTTTGTGGCAGAAGGCAGAACAAAAGGTGCGAGGTGAACGGTTTAGACACGTACTCTGTGTTTTCCCCTGACGGCGCACATCTCTCTGTCGGCTTGGCCCGATCGCCATGTGAGCTTCTGTAAAATCCAACGAGAGGCATTAGACGCATGCACGGCTGAATCAGATTCATTCTTTCTTGTGCTTTATTGGCACACTAAATACACACATACACTTGCGCACACTGACTCAAGCACACGCACACACTCCTCCCTTTTCCACTCTCTCATTTTACAACCTGTCCAGTTTGTGATGAATGGCTCTGTATTTTCTATGGAGCCCTTTTAGTGTTTGTGGATTGAGAGAGCAGCTTGTGGCGAGAATCTTACCCGGTAAGGAATGATCTCATTCCTGTAGGATTCTCTCAAACTGACGAGGTACACCTGATCTCTGTGGACAGACAACGACAAAACACACAGCTCAGCGATGCAGCACAAGCAGGAATACCTTTTGTAAAATGTAGGGCCTGTCATTTTCCATTTAAAATCTGCTTCGTTGGAGTTTGATCTTATTTTCAAATAAGGAAAAATTGGGATTAAGAACAATTTCGGGTTTAAAAATAAGATTTTCAACAGCACCCACAGTGTGTTAGATAGATAGAGAGATAGACAGAGAAATAGACAGATGTTTGTGGTAACAAAAAATACAAACCTGTGTGGTTTTCTGTCAAAACCATAATATCATTTATTCAAATGTCGTAATGGGAAAGTATTATGTTAAAGACAGCAGACATGGAATAAAAGCATAGTAAATTCTAATTTTATGCGCCAGGCTATTACATGAAAATGTAAATATCCTCCCTGCTATACGATTTCATACAGCAACCACTTATTGTTTTGATTATATGCTGATCTTTCTTTATGTTTAAAAAGTAATAAAATCAGCGAGGATCTACTTTTATTGGACCACAGAGGAAAGACTTTTTGCTTCACTTTTAGTAAAAACATGTGAATACCCCGATCTGACAACAGGAGGATCCACCTGCCAACTGTGATACATGTGGTGGTGATTAGAGGGACTCCAGAGGTGGGAGTTTTATACTGTAGATGTCAAAGTGATTTCCTGCTACAATATTAGTGCTGGCGGTCAGATTAATCCCAGTGCCCATAAATACCAAAAAGACATGTAAAGATGCCAAGAAATCCCTGACAGAGCGTCAGACCAGCATGATAGACGCCTTTCCCGGATCAATACTGCCCATATACATCAGATGCAGGCCTAGAAGCCACAGAGCCAATAACACTAAGAGCTTTTTTTCCCCTCTTACGCCACTGTTTACCTGCCAAGGAGTGACTGAGTATATTGGTGTGGGGGATGTGTGAAAGAGAAGGAGAGAGAGGTGGTGTGTGAGCATGTGTTTACCTGCCAGCGATGAACAGAGTGTCCTGTATCTTGGTCATCAGCTGAAAGTCAAGGCGATGCTGTGACTCGTTGCCAGAGGGCCTGCCTCTGAACACAGGGTATCTCCGTGAAACTGTGAAGACATCATGCACACACACACACACAGACACGCACACATAGTATTAATGGGAAACCTGTGGTAGATGCAGACACTCGTGCACGGATAAACCACACTCTCAGCCCTTGCTACATTTAACTCGACTACACTGATTAGATATAAATATGCTGCGTGAGTGCTTTAAACAAATCCTCCTGCAATTAAGGTAATGGTACAGTACAAATGCCTACTGTATATTCTGTACAATTATATCTGTGTGTCATTGTGTTGTGTTTGTGCGTTAAATAATGGCTGCCTGTGTCAGCACATCTCTCTTCTTCCACTACATCACAGAGATGAAAATGAAATCCACTTAAAGGCACAACGGACCAGGAAGCAGATTGATTTTATTACTATGGATATGGCATGCTAGTGTCTGAACTGCTGACATGACTAGAAGAAGCAGGCTGCTGTTGTTTGTCTTTATTCCATGTGTGACTGGGGTCACTGAAAAGTACATGTTGACGATTGGTTGTTGACTTTTTTTTTTTTTTTTACAGCAGCTGTAATCTCTGCCGCTGTCTCTGCTGGGTTCATTTGTGTGTGCGTGCACTCACAGTGTGCGTCAACGACGTCAAGGGGTACGGTGTCCTCGGGGAAGCTGACTGCGAGGAGAGTGCGTGAGGCTGTCAGCAGCAGCAGCAGCAGCTCACTGAGCAGAAGCGCAGCTCTCTGGCCCATGGCTGCTCGCAGACGACACTTCCTGTTTCACACTAGCGGAGATGTTACCTGGAAACACACACAAAAAGGCATGTTTTTGTCATAGGTTTCCTGTGATTTTCAGCCCAGTGCTGCAAACTGAAAATGAGCTGTATCTTAAAATAACTGTTTCTACTGTTTTTCTCTTCTTGTCGATACCCACTTTGTTAGTAAAATACAAGCATAAGGCGCACATTATGCCCTTTCCTGGCTTATTGATGACTGAGCTCTCAGTGGCAGTGCCTGGCGTTTCCCCTCTACCTCTCTCTGCATCTGCTATCTAAGGGAAGGTCAGCCAACTGACTGGTGGGGTGCCTCGGTGTGTGTTGGATGCAGCGGAAGTCCACTCTGTTAGAAACGCGGCAGCCCTGCTGTCACTGTACATCTGTGCTCTGATTGGTCTGTCCCGGGCTGGGCTCAACAATAATCAGCACATTGCAACTTCATCAGCATCACCAGTGTAGCCTCTGGTCTGACCTTAGCTGACTTCTATTAGCGCTCTGTTGGCTGTTATTGCTCCAGCACATCCTCGAGGCTGCCGCGCTTTATTGCAGTGCAGTGATTCACTCATCTTTGTGTTATGAGCATCTCACTGTACAGCTGTTTTGACATAGAACTAATTTTTGTGTACAGTAGTTTGTAGAGCACCTGATTGTAGACATGATACAACAGCACTGACATTGGTAATAATTTATTGTGGGAGTGGCAGGGGTTTAGTGTGTATGTTAGTACGTGGAGGAGTGCTTTAGAGACAGATTGTGTCTGTGCATATTAATGATCGGTGTACATTCAAATATTTATAAGGCAAACAAATTATTCATGCAGGCAAAGCCTGAACGGATATAAACAATTTACCGGGAGACGTCACACAGGCAGAGGGATGGATTAGCTGGGAGCACACTGGGATACACACACAAACTCTCTCTCTCTCTCACACACACACACACGGCTGCACATACATAATCACTCTTTCAAACAGGGTAATGCAAAGACTGACGCATGTGTGCACACATGAACACACACGCACACGCGCGGTATTGACTCATTTTTCAATTAGCCCCAAAGCACACCTGCTCCAGTGCTGTCTGTGAGACGGGCCTGCCAAGCCATTAGTGCTTTGATTGATCCACACAGGAAGCATGGCAGATCAGCAGTTGGCAGAGGCAATCTATGGACTTTACCAGATCATTGTAGCCATGTGAGACATTTGTAACTCACTATCTGGTCACTGTGGGCCTTCTGAATCTTTCTAAACCCAGTTTAAAACACCAGGTGAACTAGCTCTCACCTGATCATGAAGAAGGCAGTTCTGCTAGCACCACTGTACATCAGCATGTCAGCCTTTGGCCAGTGGATGTGGATTACATAGCAAACAAAATGACTGACCTGCTCTGAAGCACACAAATTACTATAAAGTGCACTGTGTGATTTCTAGACACTAATAATCCAATTCTGGTCTGAACAGTTACTGTATGATGATGTGTCATTAAGAAGGATGGAAGTGGGGGAGAAGGAATGCCAGCGTGTTTAAGTCATCAGCAGTGTGTAATCATGGCTGTTCAGTACTCTGTGGGATACTGGGGCCCTTGAAAGAGCAATGTCATTATGAGCGAGTGAATGCAAGGCCAGGATGAGGCAACACTTCATCTAATTTAGTCCACTTAATAGTAAAACTAAGGGTTTCATATTTCGACCAAATAGAAGGATTGCATGAGGGCACACAGGGTTGCTTTGACTTCCTATAACTGCAAACGTCAATGATGCCGGAGCCGTCACTATTCTCTAATCTAGATACAAATGAATCTCTGGACACAAACGATCCACAGATCTATGCACACAGGCTTCCAGGTCCATACAAAAGAACAACTGTCAGCAACTTAATCCAAATGAGAAGTGATGATACTGCTCAGCAAAGGGAGACGGCGATGTTCCTTAAAAGCATCTCTTTTTTTTTTTTTTTTTTACAACCTGGTTCAGACGTTCTCTCACCAAGAGAGCTGCTGTATTAAAACTCAAGCAATAAATTGCTGGGTTTCTAGGAGAAGCCTCGGACAGGAATAGATACCAAGCGCACAACAATAGGGAAAAAAAGAGGAGCTATGAAATGTAAATAAACCAAGCTCCTCGTTTCAATTCTATAGTGCTATCATACAGGCTGCAGGCTGCGCTTCTAGCCCCAACTTGGCTGAGTTCACAGGTAAATCATTTCTTTGGTTGTCAGAATTTAGAGTCCTGCTCTCTATGGCCTTTACATAAGCACACACACACATACACACACACTTTTTTTCCTTTTTTTTTTTTTTGCTTGTCATTCTCCCTCACTAAACAATTCAGGAGAAAAACACTCCAACTAGAGGCAGAAGCTCTCACATGATTCCTTGCCTGGTAATAGCCGTACTGCGGAGGCGAAGGCTTTCCTTACAAACTTTAATGTAAAACAGAAACAGAAGACATCCAGAGGTCAGTGATCTAAAATTACTTCTCAATCTCTAGTGAGCCCAGCATGTTTTCTATTGACTATTCCTTTTGCGTTCTCTGGTTCCTGCCCTCCAGTGTGTGTGTGTGTGTGTGTGTGTGTGTGTGTGTGTGGGTGTGTGTGTATGTGCGTGCATGCACATATAGGCCTCAACAAGCCGGGAGACGCTGGGCTTGTCACGCAACTCAGTGCCATTCAGCCTGGCCTCACTCTACCTCTGTTATTACAGGCTTTTCAATGTCCTACAACCACGCACTTTCCCTGCTGATGTTGTTGGCTCAGGCCCATGGTGTTAAACACGGGGAGGGGAGAGGGGGCGGGGGTCTGCTGGATTGCTATTTCTACTGATGGTGGGTGTAGGGGTCTGTAGCCCAATTCTGGTAGTTACAGCTTAAGATTTAGTGTTCCGTGCTTGAAATGACAGATTAACACATATTCTCCTTTTAGCTGTGCTTTCAGTGGCATTTCAGCCATAACCGCCTCCACTGCAACGCTGGGATGGATGTGTTTTTGCAGTAGAGGTCCTGTTTGGGGGAATTCGGGGCTAATAAAAGGATGGCAAACAACAGTGTTGCATGAGGTTTTCAAGGGTTGTGTGTGGATGTGATGGGTGGATGTAATCCCAGCAGAACAATGGCCGCTGCCGCTTGAGGCTTCTTCAGCTTGCCATCGTGCGCGATACTGAGCCGTAAACCAAACAGCACAGGAAATCAGATAGCCCAGGAGTTCAGTGTCACGCATTTCACTCCGGCCTATGTATGTCTAAATGCATGCGTGAGCAATGCCCCACTGTGTTTCCAAAACGGGATACGTCCTGTAACACGGATGTCTCAACTCTCAACTGTGGCTCTGAGAAAGTAATCAAGATGCAGTCGCACAGGAAAGCGAGTCAGCCAGATGATTAGAGCTGCCACACAGGCCCAGAAATGATTACTACTCCTTTTTCCCCACTTCAGTAATAACCACTACCCCTAATCGCGTGCTATTTACCTAAGGATCACTTCTGAGGGCTTGGTTGGACTTGTTGCTTCAGAGATTTGGCAGAAGGAGAGGGCTGTGCCACCCTAAACCGAGCTTCCCTCCCTTTCTTCTCTACCTTGGCGATAGGAGGAGTGAAACAGGAGAAAGGCTGTTCTCAGCAGTAGTTCTACTATAGTAGAGCACAAAGGGGGCTGATCTGCAGGTGTGACCAAGAAAACAAAAGGGGCTTTGGGCAAGTCAACACAATAGAGCCCCACCCCCGGTCAGTGGACCTACGTTCAGGAAAGCTGCTCTTGGGGCTACTAAAAGGGGGTTCTAGGGGAACATGGCAGTAAACATCTTGACTCCAAATGCTGCACCCAGGGTCAAACTTTTATCACTTGACCAATTTAGCACCGAACAATCTGATTTCTGAGCGGCAGTTTAGGGCAACGGTGAGGCTGTATGGTTTAATGGTGGCTGTTCCGGGGTTACGGCCGGCTGTGGTGGAGGTTAACGGAGATCGTTCTGGTCGCTGAGTTCTGACCCCGTGACCAGTGAGGCGAAGTGAGGTGCGTCGGCCAGCTGTGCTGTCACAGGAACCAACTGCTGGTTCTGATGTTTGACCTGGCCAGAGTGTGGTGCTCCTGTCAATATCAAGTTTGTAGGTTTACTGAGTAAGCTGCGGTTCTCCTCTGCCCGTGGCAGCGCTCAGACGCACTGGATTTTGGGGGAAATTTGCTCTGGGTCCAGTTCTGTGAATGGACGGGCAAGAACACTGACTAAAGAAAACCTAAGATTAAATATGTGTGCACTTTTCCACCAGGTTAGTACGTAGTGACAAGTTTAGAATAAGCCCTCTGACTGACTGCTTAGTTCAGCTCCTTTAGGCTCGGTTGCTTCGATTTGGGCACGATTTCCAAAATAATGAGACACCATAGAAGAATTCCTAAAACTCCTTTATCCCACACACACTTTGATTCTGCCTTTATGAAGCGAAACAACCATTCTGATTATCACTCACTCCCCTTATTATTCTCCTCTTCTCTTCTCTTCTCTTCTCTTCTCTTCATTCGCATGGTCATTTTTCAAGTTTTTTCGTGGGGATCTTCCGCTCTCCTCTTTGCGCACACAAACCATGCAGCAGCCCGGGCTCTAATGCTTGCATTGTGCGGACTGGGGCGTAAAGGCATTCAAGTTTGATCCGTGGTAAATCTTTTCAGACCCCTTTAGCCCACATGTAGGACTCGTACAAAAGACAACAAAGACGCGGGGGACAGCGGTGGAGTGACAACAGTGATGGGTGCTGCGTTTAACTGCCTCCGCGGCACCTAATGCGTGCACGGGGCTGGGCTCTCGCGCTGCTCTGCCTCCGAAAAAGGGGTTACGAGCGCTTCTCCTATTTATTATCCAGTATACGAATATAAGTGGGGGGATACATGAAATCGATGAAATGCACCAGGGAGTGAGCAGGCAACAACCTTCAAGTCAAACTGTCCGTCCTACTCGTCTTTTATTGTTTTATTCAGGGTTTGCCAGCATGGTCCGTCCAATCATGTGCACGTTTCCTTTATTTTTCTAAGTTGATTTTTGCGAAGCAGAAATGTCAGAAAGCACTTAAATCTGTGCATTAACCCTTTAAACACAACTCCGAACAACGCACAATAGGAGATATTAGCTATTGGGACTAAAACCGGAGAAAAGAAGGGACACTTCTCTGCACGGAAGGGCTGATATGGACCACAGTTCTGCTGTGAGGGTCTGATTTCACTGTCGGTCAGTCCTAATCTGTGTTTACATCCGTGTTTTAAAAGGTGTATATTTTACTTTGAAATCCACGCACTTGATTCTCCTGCATAGATCCTGTTCACAAAGTAGCTCCCCGGGTAGAATAGAAGCCAATAAGCGTATGTCCCTTAATAAACCCGAGGTCATCTGAATAATGGCTACAACACAGAGTGTATTCTAAAAATAGGTATTAAAAAACACTTTATCAATAATTAAAAATCATCGTGGACACCTACCTTGAGTATCCGAATTCACTCATGAATGGGGCAATCCGACTCAATATAATATTCCTTAGGTAATCCATTAAAGAGAAAACACCCAGCGTGTGATATTCCTGTTATTTTGAGCTCCATCCGGACCCCACTTTGCTCTTTTTATCCAGTTGCGCACAGATTTCAGCTCCGCTCGCCACACTCGAGCATTTTGACTGCCTGCTCTGTCTTCGTCCCCGGGCCCCTGCGCTCTGATGACTGATCTTCAAAGCTCTGCCACGACCACACAGCCCCCTCCCTCATACGGCAATACACCAGCCCCTTCCACTACTATTAACTTTAGAAACCAGAGGGAAAAGGCATAAACATTAACGACGCGCTATCCTTACTACGCCGCGCTCTGACTTCATGTGCAATCATTGATTTAATGCTGATTTGCAATAATAGAGGGCGTGTGGACTGATGATGATATAGCACATATCCACCATTGTAATAATGATAATAAAACTAGATTTACTCCCGTCTGTGCTTGTTTATCCTAACACACAATGCTCGTATAAGTTTGGATTCATCAGTTTGATGCGCGGTTTAACAGTGCGACTATGTAACTTAATATAATAAAGATCCCTGACAGCTTCAATAGGAGGGCAAATTGTCTCACAAAGAAAGAGGTGAGTAAACAGTTTAGCTTTGGTTTAGCGTCTGTTCCACCGCTTTATGTGCGCTGGAAAGACGCGTCCGAGCAGGACGGACAGATAAACGCTGCCACCGGTAAAAGCAATGAATGAATTGTTTATCGGATTGAAGCATAAGTAAAACAAACAGTCCGGACCTGAACTATTTCTGTCCTGCAACCATCAGTTTTGCAGAGCAGCATAGCGACGTGGTCAGAAGAGATATTTTGTATCCCAAGCAAAGACTTGTCTAGTTTTCCCGTTGACTTTCGCTGCGTAATGCGGCGCAACAAAGTATTGTCCACGTCGCGGCAAGGAACTCACCTCATCTGAAATGGTTATTTTGTATCCTTTTGTGTTGCTGTAATCCCCCCAAAAAATATTGAGCGCGTCGCAGTGAATCAACTTCTCCTGGCTGAGAGAAAAACAAACTAATGCACGGCAAATGGTGTAATTCGACCCGTGCTAAGTCAATCCATCCAGAGAGAGAACCACAGCCTACCAATAAGCAGCGCTCTTGCTCCAGTCCCTCCCCCACCATCCATCTCTCCTCAGTTGGTTTGAGCTTCTCTGCCTTGCTCTGGCTTCCTTCCTTTCTTTCCTAGAGCCCAGAGAGAAAGGAAAAAGCGACCCCCCCCCCCTCCCTCCCGGTTCTCCTCCTGTGTGACCCCGTGTTGCCCCCCCTCCCTCCCTCCTGTTAAACCCCATCCCCCAACTTCAAGTCAGCAAGAGCGCCTAGTTAAAATCATTTCAGCTGAGTTGTGGCTGCTTAGTAAAAACACAGCTTTAGACCTGTTTGGATTTAAGGGGGGAGATGGTTTAAGCACACGGCTCCTACTTCGCTGCAGGATCATGCAACTGCCGGTTCTGTGAATAGTGGGGAAATTAGTAATGACACCCATAAAAAAGTGTAGAGGAGAAGTTCCACATTTATGTCAAATGACTCCACAAACCCATACATATTGTTATTATACTTTAGGAAACTGTGTTAAAATATTATTTTACTATGGAAACACATTTTTTTTTTAGTTAAAACAATACTGAAACCCTTATTATGTTCGATAAACACAATAAATTATGAATATTAAGTAATACTTCCCCTGGTGTTGTTTGAGCTACATCTATACATTGAGCATTAGGCATTCTGGATGTGTGTGTAAACATCAGTGGTCCCGTATGCATGCGAAGCTGAGGTCGTCACTGAACGTGTCGGGTCGTTTCAGCCAGCGCTGCAAGGTCTGACAATGGAGGCCCATTTGCACCCTGTTAGAGGAGCAGGTTAGCAGATGTATGACAATCTCTCCCACATGACAATCCTCACCCACTCACGCACACACACACACACACACACACACACACCCACACTCCTGACAGCCCCCATTATGAGCTGAGAAAGTGGGATCTGCATCTCAATACTTGCACAGGAAACACAAGTTTGTACTGCTGATCTGCCTGATCCCTGTTTGGCACTCCTTGCATGTCTTTGTCCCTGCCTGTCCCTCACTTGTCCCACCCTCTTCCTCTTTTTTTCCTGCTTCTCGATATCCAGTCTCCTCATATGACAGAAGCGCTGGATTTCCTCAGGCCCCCCACAGATCTCTGATTTTTTTTCTTTCAATCTCGCCAGGGTTATCTCAGCTTATATGAGTTTATTCTGTCATTTATATGACTTTCATTCTCTTTTCTTCTGGCCCCTCATGCTTCAGTCTTGCCACTCTGTGTTTCTGTCAGTCCTCCGTTACTTCTGTGTGACGTCCCGCTATCCCGTGGGGACTGAATCAGCAGGAGCATCTATTATGGCGGGAGTGGGGAAAGATGGATAGATCAATGTGTCGAAGGTTTGCACAGATGCAGGTACTGACTGTCAGGATGGCTGAATACATGTATGGATCTGTGGGTGTCTGGTGATTGGTGGGTGTATTGATTGGTCTGTTTTTCCAGTGAATTGGCAGTTTTATGGTGTAATGGCAATGTGACACCATCTCAGTGGGTTTTAATGGGTCTGGGTGCATTATCGATGACTATGACAATTCTGAATCTGCTATTTTTTGTCATTTTATTTGGCAAAACATGAATGGTTGTCACTCCAAGACGAGTAAATGGTAATTCATGATTTTACTCTAAAGCTCAAAAATATCACTTTTTCTGTAATCATGACTCTTTAACGGAGACCGTGAAAATGAAGAAGCTGAAGGACAAGCTTGCACTGATGCACTACTCGAGGCAGTATTTTGATTCATTTGAAAACCATTAAAGTCATTTTCACAACATGAATGTTCCTAAACATATCACACATTTAAGAAATGGCATGAATTAACTGAGACACATTTAAAAATATAGCAGTACTACAAGTGGAGCAGATGGATGAATGACAAAGGTCTTTCAGAGTGAGTGTATGTTTGGATTGATAGAAAGAGTGGACAGATGAACGTATTGATGCTGGGAGATGGAGAGATGGATGGTGGGAGAGTGGAGTGATATGCGTGGGGGGTGGGGGGTAGACAGAGGACAGAAGGCCTGTGCTGCTCCTAAAGCCTGATATGCTCCCCTGGGGACCCAGCAGTGTGTAGGTCAACCCCAGGGGGTGTGTGAGGGTGGGCCTCAGGGTGCAGAGGAGAATGCGAGGGCTTGGCCTTAGGTTGGGCCTACCAGAGTGTGCACTAGCTTCCACTCCCTTATTTACTGCCTGAAATGCCAGTGCAGATGGCTGTGTGTCAAGAATGGGGGCTGCAGGCTTAAGGTTGGGGCCGAAGCAATCTCTGAACTCATTGACTATTTGTCCGGCAGCGATTTAGCCCCCGGGGACAACAGCCAATATTTTATGGGTTTTGGTGTAGCCACTGGATAGCCAGATAGAGGTTTCCTGGCCAAGAAACTGCTATCTGGATATAGAGCGCTAATTGGACTCGCTAATTGGATGTTAATGACGTGTTCCGTCATTGTTTAAAGTCCAATTAGCATTAGTCCAGAGGGCATATCAACTAATCTTTAAATGCAGCTAAATTTAAAAAAGCCTAATCATGCTCAGATGACAGCTGCTGGGGTCCAAGATTGCATGTGGATCAAGATGTTCCACCTCCTTGGGCTCCACATAAAGTCTTGCTCAAAGCTGATTGGTCAATACAACTTGGACTACAAATGAAAACCAGAACAATGCCAAAGTCTGTGGATATATTCTCACAGAGAGTGGAGTCTTTAAGAAATGGAGAGATCCACAGGGTCGGTGTTTTACATCTACATCACATCACCGTTTGAGAACTAAAAATCATGCACATCAAGTGAAGGAGACACATTTAGAATAAGAAAAGATACAGCACTAAAAAAGTTCTCAAGTTGAATTTAAACATGTCAAACACAGCTCATTTAACTTAGTGTTCATAATGAACAAGCAGAAGAAAGACAAATACATCTCTGCTGCGAGTGGTCCAGTTTGCTGAACCGATGAGATGACATTAGCAGCAGCAGTGGTGTGCTGTAGGAGGAAAGGTTGTGTGCTCTGTGGCTTGGCAATGAGTGGTCTATCAGATGGCTGCCTCTCAGGGTGGGGGAGTCTGGACTGAACCTCTGTGGTGACCTCTGATTGATTAAGAGGCCGTTTCTGGCACTTGGCTGGCCCTGGGCACCATTTGTCACCTGACTGTGCAGTCCTGTTGAGAAGCTTTGCGTCCTCCAATCTACATTCAGACCTTTTTCTCTAAATCCCCAACTCAGCCGTATCCACTCGGGCCACCCATGTCAAAAATCTGTTCTCTCACTCCGCTCAGCCTTTTGGATTAGGGTAAACACCAAATGGCATGTTGAAACATAACGAAATACACTGCACATGAAACACTTTCTCCGCAAGTGATACCTCATTGTGTTTGTCTCCAGCTGCTGCTTTTTACATTTAAAGTTGAACTGACAATAATTCCTGCTAAACAATCAGTATATAAGCTATAGTTTTGGTGTTTGCATGGACTGGTGTAGTAATTACTACAAAGAAGAAATGAAACATTTTTATTTTCCTGCTGCAAAATCAAGATTCTGTACATAAGTTACTTCATGTTGCGATTTGAATTGCAGGTTGATTACAGGTTTTCCCATCAGCTCAATTGGAGCCATGAAAAAGAGTCAGCTAACAAGAGCCAGACCCTCTCCTTGCGTATAATTATAATGTAGGACTAACAGTGAGTGTGCAGGAGCCGCCGATGACTCATCAGGTGTTGATATAACATGAATGAAAAGAATCGACTTGTGGGAATCAGGGCTTACGTCAGAAAGCTAGACTGACTAGCCTCCACTTTCTCAGTGGAGGCTTGCTCAACAGCACAGTGGCTTCTCCCAGTTGTTGTTGTAAAAGCAGACATCACTGATGATGCATAATCACTGCCAAATGGGTTTGCTGAAAAACCTGCGTTAACGTTCGGAGGCTTTAACGTTCTGTCAGTTGTGCACCACAGACCTGGATAGCACATTAGCAGCAAAGCGAGCCCTCAACAGTCAGTCACCTGCTGCTGTGGGAACTGAAGCTCTGACATATTCTCCACAAATATTTGCAAATAAGTGTTTAATTCCCTTCTCTAAACTATGAGAAACTCTGAAGTTTCAGCACCAGTATATTTTTCATCATACAAAACCCGCCCCCCAAAACAATCAAAATTTCAGTTTGACTGTAAGTGAAGAACGGCTCCCAACTGTTTGGATCTAAATGTCAAACTTATATTAATACTGATCTTTGGCTGAGCTGCATATCACAGATTTGACGATTGCGCCATCCAATTTAGTTACATCACTGGCTTCTTTTATGGAAAATTCATCTTAACCAAAGGTCAGAGAAAGGTGACAAGTTTTATAGCCACCCGTGTAATTCACCGACTGGAGGCAGGACTGAAACACATATCTGTAATTTGCAGTGAAATGACCTGTGCTCTGTTTGCACATATTGCTCCTCAAGCTTCCTCTTTTTTTTTTTTTTCTCACAAGATTATTTTGTAGATGAGGGAAGGAGAGAAGCAAATCTATTTTGTCATAACTTGTTTTCGGCTTTAAATTTAAGGAAATTACAGTATCTGGTTTGCTTTGATGAAATCCTGACGACTGCCACATTTACTCAAGGAATTGCAGGGAAAGGTATGAAATAAATTCTGATATAATGTAATTGTGTTTATTAGAGTTTTCTTGGAGAAAATGAGAATGCTAATCATATTCATAGCCAGTGCTGTGGGTAATTTGCAGCCTGCGATAAGCTGCCATATCAACGTGAACTGCTGATGATTGAGTGACACACATGACATTTTCGACTCATTATTTATTGATCCCATTGCAGTTCCCATCTAAATGTTTTAATCTGCGTGGCGATCGAGGCGCTCGCATAAGAGAGCTATATGAAATGGTCCTGGGTTTGAGCTGATGGTGACACACTCGCCCTCTGTCTCATGTATGAAATGAATGGCGATGTGAATATAATGCAAAGCAACCTTGATACCATTAGGACAAAGCTTCCACCAATTAGGGACAGTAGCCGTGGCCCAGGCCTAACACTGACATTGACTTGGTGTGGGAGGGAGCCAATTGTCAGGGGGCAAAAGTTTTATTACTTCTGATAATGATAATAAATGCCTCCTCCCACACACTGTGCCCTTCATTACAGCATTGATCCCATAACATCTCTGCTAAAATCCATCACTGTAGCTCTGTTAATGAATGCTCCAAACATAGCAGTCAAACGCGCGGATGATCCAAGACCTTGTCACGTTCTCGGTAATGAAGTTAATGAGCGAACGGAGAAGTCGACATTTTCTGGAAGGAAGGATATGACTTTATTTAGGGTGGAAGAGGATAGAAGTGGGATTTAGCAGGCTGAGGTTGACGTGTGAACAGGAAAGGAAGACCCAGAGAGGTTGCTCCGTTCACACGCTCTGAAGTATGGGTCTATTCTTGTGTGTGTGTGTGTGTGTGTGTGTGTGTGTGAGATCCGGCTGGCACATATACATAGTCGGACGTGCGCACAGACACACACATATGGACAGGTGCAGCGTGTGCTGCCGACTGTATGGCGAACAGCTGTGTGTAGGAGCTTGTGCTGGGCGCTCCGGGAGGTAGCTGTTGCATTCTCCGACCTTACCACCGGACGCAGCATTTGACACACACAGACAGACAGGCAGTCACAAACACACACACACAGGGCAGCTGCAAGGTGCCATTCAAGGGCCAAAAAGCCAACTGCACCCACCCACACAGAACTCACTGTCTGCCGCATGATTTTCTCCCTTTGAGCTTACAGCAAGATGACCCTGCCTCTGCTGCACATCCCAAAGCTGAAGGAACCGCAGCCGAATATCTGGAACTGCTCCGCCGTACGTCCGCCTCCAACCGGCTCCAAGGGGAGCACTTAAACCACAACTGCTGGCCCAAATATTTACCTACCCCCTTACCCCAACCCGCACACCAGTCATAAGCCCCAGCATCAAACCCTGTCCCACCTCCCCATCCTGACTGTCAGTCGCCAGCTAAGTCCTCCTTGGAGCTCGGAGGCTATCAGGGATTTAAGGGAAAAGCCCTTTATCCAGGGACTTTCTCTACAGGCTGGGGCGAGCAAATGTCTCATGTCAGCAAAACACCATAAATGCTGCAAATGGCATCTTTTCTGCCTCTCCGAGGCGGCAAACAAACTTTTCAGAGGGAGCAAACACATAGTTTATGAGTGAAATGAATCGTCGGTAGGACTATGGAGTGAGTGTTTCATTTGCTCTTTATGGAGCTTTGTTTTTATTATTATTGTTCTACATCTGTGTTTGTAAGCATACATTTTCATATCCTTGTAGGCATCTCTACTTGAGTGGGTGTACGGAGAGGTTATGCTGGTGGGATGTGATGCTGCATGCTGATTAACCCTTAGGTGGATTGCTTTGGCTAATCTGGGGAATTAAGTTCCCGGCCCTCTGGAATGCCACCGGCTTCAAGATCCAGACCAGGTGTCCACACACAGTCCGCTGGGGGACAAGGTGTGTGACTGTGTGACTGTGTGTGTGTGTGTGTGTGAGTGAGTGAGTGGGGGAGAGGAAATGACAAGAATGGCCTTGCCTGCATGACAATAACAAGTGCTGGCTTTTACAAGGAGGACCAGTATGCTGGAATTCACTGGGCCGTGCTCATTTACATCAGCGGTCCGTGTGCTTGCAGATACTTTCAACTGCAGAGCAAATGTTAATGCTCACACCCACATCATGCCTGCTTCTCACATAGCAAACACACTCTTCCTTGCTATGGACTCTGCCCACTGTATCAGCTCCATTTACTGTTTTATCAGATCCACTATCACTCCTTTCCTGGTCCAGCGTGTACAGACAGAGTCCAGTAAATTTGTGAAATGCAGGCTTGATGTATTACTATTACTACTATTGCTTCACAGTTTTGTTTGACGCATCGTGCTTCAGTTCTGCTCTACGTTAAGTTGATTGTGACACGCCTTTATCACCAAACAGCCCCATTGTGATGAGTGAGAGACAGAGCCAGTGTCACCTGTCCCTTTAATAAAGGTGGCATTAGGAGAGGCAGCAGGGAGGAGAGCAGCTGGAGAAGGTAATCCTGTCTCTCCAGGTCAACCACCAGACAAGCTGTAGCAGGCCCCACTAACTCAAGCCTAATTAACACACACCAGCAGGGAAATCTTTCCCTCTCTCAGACCCATATAGCAGCGCACGCCCAGCCATTGCAGGGTTAATACTTTCCAGCCTCCACACTTGGGGGTTTGACCAGCTCCAACATGCTTCGGCTCCTGCTTCCCGGCTTCTGTGCCACACCTCCTCGGGGGATCACGAGATAGACGAGTAGATGGGATTAGATAGGACGCAAGTGTCAGGTTTTCAGTGAAATTTCTGTGAAAAGTCCTGTTTCGTCAGCGCCAGCGTGCGTTCTGTCACGTACCCTGCAGAAGTCGGCCTTGCGGATTAGAAAAAAAAAAAAAGCCTCACCACCAACTTCACAAAAAATATTGAAGGTTACATCAAAACACGTCAACGCCGTTTCTTTACATAGGACTGGTACTCTGGATAATTCATAGTACACCTATAACATATGTGTCATACTGTCCTTGTTACATAAATATTAGTCACGTTCACTTGGGGAATGAAGGGCTCCTGGACCTCGTTGTCTCCCCAGTGTGCAGACATTTTGGGGTCTTCTTCTATTTTGAGATAGGTGCCAACTGCTGCTAGCTGCTTTTTAAACCCTCTGGTTGGTTATCGCACACGAAACACATAATCAAAAGGTCACTCCCCTGTCACAGCCTGCTGTCTCATCCTTTCCATTCAGCCTTTATTCAGCTCTGTTACTACAGCCGCAGCTGGCCTAAAGGTAACAGTGGTTCCCCCATTCCACGTTTGTACATTTTATACCAACGTGTGTTAAAGGGGCTGTGGAAAGTAGCTCTAGTGATAACTCTTCACAGCCAGGTCTGAAGGTCGATAAGAGTTTTTTTTTTTTTGAATGGTTTACATTTTCAGTGCGTTTTGGCTGAAGAGAAAACCTGCAGTCTGGCAAAGACAACGATTTCAATATGAAAACCTAATTATCCAATTAATCACTCCAAAAAAATAGCAGCTGAAACCAGAATTATCTGCATGAGTAGGTACAAAAAGCGAAAAAAAAAAATCTGTTTTTTTAAATAATTTGGGTAAACCCACTTTTTAAATATAACGAAAAGGCGCCAAACAGGTTGCAAACTGCAGGTAAAACAAAGCTGAAACAAAAAGTCAGACAGTTAACTGTGATGGATGTCTACAAAAGACAGTCTGGGTTTAACATTTGCCTTCACTTTGTCTTCTGTCTATAGGCGGGTTTTATTTGAAGCCGAGTATCTGATTGTTCCTGTTTTTTTTTGCTGCGCCAAACTACTTTTCAGCAATCCCTCTGTGTTCCCAGATCTCAGCATGCAGCTTTGCGAACACAATGTTGTTATTATTGATAGGACTGATGGGCAAAATGATAAAAATAAAACTCAGGTTGTGATAAAACAAAATGATTCTCCAGCCTCCGTCTGTCAGAAAGAAATGCATGAAATCTGTCACTGACACTGAGCTTACAGACGGCTCCCGATGACACTCTCGCCTCGTGCACTTGACTGCGGCGGCGGCACGAAGGAATTCAGGAATATGTGCGAGACTTTCTGACAGTCGCCGACCAGATGGAATGTGAAACGCACACTGCCACAAACACTTGGAGACAGAGATGTGCAACTCTGGCGTCTGACCCCTCACACTCCTCCACAGCACTACTCATCCATTTCTCATCCCCCTCCCACGCATGCCCCTCTTCAAGTGTGTCTCCAACTCGGTGGTGGTGGTGGTGGTGGTGGTGGCGGGGGGCGCTGGGGGCGTGAGGGTGTCAGGTGTCATTTAAAAAAAGCAGTTGTCAGGACTGCTTGAAAATGGAGCATGACTTTATTCAGTCTAAATTGTAGCCTGGTGAAAACAGTGTGGCCTCTCTGTGCCCTCCCTGCAGTGGAGTGGCCATTTCTGTACAGCCCTAAGAGTCGGTTTAATGGAACTCTATTAAGTGCTCTGTTTTTATGGGATTGATTTCTCCTTCCTGTTGCGCCAAATGAATATTTCGATAGATTTCCCCGCTCCTGCCGGATGCCAGCTGCCTTTGAATAAAAATAACGTCTTATGTCTCCCACAGGTAGATTATATTTAAATGAAGTAAACCTAACTCATTTCTCTGGTAAGTCATCGGGCTTCAGCAGCATCACACAGCTCTACACACACACACACACACACACACACACACATTTTTTTCTCTCTATTAGCCTCACATAAGCGCATGTTCCCTCACGCACACGCGCACACACACAGCTGGCGAGGATTAGATGAGAGGAAGCAGAGCGAACACACAGGGTTTCAGAGTCAAAACAATGGAGCTGGACTTGACCTTTGACCTTGCACGGCCATTCGTGTGCTGATAACATCAGTCAGTTCCATAAGACAGGTCCAGAGTGTGTACAGGCCATTAAGTGCACTCCGGACGGACACACAGACACTCTGTGGGGGAATAAAAATCCTATTTGACAACACACACACACACACGCTCCCCTCTGACGGATTTAACTAAAGATAGTGATGACAGTAAAGTATAAGGGTATATGGTAATTAATGGCTTCCATTAGAGGGAAAACCCTTTCTCTGCACTTTTCCTGGTAGATGGAGTGCTGAAGTAGCTCTGCTCTCCGTTTCTGTCCTACCTGGGGCTATAGACAAGTGGAATCCTGCATGTTAAATAAAGTCTTTTCCCCCCTCCTAGGTCCCCATTCCTCAAGTTAAATCAAGTCTTTCCCTGCTCTTCACATCTCAGCCTCCCTCCTCTGTCTCCATCCAGGCGTCGTTAATGGGATCATTTCCTATATCATAATATCCCAGTAATCTACACCATATTACATTTCCTCCCAGTTTGACGAGTGCGATGGTAGGAAAGTGAGCGGTGAATATCTCCTCTGATGAAGACCAAATGATGTGCATTGCCTCTGTTTACTGCGTGTTATTGGGTGTATGTATTTATCCCTGCAGAGCGCGTGTGCACATGTGTGTCAGTGCACTGTTGTTGTGGGATGTTAATTTTATCTCCCATCGGGCTGTTGGCCGTGTCGTGGACTAAGTGGAGTCATTTACCAAAGGTTACAGCTGCAGTCATGGATACCGGCAGATGATAAGTCATACCAATGAGCCTTATCCTCGGCAATCGCGCTTTATATTCAGTGCTTCTCGCCGTTTCTCTGTCTCCCTTTCAGACGTCTGTCTTTTCATCTGTCTGCATTTTATTTTTCGGTCTTTTCCCCTTTTGCTTTTATCTCTCTGAATCCTGCTAATTCCCACATCCTTTTCTTGATAGAGAAGAGCTAACCAGCATGTAGCTGTCAGAGGGTTATTATACAGTCTGCCATTTTCAGTGGCTCACGGCGTCCACACCAGTATATCATACCCACCGCTATGGAGATATGGAAATGAGACAGCAGCTCTCAGCAGGGGCTCTCAAAACAATTGTCTACACTTCATAGGCAGGGATGCTGCTGGGCCAGTGGCCAGTGCGCTGGGCTTTCTCATTTCTCTAAGAGGTAAATGTTGCTGACTTGCTGCTTTCTCACAACACCAGCCTTGCCCTTGTTACAATCAGAGCTGAATGGAGGCCTCTTTGTCCCCCCCTGCTATAGCTTGTCCTTGTGTTTGCAGCCAAATGGCAGAAACAACAGGTATTGTGTGACAGTGAGGTTAGTGGGGGTTTAGAACTGGTTTAGCAGAGCGGCAAAGTGGAGAGCATGGATGAGAGCAGTGTGGATGAGGAAAGGGTATTATGTAGCTTGAAAAAAAAAAACATGTGAATTGCTGGCAGGTTAAAAAAGTTATTTACTTAAAAACACCAGGCAGACTTGTGTCTTTGAGTCAAAATGGATGTAATAGATTTGTTTTTGATGCTAAATGTATGAGTCTTAACCATCTTTATGTGATCCCAAAACTTGGATATAAGACGGGATTAAAATGTCATAGGACATCTATCACCATATTTAAATATCTTGAATATCTGATCTGGTAATACACTTTATCTCAACCTTGCTGAACCCTTTTCCCCATCTCGCTCCATTCTCGCGGCGTTTTCTCAGATAAGGTTTACCCCACTTTGCGATATAACCCCAATTTGCCATTGCTTTCTAATTCTAAAATTGAAAAGCTATATTTAAAGATTTCATGTGAGCTCTCGCCAGCTTTATTACTGCAGGCTCTTTGATCTCGGTGCCAGAGTTTTGAAAAGCAAAAAAAACACTTTCCACTACCTATTTTATTTGTAGCCGTGTATCAGTATGAGGGAGCACGGCCAAAACTTGGCCTCCATGGCTCTCTCCTCGACTCTTGGGTGTATCCCTAAATGCCCTGCGGCGCCCTGATAAGTTAGCGCATCACATGGGCGCATATTGCTCAGCCCATGCGAACATGTAGTCAGCAGTAATTCCGTAATGAGCAGTTTTGTGTGTATCTGTTTTTGTGCGTTTGTTTTTCTGTTTGCCTGCCGGTCTGAGCCTGTGTGTACACGCAGGGCCGTGACTGATGCACGGCCGATCCCTAGACTTGGGGAAGATGTATGTGGGTGAAAAGTGAACTCCGTAATGAGCACTCTGAGCATGTGTACGAGAAAGACTGACTGTGTGCTTGCGAATCAGTCTCTTGCCCAAGGGGGTCTGGGCTGTGGTTTCAAGCTTTTGAACAGAAGGAGTGATTAGGCAGGAGAGGCAGACTGAGTTGTGTGTCAGTAGCATGACTAGCCGTGTGTGAGTATAGGATGAATGCTCTGTGGTGGCTGGAGTTCCCCGTAGATCAAGCGCAGATGACTGTTTTTAGCAACAGCTGTCAGCCTCTGCTTTGGACATGAAAGACTTCGATGGAGGACAAGAGGGGCAAGATCTAAAGAACCAGGGATCTATACAAGAAAAAGCACTACAAAGTCATTCCAGGCATTCTGTTTATCGTTGACACTTTTTATTATGTGGGTAGAGGTGATATTGCTGCCTGAGCATGCCAGTGCTTTAGGCTGTAACACACTGACACACCTGCCTGAGTCAGCTGAATCAGGACACACACGGCTGGAGACATGCGGGGTGTGTACGTCTTTATTTAGCGGAGTTTGGCTCGAGCATGGGCTCCCTCTTCTCCTCCTCACTCTCTCTTTCTTTATCTTTCCTCTCCCTCCGGGTTGTTGTTGTGCTTCCCCTCCTCCTCAGGTTGTAATGTGCTTCTGAGGGCTCTGTGGGAGGAGATCAGCCCTCCTGTCCTCTCTGTTTGTGTCCTAACAGCCCCATCCTGCTCTACACAACTTGCTGGCCACAGGCAGCCAAGGGAGTGCAGCACTAATTGTGTAGGTCGCCAAGGTTACGCTGCCTCTCTGAGTCTCCCTCTCTCTGATGTGGTTTGCTCTCCGCTCTCCACTCAGTTACTGTATAATAATGCATGACATCACAGTTTACATTGCCATGACAAATAAATAGCGCACTCTGACGTTTCTGGAAACTTAAACTGCATCGCTCCTGTCAAAGTTGACTTTTTTTCTTCGCTGAGAGGTTAATCATGTAGGGAATCCTTGAGAGCGCCCGCATTTTTCAGCGCAGCCTCAGCTCATCTAAAATCATTTAGAGCTCGTTTTGTTTCCTCTCTTTTTCCCCTCTGTGTGTGATGTAGGAAATGTAGGAGATGTCTGTCTTTTCAGGCGGGTTCCGTTGTCTTTTGTGCGTCTTGTCTGAAACAGCATGTCAGCCAGGCGGGGCGGCTCTGGGAGGATGTGTGTATGAGAAAAAGAGTGTGTGTGTGTGTGTGCTGAATGAAATGTAAAAAGCAGTACGCCTGCCTGCACACACACACAACAGCCTTTGGCCTAATGGGAGCTGACACTCTGACAGGCTCTCTGAGCTCTTTATCTGGGCCTCTTGCCTTCAGAATTTGTGTGTGTGCATGCATGTTTGTGCCTGTGTGTTTGTGTGTTGCGTGTTTCTGCGTGTGTGTGTGCATGTGCATGTGTGACCCCAGTGGTGGTAGTCGCCAGGCCCCTAGAGAGTTCTTTAACCCCCTAACAGAGTCAGACTCATTTACATTGAAATGGGAGAGTGGCAGGGCCTCTTTATGGACTGTTTGCTTTTGCTCTATAGAAAAGGCTCAACTCCACCTCTCTCTCACACACACACACAAGCGTATGCAAGCACATATGCGTCCACGCACACACATACACACGTCACACTAGATACATGGGAATTTACTCTGCTGCAGGTCACACAGTTGTTTTTCCTAACTGTTGGACTGTTATGCCCTCTTTAAGGATCTGAAGTGTGTGTGCGTGTGCGTGTGTGTGTGGATGCATGAGTTATGAGGGGTCAGAAGGGGCTGCTGGATGGGGTCTGTGTGACTGAGGCCATGTGGTTGTTAGCGGAGTGTTTTTCCACCTCGCTCTCCTACCTTCCTAATGACTGCTGGCCAGAGCTGATCTGGAGTCCCCACGGTTCCCATCAACTAGCTCGTCCCACTCTCCAGATAAACGCTGCCTGAGGCATGAGATGCAAGATCAGAGCTCCCTCCTCAAAGAACTTCCCCATCCTCTGGAAGGGAAGCTCTAAATGTGACCCCAGACCAGTGTTTGTGCCGGCTCAAGGCAGAGAGAGGTTCCCAAAGTTGGTGGTGGCAGCCAGAGAGAGCACAGGTCTAATTATAGCAAGCAGGATGTGAGTGGGAAGGAGCTCTTTGATGGTCCATACAATTATATATCTTTCAGGAAAGTACTGTGGCTGAAGAGGAGAGCATCTCCCCTCATCTCCTTTCTCAGAATCTATTTCACTGCCTCTTTCATACAACAAGGACTTCTGCCCTCTTTGCAGGCTTAATGTAGTGTTTCCCCCACTATCTTCTTTCTTATCTTTCTGTAAGGGCTTTCTATAAAAAAAAAAGGAGAGCAGAGTGCGCTGTTTGAAGTCAAGTGGCTGCGTAAAGAGCAAACAGAGTCGATGTTTTCCACCTGTCTTGCTCTCTCCTCTCTAATTTCTTCCTGATAAATGTTCACATATACCAGTTTCTGTGGATGCAGCCCTCACCTTCTCAGGAGGGACAAATGTTTCTGTTAAAGATCACAGAGCAACGCACAGTCGAATCTATATTTAGCCACTTTCTCTGTGTAATGTGCATGTACGTGTAATGTAAGTAGGCATGCATGCTGTGTCTATAATGAAGTGTACCAACGCTATTGACTGGTAAACTTTAAAGCAACACTTCTCATCATTTTTATTAGATATTTTTTTTCCTCCGTACAAATATAGTTTTCATCAAAATTTATGAGATTGTTTATATGCTTTTAGAGCCAGCAGAACAGGTGGTCAATAAATAGCCGGGTTGCTGCAGAGCCACTGGATCGCATGGTTTCAGCTAGCATATGGTGAGCTGTAAGGATTGAATTTGCACCAGGCGATAACCGAAGTGCGTACCCGCCATAATTGATATATTCCAAAAAAGTCTGTAATGAGGATTGTAATTTTGCCAGAAGGAGGAAGGGAAGAAGGTTGAAGGATACGGTGAGGGAGCAAAGAAGGGGGAGACGATCTTCTTTCAGTCTAGAGCTAAAACCTCACTTTTATTCATTTCAGTCACAACAACAGAGTTTACAACTGTTTCTGTCATGAAAGTATGAATGGAGCCACTTGCACGTTGCACAACGGCAGCCGCACTGTATGTCAATGAGGCCGAGCCCCACCGAAGAATGCCTGTGCGTGGTTAGCATGACTTTTAAACTCTGATTTTAGGATGCAACAATTAATTTTAGGTACAGTTATACATGTTTCAGCTGCACACCACTTCCCTTTCCTGTCGAGGATGAGTCATCGTATGAGTGTGTGTGCGTGTGTGTGTGTGTGTGCGTGCGTGTGTGAGTGGTGAGTTCAGTCACCGCAGTAAGAGCAAGCCACTCTCTGCCTGCCTGTGATGAGATCCAGATGGAAAGTTTCAGTGGATTGCCCACTCTGCTAACCATTATGGCTCCTAAAATGTTCCCAAAATATTTTTTTCTTTCTACCCAAAGTCTCTTGTGCTCTAAGACACTTTCCTACAGCAAAGGACACTTTTAGGTTGACTCACTTTTAAAAATTTGTGCACCCTTATTACGAAGTTTAGTACTAAGTAAATAAGTAAACATCTTATGTCAAAGAGTCGTTTCACCTTGCCCTGTCCTGACTTATAGGACGCTGCAGTCATGCCTGAATTATCAAGAGCATGAGGGACATTACCTGCAGAGCCGCTCACACCAAGAGAAGAAGGGAACTGTTTCTGTTCCTTTTTCCAGACTCGCCCCTGGATGTCTCATTTGCACCGCCACAAACCAGATCAAAAGGATCTCTCTATATCCACAGTCTTTGGTTGTAGGGAAAACTCATGCCAGGATCTTAGCATGCACGCACACACACACACACACACACACACACACACTCATACTGTACATCCAAACAGAGTCAAACAGAGTGTTCAGAGCTGTGACAAACAGACCCACCAGGGTCCAAGAAAGAGGGCTTTCAAGTTTGTCCAAGTGGTCTACCACTCATCCCATCCATCAGCTCCCCTCTGGGTATGGGACACAGATCCAGGGTCAGCTTACTGCTCACAAAAACAAATTCTCTATCCCATACACAACACGAGCTGTTGAGATGTTGTCCGAGCAGCGTGGCGAGGTAACAACAGGTTTCCTGGACGATTTGAGTTTTGGACTTTTCCTGCTTAGTTACATTAATGCCAGTTCAGGAAGACCAACACAGGGCGTCCTTTTTAAAACTGTGGCAGAGTAAAACAACAAACAAAAACAAGGGGGGGAGGGGAGGAGTGGCCTTCTCTCATTTGCCTGTATGTGTTAATATTTGCGTATGCGTGTGCATGGGAAACAGAAAGGGTGACAGATAGAAAATAACTCGTGTGTGCTTGTTTAAGGGTTCACATGTTCAGATAAATATGTAATGATTCGCATTCAGTGGGTGTTTATGAGCCAGTGGTGTTGGTGGCCTGTGGGCACAGGCTTCATGTTTGCATAAAAGAAAGCTCCTGCTGAGAAAATGCCAACAGCTGATGAATTCCTCCCCGGTGCAGCAAGGTCAGGCAGTTACTTTGAGAAACCACATCTACCTCTGCTGTTGTTGTCCAGTTCTTTGAAGAAGAAAATTCAATTTTAAAAATTGAACATGCACACTTCATTGTTCCAGACAACCTGTGGACCGTACAGTGGGTTGCAAAGAGGGTCTTTCGTATCAGCAGAATCACAAACAGCCACCAACAGTTACATTTTGAGCAAAGTGAACCAAACAGAAAAATGAAAACAAAACATGAATCTGTCTTTTATCTCTGCTCCGCAGCCAGACTCACCTGCTTATCTCCGGCTCTGTTTCACCTCTCCCTGCCTTTTACTGCCTGCTAAAAACTACAACTGCAAACTTTGCTCAAACCACTTTACAGTGGTGACCTCAAATCTCAGCAGGCAGGCGGGCTTCGTACTTGAGTTGTTGCGTAAATTTGTGTATTTTTTTTTTTTTGTCAGTCTTCACTTGTATTGAATAATTCACTGGCAGATCTATATATAGGGTGAAGACCACTGGGTCCTGTATTTTTAGCTAGCTCCAACCTTTATGTAAGGCTCTTTATATAATCTCAGGGTTTAATGGTGCATTTTTCTGGTAGGCCTCATTCACGACGAGGGGTCAGAGGACTCATTATCCATCACTACAGGCACATGCATGCACACGTTTCCACACAGGTCATCACTGCATTGTGTGCTGTTGGATGCGTGCGAGGAAAACATAACGAGCACAGTCTTTTGCACTGGTGCATGTTTTTGTGCCAAATTTGTCTCCCTTAAAAAAAAAAAAAATGTCACAAAGCCCTTCCATCGCTGCCTTCTGTTACAAACTATATATACCAATCTACACACCACTGTAATATCACACCTCGGCCTGTCCTGCGCTGATGAGAATGAGTCACCAGCCAGCAGGCATTAAACAGCCTGAATTGAGGCTGTGAAAGAGTTATTAGTAAACACATTTATCTTCCTGATGTGCCCTCTGTGAAAAGGGACTTAAGTCTGCGTGTACCGGCATCCAGCGGTTTCTTATCTGGAGCTAAATGGAAGTCGTGGTGACAACCACAATTAGGCAGGACAGCACAGGATGGGAGAGGGTCGCACACATAGTAATTACTCTGTCACGGCGGCGAGGCCAGTGACACTAAAATACTGGCTACAGATCAGCGAACGCACCACTGAGACAAATATACGCATCATTAAGGCAGAGACAAAATGCACCGTTTCAGATATGTCTTCACTGTTTGTGGCAGGTATCGGAAGCCGCCGACCTGTTTATTAAGTCATAAAAATTGTGCAACACATTCAATCTGCACATTTTTCTCATTGAGCTGCGGAGCGGAGATCACTGATCGACTTCAGGAATAAATCACGGATGACTTGAATTTAATTAAAACGGGCTCCGACCTCTCGACGTCCAGAGGAGAGCGGCGGATGGCTAGTGCTCTGTGATACCTGATACTTGGCTCTCTCATTTGTTTGTTATTCAGCGGCGGCGGTGAAAATATTGAAAGTTATCTCAGGAGTGAGTTATTATTGCAGCATGGGTCCAGGCAGGTCCTCAGAGCCAAAACAACAGTGTTGGCCAGTACGTCCTCTGAAAACAAACCTGAACTCTCTGTGGCACGGGACGTTTATTTATCCCACAGATACAGGCTCTATTGCTTCGGGCTGCCTGACACAGCCGTGCTCCATATTTCATATATACGCCATGGATAAACAACACTGACTCTGACAGTCCTACTCATGCTGAAGCACGTCAGGAGGTGTCTGTGTGTGTGTGTGAGTGTTTGTGTGCGTACTGTACGTGTGTGATAAATGTTACATCTGTGACAGAGCAGCTCTGCCTAGAGTAGTCCTTGAGACGCTGCTACTTTGTTCAATGATTGAACTGTTTCTTTCCCATATCTCCGTTCCTCTCCCTCCTTCACCCACTGTGTATCTATCTGTCTCAGCCTCCTCCCTGCACTTATCCGTTGCAGTGAGGTTTCATTTGATTTCTCCTCTTGTCGCCCTCCCCCTTTCTTTTTGTCTGAGACCTGGTGAGACGCTCAGATTGTAAATAAGAAGTACACTGTACCTGCACAGACATATTGATCACACAGGCACATCAGTCAGAGGGCAGAAATAGATTGTGATTGATGCTGACTAAAGGACTGGATGCGTTTGACAGAGTTTTGTGAGTTGCTGTGTGTCTGCGTGTGTTTTTGTGATGTGCGCATGTTTCCCACCGGGGCCCAATACGTTCTCTGGGATATTTACACCCGGAGTTGACTGATAACATAATTAAGGTCGTGTAGTGATCTGTGGCGGGCTGTGTTCCCACTACACACACCAAACCCGGTCAGTAAATAAAGCCCTGGCCCAGGAGGCTATCCTGTGACACAACATATATTCAGCGGAGCCACACATACAGCCACACACGCACACACACACACAAAGAAATAAATGAAAAATTGTACAGTCATGTCACACAGCAGAGAGGTTGCTGTTTGCTGGTTGTCCTGTTGTCCTGTTGTGACGCTACCATGTGACAAAACAGAGCTGATAAAGACCTTTTTTTATAGTGGGAGTGGTGTTTTTCAGGAGGCCAAAGAAGCCAAAGGAGTCACTGTTTTGTGACAGATGATAAATTATGTTTATATTATATCCTCATGCGCATTTCAGACACATTGCCGTCACAGCAGTCCAATTTTCACAGGCTGAATATTACCAAGCTCTCTATTTAAACTTTCATGAAAAGTATGTTTACTGCTAAACTGAATGGTTTGGATGAATAAAATGTCCTCATCAGGTTTTAGACCAGGAAACCTGCCAACCTCATCAGAAAATGAGCCTTTACACTGTTTTTTTGTTTTTGTCAAAGCAGGATCTATATGATATTTGATTTGCTGTTAGCTCCAAACCTTGTACGGACAAGACACAGTGTGTTAATTTGCCTCAGAGGTGCTGCTACGTGACTGTAATAACCTCTGTCAGCTAGAGACAGGCTAGCTATTTCCCTGTGTTTCCAGTCTTTGTGCTAAGCTAAGCTAATACTCTGCTTTCACTAGATTTACATTAATTGTACTGTACATACACATCTCGTAAAATGTCTAGCACTTACTTTCATTGACGCCATCTTCCCCATCTGTTAACATTCATGACAAGTGACTAACTGAAGATTGACAGTGTCCACCAAATGTTGGTGCACTCAGTGACTCTTCACATAACCCTCTGACATTAGATTGTAGTGGATATTTGCACTTTTGCAAAATGTTTTTTTTTAATGTTTTCGCAATGTAGCTGTGCCTGTTTGCAGAATACTTGCTTGTGAAAAAAAAAAGAAAATTCAAAAATGTTTCTAGCGCTTCGAAATAAAAACATTAGCCTCACTGGAATTGACCAGACTTTTATTACCACTTTCAAAACCAGTAGCTGTGATATTATCTCTCTCCCTAAAACAGTTTTCATTTACATAAATAACTGTTTGTTTTTTTTTTAATTTCCATCCTTTAACTAGTTGAGTATAAATTGGCAGAATCTAATTCATGCAGGCCAAAACGATCGGTTTATTACATTTTGTTCTCTCGCTGCAGTTAAGTAAGGTTCCGCTTTAACTTGCGTTGTCAATAGCGCAATCACATTTGTGCAGCACTCATGAGATAGTGTTGCAAAGTGTGTCCAGGATAGTTTGTTTAATATTGATGTGGGTGTCAGCGTATTGATGCCTTTTTAGCCACGTTTCTTTTTCCTGTCTTTGCTCTTTATTATGTGTCATTTGTGAATTCAAGCGTCGGCCTTTCTCCGTGTGTGGTTTCTCTTGAGACAGAAGATCATCCCTCTCTGCATGTTACAGACTGACAGCGCTCTTCATTGGAATGTTAATAGGACAGGCCACTGCAGCTAATTGGGCTGTGTGCGTGTGGGTGCACACATGTGTGTTATATGTATGAATAAGTGAAGACATCTTAATTTGGTTAACTGATAAGGAGGTTTTATATGCTCTACTCAAATGAGACACAATCATCACATACTTTGGGCACTGAGAATGTCTGCATCTAACTGGCTTCAGGTCCACATCAACAGATCCAAAAAACATTTTATCATGCAAATCGTATGGTTTATGTTCTATAGTGAAGCACATCCTTCCTCCAGAAGAGTCTCTTTACATACATTTTAACCGCCAACCTCTTTATGGTGCACTTACCATTAATCCACATCTATATCTTCAAACAGGAACAAAAAGAAACCCTTCATCACATGATCAAGATTGACCGGCCAACTGCTTTCAGACTTGTGAGAGGATTAAAGACACTTTCAAACTAAAAACAAAACCTCCACATCTCTCTAGCTGACAGACAAGTAGGATGGGAGCATGGGCAGAGCTCCATGAAGAAACTCTTGGCTGGGAAAGCAAAAGGAAACTAGGCCAGAGAGGCCAGAGGGGCTGTGTGGTCCACTCTCATTTGTTACCCAAAGAGATGATTCTGCTTATGTGGGCATTGATGGCTCCAGAATGGATTTGTCTGCTCCCACAAAGGTGTGGATACATAATGGGGTACCATGTAATGCTTGTTACAGTTGTACTCGCCGAAAGATGAGCTCTGACTTACAAAAACCCTCAAAGGTGAAAGGATTGAAACTGCATCCACAGAAAGGCGACTAAGTCTCAAAACACGCAGAAAATGACCACACATTTTCACAAGATCTTGAAAAACCAAAATGATGGGAAAACTTCTAGATTTATTCCTCCTCGAGCGGCAAACAACAAAATAATGTGTCACCGACATCACCCGGTAAAGAGTGGGACACACAGAGCGAACTCTGCCGAGTCGTGATCCGTCACCTCCTGCTCTCCACGAACACTTATATTGTTCTCACTGACATGTTTTTCCCATTTCTGACTAGGCATGAATTTGGTCTTCACCTGGATGTCACCTGTTTACAAGTGAAGTAATTCCTGTTCCACTGAGAAGTCAATCAGTGGGTAATCACAGAAAGCCTTTTAGGCGGCAGAGGGGTTTGTTTTTACTATGACAACCTAGCACCTGAGTCTGAGCAGGCATAAATCAGTGCTTCTGTTCTGTCTGGGGAGTAAAAATGCTAGTTTTAGTGTTGATAGAATGCCAGAATGGACATTTGGTGATTTTTAGACTTCGCCTGCTCGGTTTGGACGTGGTCCTAGATGGACACATCTCAGTCTTTCTGCATTCTGTTCTGGTCCACGGGTCACACATAGCTTCTCCTGCTGCAGAAATGAGTCGTTCATTAAGCCAGTGGCTCTCCAAGTGGGTGCTGTGGCACCTTGGGGTATCTTAAAGATGGGCCAAGAGTCCTGTGACATCAGTTGTGTGATTATTCATTCATTGTGCATTTCAGCACATTAAAAAAAAATCAGCAACAATTTGCATTAACAATTTTATGGTATGTTTTCAAAACAGATTTAAAAAGGCAATCAATAACAGAATCACTGTATGAAGCAACGGCTCATTAATTCACAGTTGTTGATAGAGAGTTTGGCTGTTTGTGGAGGACGGATGTCAATCATTGTCTGATAGCACTTTCGCTGTGGTATTGCACATTCCCAACATCATATACATATGTGTGATCTGGCTCTTTTATCTCTGATGCACAAAAAACAAGACGAGAAACCACCTGTCAGTGGAGTCAGACTGGCAGATTGAGTGTTCTCTCTCCCCACATAAACAGCAGACGCGCGTGAAAATCACTGCAACATTTTTGTGTTTTGTTTTGTTTGTTTGTCCTTCTTAAAAGAAATACATGTTATATTTAATATTATTAATTATTTTGAGTGAAATATGTATCTGTTAATCTGCAGAGCACATGTTGGCTTTTATTCTAAGTGACTGAGAATGGGCCTATATTATTTAACCTAATACTGAGATGGTGACATTAGATCTTAATAAGTGTGATATCTGGTTACATTCCTGTTGTATTGGGGGTTGTGACATCATGGCGCTCTAGAAAAGTTTGGGAACCACTGCAATGAACTCTTCCTAACTAACGTCCCTCAGTGCAACTTGGTTCACTTCAATGGCAGCCACGAATGGTGAACAACAGAGCTCTGACAGCAGACTTAAGCTGCCAGTACGCTTCTTCAGAAGGCCTTGTCGGACGGTTGAAAAGCTTTGGAAACCTTCTCCTCCCACTCCTTTCCGACTTTGAGATCAGCTATCCGAGATTCATGGCCACTTCTCACCAGGATTGGTCAGCTGTGCAGAGGTGAGCGAAGGTTTAAACTTCTCTCTCAGCTCACATTCTTCACTGGTGACACAACTATTTCTGTTACTTTTTATGTGGACGACCAAGTGCAACGCTATCAATGCCTTTCAGGAGAGAGAGGCTGCGTTCCAGTCCCCAGACTGCCACACCATTTTAGTATGCCAGAAAAAGATTAAGTGTAGCATTTTTCAGTAATTGTGCCAGCATGCTTTTCTGGCTATTCTGACCCACAATCCTTCATGTGGCAGAAGATGCATAACATCAACAGAGCTGAGAGAGCAGAGACAGATGACAGCTCATTGACCAATGACGGCTGCTTTCCAATCCTATGCTTTTTCTTTTTACTTTAAAATTTGCGCTGTACTGCGTTGGACGCAGTAGCAAGATGTTCTAACTTCACGGCGCAATGCCATGATCAAATAGCGAGTCCTAAATGTGTTCATACTGCGTCTCACATGCAACAGCATATACTTTTTAAGGGCAGTTAAATAAACAGAAAGTATATGTGAACTGTGTCTGAAAATGTGCTCCATCCACTTGTCCAAGCATAATCCGACTCTTAAAACATCACTTCACTCCATGGTTTCTTAGGGTGCATCAGTCCACCAGGATAAATAATGACTACCAGCTACAGGCAGCTGTAAAGTGGGATGCAGTTTCTATCAGAACACAAAATAAAGGCATTACAGACCATGCAATATACAGCATGTAGGAACCTTCAACTATGTCCATCATCACAACAATAAAAATCAAGGAAATGACTTGGATTGCAAAATGAATTTCACAAATAAATCTTACAATAATGTGCCAGTAAGTTCAGCTACAACAATAGCAGCAGGAACAGTGTTTGACATCTAGAACAGAGAGATATTAGCCTGGTTGCTCACCCCCTGGAGCAAAGATGCTCACATGTGGCCTGCCAAAAAACAAGAAAAACACAACCTAACTCAGCTAGTTTTACCAGAGCTCTGTCTGCAATAAGGGCAGGTACA
Organism: Datnioides undecimradiatus; assembly: GCA_008933995.1. Taxonomy (NCBI): domain Eukaryota; kingdom Metazoa; phylum Chordata; class Actinopteri; order Lobotiformes; family Datnioididae; genus Datnioides; species Datnioides undecimradiatus. The sequence continues at coordinate 222,774 of WARS01000047.1, read as the reverse complement.
AAATCCACCCCGGGCAGAAGTACAATAAAAGTTGATCACAGCTGTTGGTGCGTCAAACTGAGCCTGTATGGGAGCCCTGAAACGAAGGCTCTCTCTTAGTTTGAAGGAATGCGTGTCTTAATTAAACACACTTAACGGAAATTGAAAATTCAAGTTGGAGCTGTTCTATGGTTACATCCGTTTAACTCAGCGCAGCATGAAACGGGACAAAAGTTGAATTTGTAATCTCATTACAGCCTCAAGCCTCCCAAATGAAGCTTTCAATTGAGCCCCAACAATGCCACATATCCACTGCATTGTTTCCTATCAGAAGTCAAACGGCGGCTTTCTTAAGAAAGACAATAGGCCTGCCAATTGAAAGCAGTCATTCTGTGGTCTTGAAGGAGGCCCTGTCTTACCACTGCTAGTTCTGTGAGACCTGTCTAGAGCTCAGTTCACAGAATCCGAGGGTCTTTCATCTCCCTGGGCCGATCACTCTAAGCTGGGAAACAGGAGCTAAGGGACCCTCAACTCGCAGTACCCCAGGACGGCTTCCCCGCCCTCAGACCCCTCCTGCTCCTGCCTGCCGTACTGGCCCTCTCAAAGGAGTCTTTCAGTATTGTGTTGAGGCCCAGTTCCAGGTCAATGGGAGCCCAGAGATTTAGAGCTGCTGTCTGAGTGGGAACAAATGGTTTGTTTGGTGAGCGGCCTGAAGTAGCTTTAGAACCTCCATCAGACTGAAGGTATTGCTGACTTAAGTATTTAGTATTACTGCAGCAGAACTAATATGACTGTGGTGACGGAGGCACCGGCTCCCGCTTTAAATCCTATCGCCCGGTCACAGGCAGAGGTTGGGTCTAAGTCCTCAAACAAAAGTTCATGTAATGTTTCATATTATTGATATCGCAAAGCGTATTCAACATGTCTCGACCAAATGCCACAAAATGTCCAAGATAAATTAAAGCTGGTGACACCTGCTGTGGCATTTTACGAAACACAATTATACTGACCCGAGAGGGACTGACATTTAAAAGAAACACATTTGCACCCATCAGTGGAATTACTGCCGAAAAAAAAACGATTTAAGAGACATATAAATATATATCCAGCATTGAGTAAAGAAACCAATTTAATTGCCATGGGCAGCATCAGTCAGGCTGAATCACTGGGTATTCATCAGTCCGCTCTTGTTTTGATCTGTGCCACTGGAGAAATGCCTCTGCATGCGGAAGGTCGTATCCTTGTGCAGGGTGCGCTTTGTCTTGTGCCCCATCTGCCCTGAGTGGCAGCTCAGCTTCATTTGGGAGACAGCACCCCTGTACTCTATCTCTAGCTGTCTCTGCACAGGCCTTTGTGTGAGTCTCAGCCACTGATTGGGCTGTATAATGTGACTGATGTCCTCTGGGCAATCTGCTGTTGGGACAAGGACGTGCTCAGGTGATCCAGAGGCTGATTGGCGCCCAGCTAATGGAGAGGACAGCGTGACCTCTGAGGCTGTCAGGTGCCAAACCAGCCTGTTAATTATGCATTCGGACACTTGGCTGCCGCTGGAACCAGCCTGCTACCGCCTGTGTGGCGTCTAGACATGCAAACCCCGAAAAAATCACCAGAGTCTCACCAGTCGCTGCGTATGTGCGCGAGTGTGTGTGTGCGTGTGTGTGTGTGTGAGAATTTTGCACCATCTGGTCTCGGGCTGAACTGTCTCTCTGCGCTTTGTGTGAACATCAGAGCAGGGGATACTTCACTACTGCTCATAGGTGTGTGAAATGTCCATATTTCCCCAAGTTAGGATTTCATGGCTGAGTAATGTTGGACACCTCACCACATTTTTCTCTCTGGCACTCCCTGATCTATCTATCTATCTGTTCCTTCTGCCTTTCTTCATGCCATCCTCCATATTTAGCATCCTTTGTGCATATATTTCTGTTGACCTGTGCAGCGGTGCCTTTCACCCTCTCACCCTAGTACAGAGGAGTAAGCAAATATTGATGTTTCTACTCTCCTCCACCACCACCACCACCTTCTCCTCATAATCCTACCTCATCTCTCTTTAATTGGTCTTCTGTATGCTTGGTCTACCCCCTCCCCCCTTGTCTCTGTCCTACATCTCCTTATTTGTTTTAGCTTCAGATGGTCTGGTAGATAGACTAATTTTCTTGCTCCTTTATCACCTACTGTAATCAGACAGACCCGGAGGAGTTGTGTTCTGCTGTATTACATGTGCTGTGTGTGTGTGTGTGTGTGTGTGTGTGTGTGTGTGTGTGTGTGTGTGTTTCTGTGTGTGGCCTTTTTGGTTATTGCATTGTTAGAGGCACTGCCTGCCAACACTATTTCTTTTAGACAGACAAAAGCCTTGTTTTAGATGAGCCATGTTTATTGTTCGTGCTGACACTGCTTTTATGACAAAATGACTAATGAGTACAGTCGGTGTGTGTGTGTGTGTGTGTGCGTGTGGGGGGGTCCATTCACAGCCATGGCAGCTTTCTAAAATCCTGGAGTGAAATTTGTGATTTCAATTGAATGTGGTATACCTGTGAGTGAAGCATAATGTGAATTAATGTTACCGCACAGCATCATGTGTTGACAGTGCAAAGCTCTTTACAGTTTGTGAAATAAAGATAGAAACGGCTCAACTCTTCACATTTGAAGAGTTAAACCATTAATTGTATAACATCCTGGTAACAGGGTCAAGTCCGCCCATTTGTATTAGGCTTATATCAACAATGTGGACATGTATGTGCCATCAACAGATGAATATTGAACACTGCAAATAGTAAACAGCAACAAGTACACGGGTCACAGCCTGTTATGAATCAAGAAAACATGTTCCTTTTTTTTTTTTTTTTTTTTTTTACAAATTTGGGCTTAAAAACATACAACCATCGCAAAGCCAGTTGCAAGTAGAGCAAATAGTTTGGAGAAGTTTCTTTTAGGTGCTTATTGAATAGAGGAGTTTTCATTTCATAGCAGAAGATTGGACACGTCTCTACAGCACGGAGCAGAATGGGAAGGTCAGCCCAACAATGAGAGTCCAGAGAGCAAAAGAGTTGAGGCCAGGTGAACAGAAAACCGTGTTCCAGCAACACAGAGAGAAAAAGCACCTCCATAGTGCTCCATGTGTTATATTGTCCAAAAATGTCATTGGAATTCATGTTGTTTGAATGACTACTTTTGATGCTGGTGTTTCTCAGAGATTTAAGAGCTCTGTAATGTCTGATGACATCTGAAGGTCAATCACTCCCAGACAGGATGAAGTCATTGACGAGGAGGAGGGGTTAACCAGGCCTAGTATCAGACGTGAACTGAAACATGGTTCGGTTTCCTCCTGCCAGATTTTAATGTTAAACAGTCAACAGGCAGGGTAGAGCAATAGATTACAGCTTTATACACACTTAATCTGTTCAGTTGTCATTAAACTGTAGAAAATATTAACTAGACTGTGTGTGCCTAAAGTGAAGGACAAGCTCCCGTTCTTAATGTTTATACATAATCTCTAACTACTCTGCCCTTAGGTTTCTAATATTAACCCAGAGCCAGAACTCTCAGAGGGGGTTAGGTAGAGAGGAGACCGAAGGCAGTGATGCACAAACATAAAAAAGTTTCTCCTGCTAAAAAAAAAAAAAAAAAAAAAAAGCCCATAAAAATAGTTAAAAACAGCAGCTTGTATAAAGTATTTGTGCACCGTGCGCTGTTGCTTCATACTGAGGGCGCACTGGTGGTGCAAAAAGATTAGAAGCTAACAGCAACCCTGGGAAAGCAGAAATAACAATGTCAAAAAGAAAGCTGCAACGATGACTACTACCAGGCAACAAATGCCTCTGAGGGGTTTAGGAGCAGTTTAATCATAATAAAGGTGAACATACATTTTAACAAGCTCATGCCAAGTGAAAAGTCTTATCAAACTCTGACAAACTCTGTGAAACTGTTTTGTTGCCGGGAAGCTTTTTCACTCCAAAGTTGTGTTTCATCAGTGCAGGTCTTGGTTTTCCATACAATCAATTTACAGCATTTTTGATTTTCCAACTTGTGTGCTATGATCTCACGGCTTTGATGGCGCTAAAGCTGCTTGCTCCCGATTTTCAATGCATGTAAGAAGGTTGGATGAGTCAATCTTCTGCTTTGATGAATTGTCCAATAGTTCTTCGGTGGTGCTCAATAATGTGTCCAATATCTGACACAGTTTTAGTGACTTCAGGCTTCATTTATTGTGTGCTTAAAGCTATAAAATATAGTCTGACACCGGCGGGCTGCACAACATTTTGGCTTTGTTCACTCACTGAAGACATTGGATCTGATCCACATGTTGTAAACTGTAAATCTAAAGCTTGATTTAAACATAGGGATATCTGTTTTCTTATTTCGGAATAAATCACTGGGTTCAATGTTCAATAAATGATCTGCACTCAGTTCAAGAGTTTACACTGCTTAGTTTCTCTGATTTAACTGGTTCAATGAAACGCAGGACACAACGGTGAACACATTTAAATGTGTTCAGCGGTCCATTTGTTGTCCATATTTTTATTGCTTAAACCTGACCTTTCTACTGAACTCAGCTCTCCATTCACTTAGAAAAACATGGAAAATGAGATAAGCAAACACCCACGCATTGCAAAAACAACCAAACATGTCACATATGGCTTGTGTAGGCAACGGCAGATGCATTTTGTGACTCCGCATTCAAAGACACAACACTGAGCTCAAATGGAGCCAGCACATTATCTACATTACTTGTACGGCCACTTCTCTCTTCGGGGGGTTTCTGTCCTCCAGCCTGCTGGTTCATATTTCACCCAGATGGATATAAATGTCTTGGAAATGAAAGGGTGACAAGGACAAAAAGACAAAAGGCCCGATAATTAGGAGATGTTCTCACAGTCTAGTGCAGATTAGTTCATCCCGGCAACCATTTCACTGTCTGTTACCTTTTTGGATGTCTGGCCCAGACTCAGATATCTGCCTGCGTCTTTTTTACTTTTAAGCTGAAACAAACAGTCGTTGCATTTAACAGCAACTTAAAACAATTTAAGGCAAGTTAGCAGTGAAGTGTAACCTTGTGGGCTTAGACTCCCAGGACTTGAAGCCATTGTGTTTGACCTGACTTATGATCAGATCCTGAAAAAAACAACAACTTTCTATTGTTCTTTCTAAACTCTGTCTTCCTCTAACTGCTCCCTCTGTCTCAATATTGACAGATTACAAAAGGGAATGGTCTGCCCACCCTCTTTAAATTTCTAATGAGGTTGGATTAATGATATCATCAGATAGATTGGATGCCTGACAGCTGGACAGTTTCAGGGAAAATTCTCCACGTGGAATCACAAAAGGTAAATGTAAGGACATTTTCTTGAAAAAGACACAAACTGAAAATATTTTTTTGACTAAACCACCTTCCCATCAATTGTGTAAATTTCATTCAGTTGCCCAGAATGCCTTGCTGATTGTACAAAAGCAGTCCAGCCCAGTCAGTTCATCTATCATCCGTCAGTCCATCCATCCATCCATCCATCATCTACTATAGCCATGGTCAAGGTGTCCTGACTTCCAACATGCATTAGGTGAACTGGAGGTGAATGAGTTTTCTTTGTGAAATGCGCACAGCATTAAAAGTAGTGATTAAAATTTAAAAAGCAACGTCTCTTTCCAGAAACAGTGGCCCAGTTTTTTTTATTACCGGGAACTCTCTGTAAGCAGTTTTCATAGCAACTGTGTCCTCAGTAGAAAGTAAAGATGTATGAATTTTACCACCAAATCCTAAAATATATTGCCTTGATTTTATATAAGAGAGAGGCTTTTGTTTAGGTATTGAATGTATTACTTGGTTTTGGATTTAGCAATGCAACTTGCTGTTTTTTCTTTTCTTTTTTAACAATTTTTGTACTCTATATGAATGCACAAGGGCCAGTTGATTGCATTTCACTGGGGCTATAAAAACACTTTATTTAGATTCTATATAGGGTAGATAGGATAAAATAGCACTATATTACACTTTTGAAAGTTGATTTATTAGTTACCTTAATTTCTATTTTAGCTACTTCCCATAGCGTTCACACTGTAGGCACTTTTTACACGCTGATGCAATTGTGCTTCAGCATACGGTCATGGTGACGCAGGTCCGCTTGGAGCTACAGTATGTATTGTGTAACCATGCATTATGAATTGCTTTAGTGCCCCGTCAGTACTGGTGTTTTGAAATATACCACTCCGGATGAAACGCCATTCTCGTGTGTGAAAACGTTTCCTCTGATGCTGAGAAACAACGTCACCGGTAGAGACAAAAATAACGCAGATAATCTGATTCAAATATTTATCCTCGGGGGACTCAGGAGGAAGTGCTGCACTGCTCTCTGGCACCATCGGTGTCCTGATGATAGCACTCATTTGCATTCTGCTCGATCCCTCCATACCACTATCTTGGCCTTTCCAGATTTGTCAAATGTATTTAAAAAAATGTTGTAATGGCACTGGTAAGCTTCTGCTGGCAGATGCATGGGTTTCTTCTGCAACAATTTTACATTAAATTGAATCCTACCCACATATTAGAACTTTAGATGAATGGAGTGATAACTCAAAGTGCTAAGTCAATTAGAAATACATGAGAAATCAAAGGAAAACCCACAAGGTTGCATTCAAGGACAAGTCGGCATCAGGGATGTTGCACATATTTGCCAGGTGTCTCTCCCTCTCCCTCTCTGTTTCTCTCTTTTTATCTCTACCTCTTTCTCTCTCTCTCTCTCTCTCTCACTCACACACACACACACACACACACACACACACACACACACACACACACACACACACACACTCACACTTTGCACTGCCTCTCCAAAACCAGGCCAATCTCCTCCTGTCTGTGGAGATTGAGCTGCTCATCAGAGCCTGTTAATTACATCGTTCTCTAAAGGGATGACAAGTTAAGCCACTCGCTTTTCCTGGTTGGGTCTGAGGCATGGAGGCGGGCCCAAAAGCTAATCTCAATAATCCATAGGGTGGAAGGACACGTCTCTGCTGTCATCAGTCATCGATGAGTCCAGCTATCGGTTAGCGGAAAAATAACTGTCTCCATCTCCTGCCAGCTACTACAGGAACATTAGAAAACATAACTGTGTCCATGCTTGGCACTTCAACTGTGTCTTTGCACACCTCCCCCAACCTCAGCGTCCATCCCCCACTGCCCCCCCCATGCCCTGCTCTATTACAGCATGAACAAGGACATAATTGCAATTTAACACAGTTACAGAGACAGAGGAGATATGAGTGTCTTGTAGGAGCTTCATGGCTGCGTTTTCCTGGTCCCTGGTCTTCGAGGCCCCCTCCCTCTCGTGTACAACACAACCTACGTGGGAGCACTGATCTCTGCACGCCTGAACCATCACAATGTTTTTTTAGGGCTTTTTTAAAATGTACTTTACCAGTTAGTGCCAGGCTCTAACATCAGACTATATCTGTGCTCCATCGTTGTGCTGTATCTTTGTCAGCACCCGGTTTTCGTCAGCGGTGCCTCACCTCATCCATGTTACCATCAGAACATGCTTATGTTGCTATCTGTTTACCCACACACCCTGTTTGTTATAATGTTATGATGATGTTTAGAAAAGGTCAAGTGGCGCATCTGCTTACCCTAACCTTTCACCAAGAGCTTTTAATTAGTGCCAGCATCACTCAGCATATGGCTAAGTTTGTGTGAGTGTGTTAGTCTGTGCGTGTGCATGTACAGATGGGTGACAAATTAAAGGAGAAAACCAATGTGGGCCACCATGAACAGCCAGAACAACTTCAGTCACACAGATTGGCATTGATTCTACAAGTCTGAAACACTGAAAGATGTTTCCTCATTTGGTGTTTTGATGTAAGTGGAAAGCTCTGTCTAGAGTAAGTACAGCCATCTAAAGTATGTTTTTGTCAAAGTAATGGCAAATTGTTGAAGTATCATCCTATTTTAAACCACCCAAATGTCTACTGGTAACATATTAGTGTTTCTTATACCACTGATGCTCTTGCAGAGCGAATAGCAAAGAAAGAACTAAACTTTCTACATGACCAACGTCCACCACAACCGGTCTGCAATAAAAAAAAATCACCAGAGAATATTGCCGGCAATTATAGTCCAGTTACTCCTCCTGCAAAATCCAATTGACAAAAACAAAACAGCGGTGTCTAAACATATCTGCATTTCTTTATTTATTCATTTAATTTCTCATTTTCTTCTGATTGTTGTTGCTGAACTGAAGGAGTTGTCCTGGAAAAAACTATATGGTTATACCTGCTCATGTGTTTACATGTGCAGATACTCAAGAGTCAATACAACAGTTTGCCTGATTGCCTCGTATCTTAGTGAGCTGAGCAGCTATGGCCTGTTTATCACTAGTTGGATATTAATTGGTCTAAGGAGAACAACACTGAAGACAAACCTCCTGAGCAAACAGCCCAACCCAGGTCACTTCTTACTTCAAACACACTGCAATATCTATTCAGTTGTCTGCTTCTCAGATTTCTAGATTTTGATCCTGTATTTTACTTTGGTTTGACCAAAAAATCTGCACATGGTCTTTTTGTGAATCTCCTACTTTGCTGTTTTTCTTCCTTCTTTCCTTCCCTACCTTCATTTCTTTCGTCACTCCTCCTTTCCATTGCCTCCTTCCTGAAACATCGCCTTACATGATGAAGTCTGTCCACTCCAGCCGTTTCCTCTATGGCCCAGTAAATATCAATACCATCTGGGTGATATTTACTGGTGTGGGGAAGATGAATGCCCTGCTCTAAATGCTTCAACCTCATTGCCTCTTGGAGTATTAGTCATGTAAACAACGTCTGCTTATTAATGGTAAAAGCTTTCCCTAATGATCCACACCTCACATGAGTCTGAAATATCAAGTCAGGGCATAAAGAGCAGCTATAGATCATCATAATGAATGATGGGAGGCTGGTGGAAGGCTGGGGGAGGAGACCTGTCCCGATGCTAATTCACTCTCTATTTCCCCGCCTGATTCATACGCTGTTTGGTCATAATACATCAAGGCCGCATGATTCTTCCATTAAAGCAGCTAGTTTTGCTTTCACTTCACTGGTGGTGATTTGTCAGCATTATAGGACACTTATGCATTTGCTAGTGATGCCAGTTTTCCTAAAAGTCAACAGTGAGGGGAGATGCACAAGTCACTGTAACGGCATGCGAAGATGAAGTCACGATCCACTCGCACGTCAAGTTGTTCTGGATCCTGAAGGCATCTCCACTAGGAACGCAAGTAATTTACAAACCTAATCAAATGTGTTCAAAAGAAGCGGTATGTGTCTTTTAACGAGTGTTCTGTTATCTGGCTGACTTGATCAGTCCCCCGAGGGAATCCATCAAAGCCCTGTTGTCTTTATCACGCCGGATGGTTCTGAGGAAAATTGGCACGACTGTGAATTTGTTCTTGTCAAATGTTGAGTTATCAAAAGCCAGCCAGCCGTAAATAAACAAATTCACTTCACTACACTGTGGCATACTAACTAGCTTCACTACAATATTGCTTGTAATGGGGTGTGATTAGTCTGATGGTGCCGCTGAATGGTCAGTGACAATGATAATTCCATAATGAATAAGGAGTGTACCTGTGAATTTGCTCTAATTGCCTCCGTCACTTATTCACCACACCCGTGAGCGTGTTGGTTTTAATACATCCAATCTGTGTAAAAACACCAACCCCTTCACATCCCATCAATAAGATAATGACGGCGCCTCAGGGAACAATGGTTAGAGGTCAGGAACAGGGAACGGTGCATTAATGTTACTGTTAGAGTGTAACATCATCCACGATGCAGGTGGATGTGTCTTCTGAGCCTCTTAACTCTGATAATTTGATTCAACAATTAGCTCTGAATGTTTGGATGGAGAGGCTAATGGATGGCTTTCTTAAGTGGTGTTGAAGCCATCTGTTGTCGGCGCGGTTTCGTTTTAAGCTGATGCTGTAGAGAGACTACCCCACAGGACACGGCAATGAACATGTAGCGGACATCACGCATTACAAATTCTGTTTTTGAAAAATACCAGCCAAGTGTTTTAGTGTTGCTGCAGCTTCTAAAGCATGTGTGCGTGAGAGAATAAATGTGGATGTCCTGCAGCCCAGACAGCACATCAAGGGATTATCCCTGTTTTCTTCTTTTTGTTAATGGCGTCCAATAAGCAACCAAGCAGCTCTAGAGGTTACACTCTGTTTTGAAAGACTAGGACACATTGCGTGACTAACCTGTAAAGGAGTGGGTGGAGATTTTTGTTGTGAGATATTGTTGGGTGGAGCATTGGTGGCATGAATTGAAACATTATCCGAAGTAGCAGAGGGACTAAGGAGTCTTGCCAGGTTTTTTTTTGCTTTGTATTACAGTGTAAGGCTGTTAATGTTCGCAAGATAAGTTGCAATAAACTGGCAAATACTTATATGCACAAAATTACACATTATTGTCAGCATAGAGACAGCCTAGGTTGCAAACTAGGGGCATGTATTTTGAAATGTATGTGTTTTCTAGGCAGGGGGTCTCATGAAACACCAAATTGCATTGTGGGAATTGTAGGATTCAGTGTTTTTTTAAGCTTGACCACACGTGACTAAACCTCAACATATCTTAGCCTCTGCAGGATTGATTTTGACTCTTGTCGTGTCTCCCTTCAAATGCAGCAACAAATCAATCAAGTATTAGTTAGTTGTTTTTCATTAACTGATGTTATAACTAGAAAATGGTCAGATCTTGCCTTCATGGTGTCATTTAAGTTTTCATCAAATCCTGATATTCCTAACACTCCTGAGAGATTTCAATATGGGCTATTCTCCTTGCCAATTATCTTAATGTAACAGTTGGCAACCTTCCCCAAACTAGCTTGCATTCAAGTTATTTGTGTTATTTTGCAAAACTGAGGCAAAAACATTGCTTTAGCAGAATTTCTGAGCAAATTGCATTCTGTGTTATTAAACCTGTCAGTTTCTGACCTGGTTTTCTCCCTGTCTTGCCATCCGCTCATCAGTCTGCCATCTGTGCTGTCTGACTGACTGACTGACAAGTGTCTACTCTTAGGTAGCTTTCAAAGGAACCCAGTGACAGAAAAAAGGGAAAGTTCAGATGTTTGCAAGTTCTTACATCACCTCATTTAGGCCTATGTTCTCTACAGCTACCAAGTGAACATGCTTTTGTCGTTGTTTGCATTACTAAAGCAGAAAATAGCGTTAGAATTCATACATTGTTGAAGATGTGCTAAGTTAAGCATCCCGTGATGATATAGAAGAGCATAGACCAAATATATGTGCTGAAGCTGAGCCCCGGAGAGCTAAGGCCCAATTTAACCCCTGGTGTTAACAATGCATGAGTGTAAGGAAGTGCAGTCATGGCAGTACATTGGGAGGGCGGTTGCGCATAGACAAACAATAGCTGTCAGTGATTGGTTGTTGGCCACCCTCGCATGGGCAACCACAGCGTCATGTTTCAGATATACTGTTGTTCGGTTCACTGAACCTGGATCTTTCATGTTAGATAATCATCAGTGATTCTGTGGGCTGGAATAACATTGGTGAGCAGAGGAAATTAGCTGATATTTGGTCAGAAAATCATTAAATGTTACTATATTTTTGTGGTGATGTTGCCAGCAGGAGATCATATTGTGGTGCATAGAACAAAAAGACCTTCAGCACAGTCTTTGCCAGGGTTTTTTGTAGAGTTAACAGTGTTCAGCTCACAGTTTGTACCAGTTTTCAGTTTAGGTCCGTTTTAGCCAATAATTCAGCTTCAAGTTGTTAATTCAAGCAGCCACTGAAAGCAGGCCATTCAGTCAAATCAGGTTTCCCACAGAACCCTGACGTCTAGTTGAGTTGACTGGTTTGTTCTTACTAATGAAGCCACCACTCGGTGGTTGAGTGCCCAGCAAATACTTCCACTGCTGATGACCTGAGCACTGTAAGAGACTAGTCACCATTTCCAATCCTACGACTCCCAGAATCATGTCCAAGAAGGGCCGATCGCTCCCAAGAGCCTAGATCGAATCACGCAGTCTCACACATAGTGCATTACTTATGACCAGAGAGCCACTTGACACAGGAGTGGTCAAGATTATTGCTTTATTGGTGGCGAGAGGATGTCATTTGAGATGCAGCACAAGTAGCCAAGCTTTAAAAGCACAGTGGCTCTCAGATTCCCACTTGTAAAAGTGCTATCAGACCTGTCCAGCCAGCTACGGCGCCTGTGCTAGCTTTGGCACTGGCACTAGGCTGGAACTGGGCCGGGCCTGGGGGCCGACTGCACATAAAAACACAGGGAACGTATCCTGAGTGGAAATACAATCCCTTGCTTCTTCCACAACCCCATCCCCCACTGTCTGCTTCGCTGGACAGGGCCTGGGTCTTCTCTAGTGAAAAGTGTGTTTAGATATGCATTTTAAAGTGCTCGTATATGTGACTGTTTATGTTACGTGAGAGCAGTGGCTACTAGGGGTCGCCACGTAAGCAACAAAAGGAGATTTCATACCCTCACACCTTCCACATCTCCCAACAAACACAAGCAGTTTCCTTGTCTTTTTGCATCTTCTTTTCAATAGTTTCTTGTGTGCGTCATCCTGTCAGAAAGGATTTTGTGTATCTCTTAATGTGAAGGTGTCTTTGCTGAGGCCTTACAGTTTGCTGTAATATGGAGAAGCAGGGCTGAAAGTGATGACACAGGATCACTCTGTTTCACCCTGGAGCCCCAGCCTGACCCAGGGCTGTATCATAATAATAGCTCTGTATGACAGCCTTACTGCTCCACTCAGAGCAAATGCTAGCTGACAGTTGTTGCTGCGTGAGGACCTGTGGGCTCGAGCTGCTGCTGGTGGCTTCTCTTCAGCTCTATTGTACTGTAGGTAACAATACCACTGAATAGTACTGAGCCGGGGCTGGTGATGCTACGACCAGAGCAGTTGTAGTACATGGAAGCCAGAGCAACAGTCACTATCAATAATGTAGCTGGGTCAAGGCATGGGGGGGAAGCATGAAGCCGAGAGTGGTGTTCAAAGTTGGCTTCACATTTTTATATATATACACACACACACACACACACACACACCATACAGCACTGGAATAAAATAATCCAGTATTACTTTGAAGATTTCCTTTTATTGACACTTTATCAGGGACAGTGTTGCTAGTGTAACAGCTGTAAACCTGCCGTGAATGAGAGCTCACCAATCAGGTGACATGTTGAGCCAGGTGTGTGGATGCACTACTAATCCAATACCCATACACCCCCCTTCAGGATAAGGGGAATCCCCCAAGCTTCAAAGTAGCGATCTGGTTCGCTACAGGCCCGGCCAGGTCCGCTGGCTTTGACAGGGTCATTGTTTGTAATGGCCATTTTGTGGTTGCAGGGGACACAGGAGGGTCGAGTATCACTCCGCCTGGCCAAACAGTCACCCCACTGTTCGCCAGCAGAGAACACACAGAGCAGCCTCAATTAGTTTCTCCAGTAATCTCCCTCCCCTGTCACATGATCTGGGCTGTTTGTAATAACACACAGGGGGCCGGGGCCAGCCCCGGTCAGGAAATGAGATGATCCATGGCTGACAGCTTAGACACACAGCAGCCACTTATCTATTATTACTACGCTGCAAAAACAATCTTGCGCGCTCTCTCTCTGCTGTGTGTGGTGGTATGTGTGTGTGTGTGTGTGTATGCAGACGTACATGTGTTTGCACGTGATTGCAGGGAAATAAACAAAATGAAGCACGATATCAAAACAAATCAGAGATCAGAAGATTAGACGATAGTAAACGCTAATCAGAACTTTGTGCGTGTGTCTGTGCACACGACTGAAACGTAAATACGTCTCGGTCTACCTGTGGCGACTTGTTGACACTACCGCTGGATCGACTGTGATTGAGAGTAACGCAGGTTTTACAAGGACACTGCTGTTAAACCTCGAACAGTCCTCTCACTATAATAGGCCTCTGTCAGCCCACCAGAGGGCCAGCATCTCTACTAATCAGCATCAACATCACCTTTGTCATGTTCTCTGTCAGTGATGTGGATATTCTGCTCCGCCCTGTGCTGTATCCATCCCCTCACTGTCCTGCTGAATATGTAGGCGCTATCTGTCGCGGAGCAGGATTGCAAACGATGACTATGTAGAGTGTACACAGAGATCTCCACGAGAAAGAGAGAGACAGAGAGAGAGAGAGAGACCTTCTCTGAAAAGCCCCAGTTCAAAGGCTGAGACTTGCCTCTCTCTTTGGCTCTTGGCAGAGTCAGAGATCAAAGCTAAACGCTGAGCAACAAATGTGTGTTTCTGTCACTGGCGATTTGTCTGTGTGTTTGATCAGCAGCCTCCCTTATCTCCCTGCCTCACTCTGCTGCTAATATGCAGTAATGGACTGCCTTTCATGAGACAAGAGATGGGGGCTTGATGTGAAGGATGTGACTGAGGTGAATGGAGCAGATGGGAAGACACTTTGCAGACAAATCACACGGATTCCTGAAAACTTGACAGTGCGAGCATGGGTCGCGTCTACGCAGGTAGATTAGAAATAATTCATGTCTGTCTGTAATCGGTCTGACGTTACTGAAGACGTTGCGTAATGTGCACTGTTTTGATAAAGACTTATTTTATGTTATTGAAACAGAGATGCCCATTACTGATACTTGCATTGCCTGGATCACAATCTTTAGCTCTGATAACCTCCCTTATTCTACCGTTACACTCCTCTGTCTTATTTAGAGCTTCACATATATTAAGACTGCAAGCAAATGGACTCCCTCCTCTTAGTTATTTGGATAAAAGAAAATCCCGGCCTCTACCTTTTTATGTTAAAATCCATGTGGTCGTTGGTAGAAGGATAACAATTCCCACAGGATGAGCTGAAAGGCCTGTTTATTCACTCCTGGCTGCCTTTGGTCTGGCGAAGGAGGAAATAGCTTGGCTTTTCCAGTTGCTATGTAAATACTAGAAGAAGTGTGCCACTGTGCTTTAGCAAAACACAGCATGGTGTTCTTACAGTGTGAGCTTAACTTCTGGAGCATACATAACTAATCCACACAGAGGTTTTTGCCCTCACAAAGAATTAAACACTTTCTGCCTCTTATAAGTTCTAAAATTTCGCCGGTGTTGTGCTGTGCGGATGCTGCGTGCTTTTGTACCTCAGGGCACAGAAGCTTTCACACTTTTTGGACGAGCAGTGTTGCAAAAGTGTCTGTCGGCCAGAACTCGACTGGCATAATGGCTTCCTGCCCCATGTTCTCCTAAAAGTGAGAATGTGACACCATCAGGCTCTCCAGTGAATGACTCTCCTCACGACTCCTAACACCAGCATGATGGGTCTAATTAGATGGGTCAGATGGAGCTATAGATAGGCGTAGTTTTATGTCCGTGTCTGTGTGCGGATGTGTGTAAATGTGTGGTTTTGTGCTCTCGGAGAGCTGTTCCCGTAACAATGTGTTCTGAGAGCACCCTGCTGATAAAATGACTTCAGTAAAGAGCTGTGTTTAAGATACTAAACTATTATCTCCAGTCCCCTGCCCCCACTGAGCAATCACCTTTGCGGTCCTGGTCAGGAGAGCTCCAATGACACCAGCTGGCTGGCTGGAGCGCAGTGCACAGAGTACTGGGCCTGCCTGAGTCTACTTCCTTCTTTCTCATGCCAGCTCAGCCTCACACTGTGCACAGCTGGACAGGAACTAGATTAATGTTGTTTGTGGGGCCAGCGTTAAAACAAGAGTTCAATGACGTTGTAAAAGGAGGATGCGTCTGCTCTTGTTGTTGAACCAAAGAGGCAATGACTGAATGCAATTGTTGACTTGTGCCCAGTATCTGGGGTCACAGCTGGTTAATTAGAAATGATGTATTTTGGCATGCTCGTCGTCACCCTCTCAGGGGCGCCTCCCTTTTTGTGTCTACCCTGGACATCCACTGAGGTCTTTATCAACCTGTTACACGTTATATTCATTGGCATCACAACAGCGTTCATAAATAAATCTGGATTTCTCTCCAATTTCACAGACTTTGTAATTAAACTGAAAATCAAGCATGACTAGTTAGCTTAATTGGCCATGAACCAACTATAAAACATCATCATCACCACACAGATATTATTTTCAGCAATATTTAGGATGCCCAGTTACACTTGCTTGTACTTTTTTTTTCTTCAAGAGCTGTCAGTTATGCATTTCATAACACTATATTAGTTTAAGTTAGAGAAGCGGTAGCCTCTGGCGTTTAACACCAGAGTAACAGATTAAGTTAAACACTTTTTTTTTTTTTTACCTACTCTACCTGTGCACTGGGCTGGCCAACAACACCAAATTCAATAGAAAATGCAATCTTTGCATTAAATATTGCTACACTACATCCCGGATAATGGTATGCTCATAAATCACAAACCTTATTTGTTTGCTAGGAGCAGCATTTTTATGGTTTTATGCTAGAGCCGCTGCATTTTAGAAAGTATTTTATCCGTTTATTCACTGGTTTAGCCTGTAGTTACCCCCTTTTAGGGTGAATGTGATTACCTGTAATACACATAAATCATCATGTAATTTCATCTAAACTGATTACGTGTGTTGCAAAAGCCCTTGCTGTCATTTTGAGTTGAAATATTTTCACTTTGTAACAATATGTAAAGTTATGAAATCTATATAAGTAAAATAATATTCTCCCCTTCCCGTTATGTTTTATTTGATTGTTTTTGTGTATTAATTTGTTTTCATTATCCAGTTTAATTTGGCTGATTGAGTCCTGTTATTAGAGCTCTTGTGTAAGGCACACGAGTGAAACTGCATTTTCCTACCTTGTTTACATCATTGTGCTTTGAATGAGTGAATGCTCTGGGCGTTTTTTTTGTATTAGAGGCTGAAAATGACTGCAAAATAAATAAATAAATAAAAATTAAAGGCTGTGATGTGAAAACCAGGGGTAAGTCTTGCAGAGCAGATTATATATGTAATGACAGCAGCCTAATGGGAAATCTGGCAGACCGAGTGGAGAGTTTAGTTAAAAGCAATGGTAAAAGCAGGGGGATATATTCTTCTTGAGAGAGCCTCAGTAGTCAAATAACAGAAAAAAAGAAATCACAAAGACTTAAATATGTGTGTCGGTAAAAGAAGACCTGCATTTTCTTCCTCTGTGAACGGTGACCTGGACCGGGGGCAGGTCTGACAACAAGAGAGAGGATTAGCTGTTTATCAAGATGCCTTTGTACGGAGATGATCCGTCGGACCTCTGCAAGAGAGACTGCTGTAATCACATGGAGTGTCTGGTTCCAGGAGGCAAGGGGACCGAGTCAGTGAGAGCCTCAGGGGGGATAGGGTAACAGGTGGGTTGGACGCCATTCACAAGGGTCAGACAGCACAATGCTAGCATCTCCCTTTGATGCTGATACCAT
Organism: Datnioides undecimradiatus; assembly: GCA_008933995.1. Classification (NCBI taxonomy): domain Eukaryota; kingdom Metazoa; phylum Chordata; class Actinopteri; order Lobotiformes; family Datnioididae; genus Datnioides; species Datnioides undecimradiatus. The sequence continues at coordinate 205,430 of WARS01000047.1, read as the reverse complement.
CTTCTATGTGTCTGCTCAGCCCTGCTCCCTATTTCACTGCTCAGCGACTTTACATCCAGTTGCCTCCAATTGTGTCTGCAGAAGTGCCCCCGGATCCAATAACGCAGCACCACTGTAAGACAATTACCCGCTTTAATAACGGGCGTCATTACACACCCAGTGGATAGAATATGAAATACGAATTCTGAATGCGAGCGCGTGCCTGTGTGTTTGTGCGCAAGGAGTGTGAGCGGCGTCACATCCCATCTGCACCCTCGCTGATCATTACAAGAAGTCTTTATGAGTTTAGTTTCATTAGCGCCTTTAAACTTCTCCTTAATGACAATGTTTAGGTGAGAATCATTTTCGTTATGTGAGTGATGACTGCTTTGTCATAGCCCGAATCCCCCGTGTTTTATTATGTGCACAGGAAAACACATTAGCAGACTACCTTAAATGTGGCTTTACATAAAATCCAGGTGTCCTGACCAGAGCCGGTCTAACAGAAGCATTACCGCAAGCAACAAAACAAACCATTTATTACAGAGTTGGAATTTTACAGCAGTGGAAGAGTCATGCATTTTCATTGGCTTAGCGGACCAGTGCCGGCCATCCATAGCGTGCATGGGACCATAACATAGAGAGAAGGAACTGAGAGAAAAGACGAGTGGAGAAGGAGCTGATAAGTCATTTATGAGACATAAATTATTAATAAGCATCATGATGGCAGAACAGAGACCGAAAACACACAACGCCATCTGGACTACGAGGATGGTTTGTCAAAACAAAATGGACAAATGAAATTTTGATTACGTTTATTAGTTGGTTTAGATCTAATTTACACAGCCATTCATTGCCATTTGCCCGAGAGTACTTGGGGTCAAGTCAGTGATTACCATGCATGAAAGCATGGTGCAGACACAGACATTACATTCTCAGTTCAAAGTGTCGTCATTATAATATTATGATAATGTGCTCCACTTTCATTATATAGTAACGGTTTAATGGAGCTGGATTGTGAGTTTATGAGAACAATGAAAAGAGCGAGTACCATCTTTACTAATCTTGTTTTGTGGTGCTGGACAGTGAGTTTGTCTATTTGTCTGTCCAAAGTGATTCACGACCAGATGTGCCTGTAGCCCGTGAGGGTATATCTGTCGTTGTCGGGGTGCATGTGGAAAGAATGTGGAGAGGCTCAACTTGTTTGAATTAATAGGAATTATTCATCCGATATTACAAACTGCTGTGTGTGGTGTTAGCAAGTGAGTAGACGAGTTAAAGTGAGAGCTCAAAATCACTGGATGCATTCGTTAAAACGTGAGCAGCTGTAATATAAATGCCGACTGCAAAGCGAAGCTGTGAAAATATTTCACACAGTGTTCACTGTGAACTAATACTGATGCTGCTGACTTCATCAACAGCAGTTTATTGTTTAACTCCCTCCACCAGTACTCCTGCTGCTTCTCCCAAATGCCCACAGTCGGTAATACACTGGCTATGGATAAATACCCCAAACAGCCCCACTTCAAATTAGCCGAACTAACCCAATAAAGTTTAAGCAGCAGTTTGTGTTGTGCTGAAGTGCAGTTAATCTTTAACCATTTATTGATATTATTACGATTACTCTGATGATTATTTTTTCAATTAATCAATTCACAATCATGCACAGCCAGATTTGCTTGTTTACTCTTTGTTTACTCAATTTGCTGTGATTCATTTTAGCAACACAACATCACAACCATGATATGTTTGTATGAGAAATTGTTCAATTACTGACTGACTAATTGATTAACTGACTAATCATTGCATCTCAAATTTTGTACGCAGTACTGTTTGGTTCATCATCAGAAACCCTCTTATGTGCTGTATTTGAACTGAGCAGAACAAAACAAGTAAGTGTTAAATGGTGCCCTCATTTTTGTTAAGGCTCCTTCTTTATATGGAAGACCATATTGAAGCTGATCATGGGTGATCAGGGCCTTTTGAAAGTTTTACTTTACTTGTTCTTCCCCACCCTCACTCAGAAACCAGCACCCCACTGGCACAATTCTCTCAAGTAACAGCTTACGTCCTGTGCATGAAGGCAGTAGCAGCATTATAAAATGCATAACACATGCGAAGCATGGGCAGAAAGGTGAGAAACACCTGTATATTACTGTCCGTGTTGCTGGTCAAGGCTGATGTTGTCTGTTTTCATCCAGAAGAGGGTCACGTGACGGGGGCATGGCGCATCAGTGAAGGACACGTTATGACTGATAAGACTCAATCAGGCAGTGAAGGTGAGTGTCTTCCACATATTTCACAAAAGTCTCTATTTTCACACGTTCACATAAAAAAATACATCCTTCAGTTTCCAAACCAGAACTGGAGCAGCAGCGTTTTTAAACCACCACAGTAGTGTGGATACTAGATAACACACAGTGATGTGTTTTGACGTGCATTCGAATGTCCAGTGGTCCAACAGCGTACAAACAGCTGAACGTAATAAATAAATAAGTAATGAATAAACATAAAGACAACTAGAACTAATACATGTGTGGCTGGATGCAGCTTCAGTGACTCTCAACAGAGATAATACTTATGCAAACCAGAACAAACCAACCTAAACAATGACAAATCAATCACCTATTGTAAAATACTGAAACATTATCCACTTCTGTGCAGAGTTACTTAACATCCACTTTAAAAATCAATTGAAATGAAGACATTTGGGCTGCGATGGGTGGAGTACTATGAAGAGATATTTGAGCTGATCTGATAGGAATGTGGGGGTGCGTCAGACCTAAACCATTGGGAACCATTTCGCTCTCCTCCTCTGTTTCTGGGGTCCATTATTTTTATTTATTTTTGCTCTTTTGCTTTGTATCTCAGAAGACTGATGTCACTGTGCCTGAGGTAATTCATACAGGCCTGGCACCGACTCCGCAGCCCTTAGGTCTGTTAGAAGATATCCTTACCTCGACGACACAGCACCAGCTAGGGGCTCATATCGCTTCTCGTTGCGTGAGCAGGTGTTTTACTGCTGCTGGAGCGTTGGCGCACACCCAGAGATCTGGAGTGAAAAAGAGAGAGAAGAAAGTGAGAGATTCTGTCATGCACTGGGTCAGAGGAATGCCTAACTATAATCATCTGTGATGGTATAATCATAGCTCAGTCAAACTCCACTCCAGGCTCATATATCCCCCCTCTCTTACCACTGTGCAGCTCCCTCTCTCTCTGTCTCTCTGATATGAGTGAAACTGGCAATCTGACTTTAGAGAGCCGAGTCTCAACTTCGTCTGAAGAGTCTTTATCATTCCGAGAGTTTCTTTTTTTTCCAGGCTAATCTACGAGCGCTTTCCCCCATTTTAATCTGCGTCTGTGTATGAAGAGTGTCCCATTGGGGCTGCCATACACTAGAAGATTAATGAACCCAATTTGCAAAAGTGACCTTTTGGCTGCTAAAGCACTGCTGCTGCTAAGCCTCTTAATGCCTGCTTAAAAAAAAATGTTGTTATAGAGAACAACTCTTCAGATAAGAGCAGGGAAAATAACCATATCAGAAGTTAGAGGAGGAGTCTGGATTAAAGTCAAGCTGATGTGGCCACCGTACTAGCCCCTCAGAGGACTCAGTGAGGAAATGTGGAATGATCAGAGCATTAAACAAGCAAATCAGAAGTTAGGATGATACAGACGAACCCTGTAAGCACTTCTGACAAAGATGCTTAAAGTGAGTAACAACAAGCAGGCATCACAGGGTTCACATGTCATTACATATGCAGTATCAACGCCTCCTTACAATGGGAAGGACATAAGGACGTGTGCAGCAAACATTTCCCAGAATGATCAAGGTTTCGGTAAACTGTCTGCTCTCTAAACATCAACAGTTCCCTCAGGCACTGGGCATTTAAATCTTTTGGAGCTGAACTGACAAATGACTAATAGTGTGAATTTGAAGAGATATTTAATGACACTCATTTCAACATTACTTGATGAATGGCTAAGCTCCATCATTAGCCCATTAGGGAACGCGTGTTCATCGCTAGTCTTAAGATTTTTCTGACAATCCTCAACAAAAAAAAAAAGAAAATGGCAAAAATCCTCTTGAAGAAATCGAAAGAGACTGCAGAGAAGACGGGGATAGTTCAAATATTTATTTCAAATTCTGACTTATTTTGATCCACCGTGACTTAGAGCCTGTTGTAACGCGGCACGCAAATGAAAGGAACCCTGTTAAATGAGACAACCTATACTTACAGTTAACTGTCAGTTACTCAGACACAGATATAGACGCCAACACAATGAGTCTGCAGTTCCATTCTGTCTCGTTATTTGTCCATTTAGCTGAGTACGAGTTTGGTATCGGGATTTTTAAGAAACCTTTATCAAAAAATGAGTCATGACACTCAAAACACAAACCTCTCACTGGGAATAGCCCAAGGACGTGTAGCTATAGCTGCTATTTTATCATTTTTCTCCAAGACTGGACCCGAGGCAGGGTGGACAGTCCTTAACAGTGTGCAATATAATACTGATAAACAGCTTTTAATTAATTCTTGACTGATATCCGAGCACCATTTCTTGTGTGCCACTTCTGTTGCAGTCGTGAAAAATGTGGTGAAAGTATCTAACACGTGGAGCAGGCATATCTTGAAATTTGCATACCACACCCTCAGCTGAGTTAAGCCATTAGAATTAAAGATTTTTGGCAGAAGGCCCGGCACAAATTGTAATTGACAAAATGAAAAAAGAAAAACAAAAATGGACTGGGTAGCAGAAAAACTGAGCGACGATTAGTGAGACTGCCAAGGGTGTTTTTTATGTGTCACTTTCCGCTCATCAATTCAAAAACTCTTTAGTCTTCATGTCCTGAAACTGACAAAAAAAACCCCCATGTGCACGATTTCAATTCATTTGGAAATGTTGTCCATCCGGTGCTCAGAATCTAAAATGCGTTCACTCCATTCACTTCTTGAAGGTACATTTAACTTAAGAATATGGATATTACGTTTCTCAGACACAGATTTCCGAGCATTTGGCACAAAAAAAGCGATGGCGATGGCGAAGGCACTTTGAAGGAGCGTTTTAGCGTGAGCATCTGGTATTTTAGGTTGGTTTAAAGGTTTGAAACGAGCAGTCTCAAGCTGTTCTTTCTAGCCCACAGTCCCGCGAGCCATCACTCTCGCCGCGAGGACATATCTCCCAGGCTTTTAGAGGTATTGTAAGTGCACTAAAATATGATTTAGCTGAGGAGCACAGCTCTAATTCTTGACTCATTTCTCGTATTCCATGCCATATTTATTCCGTTAAGATGAATTAAATGCATTTAAAGGGAGTAAACTGAGCAGCGGGAGCTTTGCCATGCTCCAAATTACGAGGCAGAGTGGTTATTTAGCAGTCCCTTTCTCTGATGGTAAATAGAAGAGTTTAAAAGAGGCAGTGGATGGTTTTGCCATTGGCTCTGACATTGGCAGAGTGATTGATTATACCGTCATTCACTTGACACAAATGTATGTTTTAAAGCAAATGGGCGCAACATCAGGTTTGTCAGGAATATAGATGAGGGAGCTTTTGCAGAGACTGTCTGATAGCAGACGTACACCACACTGACTGGGAGGTATTTTTATTCCTCTCACTCAGGTCCAGTTGTTTTTACTTTCACAGCCCGTGTATGTCTGCGGGATGCGTGCATGCACACTCCATGTGCAGGCATGGGTGTGTATGACTGAGCCTGTGTGTGTGTGTGAGTAACCAAACCTTGTCATTGAGGAAAGGCATTCTGTCAGTACAATGTTATGTCATGACTGAACCTCAGTCCACAGACTGGATCCTGCCAAAAGAAATTATCATTCTGTGCTCCCCTCTGTTTCTCTGCTTCTCTCTTTGTCCTTCAGTTATGAGAACGTAAACATCTTGTAAAATCTCACTTTCTCCCAAAACAAACTGAAACTCTGTCGCTGTACGGTCATAGTTATTTTCCAGGGAGAAGTATCTGTTGCCTGGATACGCTGCATAAAAAGCCAATCACTTTGTTCTATCACCAGTGCAAATAAATTGACTATCAATTTATTTTCTTAAAGAACTGGATTTGTGCAGGAAACAAGTGGCAATACCACAGACGCTGCCCATCGGCCTACAGTAGGAAAATAATATTCCCTGGCTTGTCAAAATCAATATTTCTGCAGTGTCGCTGCGCTTTCGTGTTCATCTTTGGATGGATACATCAGACAGCACATGTTGGGCATTAGCACTTTTCAGCCTGCCCATTGCAGTGTGTTTGATTGTATTGAGGAAGTAGCATAATGTTTTTTTTAACTGGACAAGAGCAGTCTGTTGAGAGCGTGGTCATTGGGTGAAGACATTAGTTACCCCCTTCCTCATTCACACGGCGTGCTTGCGGGAGCTGAAGCTGTCACCTAGCAACCAGCAAAAAGTTTAGGGAAATTCCTGTGTGTGTGGTCACGCTCACTCTAAGTGGAGCATGATTCAAATTGTTTAAGTGGAGCGACAGACCCACGGTTTTGAGCGTTCGTGTCATAGAAAGATGGATACAAGAATAGATACACTGCATTTAGATGGGTGTCTCTTTCTACGTCTGCCACCCTTGTTCTCTACTCATATGGCAATATTCTGTGTTGGGAGGTAAACACAGTCTGTGCTCTGCTTATTATTTAAGTATTTAGCATCTGTCTCTCGATAAGAAAAGCTCAAAACTAATTAATGCCATCTGAGAATAGCGTGCAAAAACGCTCCTGTGTCCTCGCAGTGTGGGACTTGTTCACAGTGGGGTGGGGGACAGACAGAAAGAAAATTAATTTGAGACAGGAGCCGGCAGTGAAAAGGGGAGGAGGGGCAAAGACAGACAGAGAGAAAGCGAGGTAGAGAAAGAGTCCAGGGAAGCAGTTCAGTCTGGCCCCGGCAGGGTCCCCGGGTTCCCCCCGCAGTCCTCTGTTTACACACAGAGAAATTTCGGACAATTTCACAGCTCCCCTTTCAGTGGCCATTGAAAGGGGACAGATTCCTTCCTGGTTACTCACCCTCTATCCAGTGAGAGTGGTTGCTATCATGGGAAAATCCAAACCTTTGGCATCCTCAGTGGGTTACCTCTCTCCATCGTGCTATAGCCTCAGTGCAAACAGCAGCCCCGCGTAATGCCTGTGAAATCTGTGTGTGCGTGAGGTTCAGGGCGCATTGCTGGGATTAAATCAAACAGGACCCCTCATTCAGGGGGTCTGCTCTGCAGTGCCGGGTCTGTTTGCATTCATGTGGTTCTTTCAGTGAGGTCCAGTAGGAGCGTCTCTCTCTGTTTGCTCTGCGCTGGAGAATGTATACGGCATTGTTTCTCATATGTGGGCTGACCCTGCCAGATGCCATGGCCACAAAAACCTCTTCTGCTTAATCAGACAAGAGTGCCCAGAGGGCAAGGTGGCACACCGCCATCCATGGCCAGAGGAAGGAGAGAAGTACGGAGGGGAAGATATCGAAAAGAAGAGATAATTTTGAATGGATGTGGTGGAAAGGGATGATGCACGATAGGATGAAAGTCTAGCCAGGCAAAACAACAACGAGACTCGGCCTGCGCCATATTTCAAGTAGATGGAAGACGCCCAGCTCTCTTTATGGTGCCCTTAAATATGCTTAAACTAGCTCTGGTCTCTCTGCCCTCCGTCTCTCTGACAGGAGCTATGGGCCTCTTTATGCCTCGCCCCAGGTGTCTCATTACACAGCCACCTTAACACACACCCGGAGAACAGACTCATATAGAGTAATGACACTCTCGGCTAGTGTAAGCTGAACTATTAGAATAACATTAGGCCCGAGCACACAGGTAACCACAGAATTTCTGTGTTCAAGTTATGGAGACGCTCGAGCATGTGGCGTGTGTGAGTGCGCTTAACCCAATTTCAGCCGTGAATAAAAACTGTGGGGATCATCTGGCGAATCCTATCAATGCACAAAGAAAGCTCTTACAGACCGCGTGTGTGACTCGTTCATGTTATTATGTGTGTGTGTGTGTGTGTGTGTGTGTGTGTATAAAATTGGCATTTGAATTGCAGTAACCAGGTGTGCTTGGCAGAGGTCCGACCCTCTGTTGTTATTAAATATAGTGAAAGTTGGTGGGTTTATGTATGTGGTTATAGCGTGACTAGTGCGAGACAATCTGAGGCGTAGCTCTGAGTTGAGTATATTGATCGCTCTCAGCATCAAACAGGGAAGGCAGCTGGGAGACAGCGGGAGGGCTCAGCATTGTCGAAGCCCACTAGTGTACTTCCTCTCATATTCTGCTTTGTTCGTGTACTTCCCTCCAGCACCCCTCCCTGCCCCTCCCCCCCTGCATAACCACCTCCTCCTTCTCTCTCAGCAATGACCACTCAGAGGACTGTGGAGATGGGCAGAGGAGGGAAAGAGTGGAGGAGAGAGCAAAAGAGAGAAAAGGGAGAGCACTTAGTCTGTAGGGCATTAATAAGCATAGCTCTTGGCGAGCAAGCGCTTCCTACGTTCCCACACAAAAAACACACGCACTAACACGCGCGCATATTCAGTCACTCACACACTCAGTGATGGTTGGCCACTTGCCAGCAGCTCCCTGGGGTTGAAAAGAGGGGATGTGTAGTGCAGACTACAGCGGGAGTGGCTGTCTGAGGGAATGGCAGAGAGTGTGTGGAACGCTGTGCCACTGTGGGACAGTCCATTATCCATACCCCTTCGGTCTGCATTTCAATGGTGCTGCCAGAAAGGGGAGCGCCAAAGCGTCAAGCAACAGGCAAAGGCTTCCTCTCCTGAGAATCATATGTGTCTGCACATTCACACATCCAAGCCGGCTGCGTGATTCATATTCAGGCTGAGTGAGAGCAGCGATGTTGTTCCTGTTTTAATGACCTCCCCTGTCATTCGTCTTATCTCCAGCCTCATGTAGAAGAGGCACGCTCAGCTGGCAGGGACCTGACTGGGCTGGGATGGCCTGTTTGACCCGTGTGGACAATAAGCCGTTGGCACGACCACATGCCGAACACCACCAGCAATATATTCGGCAAACAACAGAGCAAGACCCTGTCTCGGCAATGCTCAGGGAGGCTCGTCCCTTCATGTTTGACCACCTGGCCGCGTCCACCTCACCCAGCGAGCCTGCTGTCATCTTTAGGGAGTGACATGACCTGGAAGGAGGCCAACAGCTAACACAGAGACCACAAAATAAACACACTCCGCCACAGCAGAAAACAGGCAGGGATGGAAAGAAACATATTGAAGCAGAATGGTCAGCAGAGAAGAGAACAAGAGACTGAGTGAGTCAGGGGTTTATTCTGAGTGACAGAGGAAGTAAACACAGAGCCACAGCATCAGCTCTTTGCGCCCCTTTGATCCTTTAATCACAAAAATACTCCCTGAAAACACTATTTCCATTCACGTGAAAAATCATTTAGAAAGAGAAGACAACGTGCAACCCAGTGAACTGTTTTTAGTTAAATATTTGCTTTAAAGGTACATTTTAAATGTCACTAACCAGCTGAGTTCACACTGAGCGTGTAATTGCACTATTAATGTCAATACCAGCTCAATTATGACAAAAATCATCTTTCATCATCTCTGGCTGATTACAGTCTTCCCTTTCAAAAGAGACTGTATTCCCTTTCATTCCACCCTGTCAGAGAATGAGCTTCGTGTCATGTCGCGTCAACTTTATTTTTGATTACTGTCTCTTTTAGGAAAATCTCTTCACTTTATGCACATGCTCACTCACTTGACGCTCCCCCGGGAGGAACGCACCACCTTTTCTTCCATTGTTTGTCGTTTACAAGTGCTTTCTATCACTTTCCTGAGCTGCGTGCCTTTCTCGGGGGAATTGTCTTTGAATGGGTGATGTTTACTAGTTTTGGGGGAAATAAAGGGTAGAAAAGCTTGTATTCTGGTCGATAACACCGGGAGTAGTACGTTCTGATAATGCTGTCGCCTCAGAACAAAAGCACAACAGTGAGGAAAAGACAGTGCCACAAGCAGGATGCTGGTCAATCTTTCTCAAACATTTGCATGAGGTGAAATGCTGGGTTCTGTCTATTGTACATTTAAGATCTCGTTCCTTTTGACTTTGACTTAGCGCGGAGCAGGTAGCTGGGGCAACTTATCCGATTATATTCAGCGCGCATGTCATGAGAAATGTCTGTCAGATTGATTTGATTTGAAAAACACCACTGTACTCATCAACAGAGTAGGTTTCGGCATGAGCGCATGCAGCTCATTGGAGAGAAAGATACAACAAGGAGGGTAGCTCCTTAGTAGAGATAAAGAGACTTTGTTGGCATCACCTCCAGGGAGTCGTTTTAGTGTGAAGTGGCTGGAGCAGTCTTTAATTTATTATTGATCTCCAGGTTGCATCAGACTTGTTGGTTTGTACATTAAAGAGGGCTATCGCTGTCCTTCAAAAGCGTTCCCTGTCATGTAAAATACATTCGGGCTATTTTATTGGTCTGTAGGCTAGATTTGCAGCCACTGGAGGGACAGGCAATGTTTAGCTGAATTAAACATTTCGGAGAAACAATAAGGGCTTAGTCATTTTATAGCAACACTACTGTTCATGTTTATGTTACAGATTTAATAGGCTGTATTTACTAATTGCCCATGCAGTACAAGTGTGTGCAATCCACATTCTCACCTCGCACTGTTTTGTATGTGAATCTACTGGAGGTCACGTCCTGTTCTCATTTCGAGCCCCCAGCCCTTATTCTTCAATATTTCCTGCCAACAGGGAACATGGAATATTCAGGAGCTGTGGGGGTAAATGTGCTTGTGTAAACGTACAATATGCCCGGAGGCCACAGTTGTGTATTTTTAGACCTGAGTTCTTGTACTAATACTTGCCAATCATCTTGATGAGCTGTCTACCTTGAAATGGCGTCTTGCCCGGAGCTGACGTCCACCGCTTACATGCAGCAGAGCCACAACAGGTGAAGCAGATGTTGAACGCGCTTGAGCGGCTGTAAAAGAAAAAAAGTCAATGCTGATGGTCACCTGTGTTTTGGAAACAGCTTCACTATTCTATTATTTCTCCCAGCTCACCGCTCTCTCTCCTCCGTTATTGTTTTTCATCTGATGTAACTTTCCCTGACTTGCCTTAATAACCACAAACTCATTTAGCCGGGGCCGCAGCACACAGACAGCGATTGTTATACTCCTGATGCACCGCACCAGAGGAGGCACGAGGACGCCTCAGCTGAACCACTATCGCCCAGATAAGGACATCGACGTAGAAGGATTCTGAAAATCCCGACATTATCCAACAACATTACATTCAACACTTCTTTACATGCTACATCCATGCAGTGTTATTACTGTCTACACATGGCGACTACGGTTCAGATCAAAGCGACATGGGGGAGAATAAAGCACGGAAAATTAGGGAAGGTGGTAGCTACTGTACGGTTCATTTAAAGGTAAACATTTATTGCAACTCTGTGACGTGAGTGAGTGCAAACTGAAAAGAGAAATGAAAATTGAATTTGCTGAACGCCACACCCTGACCTTCCGCCTTGCTACATATAATGGACAGTACTGTCATTTGACGTAAATCATGAGGTAGGAGATCGTCCGGGCACACACTTATATACTGTAACCCAAGGATATTGGGATAAAATGAGAAGGCAATATCAAGCAAATTAGGTATATTCTCTGAGCGCACACCGTCAGACACACGCTGAAAGTGCTGCCTATAATATGTGTCGCATTTCTTATTGCAGTGTAAATTAAAAAGCCCACCGCTGCATAAACCTGTGTCAGCAAACTTTCATCTCCTATAGCAGATTACACAGCCAGGCTGACAGTTAACAGTGTTACTGTCGGGGGGAGACATCAGTCTTATCACAGCTTTGATAGATCCCACAGACACTGTTGTGCCTCGCTCTCACTTAAACATTACGCTCAGGGTGTGTTTCTTCGTTAAACACACCAGGCCGCATTTCATGTGATTTAAATGACATTAGCCACATAAGAAGTGCTTGATTACGATGCATATCCTTGTGCGTGAATGAATCTATTCGCACTCACGCATGCATTTTTACATGTTGGGATTATAATTAGCCGTATTCTGCTCACTAGTCCAAACATGCAGCACTTCGTTAACATGCCACACTGTTTCAAAATATCTGACATGCATTAAACATGGCTCTTAATGAGTGTAACCAAATTGGTGCCAGCTTGCTTTGATCTAACTGAAGGATCTCTGAACATAATTATTCATAATCTCCGTTTTGTGTGTATGGGTATGTCATGTGTCTCTGTGTGCTGGACCGTGCTCTGCTGCATGCTGCTCTGAGCTCTTGTGCGTAGTAAGACAGAGGCCCTCTGTCAGATCACATCCCCTCCTCCCCCAGCACGTTCACATGGAGGAGTGTTTGGAGGCCAAGCCATCTGCCCGCTCCTCGTCCACTGCGGAATTCATCATTTAGGCACCTTAAATGGCCCATCAGGCCAGGTAGCCACCAGCAAGTTACATAGCCGGCCAGCAAGCGAGCAAGCAAACAAGCATGTCAGCCAGCGGAGAACACACTCAGCCAAGTGTTTGAATTGCAGGGAGCAGCTGAATACATTTGGAATAGACGAGTTTCAGAAAGATAATCATGGTTTTGCTGTGAAAAGGGAGCAGAAGGGCAAGCAGAGGGTCTGGCTGAGAGGGTAATGGGGCTAATAGGACTGGTAAATGAAAAGCCAGATGATGATAACTCTGCAGCTGATTCTATCTACGCCTATATATAACCTTCCTGAAAGTGTGTGTGTGTGTGTGTGTGTGTGTGTGTGTGTGTGTGTGTGTGCAAAAGAGACGGAGAGATGGAGAGAGAGAGGGAGAGAATAGATGTCGGGCACTGAAGAGGAGGGAGTGGTACGAAGGCCAGAGACCTCCCTCTGGATTTGATGAATCCCTCACAGTTCTGAGAGCTTTATGAAACATTTATGATGGACGTCATTTCTTTCTGTTTCTCTGTCATTGTCTCTCTCTCTCTCTCTCTCTCTCTGCCTCAGATAGAAACCTGAATTTCAGTCATCTGAAAATACTCACCTGTGTGCATCTTTGGGTTTTTTTTCATCTTTACAGCCAATCAGATTCTCTTTTTTTCTGGCTCCTGCAGATTGAATGCTGCCCATGGAACTTAATAATTCATCCATGTATTAACCTCAATACTTATAAAGTGCAAAGCCTGTATGTGTAGTCGCGCCCACCCCCCCAATTCTCTCATACACACACAAGCGCAAACTCACACATAAAAATAGAAATGGGAGGATCTCACTGGTCTTGGGATTGAGCACCTTGTTTATGATTTATTTACTACTCACCGGAGCTGGTTTATAATGTGAGGTTTCACCTATACACACACAATCTCACAAACACCAACACACGCATACATGTGCATTTAAGTGCACTGTCAACAAATAGGGGATCAGTCTCTCTCCCATCTGCTGAATGTGCCAGTTTGCCGCAGGCATTAAGACACCTTCAGATGCTTTGCACAAACGCGTGCAAACACACTCACACACACACACACGCACACACACGCACACACAGTAAAAAGAAAGTCACATCACAATAGCATATTCAGTTCAGAACTGGAGCAGACAGCCCAGTAACAAGAGGCATAAATTACTCCATCTCCCTATAGGAGACAATCCCCAAGTAAAATGTAAATGAGATTTCATGGAGAAAATAGAGTTTCCAGTAAAATGTAGCGATCATTTCCACTGAAATTATCCCCTGAACTGTGGTTGCCTTTCTAGAAAGCCCTCCTCTTTGATCCTGCTGCTGTGTAAACGTCTTTTAACAAGAAAACCTACATTAATTCTAAAAAGTTATGGTGGCAGTTGCCGGAAAACAATAGAAGATATTCTCAGCCGCCACACCTCAAAAGACAACCTCATTCAATCAAGAGTTTTTGGCTTTGTGCCGACTCAGCTGCCTTCCCGGCAAAGTATTCCACCGTTTGTGCTCAAGCTGCATCAGATGGCCCCATAATCATTCGGAGAGATGCCAGCACAGGCTGTGGTGGTAATTGTGGCTGTTTCCTTGGTTTGATCTCATTCCAGCTCATGTGTATTGACACTGTCTGTAGCCTAGATCACCGTGTCTTAATCGGATTGGACAGTCCTGGTATCATGACCCCTGTTCAACTCAGTATGACAGCAGAAATGTGGACTGCTGTCAATGTTCTCCCATTAGCTTACCTACTGTATGGATTTTTCCTTTCATATAGATGGCTTTCATTCCATGTTATTGAGCTCAACCCCCATCCCAAAAGCTTCCTTTTTGTTTGATTAGTCCCAACCATTACCCTCCATTTCCAAATCAATATCTTTACCCAGGCCTGTCTGTTGGCTGGCACGGACACAAAAATATGTTTTTTTCCCTCTTTGTTAGTCAGTTAAACTGGGACGTAAGGGACAAACCTTCAAAACTAATGTTAAGATTCATCCGCACTTGGCACAATGTAATTAAGAAAATCTGACGTTAAGAAAATAAAGTGTATCAAACTAGCTTGATGGTGAGCTAGTCAACCTACTCACTCTCTATTGGTTTGCATGATGTCCATATCTTGCATGTTATGACAGGATTCTTTCAGGCATGACTATATACAATATTACAGGATTGATATAATAATAAATGTTGTGACCTTATCTGTTGCTTTTACCTGGTTTGTACCTTCACTGTGCTATTGTCCTCATAAACTTCCCTCCATGACGGGATCCCTTCAGACAAAAATTCAGTTGGCCTCAAGGATGAACTTTTAGATTCTGGAGGTCAAAGGTCACAGTGGCTTCACGGGACACATTTTTGACATAATTACGACTTGTAACTCTTAATAACATCTTATCAGAGTCTGCACAGAAGTGCAACTGGACTGGCTGGTGGAACAATGACGGTTGTTGGCTGTAAAATGTTCATTTTGTATCTTTTTGACTGATTGCAGTGTGTTTATTGTACATTCTGTAAAGTAAAATAGCAAATTTAGACTCTTACATCAGTCAGTGTCCCAGATCTGACAAGGGTTTGGTGGTTTGAATCAGTATAATTATCCAGATAATTTAGTAAACCTGCTTTTCGGCCTGCTCATGATTATGCTGATTACAATACAAACGCACAGAATTATTGCTTTAATCTAGGTCAAACCTTTCAGATGTGATGTGATGTAAATTTAGCTGAATTTCATCTGGTAAGTGAGTGTTTTTTTAGAGTAGGTCTGCTAAGTCCTCTGCACTAGTTGAATCTGCATTTTGTTTTACTTTGTTGTATTGATTATTTATCATATAATTGATAGCTCACAGCTTAATTTGATGCATTATGAACACCTGTCGTTCTAATGCGGTGAGATAAATACATTTGGAATTTGAAATGCAGCTGACGTTGTATTCAAGTCCTCATGACTTCATATTATTGTGTCTTTCCTCGAAGATGCTGCATAATTGAAAGATTTCTTACTTATTAATCTTGTCAGTTGCTCAACAGGTGACACGCTGAGAGGGCTTATCAGCTGTTTAACAGGTCACAGGCGTCCAGCTGGCTAAGCCCCTTAGCTTGTGACCAGAAGCACCCCTGACGTGCTGTGACTCCTGATACTCACCTAGATAAAGCTAACACCACCTACACCTGGCTGTCTAAGCTTACTACCATTCTCCTACCAGTGTGTGTGTGTGTGTATGTGTGTGTGTGTTTCTGGACATAATGACAAGCAGGCAAGTTTGCTGTAGTGTTATCCATCTGTACTGTATCTGCATGGCTGCCTGCTTAGTATTCCCAGGTGTTGTGCGCTAAGCTGCATGTAGCTACAGAAGAAAAAACAAGGGCGAGTTGGCAAAGAGCTGTGAATAATACATGTGCTGTTGAATTACATCTTGACACAGTTAAGAAATTTCACGATAAAGTTCGAAACAAACTACAAAGGTCCGTGTGCGTATGCGTGTGTAGTGCATGTGCGTGTATATACATGTGCTAGTGTGTCTGTGAAATGGTAGCTAGTTGCAGGTAATGGTGTGTGACAGCGGAGCAGCTGACAACATGGCAGGGACTGCGAGGGCTACAGCAGCAGAGTAAACAGTAAGAGACCTGCACCTCGTCCTGCTGCAGTGCCTGCAAGCATACAGCCATTTAATTTACTTACTGCACTAATGCAATTATTGCCACAGTAATTTACAATGTCTAAGAGGGTGCTGGACTGGTGTGTGTGTGTGTGCATGTGTGTGTGTTTAATTAGTCATGCTGGACCTATTGCCTCTTGAGAGAGATGTTGTGTGTCTATGGATCTGTGTGCGCATGCAGTTTATTATAGCAGGCTGACTGTGTGTATGTGTACATGTTGAATGGTTGTGCGTTCTGCAGTCTCTTGAAATGTATGTCTGTGTGTGTGTATGTAGGTGTGCGTGCGTGTGTGTGTGTGTGTGTGTGTACACAACACCATCTGCCTGTGGCTGTGGAGCTAAAATCCCTGATAGCCTCTCGTCCCCATTTCAGAAACAGCTGATCAGTCATCCAACTAGCTGGCTGGCAGCTACATCAAAGACAAAGTTGTCTCTGGAGAGCCATGTGTTACACACTCAGACACATCACCTACAATAACACATTCACTGGTACAACATCATCAGAGTGGTCGGAGTAAAGTGGCGGCAACAGAACTGCACTGAGGTGTAGCTTTGAATGCCAACATGATGTCTGATGGGATGAAGAGGAGCCAAGGACAAAGGTCAAGTTTAGGTTTGGAAATCAAAACAATCCCTTGATATAAGAACATCAAATAATCTAGTTACGCACAGACATGCATTTTGATCTTTGTGTCATGCTTTTTCAGATTGGAATGTCCAAATGAAAGAATAACTATGCCCAGTTGCAGTCGGGCCACATGATTAAAAAAAAAGTTTTTATCATTAAAAGTTGACTGGTGGCGTCACAGCAGTTCAAAGCTAAGCATTTTTTTTTTTTGTGAAGTCCCGACTGGGCCAAACTAGTTTTCTTCATGGCTGTTCCAAAATGACAGAGACCATCAAGACCTTTGTAGCAGTGTGTGATATAATATTTGGGTTGGTTCATCCAGATAACAAAAAAAACCCACAGTTTTATTTGATTTAAAATTGACATACTAAACATTTCATATGTGCTATTACTTTGGTAGACAGTACTGTAGTTCCACAGTAGCTGTAACATGATTTTGAGAAGAAACTTTGCTTTGTAATGATAAAATGTTGTTTTTCAATGGGCAAAGGACAAACACAATCCCATAGGTAACCCATATATCAAAAGCTTAGCTAAGAAATGAAAAGTAACCAGCAGTTTTGTTTTGTTGCTTATATCGTTGGTTTAAAATGCCATGATTGAGTGAAATCAAACCAAACATGTATAGTGACAGTCAAACTGCATACAGTAAGGGATTTAATAATAGTTGTCAGCTCCTGTTAGCATTTATTATTTGTAACGACTGCAGGTAACTCAGAATACATACGTTTAAAATGTTTTCCATTATCCCCTTAGTGAACAGGTGATGCTGTTCTTGCAGGGTATTAGCCACCCATGCTAACACCTTGCCTCTCTCTTACCTCACATGAACTGTAGGTCATCCCTACTCTGCCACTAGTGGGTTGTTAGACATCCAAATTGGGAAAGCTAGGCCAGTGTGTCACTCGTAGCTCTGAGCCTTAACCAAGCACGGATCAGGCCTGGCCCAGCTCCAGTCAGAGACATATTATTAGTCCCTACCTTACCCCAGCACCTAGCCTGCTTCAGCACGAGGGACTTACCTCACACAGACCACGCTAATTAAATCTCCCAGACGCCCAGGCTCTTAATAAAGCCTGACATGACAGCTTGCCCTGTGCATGTCAGAGTGACCCTTTAACCCGGAAGCTGCCTAGTGTGATTGTATTCATCTGTGTGAGTGTGTGAACCTCAGGCTACGGGGGTTGCTATTGGGGGAAGGGGCAGACACCTGTCTCCAGCCCGAAGAGAGGTCACTTTCCAGGGGTATGGGAATGACCGTGACTCAGCAGCTCCACTGCAGAGGGCAGCTACATTAGCAATACAAATCATACCACGGGGAAAGGAGCATCTGATTATCATTTTTTCTTGTTGGTGCCACGGCTTTACTTTGTATGGGAAAGTGAGCGTGGACATTGATTCTTAATAAATAAATGTGGCGTTTCAAACGGGAGCAGTTGCCCCGAAGATCGATTTTATTCAATTTCCACCACAATTTTTGAACACACCAGGGCCACAGTTGAACAGCAATTTTATCTCCTCATGTGGAAATAGTATACACTTAGCAAATTGTTTTGAACTGCTCAGCCATTGAGATGGAGCCTGCCTGCAGTCGTTTGTGCTATCCAGCGTCCACTTTACATGATTCCCTTGTTTTCCACAAGGTTGAACTCACTGGAAAGCTTTTGGATGGATGGAGTTGGGTAGATGGATGAGTGGTAGGGTGAACAGAAAAAAACCCCACTGATTTATGTGGTGACACACACACACACACACACACTCACACTCTGTCGAAAATATAAACAGGCCAAGTGTGGTGACATCTGTTAAAAAAAGAGAAAAAAACTAAACAGCTTTTGTGGATTAACAGTAAATGATTAAACCCTGTTAGCATATGGATAAACAAGTTAAGCTTATGCATCAGCATATTTATATGTGAGTTGGTGTCAGTGCTCTCCCTGCTCTCCCTCAAGGCTCTGGGTCATAAAATAGTAAAAAGATCCATGGAGATATCTGTTTTGTTTCAGTTAATAACACGAATAATCCATTTAATGCACTCTTCCAAATGTCACCAGCCTCACTTAGTAAAATTCCTGAATTTCACATTACACCTACTCTGTTACAGTTGCGAGCGATGTGGGAGGTACCTTTTAATATTCAGTTAAAACTGAGAGTATTCAGCACCATATCAGAACAAACGGTAATAACAGTGATTAGGTATTGTGGAGCAGCATTATCTCAGCAGCGGTGCAGAGCAATCTCAGCCTACTGACCTGGATTAGGGGGAATATGATTGCATATTCACTGTGAGCAACAACAACAACAACAAAAAAAAACCCAACAACTTTGTGTGTGTCAAGGACAATAAGCAGTGAATCAAGAACGCATACTTGATTAGCAAATTAGATTCATTACGGGATAATCTCTGTGCTCTGTTTGATCTATTCTGCCTGTGTATTTATAAGTCTGCAGAAAATTTTATAACAAGTGATAATTAGTTGAATCATATTAGTGCATGCAATAATGACGCCTTGGAAAAAAAAAAAAAAACAGGTAAACTGGGTCATGTGCTATAAGAGTTGTTTTGACCTATATTCAGAAGCTTTGAGTATCTAATAGAGCAACTCGCTCCCAAACAGTAGAAATTTGAAATATTTATTATTTCACCAATACAGGCCTGTTCCTCCATCTCTGCCTTCTTCTGCAATATGGCTTTGTTTTGTCACTTCAGTTCTGAAATTCACCGTGCTCCAGACAGCCAAGATAGATTGCTTTAAATGGGTGTCTGTGTCTGCAGTGCCCATTCTAATTCAGCCTGGCTGCCACACCCACAGCTGCAGCCTGGGGCCAGTGCGAGAGCAGCAGGATAGAGTGGGGCAGCGGTGAACTATGGTTGCATGGGGCCAGACTGAGAATATAGGTCATCCAGCCCTGCAGATGAAAGATGCATAGCACTGGCTGCTGGGGAGGAAGCGAGGCGGAGATGGAGTAAATATAGAGATGCTTCCAACTCCTTAGCATGGGCAGTTTAGATGACCACAGGGAGGGATTGAAAAGGGCACGTGCAGAGTATGTGCCCGAGGGAGGATGAGAGTGGGAGTGGCATGCAAGCCGGGGAAATTCAGGAAATTTAGTGTAGGCAGAGGCATGGGTGGGGTACGGGCTGTGGGTGAATGAGACTCGCGGGAACAGGAGTGTGTCAGTGTTTGTGGGAGCCAGTATCAAATGCTCTTTCTTACTGATGAAGGCGAAATACAAAAAGCAGGCTCCCCTCCTCTGAGCAGCTGCGCCTGGCACACAATATCATCCTCTGTTCGCCTGTGGCTGGTGGTGATCGGGGGCCCGAGTGTGAAGATCACACTCGCAGTGCACATATCCTTTTGTTTTCTTCACAAGCTGAGATTGATGTGGTCAATTTTAGTGCTCAGAGCAGCGTTACGTCGCTCGCTGTGGCGTAATCTCAGTGACCCAACTCAAATTTGATCTAAATCAACAGTTTGATATGTCTAATGAATTCTACACTCAAGGGCCAGTGCAACCAACAACAACAACAAACTGTTTTCTTCCTCCCAAGTTTGGTGAGATCCGTCTCTAAGTTTATGCAGTCATAAAAATATAATGGGGGTGAATGAAACTTTGCTGGGGTGCTCACGGCACTGAAGCAATGTCCCGCTTACTCTGGAAAATCCAACAAACACACTTTCAACGGTTTTCTTTAGAAGTACTTTCCACCGAAGAAACTCCCTCTAAAACTTTTGACTGTGGTCTGTTCGTTTTCCGGAGTAACGGGGAAACTATTCTTTTGGAGGAGAGTTTTTTTTTTTTAAATAAAAAATAAAAAAAATGTAATTCTTTGAGCAACACCGATGACATAAACAGCCTTTTTACTGGAGTAGCAACAGAATCCTCAATGATGGATATCTCAAACTAAAAGGCAGTAAAACTGGAACTACCTGCACGCCAGACACAGTTTGAGGTAAATCAGAATTTTTTTTCTTCTGTAGTTTAGGTAAGCCATCCATTCACAGACCATTGGGTTGTTTTTTTTTTTTTTTAAAGACCATTAGTGCAGAGCAACATGAAGACATGTGCTTTGTGCTCAGAGAATAGAAGTTCAAAGAATGGCTGTTTGACGTGTGAGGGTAGGTGTAAATGCAGTCCACCAAAAGGTTTTGTCAAGCCGGTAGAGAATTCTCCTGCTTGCTCTCTTGTCTGTCACTCCCTCCCATGTGCAGCCTGCTCCAGTCGAGGTCAGACTTAGGCATGCACTCATGATAAGTGGCCTTTTGTTAAGACAAATGTTTCAAGAGGTGCTTGTCAAAATGTCTGGTTCTAGAGGCAATAGGTAATATATGTGCATAGCAAAAAAAGAAGGCCTTGCAATCACTCAGCAACTGTGCGTGCAGAGTTTCCTTATTAAAACATAATTATGCACATTATTCAATCAAATTAGTATTCCTCCATTGCCTGTTGTCTATTAGTCCCATCAGATAAAGTTTTAAATTACCTGTAAATGCAGGACTTGAATAAAGCGTGGCGATTATTCTCCCCCCTCAATAGTCAATCATTCTGTTATTAAGCAACATTGGTCTTCATCACGTAAACCCTCCTCCTGCATCGGAAGCCAGTTTGTTACAAGAGCAAAACAAAGAGATTTCGATCAGTCATTAGCTCAGTTCTCCGCCCCCCGCAACCCCGGTGAGCTAATAATGATCTTAAAGACACAGAAAAATGACAGAGCAAGAACTGCACACGCTATGACCTTAGCATTGGAAAAGGCGCCGCTATTCAACCGACAATTGCACATATTCAATAACTGCTCTCCACTCGTAAGGACTGAAAGAGCCTGAGAGAGGGATGTACACTGCCAGTGCTGTTCAATTTCGGCCAAATGACACCTAATTATGTAGCTTGAGCTACCTGAGAAGAGTGAGGGGGCAGGGACAGGATGACTACTAGAGGCAGAAAGAAAGAAACAATAGGATGCAGGAATAGGTGACAGCAAAGGGTGGGGGGGGACTTTGTGACTGAAAAAGAAAGAGCAGGGCAGTGTGGACAGAGTGGCGACTTGGGATGGACGTGGGTGTGTTTGTGGAGGTGAGAGGGGCGCGGAGAGAGGTACGGGTCCGTGGTGAGGGGCTAAGAAAGGGTCTGTCAGGGGACGACTAAATGTGAAGGGGCATTCCTGAGAGTGCAGCAGCGCCTGCTGACACAGACAGACTGTCTGTCTCTCCTGCACTAAGGAGTTTAGGGACACGCAGCGACTCAGCTGCCGGTCTAGACGACAGTCAGAGATAGAGGAGGCAGTCAAGGAGAAGTCATTCCAACCCCCCACATCCAGATTCTTCCTCCCAACACTCAAACAGACAATGTGCAACCTTTTAGGACCTCGACGCACCAAGCCGACCTCTAACAAGTGCCAACAAAAGCCAAGTGATCCAAAGCTTTTCTTTTGCTCAGGTCACTGAATGGCCAACCCTGTTGCCTAAAAATTCCATATGTATACATAAAACTAATTTACATCAGAACTCTTTGAGGAAAACTGCCAAAAACAACCAAAGTAAAAAGCTTTTTGCTGAGAGTACTTTCTAAATGTAAATGTCACTGCTTACCTTATCTGTTTCAACCAACTGAAGCAGTTACGTATAAAAGTGATCGATTAAGGTGAGAAAAAAGCCTTTGTCCTGGTTAAATATCCAGTCAGTGCCGACTTAAGAGGATTAGACATTGGATGTGGGTTTAACTAAGTAACCAAGATAGCGAGAAATCACATTCACTCTCAATTAAAGATAGGCTGCTTAAATCATTCTTGTGTTCTATTTTTGCTTTTGTTGACAATTTCCAGGATATAATCTGTCTGAGTCTGCCCTTCAGGTGCCCCAAAATGGTGCATGTTCAAGCGCCAAAGCCAGTAAAGGGGAGATATAATGAAACATTAATGTCTGCATAGCCAGGAGCTCAGGCTGACGGATTGGTCAACAAAATGCTGGACTCAACCGCAGGAGGCCGCTGTTTGTTTCTGGCTTCAATACACAAGTCAACGTTTTTTGAACCGAGTCGTCCCACAACCAAACCCCGAGCTTTCACATACACTTGGAGTAAAAAATTTGTTTCACACACATGAAGGCAAAACTCTTTTGGGATTGACTCGAGGTATCAAACGTCTTATATAATTGAAATAGAGCATAGAATAAGATTGTGATTTCGCAGTCTGCCAGCTGTTCGTCATGGTGACCCGCACCTGCCTCACAGCGGGCAGGTCACTGGCAATCGAATCAACGTAATGTGTGTGCTTCTCTCTGCGCCCATCTGAGAATGGCTAAATGTATTATAGGCAGAAACCCTGCTGGGTGTGTGGGTGTGTCCGCCTGCCTGTCTTTCACGATGTGTTTCCCATTGTGTCAGTCGCTGTTGCCTTTCTGCTCGTCTTTGTGTGAGCAGGCGTGATGCAAGTGTGTGAGCCAGCTAAGATGCGGAGGCCCACGGCAGATGAGCCACTGCAATGAATTGGCCGGTCCCTGCCGTGTGCTGATAGGTTGCTGTCTCTTTCTGTTCAAACAGGGGTCTAATCAGACACTTTAACAGGCTGCCTTGTTCAAACACACCGTGCTCAGCGCTGGGGGATCTGGCAAACACAGACTTGCATTTATGTGTGTGTGAGTGTCCATGCTGAGGGTCAGTGTAATTAGTGCTGGTGAGGAGATGGAAGTGGGATGTAGAAATTTGTCTTGCTCAGTTTTGCTGCGGCCGGGGCCTCATTCTGTCACACCATCCTGCCTGTAATACATTTTAGTCCCTCTTCTCCTGCTGATGATCAAGTATAGAAATATGTCTCTGGTGAATGTGTGTGCGCCCGTGCACTTTTGGCTTTTAATCATCAATAACTCTGCAGAATACTTCTATGTGCAGTGGTGGGCTAAAGTCATCCAAATACAGCTAGTTGCGTCTCTCATTTACACAGACGCACACACAGATGCACACACACACACACACACACACACACACACACACACACACACACAAGCAGCCACCTGCGTTATGCTTTCGTTGGTTGCTGATTGGCAGGAGTTTGAGATCATTGATAAGAAAGAAAAAACACCAGTCTGGACTCACATGTCCCCATTGTCTTGCTGCTATAATGGCCAATTAAATTCCCTCTCCTCTTTCCCTCCTCTTTCACTTTACTTCTAATTTAACTGTTTTCACCAGTCTACTCATTTTCTAACAGCACAGCTCGTCTCCGCCCATCTGCTTTTTTCCTTTTCCAATTTGCGTTTCACCGTCCTCAGCTCAGCCCTGCTTAACACATTCTAAGACAGGGCATCCATGTCAGGTTGTAACCGACTTACAGCTTCATCTTGAATGTCCGCAGACTCAACTGCCTTTACATAGCGTGCATGCATCGAGAGAGAAAACATTATTGGCTACACTGGGTCACCTGATCTTCCTTCTCTTTTTATCATAGTAATCATTTTGCTTTTTAGCTTTATATCACTACTTTGTTTCAGGTTTGTTAACCTTTGTCCAACAGAGAGGAGCCTTACTGTTTCTGTGATTGCTTTATATTACTTTGTTAAAACCTTTCTGTGAAGCAGCTGCAGGTGCTACAGTTGTTACACTTGAGGTTAAATAATTAGTTTAAAGTATTACACAGGGAAAAATGCAGCCACTGGTTAGATGATCATTGAGCTTTAAACACCTTTGAACCTCTAACTTAAGTGTGAATCTATTCATATATCAATCATATTTGCACTACAGAATCATGTTGCAATCATGGTTGATCCCTGTGTGTCACAGCACAGTAACTCAACAGTAAACCCAGTACAGCTATGGTAATTGGCAGTCTTAGCCAGACAAAGTGTCTGTCTTTGTCTGTCTGACTCTAAGATAACAGACAATCCCAGAACGACGAGTACGTTAGGACAGGCTATTCACAGCTCCAAAAGCAGCCAGAACATATGGTGCATCAGCATCAAGATCTGGTGCTTATTCTTTGTGCAATGCGATTAAAAGGCTGATTTTCACTGCATAAGAATGTATTGAAAAATCTCTGCCAGGCAGAAACTTGCACATATAAAAATATTTCACGCAGTAAATGCCCGTGGCCCCTGGACGTGATGGACATAAAGTTAATCTTGACTCACTCAACCTCTCTTTAATTTTACTTGTGAAACTAATTGTCTTGGCACCTGAAGCATTTACTAATTAGAGACATTTTCAGTTATGGGGATGTTAATGTTATAGTGGAGTGTCAAGGCTTTTCCTTTCACTGAAAGCAGGTTTCTGTGGGTGTGCTTGTGTGTTTTTGCTTGTATAGCCCAGGGACTAGAAACGTTTGGACCCATGGTTCCTGTGTTTCCACCGCAGGGACCAGGGTCTGAATAAGTTCTCTGGATATTTTTTGCCATGCTTAACATTTCTGATTGATTGCATCATTTTGTTTTGTCCGTCATTTTCAAAACCATCATCTTTTTTTTTTTCATTGCTCTTCAACACACCAACTTGAAGTTCGGATCGACCAATCGTCATCAATGTTGTATAATTGTGTGCAAAATCGCTTCAGGCTGTGAGGGAAGCACAGACAACAATGGGCTGGAGAAAGCTTTTAGCTCTTTGAAAAGTCCTTGAAAATACATGAAAAGAAAACAGTTTGATCAAGCGTCATGACTTGTGTCAGACTAAAATAGGGTCTAAGGTTAGCGTCGGGGTGAGACATGAAGTTGTAGTGGTTAAGGTTATGGTCAGTCTTCAGGCAGAAATGTAAAGTGTATAAAGCGCAGTGTCCTTGTAAGTAACAAAAACATTTGGTTTGTCACTGTTGGGCCAGATGTGTGTGAGCATGAGTGTGTGTATGTGTGTGAAGGGCCTGAAGCAGGCAAAATCTAGGACTGTGGATACTTGAGGGTCGGTGGCTTGTCTGTGAACCCAAACACACACACACACACACACACACACACACACACACACACGTACAGTACTCACACACACTGGCATGCATCTGTACGTTAATCCCTTTGTGCTCGGTGGTTCAATTCCACAGAGGTTAATTAGAGATAATCAGAGGGAACCACTGTTCTGCCACAGAGCAAACTCCACTAATTTGTTATCACTGAACTCTTCCCTTTGTCTTCCTCACAGCCCCTTTTTGCTTGTCTTGTCTTTTTACCTGTGTGTGTGTGTGTGGGAGTGTGGCTGCAGGTAGAGGAATAAGAATAGATTTCGGTGACAGTAGTAGCCTTGAAGGTGTTTTGAGTGAAGGGTGCAACTTGCAAATCCTTTTCTCGTCTGGAAAACACTTGCCTTTTTCCTTAGCCCCCTCGGAGCAACCACTAAATAAAAGTCAGTTACAAAATTGTATCCCTGAGATCACTTAACACTGTAGATTGGATGACAAACAGGCAGAACCCATCATCATCATCATCATCGGTAAACAATTTCTTAAAGTTTTGACCGCGACAGAGCTCACAGGCTCGCAACCCTGAAGCATGATGGAGGGGAAGATTTGAATTTTGCAATTTTTAAAAGTCACCCTGTGATGCACAACCACCAGAGACTGAAGCACAGCACAGATTGAGGGTCCATCACCTGGCTGTGGAACCTCCTTGTTAGCTGCGTGTACCCCCCCCAGCACAAATTGTAGCAATTGTGGGAAACCAGTAATGACACTGATGCTACACTGGACTAGTAATGATTGGTTGGCGAGGTCACCTGTATGGAACATGGGGATGATAAACTGGGGGTATTGTGAACCGCCATGTGTCACTGTGGCCATGGTAACTTGTAAAATCCTGCCTCATAGTATCCTGTCACACCAACGCAGCACTTTGTGTCGTGCTATTTTCAGTCTGAGCACTGCATTACTCCCTTCCAATGAATCTTCTCACTGACAGGTGAAAAGAAATGGCTAGCATGTATATGGAAGGTGACGCATGTTGTTGTCCACATGCTACCCAGTCCAGCAGTGACAGGGACCCCAGCGTATAGGGAACCGGTCCTGCCAGGTTAACAGAAAAAGCAGAAGATGTGTCTGTTTCTTAGCGTTGCTTTCCTTTTATTGGATATTATTTTCCCTTGAGCTTTGCACATAAACACAACTGTGACTTTTGTGAATGGTTACAGTCAAAGATTGCGGTTTCGCTCCCAGCTGAGAATCTGTGTAACGAAGCACAGCTGTAGCAGGGTTTAGCTGTGAACTAACAAGGCAGTCAAAGCAGGGTAAATAGAGGTTAAAAATAACCCTGAGCACACTTCTGCTCTGTCATTGCTTCCCCTTTGATTGATGGCAAGATGTGTCATTCCTGTCATTGTTGTTGTGTCTTTTTTTTTTTTTTCTGGATCCCCTCAGCTATTTCATGAGAATATGTTAATTTCACATTCCAATTAAGGGGAAGTCACTCAAAGGAGGTGAGACGAGGTTTAATGAAAAATAATTGGAATTTTTTCAGCTTTTTGCCGTTGCAGGAAATTGAAGGGCAACATGGTTGGAAGTCTGTGTTCACCCAAATTAATTCCATTAATTTCTGCTACAGTAAACAGTAACACAGAAAGCTGAATTATTAGAGAAGGATGTTCCTTTTGACAATGGCTTATTAGTTACTGTCTTATGACTCTGTGTGGACCGTCTCAAAAGCAAGAAGTATTAGAGTTGTACAACATTTGGCTCCAAACATGAGATTATTGCTGCATTTGCTGATTGCAGGGCTCATATATGACAGGACGTTATAGTCTATTTTAGGGATTGGTGCCTGACAGACAAAGGGAATAAGGGGCATTGTTGGACAGATGCTGCATACAGTTAGCTGGACTGTGGACATTTGTTATTAAGTGTGTATTTGTGCATGAATATCAGAGTGTGTTAATGGTTTGTAGGTACATGTGTGTGTGTGTTTGTGTGTGTGTGTAGTTGGTCATGCAATGCCACGGGTCATCAATAATATATCAGCTCTACTCTCATGCATTTAACACTTGGTTTCACTTGATTTACTCATCTGGCTCCTCACCCACAGGGGGATAAAGTTATCATTAAAACATCTCCTTCCTTCCCTCCTCGCTCAACAAATTCACCTTTACAGTGGAAAAAAGCAGTGATATGGAAAAAAATCCCTATAGTAAGTAACACATACAGCTACCCACTGAGAAATATTCAACTTTGAATCATCCATGAAGCAGGGAATATCATAGCCTGGCATCCAGCACAGCTGCACATAAAACAAATTAAGTGAAACCAATTTTAATTAAAATGAAAAAGGCAGTTAAGTGTAATTCCGTTACTGTCATTTAGTTTTACAGTATGTAATATACGGGCTTGTTTGCATATGAAAGGCTCCTGGAAAGAGTGAGAATTCAAATACATTTAAAAAAAAAAAAATATGGATATCTATCACCCTCCGAAAGTCAGCCTCGGAAATTTAAGTCTGGACGACTGCCACTGAGAAATAATTGAGGCAGGCAGCTGGAAGCGGGCCCAATCACTGATCTAATGGGAGTGGTTTAGATGGCATGACTCGTCAGCTTCATGAACAACTTTTTAAACTAAATGTTAGACATTTAAAATGAAGCATGATTCTCCCAGGTCAGCGTTTCCAAAACAGCCGTCAGGTTTCTCCAGTTTGAACAACCGAAGCTCGTGAAATGCACGATCATCCAATCTTGTTTTGGTCAGAGCAAAGCGGAGCAGTTGTCAGTCATTCTTCAGTTTACTGGAATGACTCATATTCTATAAATACTCATGGAGCCGTGCCAGACCACAGACAGACATTGTGGTTAAGACTTTTAACACCCAGCTGGAGTTGACTCAACAACACCGGACAGGTTTAGGTAACCATCAGTGATTCAAAAGATGCCATTTTAGTCATAACAGATTACTGAAGGTGCAGTGCTGCACCTGCATTGTACGGGAGGCCACACATAGTGGAATACCACACATACCAGTAGTCCGTCATTTCCTCTCAGCACCATTTCACTTTTCTCTGGTCAAAGGAAAAGTATGACATACAGCAATGCATCCTACTTAGGCAATCTTTGGTCTGAAGTGCATGATGCAAGCACATTTATGGCACGTCATACTCCACTTTTCCTCGCTAAATGGAACATTATCTGCAAAGTAAGGGCCAAGGTACATGGGGGTTGAAGCTTAAATGTGTTTTTTTGTGTATAAAATGCATCTGACCACACCTTATTTTGAGGTCAACATGCCTGTGGACACATAGATGGGTGCAAGTACATTTGTTGCTTACACAGTATGGATGCAGAGCATGAAATTGAGGTTGGGGACGGTCTCTCACTGCAACCTATATTAATTTGCTCATTTATTTTATTTTTAATGCTAGTTAATGTCAACAAGGCTTCTTAAGGAGAGCACAGATAAACTTTCTTGATTATCATCATTACCCTTACTTTTAATCAAAATAGAGCTTGGCATAAACTAAAAGGTTGATTGAGTTGTTGTCTCTAGATGCATGTAATACCTTTATGTAAGAATGAGTTTGAGTTTGATTAAACATGAGGCACAACCTTTGCTGTATCTCTTTTTTGGTCCATATCCTGAACTTAACATTGTCATGGCAGTCAATTGTGACCTGACTGTACCTTTCCGCTCTCAATAAGACGGCATGTTCACCCAGGTGAGTTGGTTTCAAGGGCGGAGTTAATTATTAGTGATTACAGTCTTTATCTTTTTCTATTAATGTGTTCGTTAATGCTTAATATAATCCAACTTTTTACAGCTTTATGGGTCAGGCTGAAGTCACAGCTCACATAAAGAGGTTTGTTCTTGTTCTCGGGTGCAAAAGAAAAGAAACAGATAACAAGAAATAATGGAACAGAAAACGGGAAATGAAAAGAACAGGATAGAAAACAGATGATTGAAATAGAGGAGCAGAAAACAGACGACTGGGAGAAGAGTGGAGAAAAGAAATGGATGGAGTCTGAAGAGCGGGATAGGTGGAGGAGGTGGTGGATAGGCCTGTTTATGTGCAGCAGCATTAATCTCTGTCAGTCTGCTGGTCAATATTGTCTGTGGTCTCGACCATTCGATGTCGCTGTAAATGATTGATATGGCAATAACCTGTTTACCCAGGTGGCTTAAAGCAGTGGTATTCTCGGCAATATTGAATAAACAGCACAAATCCACTCTTCTCTGCAATAGTATACAGGTTCACATGCATGTGTGCGTAGAAGCATACACACACAGGCTCACACAGGCACACGCTCTGCTCAGGGGGACATCAGTGGTGGTGGTGGGGCTGCAGGGTGGAGAAGATCAAGCATCTGTCCAGGTGAAGTGTCCTTGAGCAAGACATCGAACCCTGCTTAATTCAGCTCCTTTTTTAGTTAAAGCTGCACTCACACAAAACTCTCTTATGATTTGATGACATGACAACAACAGGCTGAGTTACTGTTTATTCATTTCTATGGCTTGAAAATTGCCCACCTGTCACTAGAGTTGCCAGTCCACCTTGCATGTTTTGATGTTGGATACACACACAAACACACACATGCACGCACACACAGCTAACTGTCGAGCCACACAGCCACTACCGCCATTCTCCTCAGATAAATCAGCATCTCTGAGGTTACAGGGAATTGTCCAGGAGGCCAGTTGCTGTGATTGAGAGTTGCCCTCTGCACTCTAAATGACCTGCATCTGGATCAGAGCTGAAGGTCTACTGAGAGGCAACAGGAGATAAGATGTAGTGCTGCTCCCGAGGCCTCGGCCCCTGGCAGAGTCACTTCGACTTTTCCTCTGCTGTCTTCACCATCTCCACCCACCTCAGGGTGCTCGTGTTTCCTACCCTCTGCTGGTCAGCTTATCAGCCATTTCTGCCACCCCAGATGTGCACGTGTGCGCACACACACTGTGTAGAGTGCTCTAAATGTAAACATAGATTAGATTTACTACTGTCCTGCTTCCAGTGTAACATAGGAAACCTCCATCATCTCAGCACATGGTGCATTGATCTTGTTGTCCGTTTAATGACTTATTTCTACAGCAAAGCTTGTGTTAAAGTTGAAACAATGATAGAGTCACTGACTATCAGTGCTTACTCGCAGCACAAAAACATTCTTACATACTTACATACGTTTGCATGTAAGCAGGAATGTTTTTTTTATATCTGTCTTCCAAAGAAATACAAATTAAAGAGATTATTATTAATGAAATAGGGAAAACAACAACTTTATATTATTACTTTGTTTTTATTTTGAATTGTGTATCTTGTCCCTGGGGTTTTAGTTTAATTTCTATTGATTAAAACATTTAATTAATTTGGTACTGTACTAATTTTATACTGTAAAATCTCTACACTGCATTATAATGAAGTATATAAAGCAGTGTTACATATTATCATTGACTGTGCATACAGTACCTTAAATTATTACCCATTTCTTCAGCTTGAATAATTATAATTCAGTCTTTTCTTTTAAACTGCATCTTCAGTCTGTTTAAATAGGACTGATTCCATGATGTTCAATGACAATGTTAATGACAATGAATGGCGTGATTCATCTTTGCACACCTTGTAAAACCAACAGGTCCTGAGCCTTGTTAATGTCTGCTTAAAGTATAATGCAAAGACGACTTGATAGTCAGTAGCTTAGAGTTGTTCCCTGTGAAAAAAATGAAAAACAACCTTTAAATCACAATGAAAGTGAGCCTCCGCCAAAACAGGCTGACGCTGCAGACGTTTTAGTGAGTTATAGTGCGTCACATATATTATGTCACGTATATACAGTTGTGTAGTAATGAATGTTTTATGATTTTTTATTTTACAAGCACAGAAAGTTTAAATATGCTAATGTAATTTTATTCTACCAAACTTCTCGGTGTAGGAAAGGCAGACTGGGAGGCCGTGCTAAACCACCTTCCATTATATATTTCACAATGTCTGGCTATTAAAGGAGATCTATTGCTGGCAAGCTACCGTATGCAAAGACATTAATTATACAAGCCCGAGTCCCCAATGCTCTACAGTATTGACTTTTTACCTTCTTTAGCCATTTTCTATTCAAGCTAATTAAAAATTTTGTATGACTTTTCCTATTACAGAAGAAAGTAAAAGGCTTCCAGAGTACACGGAGCTGCTGTAAATAGAATAAAGACACAATAAAATGTCTTAGACAGGAGGAGAAGGAGGCCTTCCTCACAAGACTGTCCCGCTAACTATGTGTCCTCTCAGTCACACAAAGTGTGGGTCCCTAAATATATAGCTAATATCAGAGATTGTTATAATGAGACCCGTGGGCATGTTTAACGTGTGGGCAGAGACAAAGCACAAAATACTAAATACACAAAGCTGTCAGGTATCAGATTCCATTAAGCCATCATATAGTTTCTGTGACTGCCAATCCCCCCATAGTCTGTGTGGTGAGTCCAGCGCTGTTGTTGGCACCAGTTGGCCCTTACCAGCGACTTCGATGCTGATTCAGCACAGTGAATTGGCAGCAGAGGCAGGTAGTGAGAGAGCGAGACTGTCTCTGCGGCCAACTTAGCAAATCAGTGATATTTCCTATTTGGTTTGACTTCTCTTCGTGCGTTGTATTCATCCTGTATTTTCCTCTTCAACAAGTGAGAGGTTGCAATGCCCAAGTAAAGTAAAACCTCACAACGCCGGGACTTTGAGGCTGTTCAAACAGATTCACAGCGGCATGATATGACGCCGTAGTATGCCTCTTGGCTGTTGATTTTGAATTACAACTGACTGCTTATTTCCTTTCACAAAGGCAAAGACCATATGCACACATTGTAGTCTGTATTTAGTAAGTATTCTGTAAGGGCAACTTCAGTGGGAAATATGACACAATGCTAATAACCTGATCAATCAGCCTTTGTAGAGTCTTTAAGGTCAGGTTGGTGTGTATGGCTGAGAAGGGCTGGTAAATTGTCAACCACACCGAGCACTTTAACTGATACGATCCACATGTAGGTCACATAAAACACTACCTAAGCTAGTTTATGTGGTGCCATATAGAAATATTATTCCAGGAATGTGTGTGTGTGTGTGTGTGTGTGTGTGTACACGCTTGCATTCATTATCTCATGAGCATGCCTATCTGCCTTCTAGCAGTTGCCCAGGGCAAAGGAAACACATTTCTATTGCCAGCTCTGTAAAGACTTGCCTAAATGAGAGACACAGTACATCAGAGAGACAGGCGTATTTTCAAAAGAATGTATCAGAAAATGTATTAAGAGGATGTTATTCTCCCTGAAGAGAAGAAAACCTTGTAGCTGGTATTTTTATCAGATGAAAGATGGAGCAGGAGAGACCTTCTAACCTCATCTTTGTGTTGATGAGAAGGGGAGGAGATACAAAAACAGTTCTCTTTGTTCGGCTAGAATGAGCGTGGCTTGTTGAAAAAGACCCTGTTGTTACAGCCAGAGACCTCAGTTAATGTATTTTGGAGAAAAAGCAGTTCAGCCTGCTATGAAGCAAAGGAGGATAATCAGTAGAAGTCCTCCATATATTAAATGAGCATTCATCTAAACGAAGTTGTGCTTCTTCATAATTTGCATTGTAAATGAATTCAGATATTCTGTTTGCATGAATATGCACAGCCTTTTTTTCTTTTTCAGCCAAAAGAGGACACTTTTGGCTTCATGTCCTATAGCCTATTTAAGCTTCGTCTCTAGTTGTGGGAGGAAGGACCATGTGGTTGTGGGTTCTCTTGCATAAAATAAAAGCCAAATGTGAAGTGGCACGATAGAGATCCTTGTAGAGCGAAAGCTGGACTGGGCTGAGTGAGCCAGGAAATAAATACACAGTTTTTGAAAATAGATCCTCTCGACGACTTTTCCGTATGGTGACAGTGAGAAGAATGAATGCTACAGTCAGCCACAGCCCGTGCCCAACAAGAGTACAGCAGGAGGACAGTAGTGTTTTCACTTGCTGAATAGTCTGCACAAGACGGACCAGTACATTGCTCCAACTTCCCCACAGGTGTCTCTCTGTGACAGGAAGTGCACCGACGTTGGAAGCATAGACAGAGTTCAAGACACATTGGTTTTGTGGTCATGATACATACTGTCAGGCATACAACGCACACTGCGTTGTTTCAGTAAACACAATTATTTAGCTAAATTTCCTTGTATAATTCATGCCTTCATTTAATATGGAAGCTATGAAAAACATTTTATCGTGCTATTGGTGAGACGTATTTTAAAGGTTGTAGCATTAATCACATTTTTCCTCTTCCTGTTATTAGCTCATCTCAGTGACTGTTTATTGGTACTGTGTGTGTGTGTCTCACCAAAGGCTAATGTGGCGCTCAGAAATATCACCCAGGTTTTGGCAGGCTGCCAGTGTGCCAACTTGGCCTGATATGGTGATGACGCTCCCATCTATTTATGAACTCTTAATGGGTGTACAGGCTTGCAAGGGCTACATTACATTACATTTGATCTCCTATTTCTTCAAAATAATTGAAGTCCATTGAAGTCCATATTTTACAGTCACCTATTCTACACTTTTATATATATATATATATATATATATATATATATATATATATATATTTTCTATATATATACTTATATACATACATACATATATATATATATATATATATATCAGTGATATTATGAGGCTGTAAACAGATACATAGTCAGACAGCATACCAAATATAGATTTAACCAATGCTGCTTTCTTTTTTCCTAAATGTGTTGTACTTTATTTATGTTTTACTTCCTCGCCCCAAGCCTGTTATTCTTCAATTTTTGGCCTATACATAATGGATGCTGTGTGAGTGAGTCAGGGTGGAGTTTGGCTCTGGGGCTTGCGGGCATTGCAGCGAGATAGAGTAAGGGAAGGAAAGAAAGACATAGAGAGAGAGAGAGAGAGAGAGGCAGACTGACCGAGAGTCGGAGCCAAGCCTTGGCAACTACGCAAAAGAGAGAGATTATTCGCCTCAGTGGAAGGGAGAAGAAATCATGGTAGACAGTAGCAAAACCTCTGTTTGTGACCCCTGTCTGGCACAGAATGATATGGAATACAATTTATTAAGGTTTTTGAAGAGCTTTACTTCTAAATGGTACAGAGAGGTTTAGTAAAACAAGAGCGCACTTGGAGCATGAGATTCTGATCCGTACTCAACAAATCTTATGTTTCAGTACATGGACTCTCATATATAGCCTTTTTTTTTCTTTTGTCCCTGATGATGAGTGTCTAAAGATACATTATGCGACTTCTTGATGACTAAAATGACTCATCATCTGAAACACTTTTAGAGGAAGAAATTCATCATAAAAGCCGAATGAGGGTCACCCCAAGAACGGCCCTAGGAGAGACGTTGTTCTCTGACTAATGACCGATCGATACACTCACAAATTTCACTCGACCCCTCTTAAGAGAAATCCAAGAAAATCACAAAATGATGTAGACATACTTTAGATCACACGGGCGTGTGGAGTCACCTCAGACTGTATTAAAATAATGTAGATTGGTTTTAAGATGAGTGGTTTTGAAGCTTATGGTGGATGTCTTCCTGGTTGCCATTTTGGCAGTGACCAAGATAAATACCCAAGTTTCAAACTCCAAGCCACTCTAAAGATGAGCAAAGCGAACATTACTGAAACATTTCTACCCATCTTTTACCTGCCAGGCTAGTTATGGTGCGGCTAGGCTAAGAAACTAGGCCATATGCTAGTCTGTACTGCTAGCTAGCTAAAACTGTGGCCT
The DNA here is from genome assembly GCA_008933995.1 of Datnioides undecimradiatus. Lineage (NCBI taxonomy): Eukaryota > Metazoa > Chordata > Actinopteri > Lobotiformes > Datnioididae > Datnioides > Datnioides undecimradiatus. The sequence goes on along the minus strand of WARS01000047.1, from coordinate 170,084 downwards.
TTTGCTCCCAGTTTCCACCCTGTTTTCGCAGCTTACATTAGTACTTGAGGTAAGTTAACAAACCATGAAATGAAACTACATAAAAAACAGATTTTAAGCCCAGTGAACACCTGCAAATCTTCTTAATTTCTGGCAGCTAACTACGTAGCAAACCAAAGACTATGTCTCATATTTGCATGCAAAATTCTTTAAAAGACATCAACACCACAAACATGGCGGCTCAGTGCAGTGATGTAATTTGCTGAGGTGACATTTACCACACGGCTAGTGATCTGCGGCAGCGCCCACATTTCACCCACATGCCACGTTACACAATTATGTGTAGCTTCACGCCACAATCTCATTTCAACAGGTGACTTATATAAAACTTCACTTACATTTGTCACAAACAGGGAAACTAACTCTCAAAACCCTTTTTTGTACTATTGTGTTAACATTTTTGTTCCTTCTCTAACATTTGGCACTTTACCAAGGAGGTCTATGGGGACAGACTCACTTTTGCAGCCAGCTTTAAGTGGCCTTTCGAGGAAATGCAGTTTTTGGCTTCATTGTTTTAGCCACGAGGTTCACAGAATGCATCTAACAGTGTTATCCCATGTTTACTCCGACATCAGCACTGGATGTAGATGCAACAGGTTTGGACAAAGAAATTGTATAAAGCAGCTGAATATGGCTCAGCTTCAATGACTGCAACACAGTGTGGACTAATTCACTACGCTGGCCAATGGAAATACATTCTGTTATCTCACAGAGGAGAGGATGAAATAATAATTGCTCTGATGACTCTCCAAAGCTGCAAATCCTTTCTCATAGTATTACAAATCACTGTACCTCTGACAAGGCTTCAAACTCATGGATCTACTACTCATCACATCTAACATGGCTTCACCAATGCAGCACCTTGTATTTTCCCTTAAAGTTTTAGTACTTTATTCATTTGTAACAGTTTAAAATTCTCAAAATACATTTTACCTTGTCACTAATTTTATAATTAGGAGTAGCAAGGAACAGTGATGCGTGGCTGACATAGCTAACAGGAGGCTGATCGACAGTCCAAGAGTTTGGGAGTGTCTTTTTCTTGGAACCATTTCTCTTCCAGGTATTGATCAAGGGCAAGGCTAAAGCTGATAACTGAGCTGCAACCAGCGTGGGAGCTTACTCCCAGTGTTCCCGGTGCTGACAGGCCCAGACCGGCATCATTATTACAGCACTAAGCATTGGCAGTCAGGCTGCACTCTCCCCTCTCTCACCCCGTGATAAACTACTGACGGGACTCTAGGCAGATAGGTTTTTCAGCATACATCAGCTCCAAAAAGCACATCAATTATTCAACCTCACACTGGCCTATTGTAATTACTCTGCATTGATAGGCTGCCAGCCATCACAACCATAAGTCAATGAAATAAGCAACGAGATGCAAAAACTGTACTCCTGCAGCACTGCCAATTGCAACCTGATTAGGTTGTCCTTGTAGCCAGCGGGACACTAAACCACTGAGACAAAGCCTATATGAAGGACAAAAGACAGCGCTGATAGATGGTACGTTTGTCCAGCGGATGGAAATGCGGCTTCTTTTTTTCTGGACATTCATTTTTAATGCATCCAAATCTCGTCTGTGACTTGCTGAGCATCTTAATGCGCCATCGTGACTAGAAAAGGGTGAGAGTCACAAAGCACATGCAGTGGGTCAGTGGAAGGCAGCAGACAGACTAATAGACTGACATGAGCACAGGAACACAGGCAAATTGACAAAATCACATTTTGAATCCGGGTTCAGAATGCTAACCAATGTCTTCCTGTTTACTTTTCACATGACTCTCTCTTCGCCATCACTTTCACAAAGCCCCTGTAATCTCCACAGAATATAGATTGGTTGCTCATCAGTCCACGCACGAGCTCGTCATACAAGATAGCAAACAGGGGATGAGGAGTAAAGAGGACAGAGAGAGGGAGAAAGAGAGAGGGAGAGCAGCGTGGCACAGAGTGACAGCCCAGTCTCTCGCTTTAGTTTTATCGGACAGGCAAATGCACACTCAGTGGAGAAAAAGAACAGAGGGGAGAGAAAGAAAGGTGACTTACTTCTGAGCGAGGGTGACGGCAGACAAAGAGTAGGTGCTCCTCTGCGTCTCTGTGAGCCTGATTGAGCCGTAACAGCCTCCGCTGACACGGATGGAGAGAAAGAGACGAAAAAGAAAAGGAGACTGGTGAGAAGAGGAGATGAAGAGGGAGACTGGAGGCTTGACTCAGAGTGCCAGCTTTGCTTTGTAGTATACACTGTGGAAGTGCGTGCTTGTGTGTGTGTGCGTGTGTGTGTGTGTGCGTGTGTGTGTGTGTGCGTGCGTTGGTGCTCTATTTTTTGCTCAGAGAGATTCCTCGGATGGTCTATGTGCAGATACAGTTAACAAACTTGAACGTCTGAACCTGAACGTCTTGTTCACGCTGCTCAGCGCTTGAATTTCTACCACATGCATGCAAGCTCACATGCGTGCATACAAACAAACAAACACGTGCACACCAGCTATTCCAAGTCCAAGTCACCGTATCACACAGCTGGAGCGTGTAGCTGCACTCAGATAATGCTATATTCTGTTGGCTTCTCTAAATACTGATTCACAGGCAAATAATGAAAGCATCTCCTCTCAGAGCAGGCGGGGAGTTTCAGTGTTTTGACGAGATAAGAAATTTGGGCTCTATTCACACCAGAAACAGGCTGAGACAAATTGATCCCCTCATTCTCTCGGTCAGCTGTTTGTAAGTGAGAATAATGCTGAGAGCTGACAGTTCAGTGTGTGAAGATACACTCACTGATACCCAAAACATTGTTATTTTAGCAAATTTGTAGCTTTTTTTAGATTTTTTTTCCCCTTATTCCACGAAGTCAATTTGAGTCAAATTGAGCATCCAGCCCTCTGAGACAAACATAGAAATCTTTAGAGGACCGGACGCTTTTGCAGCATGCAATTAGCCTTTTGTGGGTTTATTGTTGTAGAGACTGCGAGGAAGCCATGGAAATCGGGAGCATAATGATGGCAGGTGTGGAATTAGCGTTTGTCTCGTTGTTTCCACGCCGCTGCTGTGGCAGCTCTTTCAAAACAATCTTCTCTCAAGTTTGGAGCGAATTTTAGCATCCCAATGACAGAAACTTTCAAACAAAGATGTCAGCTGTGACTGCCGCTTGGCATGAACACGGCTGTAATGAATATTAAGCAAGCATGGGAGGATTCTGCGGACTGTCTGATGCTAGCCTTCGTGTTCTCCTGCCTGGACCATGACAGATTGTCAGATCACCTTGTTTTGTTTTTTTTTAAGCTCCAGGGGAAACGCTGACTGTAACCTTACTTGTCAATGCCTTAAATTAGCCCGTTCATTCCTCCCTCTCCTCGCCTTCATTTTTTCCTTACTCCTCCTCCTGTTTTCCACCGAGCTTCTTTGTAGGTAACTCCATCCTGCCACACCCACAGCAGCCCAGTTTTGTGAAAGCAGGATAAATCTGATATCTCTGATGGTGGCATCTTTCCCTCTTTTCTTTCACAAACTCTTCGTCTGGGCTGCGGTCCACTAAAGCATGGACACTGCCCTGTAACAAGACCAATATTTCCCCAGTGGGGTTTTGGGGATTTATTGCCTGTAGCATTTATGGAGAGGTCCCAGTTGGAGATGAAAGCATGCGCAAACACACATACAGTACACACACACACACACAGAGGAAAGGCGGTTAGAAATGCTAATTTAGATACACAGACGGGGGGGTGTAAATCCAGTCCTCATTGTGAATTCAGCGTGTTGGCTGTATTGTGCAGCGGTGAGCCCCTTTATTCAATTGAGCTGCCATCCATCCTGGCTATGGCATTGAGCAGGCACGTACAGGGAGCTCCCAAAGGAACCGTACACTCACTCTAACACACAAGGGCTGTTTGCATACACATCAACACACAGTGTGGAGATGCAAAGACCCATTAGGACTTTAATGGGCTGATGCAACTCTCTGTAGGGTCATTATTATCAGCTGAAGTATGCCCAGATTTCCCCTTTTTTGAAGGGTGGGCGTCTGTTTGCGTGTGCGCACGCTGTCTGTGTGCAGATACCTGTGTGTGAGTGCATGCAGTCATGAACACTGGCATCCCATGAGTACAGATATAAGCTGTGGTATGTTGCAAACCCTGTCTGGAAAACCTGAGAGAAAAAAAAAGCATGTATGTATGTGTAGTGTAGTATGTGTACTAGTAGTATTAGAAAGTAAAATGTTCTATGGTAGACTGGCAGCCTGTCCAGGATGGATGTTCTCTGCCTCTTGTCCCTGTGAGTGTGACAAAATACCACTTTGTGATCTGACCCCTCACCCCCATCAACGGGACAACATCAGTTATCTGTGCCTTTCAAAACTGTTACGAACGACCGTTGAAAAGAAAATCAGCTTTATGATGTGCCGACACTACAGTTGGTTTGGTTTAGGCCCAAGAAGGACACAGTTGGGTTTAGGGAAACATCGTGGTTTGGCTTAAAAATATCTAGACTGTTAGCTGACCGTCATCATAATGGTTACAGTGATAAAGACTTACAATGATAAAGCCAGAAAAAGACTGGCCCTGGCTTTTCTGTTAGAAACAGAAAACAAACAGCGGCCTCCGGTGTTGTGTAGAACATTTGGGAGAGTGTTATAAGCAAAGGTTAAACACATGTGTCAGACATAAAGTATCATATTTCATGGGGCAGATTGTTCTGTTTGTCAGATCTTAATGTGCAAAGTTGAACATAGTCAAAAGTCAACATGCGAGGCTGCTCTCAGCAGCCTTGTTAAACTTTAAATATAAAGCTATAGAAAGACACTGAACCTGATACAGCTAGTGCTGCCCCAGGCTAAAGATCTTCCTCACTGACCTGAGGTCGTGAGGTCAAGCATTCAGTCATCTAGTTGTCACATGTTTATGCTTTTGATATTATTGATAATTGATTTAATTATTTGAATGTATATGTTTTAGGCATCAGTCAAATGGCTTTAGTCCCAGGTCTCAGGAAGAATGCTACAGGCAACATTATTAATACTCCACTACATTACAGAGAAATATTAAACCATAATGAGCCTTTAAAATATAAATCTTACAAGGGCACGCATGAAGTGAGGCGCCTGTTAACGACAATGATGGCGGCAGCAGTAACGTTAATGCTTCTGAATGTGTCACAACAACCAGCGAGAAGACTGAACGCTGTGTCAATTTATATCACTGCAGTACAGATCACACAAGTCTCTGTGTTGTGTGTATAATGTGTATAACCTTTACTTACAACTTAAACTGCTACAAACTCTCCTGTCCCTGCCTGCTGTGGCCTCTGTCGGTCACTGAGGCTGTGTCCGGTCCAGGCACAGCCAAGTTCACTGTTATTATGAAAGCAAACAACCACGACTGCTCTTAACATACAGCATATTAAGGACTCGCAGTAAATTTCCATCATAGTATGTTTTCTTTAAACTACGTAAAAGAGGGTCTCGGCAGAGCTGTAACTCCAGCAGTGAATTCTGGGTATTTATTGAATACTTAGAAGCAAAACTGGAATTTGAATTATAATGTGCATTAGGTTAATAAGAAAAGATTAGTTGATTCCACCACATTCCTGATGTTTTACAGATGTAGTAACTGTAGGGTCAAATAAAGGCACAACATTTTCCTCTGAAATGAAGTAGAGAATTAGTATTAATGAACATTAAATTCAAATATTTATTAAAAATCCTCAAAATTTTGTAAAATAGCTGAGCTATTTTTTTATTTTTTTTTTACCACCACCAACCGCCATTGCTGTTTAAAATAAATTGTTGCATCTTAGTAATCAAGAGGAAGCTGGCGCTGGCCGAATCTCTATTAAGCCTGTGAGAGAGATGGCACATCAACGGTGTATCCTCTCTCATCTGCCCACTGATGGATGGTGGGAACTATAATTGTGTTGATTGGTGTGAGGAGCGCACGAGTCTAGAGAGCAGATGAGAGGTGTTTAGCCCGCAAAGGTGGGCTATGGCAGAGCTGCAGCAAGGTGAGCTATGGTCTCTGGCTTTGGTTATTATCAAGCTGAGTTATAGGCCTCCGCCTCCTCCACCAATCTGCACACATTACAATGCCAAGCCACGACACGCAATCTTTCCTTATGCTCTACCTCAAGGTTCTTTCTCTCTCTCTCTCTCGATCTCTCTGTTTCCTGTCTCTCACTCTCGTCCAGCCTATTTAGTTCTGCTCTGTGCCCTCTCTCCATTAATAGAAAGACAAGAAAAAAAGACAAGCAATCTAATGAGTTGCAAGTGATTGGGTCATTTTTTAACAAAGTGTGGGTCTGGTTGTGTGTGTGTGTGTGTATGAGTGAGGAGATTCTGGCATAAATCAAAGTCACAAAACCAAGAAGAAAAAAGCTGGATTTACAGTGGCTAACCATCGTCCCAGGTCCTCAAGGAAATTGCTGGTTCCAACCAAAAGCCTAAATTTAATCATGTCTAAGCTAATAACCAGTCATCAGCAATCTCTATGCTTAAACTTAAACTTGCCAACTTTAAACAAATACAGAAATGCGAGACTTTTCTAACCATATCAAATGAATCTGTGTCTAATATACCACAAACAGACCTCTTCCTAACCCTCAAGTAATGTTCAGTTACTCTTCACCCCTACGGTTGATGAAGATATCCCTTCAAACATGTGATTTTGATCAATTTAATCCAAATGAGCGTTGCCTTCAGTTGAAAAAAATGTAATAGAGCTAGAAAAGAACGAAACCTCGCAGACATCTTTATGAAACCGAAAGAAGGGGAAAAAATGTCCTCATCAGAACAACATGGGCAGAACAGCGGTTCTCACACGTCCTGCTTTATACCAGAAGAAAACAATAACATTACCATATATAACAGAGTTACCATATGTGAGTGGCAGAGCGGCATCATTGCTCATGTGACATTCATTGTGTTGCTGCCTGCTGGTGCAGAATGCTGACATGCAGTGACTGGCAAAAGTCTGACTGGTGGAGCCCTGCTGTCTGTCACCCTCACCTCCTGCTGGGGAGGCCTGTGTGTGCACCCTGAGGGTTGTGGTAGGGGTGGAGAAGACAGACGGCGAGGGAGGGCAGGAGGGGGAGAGAGAGAGAGGGAGAATCAAGTTAGAGCGAATGGAACATCAGGCCATATCCATCTTCTCCATCTCCTTATGAATATGTAAACCAGACAGGTCAAGTAGGCATCAATGACTCTCCTCCCCCTGGAATTGAAGGCGAGAGGAGCAGGGGAGAGAAAGAAGCGCTCCCCTCTGATGCGTTCATCCAATAATGGTGGATCTCTCTGTGGCTTGTTATAGATACCTCTGTGTGTGTGTGTGTGTGTGTGTGTGTGCGCGCGTCTATCCTGTAATGGTATATATGTGTTCGTGCACATCTATATTAGTGTGTTTCCTCGCGTCTCTATGTTAACTAGGGGAGCCCGGCAGTCATTCATTAAACACAATTAATAACCTGCTTCTGGCAGATTTTGGCGCATTATGGAAATTCAGAAGAGAGAACGTATAGAGTCTTTGACATTTCCTAATTTGCTTTTGGGGCAAATGTGGTTGGGGTTTTCTTCTTCCTTGGTCTTCAGATGTGGCGGACTTGAAAGCCTTAATATTATGATGCTTGCGCCAAAACCACTCCCTCCCTTCCTTTTGCTTTGCGCCTGCCTTTCCACTCTCGTGCTGCCCTTGGCTCTGTGTCTTTGAGTGAAACACTGGCACAGCATCAGTGACGGAGTACACCTCACCACAAGTCCTTTTGATGGACAAGATGAGAAGGAAGCATTTGGTTTAGATTATTCTCATTCTGTTACTGATACATGAGACGGCACAGAGTCCCAGTGTGCCGGATTAATATGAGAGGTCAAGTTGGGACCAGTCTTCATTGCTCTTATCACTGTGCTGGTTTTTCTTACATTATAAAACTCCTTATGCAACCGGATATAATCCACTGATTCGCCTTTATAGCGTGGAAACTTCCTGTGCCAATGATTTTCTGCAGACTCGCAACACAGCACGATGTAATTGATGCTTGCATTAATGCTTCTTTTTTCCCCTACATGTTTATTAAAAAAACATAGAGTATACATGAGTCAGTCCTCAGAGCTTAAACAAAACTTAAGTACTGGAATTACATTACACAGAGAAACAAAAAGGAAAATATATTCTCATTGGAAAACCACAAAACATACTGAATACTCAAGAAAAAGTAACAGGATTTATGTTTTCTGACTTTTTTACGGGTTACTACATTCAATGGCTCAAGCATGGAGATAAATCATCCAAAACAGAAAATAGAAAAGTAATCCATCCCTGTGGAATTTGCCCAATTTGATCAAATTAATTATATCTTTTTGAATTGGGGGATTATAATCACCGAAAACATCGATGTCGCTAAAAAGTAGCATGTGTCACCAATGAATATTCATCTAAATCACCCAAAACTTCAGAGAATTAAGTATTGAATAAATGAAGCACTGTTGTGACTTAGCTTCTTACTTACAAGATGTGTCACTGCCCCTTATACTCGTCAATCATATCTTCTATTTAATATTAAAATAGTGACTTGTCGTTTGCATATTTTAGAGTAACTAATTGCTTAAGAAATAAGTAACTTCTAAGGGAACTAAAGCGTTTATATTATATAATAATATATATATACAATAATAATAATATAATATATATATATATTTTCTCAAGACTCTCTCCTTGTTAATTGTTTTTACATATCTCACTCCACTCAGATCAATGCAGTGTCAAATCTCATCAAGCTAATGGAAATGCTGTCTTTAGCAGAGTGGCCTCTGAGCCCATCAATGTGCCTATACAAGCTCAGAGCTCTTGGGTAATAATAGGGGGATCAGCGTGTCCCCTTGTAAAAGTTAGCTTAATATAAACCACATCAGAATCAAGCCTGCGACGTCTGCTGTCCCCTTCCCTGTCCTGTGGAGGTCAAAAAACACATTTCATTATTTCCCTCTCATCCTTTAATCCTCTCCTACCTGATGTAAGCACTGGGCTGAGGAGTGCGCACGCACAAACACAAATGGTCAACAGGAGTTTTTTGGGTCATAAATACTGATGTGCAGCTTGGCTCCACGGCGAGAGAGTGTTTGTGCGCGTATGAGTCCTTGTGGAGGGAGTGACCGAGGGGGTGGGGGACAGAAAATGCAGAGTGGAGGACAGACAGGGGCCGGCGTGTGAAAAGGAGAGAGGGAGGAAGAGTGTGCATGCATGACTTTTGGCAACACTGTCATCTTAATTCCTCGTCAGGGACTGAGCCCAGGTTTACAGCAGGATTATAGCTCGGGACCAATTATTACCTGGGAGACTGAAGGAGAAGCGCAATGTCAGACCTCGGATCAGCAACCCAAACGTGATGTGACAAGCATGCAGTAACTTGAGCTATAACAGGTCAGCATATGGTCGAAATGATGGTGAGCTAGCAGCGTGTCAGGCGGTGTTAGCTGAGACTTTGTGCTTTAATGCGTAATAGCCAGCTCCATCATACCTGTCAACACTGCAGACACCTGCCAATCATCATCAAGCCTTAATCCTCCCACATGATTGTGTTTATTCATGTGTGTGTCTGTGTGTAGCTGACAGAGTTTGCGTGCAACATCCACACAACAGGTGACCTTTGTGTCCCTGCTGACAGCATTATTCCCTGTGTTGTGTTTGGCTCTGACACCTCATGAAACGTAAATTGGATTGTAAGAAATTTCATAGAGCCACGGTTGGTGGAGAATACAAGTAGATGTCAGTAGGAGGGAGCCTGTTTTAAATTCCAGTGTTCTGGCTGCCTCAACTCAAGGGTAATGTATGCAGAATCATGGCCAGCCTGGACACATGCAGAGAGAGGGGTCATCTCTACGGCAGCATACCCAACTGCACATTAGGCTGTTCTTTGTCAGACAGAGACAGTGTTATTCACTAAGTGTATTCATCCTTTGTTCTCAGCGTCTCATCCTAGAAATCAGCTAATCACCGTTAATCAAGTAATCAGGACTTTGCATGTATTAATTAGGCAATTACATATTGAAAAATCCAAAGAAATTCGAACAAAACAGAATTCCCCGTGCAATCTTTTCGCTGGCGCTGCTTTCATTTGTGCACGAGCGCAAGGCAAAAACAAAAATAAATGGATTCACGAGTGCCAAGGCTAATCTGCGCAGATCAACGCACACTTTCCGAAGCTGTGTCATTGACAATAAATGGCCTGGGGGGATTTTATAGGGATTTCTAGTTTATGCCTATTAGCCCTGAAATGAAATGACACCTGTATTTATGGAAAAACATCCACAAAACCCACAGAAAAGCCAACGTGACATCCCACTGTATTTGGCCTCGATTCACCTGGATACTCATGTTATGAATAACATTTAGGCCTCCGTGATCACAAGAATAGTTTTTAGGAGGAGTTTTATTTCAGTAATTTGTTGCCACTGAGACGTGTCGACGCTGGGCTCAAACGAATATCTACACGCCCTGCAGCTCACCATGGCTCCAAGATTAACGAGCAGCAGTTGAGACGCGATCCTAAGGGTAAAGTGGACATACACAGTGGACATTAGCTCCATTGTATACTGGTGCTATAGATCCTAGGCAATAAGGCCTTACTAATTGCTGCTGTGCAGAGATGGAGTCAGGTAGACCAGCTCTTGCGATGAGTCTTGCGTAGCTGCGAGGGCTGGAGGCAGAGACAGTAATGATTATGGAATTACCATGGCAGAGATTGTGATGGCTATCCTAATGATTTCATGTTACCGTAATTAGCATTACGAGGAGGACTGGTGGAGTGGGGGCGAGTGGATGGGAAATTGAGGAGGGAGGAGGGGAGAGTTAGAAGTAAGCAAGAGATTCTGGGAGTTTGAGAAAGACAGCGAGGAAGGAGCGACGGTGAGTTTGTTAAAGAGGGAGATGGAGAGCGAAGAAGAAAGGAGATGGAGAAAGTGAGGGTGGCGGCAAGACAAAAGGGATGGGAAGTGTAGGAGGATGTTCATTAACTAAATGAGGATGAATTGTTAGCATGACTGTGGGCTGGTGAGGTTCCTTAGCTTCAATTTCAGAAAGGCTCATCTCACACAGAGAAGGAAGTCAACCCCCTCACAGGCTGTCAGCACCAAGTCCAGGAGATGAACATCAGCTCATCAACATTTTTCTATCTCTGGCAACCACGTTAGTCATGAACATTACATTCTGACTGAACACACCTCTAAAATTACAGATATGCTTTACCAGTAATTAATGGCACCAAGCGAAGATGTCTCTCTAAAACGCGATCCTGTGGCCATTTTGTGGCTTGGTGTGGTACTGTTTTTACTGCTGTGGATAATTTGGAAAACCAACGGAGTAGATGTTGTGATGTAATGCCTACAGTATATGCATGTAAACATCATTTAAATATCCAGTTCTGTTGACAGTCCTGCGCGAATCCCAGCGCCGTAGCTGTGTGCTTCATTTCTGTGCCAACATTCAGAAATGACACACGGCGACAACCATCACAGAAGAGGAAGAGATTGATTGTGGTCCCAATGAATCTGATTGCAATCAGGGACAAGAGTCACTAACACTGACTCTTTTCTACCTGCGTGTCCTGTCCTGTTTTTAATCAGCGAAGTAAAATCTATCCGGCAAATTGGGTAAGTCAAAACAAAGATGTTAGACCATAGAGACTGATACACCCAAAAAGGAAATGACACCAGTTTCCTTTACAATATAACTCCCAGAACAAATCAAACATTGTGATACAGGGAGATGATTTATTTTGGTGTGAAAGTATCTTGGTGGCTTTTAAAGGGTCTTTCATACATTGTGGGCAGAGTTGAAAGTGATCAGTTATCCCCAAGTGTAAAGTCTATGTAGCCATCTGTTTTTACTGTAGAAATTAGTAGGTATTTAATGACAAAACAGGCAAATTATCAACTGTCACACAGGAGGCTGCATGTGTGCCTGTGTTTATGTTTGCCTTCAAATGCACCTTTGTCTTCCTGTTGCGTTTTAATTAGCACCTTATTGTGTGCTGTCAAAGCTGTGACAATATTAGATAATTCTTCCTCCTTGCCGTCCCCGTTTCTAAGATCATTTCCACTGTGAATTATTCCAAGACGTGAACTCGGGTTTGGCCACCACGCCGGAGAAGCTCCCCTGTAATTACTTCATCATGGTAGGCGTGGAGGATTTATGAAGTGGACATACTCAGTGGTCAAAAACCAAGCAAAATAGAGTGTTGTATACACATGTAGCACCCAGCATCTCTTGCTGTGTTCAATGCCAGCTTTGCAAACTTACTAAAACATAAAATGGACGTGGACTTCAAGGTTTATAACTTGTCTCCTCGACTGTATGACAGTGCACCTGCCATACAACGACTGGGCAGAGAGGAACCCCCTCACCTCTTTGCTTTTACTTTGTTGTTTGCACGTGTGAAGATAGTGAAAAGGTTTGCATTAGTGCAACTGGAGGCTCATACTTTGTGTGTTCTTCTGTTTCTGTTTTTTTTTTTTTTTTTCTCTCTGAGCCACAGTAACCATTTAAAATGTTTAACACCCTAATTCCTGTTGAGTCACATAAAGCATTTGTCAGATCCTCTCTCCGTGTTTAGGATTAACCTAATCCCACCGTTATGAAAATTAAAGTTTGAATCTTTCCTGCGTCGCCCCTGAAACAAGTTTCTGCCTCTTTGTCATGTCAGACTGCCCTGGAAAAAAACAAAAAAACAAAAAAAAAACCAAGCCTCTCCTTTTTTTCTTTCCACACCAATGAGTGAAGGGATGGTTTATTCACTTAATGAAAGAGAGAAGGATATTTGCGTGAGGGAGAGAGTCGAAGCAGCCAGTTAATCCTCCTCTGTCTGTGTAACTACTGCTCCGGAGACCTCTATATGTCAGTTAGCATTATACTGTAAATACCTTCTCATAAGGCAGAGAGCTGAGCAGCGGACACTTGTGAAACTTCAGCAGCTATAATAATGACCTGTATTAATGTTGTGCTAATTTGCCGCTTATCATTTCCTCTGCCTTGGACGAGGTTGTTATTGCCGGGTTTAATCCACAAACTCATGAGCGAAACTCGGGAGAAGTGCGCCTAAAGATGCGCGGTGTTCTTTGACACTTGTATAGGATTTTTAAACATTTTGAAACACCACGCGCTAATTACTAACTGACATCTCCAGAGTCAGCTGCAGGTGGTGGATAACTCACTCATTACAGGGTGTTCTCTCTACCTCCCACCTCCCACAGTCACTTAGCTTCCAAAACATGTTCTTACATTCACTTTCCCGAGCACAACATAATGTTCATCATCCACAAGTAGCACCTGGCACTTTAAATCTGTTTTGTTTGTGTCGACATTTAATTGTTACTTTAATTGTTTCTTTTCACTGTTGATTTACACTGTTTGAGAGAGGTGCTACAGCCCAGTGCAAAACTAGTAATCAGAGAAAATGAAAACGTAAAATTCTTTCTGTGTGTCAGTGCCCCATCCAAAATCAATCTCCCCCTCCCACAAATATATGTATAATGTTAAATATTAAATATTTACAGGCTTGTTGGATGCTAGGAAGAAGCAACAGCACCACAAAACTAGCACAAACCAATGAGCTAAGTAACTAGCAGATCTGAACGGTGTGTAAAGCAACTGTGGTATTTGAGTGCTTAATTGAAACTAGTGTACAGTTAAACGAACAGCGGGTAATTAGCTGCTGTAATGAAGAATATATACAGCCAGTAGCAGTGGTAGCCTGCATATGAGGCGTTTAAGAACATTGGTAAAAGTAGGAAAGCGTCTACTGGCATTTGGGGAAAATGTGTTATTAATATAATGAATTGCTGACATTTTAAAAAAATCAATCAGACAGCATTTTGTGGAAACGTTTGTCATCACAATGCCTCCTGTTTGGTGGTTGTACACCGTTATACAATTTAACTATAACTTTATCAGTTGTTATTGTGCCCTTGATTTCTGCCTATGTGTTCCAATAAATTTGTAATTATCAAAAGCCAAAGTGACCTCGCACTCAGAAGGACTTAATTCAAGGCCGGTAGTTGTGTTTGTTTATGAGGGAGACGTTCTCACGCGCTAAGGTGATAACATTAAGTTCTGAACTGGTCCACCGGCGTCTGCGCCGTTAAGCACACAATTGGCACAGCAACGGAGAAAGTATGACAGTAAAGTTTGCAGTGTGTTGTAGCATGAAGCATAGTGTTAGCTGTCTTCAAACAGTTCAGTCCTCAGTGATTCCGGATGGCCGGGACTCACTGTCCCCTTTATATAATCCTGTTCAATGGATTTGTTTAGCAATAAAAATGTGCACATTGCTCTGTATCAGCGCGAGCTCACATTTCACTAGCCAACTCCCACACACCCTCGATATGCAATAAAGGGTTGAGTGCATGCATGATCTGTGCAACAGAGAGGCAAATGATGAAACAGGAAAAGAGAGAGAGAGAGACACAGAGAGCGTCTCTACGGTGAAAGGTTTTTATACCGTTGTCTAAATGTTTAAATACAGATGCCAGGAAGCAACACAATGTGGAACAGAGCTAAGCTGAAGTAATACAAACTGTACAGTACCCTGTTGCTCTTTCGTTCCCAGAAGCAGCTACTTTCACATTAAGATTGCTAAAGTTTCCCCACAGGTGGTCAATTTTCTTTGGCTCTGCTGGGAGTGGAATTTTATAACCTATTGACATTTTATTACACTAAACAACCCTTGTAACTGATGGGTTCAGGCACTGATGTATTTTAATGCGGTGTCAGCTAAGGGCAGGACAAATATAGCTGGAATCATATTAAAAGGCTGCTTCAGAGACTCTGCGTTCAGTGTGTTTGTTTTTGTCAGTGTAAGCAGGCATTAGAGCTTGATTTATAAAAGTCAAAGTTGTCACTGGTTTTAACAAAAAACAATAAGCTTTATAAACCACAGTGCCTGGGATGACATGAAAAAGTCTCGAACGACTTTTAATATAGGAGTGGTTTTATTCTCAAACAGTAAGATTTGCCACTTGTAATAAAATATAAAGTAAACCTACCATGAATAACACAGCATATAAGCCAACATGTAGAGAGCAAACGCTCCAGTTAAGGCAAGTTTTAGTCACACGAAGCGTAACCAGCTGCATGAATGTGTAACGGGACCGAATGTGACGCTTGTCAGGTTAAATAGATTAGATTATCGTGGCCAACTTGAACTTGAACCTATCGCTTGTATCTTATATGTACACAGTGGGAATCAGCCAGAGTGGCGGCATGCATGACTGCGTGCCCCGTCTTTCTTTAATGTGTGTTATTCTTGATGGACCGGGACAATCTCAGTGCAGACATACATCCTCACGTGGATGCTCATAGGGAGCATTGCGGTTTGAATTCAGCGTTGGCCTCTTCGTTAAAGTGGTTTATGTCTTCATTTTCTGACTTTTTAGTACAGTCAGCAGGTGAAAAAAAAAATCAAAAAGGTCTAGAGAGACAAGATTTACTCAAGCAAAGGTCCAGAAGATCATAATAATCATAATGTCTAGCTTTTTACTCAGCGTCATATACAATATTTCATGTTCTGCGCCCTCAGGTTTGTTGGGGATGTTTGCTCATAAGATGCTCATAAGATGTTCATAAGATGCTCGGCGCTTTGTTTAGTAGTGGCGCTTCTCACTGCCACATTTAATAATCTCATCGGTCTCAGATCAGAGACACACTAGTTTTAAACAATGTATATGTCACTTACTTGTCCGACTGTTGTCTCTTGTCTCCTCTGACCCCTGTATGTATGTTTGTGTGTGTCACTCACAGTTTCCATTTGCGGTGTTCATCAGAATAATCAGATTTGTTTGTTTGCTGTAATGGCTTGAAACGCTGCGTCAGAAGCGCTCGGTCAAAACACAGTGATTCTGACTATCAGTTAATATACCAGCACAGAATTGGACTGCTGTCTGCTTGTTAGTAACCTTGGGGGGGATGCAGAGGGATGGCAGGGGAACAAGGGGAAAGCATTTTGGTCATTTTGCTAACCACAGGGGTGGTGTCCGCTCCAATCCCTCTCCAAATCGCCTGCTGAGTACTGTAATATATATAATTGCAAATATCTGTTAAATGCCTAATATCCATATAATCTGGAAATTGCCACTCCAACAAAAATGTGATCTCTTCTGTCCTTCTGGAGTATTTTTCTATTTAAAAGCTGACTTTTTCTCCTTTCCTCCTCATCATCCTGCAGGACTGGAGACTCATTGTAAAGCAGGGCCAGCTCACGCACGTCTCAGACCACCTTCACGCTGAAAGAACTTCAAGCTTTCCTCAGTGAAAACAGGTAAGAAACCAAGAAGCAAAGTGAGTCTCGTACCATTAGCGTGTAGGACAAAGTCTCTTGACGAATCCTAATAGACCAGTTAGAGAGACGCAGCAAACGTTTGTCTGCTGCGTTAATCTTTAAAGAAGTAGTTTTAGATATTTAATAGTGGTAACATATGTCAAAGATATAATCCTGTTGCATAAAAATCAAGTCATAGCAGATTGTCATGGATTAATCTCTGATGTGAGATCTAATCCACAGGCATCCCTTGACTGCTGGAGAGCTGTAGTAATCCCATATCAGACCACGGCTGTTAATCTTGTTCCTAACACATGGAATTTTTCCACTACGCGATCTCGCACAATACCACAGCCTGAACCTGCTTCAAGGTGACTCAATGTCATGATGTGAAAATGGATCAGCTGAAGCAGGTCGGCAGTGGAAAAAATAACAGAAATGATTATGTTTATTTTGTTGTTTTATTTTTCCCTTTTTCGAATGATTTCCTTTTATCCCTCATTTGTTCAAATGTTTTGAAGTGTAAGGAAAGTAAAATGGTTCTGCTAGAATGAAGTAATCCGCGCCGAACAAGCACTGAACACGGCCTAACATAGCATCAGCCCCACTGCTCAGCTGCACTCCTTTGGTATTTCACCACACTCAGTATTCAAAGCATGAACAGCTTTAGATTACCACTCTTTCTGCATGTGTGTGTGTGCGGGTGGGTGTGGGTGCACGTGTGCGTAACTGCCCTTTTCATCGGGCCCTTATTGGTAATCAAGTGACATTGAGATCTTTCTGCCTGCAGAAGGGGAAAATGGCCGACTTTGCTGGGCCTCGACCCAGCCTCAGCCTCAGCCTCACACTGTGATTTATGTGACCTATTAGGGGGCCCCTACTGGCAGGGCCCATCATCTGAATTATAACTAAGGATTAGGCCCCAGGCTAATGATAGAACCGGGAGTGGAAATTGACCATGTGTTTGGCTGCGGCGTGTTTCCTGTAAACCAGATTACAGAGCGCATGCAGAGCCGCACAAATATGAGAGACAAGCAAACATAAAAATCATGTCTATAAGCACACATGAAGATTAAACCCACACTGACACACACATACACACCCGTTTCAAACCAGCCTATAAAAGCATGGGGGCTGCAGCTGTGCTTAGATTATGAATCTCTATTAACCTTGCCAACCCATCAACTCACTCTTAATGAGGCCAAAGATAACACTCACACACACACACACACACACATACACATGCACATTAATACACACAGTGAACTTGGAGTCTTATGATTTAAATTAGTTTCCCAAAAAAAATACACATATATATTTATTAACCTTGGTTTATCTGAAATTCAAAAATGCCACACTTGGCCTACATATTCAAGGAGAACACACATTAGTGCAACTATGCACTTAGTATTTAAAACGCCTGACATGCTCGTATGCAAGCATGGAAAGCCTGAGTGTCAGTGACACACATGAAATCCATGTTTGGGTCAGTAGTTGGGTAGACATGGCCCGGGGCAGTTTTCATACGCTGTGTGCTGCTCATTTCCAGTGTAATGGCAGAGTTTGACGTGGCCTGTGGCATTACGATAACCCAATATCAGCCAGCAACCTGACTGCTATTGTTTCATTTATAAGAAAACATTGCACTCTAATATCACACCACATCTGCTCCCACCTCGGGATTTCTTTTGTTCAGCTTGTGTGTGCATCCTTGTGTGCGCGCGTGTGTTTGTTACTGTACGTGCTAACTGTTACACACCGGAAAAGAAGAACATAGATCACAGGATTCCCTCCCTGCGGCCACTAACCCTGCCATCCAATCAGGCGAATCAATACACCTCCGGCCTGTTATTAACAATATCAGTGGATCCCCTTTTTAAAGTTAAAGAATATTGTACAGGCAATTCCATGAAGCCATTACAGGTTCAAGGGCAGGTGTACTAGGATCAATAAGAGTCGAGTACATGGTGTTAAAAAGGGGATTCAGAGAAACTACCAAACCTCTGTCTGTTGTGATTGTCACATACTGGCAGAATTTGAAACTCAATCTGGATTGATTTTTTTGTCCCTCTGCAAATATGTAACAGCCGCGGGGCTGTGATGCAACTGATATTTCTGACTATTATGTGTGAAGGATTGCAGCGCTGAGAGAGGCCCTTTGATTACCAACAGGACTATTTCTTCTCCG
Source organism: Datnioides undecimradiatus (assembly GCA_008933995.1). Classification (NCBI taxonomy): domain Eukaryota; kingdom Metazoa; phylum Chordata; class Actinopteri; order Lobotiformes; family Datnioididae; genus Datnioides; species Datnioides undecimradiatus. The sequence continues at coordinate 151,579 of WARS01000047.1, read as the reverse complement.
GCTAATATGAGCTCTCGTTGAACTAAACAGCGGCGTTGATGTCGGAGCTCCAAGCATGGATCAAAGCAGCCAGACCTACGCCTCCTCCTCCTCCTCCTCCTCTACCTCCTCCTCCACCTCCTCCTCCTCCCATTCCCTCCCACTCTTGTGGTAGTCTAATGCTGGTTTGCCCTGCATATTAACACTGCTGTAATTGGACTTGTTGTTTGTTTGTAGCTTCTCTGTTTGTTTAGATTGTGTTTGAAGCCTTGGTTAATTAAATTGCGTCCTTGGTGTCAGAGTCTCCATGCATGTGGAAAGCACGCAGCTCAGTTAAATGTTGCACCCTGATTTCAGACATAATTTGTTGTTTGCGAGGAAGAAAGGCCAGAAATGTGCCAAATATTATTTAAATAGGTTAAAGGAGAAATATTTAACACTGACAGCAAGTGTTTAAAATAGGTACTGCAGCGAAAACTCAGAATATTGGAGAGTTTTCTCCCTCCACCTCCTAGTTTCCAGGCACTGTTGACACATTGCTTGTTTTAACAGATAACAATAAGTCATAACGTATGACTTTGTGTGATACCTAAAGATAAAGGTATGTAGCAGTGCTGGAGTTTTACAAATAATGTTCAGCTCTTGATAATTGAGTTCACATGATGCTCATTAAGCCTATTACTTGCAAAGTTTTTGAATTGGTTGTCAGGTGTGAATCTGTGCAATGGAGCACTGGTAATGATATATTTCCTTATACCTCACTTGAGGGATCTTGTAGCTACTGAGTAGGCTACAACAACAAGGGGCACGATGGAGTCTTTCACGACATTAGCATCTCAACAAGTGTTTGTGTAGTTACTATCGCTGCCAGAAGGGGGAGACAAAAGGTTCACACTACACTTTTGTAAAAAAATCACATTAAATGTCATGTGGAAGGAGCTGAGAGAGTTGTGAATAGTGTTTTTGATTCATAATTTATTTTACTTGTTGTTCTTCCTTGTGTTGAAATGGGCAGTGGGCAGGAATCATAGGCGCCAAAACAAAAGCAGATGTTCTGCCACAGAATACACATTTCAAGAGAGAACTTACAGGCTGTAGTATTGTTGTTGTAGAAGCCAGTGTTTCAATTAAGAATGTTTCCTTAATCGTCGATGACACACCACGGTCATTGTATGACTTGGCTCTGTAATTATATTACATTTTTTGGTTTGAGTTTGGATAACCCAAATTAAGCAATCTGATGGAATTTCACTTTCAGTTGCATCAGTATAATATAAAAAAGTAACTCATGCCAAACTCATTTGGTCAGTTTGGGGTTTGCTGAGTTATTTCTCCCCATTTGTGCAAATTGAACTATAATTGTCCACGTTTCAATTCCACCCACCATTGTGGGACTCTGAGGAGTGTTTATGATTGAGTCTGGGGAACATAAAAGAAGTTACCAGACTGTGGAGACTATATAACCTTTAAAGGCTGACTTTTCCTTGTAAGCTTCCCTACACTTACACCCTGCTTCTCTGAGGGGTGTAATGGCTTCCCTATGCTGTTTGTATATGCACGCAGGAAATCTGTTGACAGACGGGAGTGCGGCAGAGCCAAGCCTGTCCTGCGAGATGGAGAAAAGTCTGATGACTCGTTTAGAAATCTCCCAAATGGCTCCCAGACCTAATCACTGGTCTTGTTTAATGGCCATTGATGTTATTATTGTGGATGACTATTTGATCTTGCCGTGCCACTTGAGAGGAATTAGGAAAGAGTAATTCACCAACAAACAGCATAGGCGTGGCAACCAGTCTTAAACACAGACCCCATCATCCCTATGCTGGAACAGACACAGCCTTAGATTCTCTTCTTCATGAGGCTTCAATTTGGATTATTTATTTTGTTTGCATGCATGCACACTGTGGAGCTTTGATCTCTCCACTGCACACATCAGTAAGGCAAACCAGGCCACATCTTTGCTCCACGCCAGCACTTGCATGTCCCTTTTCCACTGCCCCTCACCCCAGCCAGGCACTAAGTAATGTAGATAGTCTGGCTATGATAGATTACATACTGCCAGCGTGGGTGCTGCCAAACACCCAACCTGGAGCTGGAGTGAGATTTCTAGCCTGAGCTCCCTGACTAAAGCATGCCCAGCGAGATGTAAAGTTTTGTTGTGCACTATTCAAGTGTAGTATTTGTATTTTTATTATTTGCAAAACGCACATGCTGAAAAGTAAATGGATAACAGTGCCAAGTCCAAGGGCCAAATGTATCTCTTATCCACACCTTATCCTAATAGGTTCAGACAGTTGACTGGCTGTTTAAGGCCAGCTGTCTAGGAAATTGTTTTGGCATGTATTTTTCCATTGCTGTGTCCTCCCTCTGTCCTGCAGCCCAATCAATAAAAGCCACCACGAGGCCATCTGTGTGTGTGTGTGCGCGCGTGTGTGCTTCTGTGTGTGTGTGTGTGCACATGGTGTGTGTGCATATGTGTATGTGTGTGATTGTGAGAGAGAGAGAGACAGAGAGAGAGAAAGAGAGGGTTTGTGTGTGTACATGTGCTGTATACATGTGTGTTTGATTTTGCATGTGGCCGTAAGACGCGTCTGTCTATCACTATTATCCAGTGAAAAAAAAAGGAATCTGTTTTTGTTTCGTGGCTTCTGTTGAGGGTATTTGGCCTCATTTCTTTGAGGCTGAAAACAGGGACACATGAGGAAGGAGATCAGAGGCAGATACATTTCCCTTCTAAGCACCATTGGGCTAATAAACCTAAACTTGTACTAGACTGACAATATATAGATTGTCCGGCACAGATGATTTCATATTTCAGGTTAATGAGGCAAGACAAAGGGATGGATTATACTCCCTGTAAAGTTGGAAGGATTGCAAGGGTTTTAAAAAAAAAAAAGTTTTACTGTATTTCGAAAAAATAGGAAAATTTATTTCAGGCTGGGCTTTCAAAATGTAGCTAAGAGTGCAGGCACGGTGCATGCAGTTAGCAATAGCTAGCTAGCTGCTGGTGTTCTGATATGAGCTAGCTACCAAGATATGCTACTTAGGTGTTCTTACCGCACCATCTTGGGTTAGGCCTATTGATATCTCTTTGGACAAGGCATCATGAGTCACCAAAGGTTTTAAGGTTTCTTGTGTGAGTTGACATTATGAATCAGTCATAATTGTTTGGGTTTCAACGCAATAAATATTCTGTTTTGGGTTTTTTTGGCCTTCTCAAATGGCATATTACATACCTTGGTGATCATTAGAGCTTAAATATGAATATATATGAATATGAAACTGTAGGCTTGAGCTGTGCACATCGGCAACTATGGTTACCACCATGACTTTTCCTCGTGGTGCAGGCTGGCTTTGACTTTTTTTGTCGCCACAGTTACTGCCATGTTAAAACACCATTTCCTGTGCATAGTTGTGGCAGATGTAAATAGGGTTTCCAGATCCTAAATCTTAAGGCACAAGTATGAGAAAACAGGTTGTTGTGGGACCAGTCCTTTTTATAAAGCTACATAATTTTAGCATCGGCTGCTTTTGAGGTATTTTGTGCTTCTGCACCGATGGATCAGATGGATCTGTTGTTGAACTGTTGCTTCTCTTCCCACTTTACGCGACCAAACACTCCACTAATTATAGGTTGGAGCTGAGAGAAATGTGGGATTGAAATTCCCCGTATTTCTTGAGTATGCAAACAGCTCCTCCTTTGCAGAAATTTAATTCCCAGTGTGGTTTTAAAGAGGATGTAAAGAAATCCCATCGTCTCAACAGGAAGAGAGGGGCCCCTTAAAGCCATGACTGTAGTCTGAAGGAGGTGAGGACATCAAAATATTTGTACCGAAAGATGTTTGTTGTATCATCCAGCACCGATCAGGGTAGTAAAAGTGGGCGCAGCCGTCTTGAGTTTTAATAGATTTTCCCAACACTTTACATGTAAAATCAGATGGGCTATTACATTGGTGAACAGGTTAATGTTTCCAGCAGATCTTTCTAACACAACCAGACATCAGGTGTGGAGAGGTTCCTGATTTTGTTATCCAAGCATAACTGCATCATTTGGCACTCAGCATCCCAGCTCGGCCGATTATAGTTCATTGACCTTGCAGTGACATCTTACTGATTAGGGAAGTGCTCACAAATGCCACTTTCGATTGTTAAAGCAACTAGGTCAAATAGATAGTGAAATAAGATTACAGCTTCTTCTACACAGTAGAACAGCCTGGTAAATTCACATTGCTGCAAATAATTATTCTGCCATATTAAATACTGCAAATCAGTGTTTCTCTCTCAATGTCTCAGCTAGACTTCATGAAAACCCCAACAGCACTGTGAAAGTAATTGTAGCTGCATTCACTTTCAGCAGGTGTTTAGAGTCGTTTTGAATTACCCGGGGCACCTGGTCTTTTCATTTGGCTGTTAACTGCACCATGATAAGATATTAGTGCCTGATTTCAATAGATTTTGCTTTAATCAAAGGCTAAAAATGTTTTGGCACCAGATATACAGCCTAAAATTGAAATGAAACATGTAAATTTGTGTGTTGCTGTTGTAGTTTGGAGTGGAGAAGTACATTGATCCCTCTATCAATCACTCTGACAAGGGTAAAATTACTGAGTTGGACCCTTTCTTTTGAATAAAACAGATTTTTTGAAACTACTGGCTACATTCAGCTGCTATTTTTACAAGGCAATTTTCGGAGAAGGATAAAATACAGAGAGGTACTCAATAAGACCAAACCACTAGGTGTTCAGGGGGAGCTAATGACTTTATTCTACTAGAATATTAATCAAACATGTTTCTGCTCATAATAAAGTAAATACAGTGGACAGGGGCCATTGAGTGATAGTGTATTGTTCAAATCTTCATAAACATCTCAAACAGGGTGTTTCCACTGCCAGATCCTCCCTGTTCTCTGAGTCAAGGTCATCTCATTGTGCCACACCCCAAGGTCGTCAGACCACCTCAGTCCCCGAGGCTTTTCTCATCTGACCAAGGGAGAAATCGAAAGTCCTGTTCAGGAAGAACAAAAAAATGTCAATGTCTCTGTTGATTCAATTAGGGAAAAGGAGTGTGTGAGATAAAGCTAGTGTTATTTATCATGGCTAAGGTAACACTCAGTATCGAGCTATGTTAATTAGAGCTGTGAAGCTAAAACAATGACTGTGGGAAGCAGCGCTTCCACAAATAGTTTCTACCTACCAAGATCAATTGATCTGAAGGAGGCTATACTTGGGCTTACTCAGTGAAGCGTTGTTAGAGGGAGTACATCCCCGACAAGGTAACAGCTTGATTATTATCACCTGTAAAAAAATGATTTTTAGAGTTGGAAAACTCTGATATCAATTGCAAGCTTCAAATCACAGATGCATTCTTGAGACAGATGAACACACATACCAAAAGCCATTATTGTAGCGGCTGCACGGTTTAAAGCAAACAAAAGTGACCTATATGGAGCAACCAAGTATGGCTCTACTATAACAGTCAGAGTTTGCCCTTTTGATAAATGGCCAAATATATCATATATTATATATCAAGGCTTCTACAGCCTAGTAATTTGTTTTTTTATGTTGATGCAATAGGATTTTCTGTCTCTTTTCCTCACTTCTCTGTTTGCTTCCATGGGCTTATATGTTCTTATTTGTGCACATGGTTGTATGCATGCTTGTGCTTGTGTGTGTGAATGCTTGGTTTTTAAAGCTTTCTTGTAACAGTTTTAGGAGAGCACAGAGAAAAACAGGAAAATAAGGAGAGATGGTGTGGTGAGCTGATGAGATGATGATTTATCATCCAAGCACACTGACCCTCTATGATTTCCACATTATCCAACAAAACCAGCTGAGCACCCTGTTCAGGTACAGTACATTCTTATCTGCATTTCTTTTCTTAACAGTGGGGACACAGCCATTGATTATTGCAAGTTGCACCAAGGACTCTGCACAGCAGGATAGGATTCTCTGTAGGACAGACTCTTCATCAATAGGCCATCTAACTGCAGCTCTGTCATCCTCTTTGTGTTTGGGATTGAGGGCACAAATTTAAATGTGGCTGCAAAGAACACTGGTCGGACATCTAAGAGAAAAGAATGAGCTGATATGCTGAGATGAGCACACTGCTTTTTAGGCTTAGTAATAGAAGCATAGTTTCTCTTTTCTCTTTCTGTGTTTTTTGTCTTTTCCTCCATCTCCCCTACCAATGCCTCTCATTTTAATTTACGCATACACACATACACCCACACACAGTATTCTCCTCCCTTTTCTTTTCCTATGACCTTGCAAGGTTTGTGTTCTGTGTATTTGTGAGGGAGCTAGTGACATTAATTATATATATATATGTGTGTGTGTGTGTATAGTCTGCATAGATGTCCATTTTGAATTCTTCTTCTTTTTAGTAGTAGTCTTGTTTGATCATACTTGCCAAAACAGTGATAAACTTTGTAGATTACACGTGACTTAACTTAAACATAAGGAGCCATGGCACAATTCTGGGAGATGGCAACACAGTTTTTAATCTTTTTTACAATTTAAGGGTTAAAAAGAGAGTTGTAGCCAAGTTGTAGTCAAAGGCAGAAATCAGATTGGTTTGAGGCAGGAAGGCAGGAGGATGTTGGCAACAGGTAAACAGGTTGTGGGGATGGCTGCAAAGCAATGTCAGGTAATTGGCAACACAGACCATCTGGCAAAGACTCTCTGAAAATTGTTATCTATATACACTGGGACTGATGAGAAGCAGCTGGGTAGGCAGGTGACTGGGTCAGATGATCTCTAGAGGAGGGAAAGTCACAGAGGGCAAATAGGGGGCAAGTAAAGCAGGACAGGATATGGAAAATTCCAAAAGAGACACAGTTGGAGGAGAAACGTATAGGAGATGGAAGCTCAAGGGCATTGATGATCAAAGCTGATGAGAAGCAGAACAAGAAGAGGAAAAAGAAGGTGATGAGAACGCAAGCCAATACAGGCTTGATCCAAAAGACACATTGCTTGGGATGAATGTGCATGGACTAGTGTAGATGCAAGGGGTGATGCTGTCTAAGACCTAAGGAGCCTCTGAAATGGGGGTGTCAGTCTGTGGGACTCAACATTGGGTGGATAACCAATCCTGATGCCAAAGGTTGTAACAGGAAACTGAGGTGCAGTGACTGATAAGGCCTTCCCGGGTTGATTAAATGCTCTGGAGAGCATACAAAGTCCTGGAGAGGTCACTGATGATGGGCAGAGCAGGACTGTGCGCTAGGGCTGCCAGGGAGTTGAGGATTCAGGCACCAAGTATCAAGAGGATAGCTACAAGGCTGAAGCAGCAGGTGAAACAGCCCACAGCAGCAGGCTGTAGCACAATAAACACAAAACCCACAGGAGAACCTATATACAAGATGCCAAGGCTAAGAATGAGTGGAAGAACTGGGCATGAAGGGGGAACTGGGTTTTCACTTGTGTAGAGAACAGCTGTAGACAAACTGAAAACAAAGCTTAGCAAATACATATAGCTGAAAAAGGGAAATAGAAGCTGCCAGGAGCAGAGGAGATTGAAGCAGCTCAAAATCAGAGCTCTCTAAAATAAAGTGGTCTGAGGCTCAGGTTAAGAAGCAGAAACCACTTCAGACTCACCCTGACACGCTTGAACCATCTCAGGCTCAGGTTCAGAGGCAGAAACTGGCACAGGCTCAGACAGAGCTACAGGTTAAAGCTCAGGATCAGATACAGAGAGAGGTTGATTTAGGTTCAAGACAGAGCAACTGGAATAGACAGGATGTGACACAGTGGAGGTCTCTTTCAGAGAGACAGAGCCTGGTCCAGACTGTGACTCACTGACCAGACTCAGACCCTTTTTCAGTTCTGGCACAGAGACAATGGAGTTGAAAGGTCTGACTGCTGAAGATCACAAAGAACAGAGCTTACTTGGCATTATAAAGCTCGAAATAAATCTAAAAATAAAACTTTTATGGAGTACACATCCACGCTTTTCAAGGCAAACCTGAAGGTTTTAAAGGTGCAATACATATTTAATGCCTCTGTAAAATGTATCTATTATGTGCGATCCCATGTTTATATAAACCGGGAATTGCTCATGCTACCTTCTAAACAACCTGTCAGGAGTCCTCACAGAGGCAGCTTTATAAATGTTGATTCCTGTAGAGTCATCTCTATGATTACTGCCCCCCTCCCCCTCTTCCCCCTCTCTTTTTTTTTTACCACGTGTTGTGCCTTGGCTCACTCTGAGCCCTTTGGGCTCTGCTGTACTTTAATATTTATCAAAACAATTTCAAGTGACACGTTGCCTCTATTTTAACCAAGGCATGATGGCCTCAGGTGTAGCCAGACAAATGCATCCAAATATGTTCAAAACAAGCTTACATCAACTGGAAAGCTGCCCATGTGCGTGCTGTCTGAGTGATAAAAGAAATCTGCGGTGAGGGATACCTCAGTAATACTTTCAGCATTCTGGCTAATATCCTTGCAAAATGAATTACTTATGTTATACCTTTGCAATACCCTACCTTCAGCACCATGCACATGATTGACCTGTTCGTCTATGTATTAATATTGTATACCCCATGTGCTGACATGTTGCAAACATCAATAACAAATGATTGTAATTATAAAGGCAGAGCCTGGGTTGCCCATTTTGCATAGGAACCCTGACATGGATCACATGCATGTAATGGTTTTTGTGAATAATTAATCTGGTGGGCTCCGCTCTCTCCAGAATACTAAATATTAACAGTCATCTAAAGCGCTATTAGGAAGCAGTAGTATCTGCTGCCCAGCCAAATGAATACATAATTACTCACCATTTCAAATTTTGTCTACCGAATCATCCGAGCGTCAGCCTATTCCCCATCTGCATGTTCTGTATACATCCATCAGCAATGACACACACAAATACATACACAGTAGTTAATGCTGGGACCAGCTGAGTGATCTGTCTTGTGTTTATGTTGTGGGTAAATGGAGTTCTGTGTTATTCAGCCGGGCATGCTCACTCACTGCTGCCCCCGCGTCTCCCTAGGCTCTGTTTCTAACCGCTGCCACAGAAACACATCAATCATCTCTCAGGGCCAGACATTTGGATGGACATGGAATATTGATATGGCTTTTAAGATGTGGGGCATGAATATGATCTCTGACACCTATCAGCCTTGCTTTGCAGCTGCTCTACATATAGCCGCTGAAGTATTGCTAGATCTGTGTTTATTTAAAGGCGATCTATAGCTGGTGCACTGACACACTAGAAGGGTAGTTTCTAGTTGGGATCAGTGGGAGTGTATCTGAGACAGGAGGAGGGGGTGGGGTCTCTGAGGTAAAAGTGTCTGTGTGAAGAGCAAACAACTGAAATGTTTGACGATGTTTTTATGAGAACAAATATTTTCTTTTCACGTAATTCCTCCTAATTCCGGTTTCTCTTTTAACGACTGGACAGGCAGAGCTGTGTCTGGGAGTTGAAGCGTTTGGTGCGTCTGTCTAATTATCTGTGGCCATTATGTGTATGTGTGTGTATTTGTGTGTGAGTACAAATGTGTGTCACTGTTCCACAATTAACTGGTGAATGGAAACTTTTCCCTGCAGACGTCTCCTCATTACCTGCTGTGTGTACTTCGAGCTCACCCACCATCTCCTCAACTGGAAAAAGAAGTGTCATCGTCACCATAAATAACATCGCCCCCCCCCCTCCCCTCGTCATCTATTTTCACCTGGCAGTCCTAGCGTGCTTTGTGCAGCTCTCCATGCATGAAGATTTACTGCTTTATATATCATTTAAGAATCCATTTAAATCAACTCCCCCTTATGTTCAGGCACAAGAAAGATGGTTGGGTGGATATATGTGCCCCCCGTGTGTGCGGTATCTTGTCGCATAAGTAAAAGCTGACTTCCATGCATATATGTGTGTGTGTGGGTGGCCTTTTGTTAAGGTCAACCCACAAGTTTATTGGTGTAGTTGTACTGAAGAAATCAAATATATCTTTACATACAATAACATGTTGAAAATTGAATGTAGACTTTGGTATTTGGAGATTTATTTGCTGTTTAAAGGCCTATACTTTACACTGTCAGTGTCACTGAGGCTTCAAAATCAAACGTGATGTTTATTGAACGGCACTAAAAAGCCCCTTAGAAATGCATGAACGGATATTGTATATACGCAATCATAGGCGCAGATATAATCACACATAAAAACTGTGTAATGAATGCTGAATTCTAGGAGGACGACTGCCTCCCGCACAAAACCCTCACGGTGATCAGTGCAGAGCATTTCCTCCTTTGCCTGACAGCCAAAATGGATTCCATCCAAAAAAAAAAAAACGTGGTATCTTCCACCGTCCCCGAGCAGTAAAAAAAAGGGGAGAGTTTGCAAAGTTCAAACAATGCGCTTCGGGTGAGAGCATAACGGTTAAAGAGGCAGAAATGTGATCGATTTTTGTACGTAAAGAAAATCCATCACAACTCTCAGGAGGACCAGCAGAACTTGTCTGTTTTTAGGCAGCGGCGCCACATCTTCCAGACATTTGGTTGCAACTATTTTTGCAAAATACACATCTGATTTAAACTTGTCTGGTTTCTCAATTCACAGTATAACTCTTCTGAAATGCAAACAGTCTAGTTCTATCTAATCTCTGAATGACATTCGTGCAATCTTTTTTCTGGTAGTCGCAAACACTCAGGGTCATTTTTACTTCCCTGATGTCATTGTTGTGTTTTTCTCATTGGCTGTTGTGCCTACTTATTATCCCCCAGTAATCCCATCTTAATTAAATAATAATAATGATAATCTTACAATTGATGATTTCTCTAGTTGGGGTAAATTCTCCAGCGTCGCTCAGTCGTGTGTTGTCTTCAACCAGCAGCAATCCTACCTCTTCAGGTACTTTCACCTTCCGTTCATTCTTGAATTAGACAAAACATCTGTCAAGGAAGCCTCAACCTCTCTAGCAAATGAACTTTATAGTGACAAAAATGACAAGGCTGCGCATTTTATTTTTATTTGACCCCCAAACTCCAATACACCCAGGTGCTGATTAAACAGAATGTTTGAAGATTGGTGAACTAATGCTCCGGAAAAAAATTCAGTCCTTCATTATTGGACATTTTTAGATCATTTCATGTGAGTGTATTGCTATCTGATTATTTCTGAAAAGTCTGTCAAAAATAACTGGTCAGACAAACACTCAGAGAGAGGTATGCGAAATAACTATCCAGTCAGGGGGAACAAGCCGAATTAACCAGTTACAGCAGGAGCCATAAGCAGCCAATCAGAGAGAGTTAGCCAAAATTGCAAGCCAATCAGGGAGGGGCAGTTGAAATAACTAGCCAATCATCTTTATTTTAAGGAGGGTTTATGTAGTCATTTGGTCTACTAAATCTTACTTCATCAAATTTTGACTAGTAGGCCTAAAACCAGAGTCATTCATTTTCTCTCAGTCTGTGTTGTGCTTCTGGCAGGCTGCCACGCCTAAATGTCTATATTTATTATTCTGTCGACGTATCTATCTGTCTTTCTGTCTGTCAACCCAACATTTTATCTTATTAATTTGTTTTATTTGTGATTTTTTTCGAGCAGATCTACAAACTGTTATTTTTGTTATATTTCTGTTCTGTTTCTGTTTCTATTTATCGCCTGTCGTACAGCTCTCACAGTAGACTCTTTATATTATTATTCAGTTGTAAATGTTTCTCTCAACCACAGCTCCTGCATACTTCATACATAAAAATCTTCAGCTTATTTTCTGCATGCAACTTTTATTCTTTTTAAAGTAATGTTTTTAGCACATTTTTACAATATAATAAGAACAACTTACACAATTACTTATTATAAATACATATTGTACATACATAAATGAAAAGTCTAAATAGTACACTTAAAGTTTAATACACTTTACATGCATACACAGACATGTATCACTGACACATATACACAGGAACAGCAACAGCTCACAGCCTCCAGCTCTCACATGCATTTTCTTCTGAAAATATAGTACAGTTTTATATATATATATATATATATACACATAAAGTAAACAATATCTGTCTCCAACACAATCTGCTGCAACAGATATAAAAAAAGATGCAGAAAGTATCTATTCATCCATCTATTATCTCAACCCAGTTATCTTTCCAGAGTTGCAGGGGCCTGGAGCTTATCCCATCTCACACTGGGTGAGAGGCAAACAAAGAAGCCAAAATTTTAAAAATCCAGAAAATCAAAGATGATGAATATTTACCCTCATATTTGATCAGGGTCTGGATCTTTCAGAGGACTTTGCAGAGTGAAACCAGCATAAACAGAGGAGGTGATTAAAATACAAAATTGCTGTTCCCCTTTCAGAGAAACACTTGCACCTAATGAGATTACAATGTTAAAAAAAAAAAAAAGTATGTACATTATTATTAGATCGTGTTGCTGAACAGAGGCCCAACTCCAGAGGCTTTGCTATCTTTGATGCGGTTTGATGTTAAACATTAAAACGGTAAAGGGTCTGGATGTAGATGGTGTAGGACTAGAAACATAACATTTTGAATTACATGTGCCTCATTTTGTTGTTTGATTTGGGAGTATTTACCGCAAGCCTACAGTGTAGGAAGGAAAAGTAGGGCGAAATGTTTGTATTTCTGATATTTTGTCTGCAGGTGTACCTGTTGAGCCAAGAACAGTAAATAAGGAAATGTTTTTGCTGTCGGACAGTCATGGCTGATAGAGTGAGACCGTCTGTGTCCCCGCTCACTCTGAGAAGGGGGATGATGTTGAGGAAGGAGAGATGAAGGGATGGAAACAGTAAAGGCCTGCACAACTGTTGGTGGTCACAGCCCGGTGCACACATCCCCCTGGCTGCCTTCAGGCTTGACCTGTGTATGAGCTCTGTCTATCCTTCACAGTCTGAACACCTCTGGACAAACACAGACGCACGCACATACACACAACGCAGTCACAAGTGCACACAAACAGATCTGCCTGTCCTGCAAATGCAGACAGGTGTGCAGACTCAGTCAACAAGATTTTACCACAGTGCTTTCATGCACAAATGCACACACATATGCACACACTTGGCTGCCACCTGGGTAGCAGATTTAACAAACACATCCGGTTGGTCACTTGTGGCGCGGGTGCTTCCTGCTGCTGAAGCTGTAGAAAACCTTGCCTGTTCCCAAATAATCTCCGCCTCTCTTTTTCTGACAGAGTGCAGTCTGTGTCCAGATTGACTGTCAAACTGGCCCTTCACATTCACCACATTTAGTTTTTGTCGCAGCAATGCACGGTTTCATCATATCCCCCCCAGTATTATGTTGAGCTACACTTGAATAAACAGCCAGTGTTGCTATTATGCAAATGACATTGGACAACAGAGAAGGATGCATGAGATGCGGCTCTGGGTCTTACCTGTGTCGCAGCAGGAATGAGTTGCGAAGATCTGTCTGCAGGATTTATTAGCATGAAAATCCCCAGACTGAAGTGAGCTTGCGATACCAAGTTTCAGACAGTATGAATATGAAACAGTGCATTAGTAAATCCGTATTCAGATAACTGGATTGCACAGAGAGTGGCGCAAGGTCAAGATGTTTTTCTCATGATCTCCAACCACTGGAAGTAATGTAATCTGCGAATTGCTGCTGTAAAACATATGACTTGCGTGACATGGTGTCTGCATGAGTGTCAAAAAGGTCCGCAATCTAAAATTATGCAAAACGTGAAGAATAAATATCTCCATATACAGAAGAGTGATTCTGCCCCTGTAGCACTGTACATTACGGCTCATGTGTTATCAGTTGCAGTGCAAGACAGATTGGCCTAGCGCGACAATGTCTCACCACATGATCAATATCTATCTCTGTCTCCAAGTTAAATGAAAAAAAGACAATCTTCTGCTAATGTATCTCCTTTATTACTCGTATTTATCACCAAGTGAGATGAGAAAGAAGAGGAGGGCGGGTGGCTGCAGCTCGGCGTGTTGAATATGAACATAGTGAGTCACACATAACAGCCTGTCAGCTACAAACAGGGCAACCGAGTTTTCTCCCACCATATGTGGAAGTGTGGCTCTGTATGAATATGGTAAAACAGACCAGATTTTCATCTCCTCCGCCTTGTATTTGCAGCGTGAATCCCGCTTCAGGAGTTTCGTGTTCCCCTGCAGCCTTCCTTGACTGCCGCTTTAATTTTTGATGAATCTTGTAATAGCTAGAGCAGAATATATTGAGAAAGTGGCCTTTGTGCGCGCGGCGACAGGCGTGTTGGAGGGAGGGCGGCACCATATGTCGCAAAGTGGAGGTGAAATTGGCTTTGTCTAAAATGGAGAGAAATCTACAGAGTGCGGTGGAGTCCTAGAGGGAAGAGGAAAGGAAGGAAGAAGAAAGAGAACGGGTGAAATCCCTCCCCCTCATTTCCTCATCACCTCCAACAAAGCAAGGTATTAAAGAAACACCTGTGGTTTGAGCAATGAAAGATCCAGAGCTTTCCCCCTCCTCTTCCTCCTCTTCCTCTCATCATCGGCTCCATTCCTCATTCACCCCCCCCCCGCTGCTGCATCCCTTTCTGGCCTGGGGCATAATCTCTTCCCCAGACAAAAAAAAAAAAAAAACGAAAGGAAGAGATGCTGACATGTAATAAAGGAGGAGTGATTCTGTTTGGGGCTTGGGCTGTCCATGGCTGTCGTCGAGAGCCTGGCTTGTTTCGTGCTTTTGCGTAGCAGAGAGCGGCCGGGTATTTCCACTGCAGAAAGATGAGATTAGTTACTAACAGATGCTTGCTAATGAAGTGTTGACAGGCAGGGTGAAGGGCCATGTGGAGCTACTGTATGGGAAGTGATAGAAGGGGGAAAATGGACGTTGAAAAGACTGATGAAGGCAATGTAGGAGTGTTTGTGTGCGTGTGTGTGTGTGCGCGCGCGTGCGTGAGTATAAGCTTCTGTTCTCCAACCTCAGAACTTGTGCACTGCTCCGTCACCAGGGGAACAGATAGCTTTTAGCAGGCAACCCTGAGGTAGAAAAGACTGCTCAGCCTCTCCCTCTCCTTCTCCCTGTATCTCCTCTTTTTCTTGCTCTTGCCGCGTTTCATCTTCCTCCTTCGAAGCATTTTGTTTTCCTTTGGTATTCCTGTGACACTTCTTTTTTTCCGAGGCAGGTTTGAATTGAAATAAATTTTCCTCTTTTTTTGCTCTCCTCACGCTGCTGCCTCTGTGGACATAAACCTTCTCTATCGTGAGCAGTCAGTGCTGTCATTGAAACATATTACCTCTGTTTCCTGCCCTCCTCACACAGGTGGTGCCGTATTTCCAAGGCTGCAGATGAATAACAGGGATCATTTCGTGTTGACGGTTTTCTTTTCTTTTTTTTTTTTATGAAAACTTATCAGCTTTGTTTACAATTTCTATTGCCCTTCCCCCTGCAAACAGATCTGAGCTGGATGGCAAACATCGAAGACAGACCCGGTGGGTGATGAAACACAAGGACACGCGCTGTGGGGAGGTGGGGGAGTTGGAACGGTGTGGGGTCTGGCGAGCTGTAGTCTGACAGAGCAGGTGAAAGATTTTTTTTTTTTTTATGAAAAGGGTTGGAGAAAGGTAACTGGTAGGGAATTCAGTACAGGGACATGGAAAAAGAGACTTGCTATCAGCTCCCTGGCCCTGCACATTTAACAAAGAGCAGACACTTCTGAAGTTTTATAGCCTCCACCTACCTGCCCAGCTTCCTCACCTTCCAAGTAACTTCAGCATGTCAGAGGAAGCCATGAAGGTTGCTTCTAGCACTGTCCCCCTCTGCTTCCTTTGTTCTCGGGAAATGAGCACTGGAGATCTGATGCCTCCTCCTTTGTTAGCGAACGAATGTACCAAGCAACAGCAATTTCCTTGAGCAGGCATTGCCTCCTGCTGCTCCAGATTACAGCTCATTAGTAGTAGCTGCAGAGAGACAGCCCACACCATGCCTCCCCTCTGATTCCCACATTGTTTCCTGTGATTCTGGTGCGGCACGCCACGGTGACAAAAACGGTGGAGGTGGTGTTTGTGAAGGTTAGGAGGATTGGAAAGGAGACAAAGACAGCAGCGAGGTGCTTGTTCACAGTTTGTCAGCCACTGATGAACATGAGTAGAAGTCATTTTTTGTGGGGGGTGGGTGGGGCTGGAATGGCATGAAGTGAAAGGAAAGCTATGAAAACCTTGGTAGAAATGTATGTTGTGACACAAGGCCATGTGTTGTTGCGGGATTGAAGTGAAAGGGACCTTCAGGTCAGAGATATGTTTTAATCTAAAGGAGGAGAAGATGAGTACTTACAGACAGTGCCAACTAGAAAACTAATGGAGGTTATGAAGAGTTTATAGGGGTCATGTTCAGGGTCTGCACCTATATTTCTGTATGAATAAGCTGCAGCATTGGCAGTTGAGCTCTTGCACATCTGCTTAAGTCTGTCTTTTGTCTTGCGTTTGCAAGAATAAAACACGTTGAGGGTGCTTCTCTCAAACTGTCAGCTGTGCCAGGCAGTGCGTGGTAATTGCCATTGAACGGCTTTGTGTTTCCGCGCATTCACATTCATTATCTGTTTTTTCTCTTCCTTCCCGTTGCAGAAGACCGGTGGAACTCAAGCACATCACCCCAGCCTCCTCACTATCCTTGGAAAAGTTTGGCAAAGTTGCAAAAGGAAACAGATGCCAGATGTGTGCTCTGTCAGCCGAGTCTCTTAAACTAAACCCGTTTCTCTGCTTTTGTTTTGGTGCTTCCTGGAAAAGAAGTGGAACACAGAGGTTTTTGAATTTCCATATGAATCCCATTAATTATTATCATTATAAGAAAGGACTGTAAATGTTGTCACAAACTTGGCTCAAGCTTGGAATATATAGGGACTTCACACACACACACACACACACACGCACACACATTAAGAAAAGTATGTGTGTGAATGTATAGATGCCAACAGAAAACCAAATCCACGGTGCAGCCAGCTGTCCTGTTGATCCACCCTGGATCCCACTGCAGAAAGAAAACAGAGGTGAAGTCAGACAGGGGTGTCATCAGTGGAAATGCAAAGAAAGATCCAGTGTTTACCCTTATCTTTCATCAATTCCTCTCACCATCTTGTATCGTAAAGAAAGAAAATATCAGTAACAGTGTGCTAACACTGGGCTGATTTCATACTGCAGCACAGGAAAGCAACACACCAGTGGCTGAAACTTCTCTCGTGCAACACAAGATCATGAAGAGTATGAATCGACCACTCAGATCGGGTCAGTTTCAGTTTACATCTTCTGCCTCTCCTTAAGGGGTAGGCCTCCATCCATATACGCTTGGATGGTTTACATCTACTTCATCCACTGGGGCCCCTTCAGACAGAATAAGCCAGGATGATAACAGTCTTGTGGGCAGCGGGGGAGCAATGAAAAAAACAAAAATGCAGTGAGTGGGCCCCGTCCTCCGCCCACAAACACAGCTCTGAGCCATGCTGCTCTCCTTCCACTATCCATATCCCAACATGACCTGTGACCCTACAGTCATCCTGACAGGCGGAGCCCCTGACAGCCTATCCCCTGAACTCATTCTGCCTCCATGAACACTGGAGCATGAAGCATGCAATACGTCAGAACTGAGATGCAGAGATTCTCAATGTCAACAGACATCAAACCAAACTAAGCCTTAATTACATTACAGTGGCTGGCTTGGATTGTTTGAAATGCACTGTAGGCTTTCTTTTACAGTAGACTCAGCTGCCGTCTGTATCCATAAGCACAAACTTTGATCTTATATGAATATATATTGTGTGCACATTTATATAAAACCAAATACATATTATATTTGAGGTATAGAGGGGCTGGATAACACACATTTTGATTCTGGCGGTGAAAAGTAGAAATAAATCTTCAGGGTGTGTGACTTCAATTTCTCTACATGTCCACACAGAGGCAGGGCTATGAAATATGCTGCTTGTGTCTCTGCACTGTGGGTCACACTCAGCTGTTAAAGGATGAATTTTTTTTTTTCTTCCTCTCCTTCCTCTCACTTGTTCGGCTCCCCATTCGGGCTACGCTGACCACTCCTCCAGCATGCAACCACAGCGCAGCCGACCCCGAAACAGCAAGTCTTCACCTCAAACCGGCGCCGGGGTCAACCCATTTTCAACCTGAGCTGTGCAGACTGCCTAATGCGACGCTCATGAACCAAAACAGTTCCACTAAATTCTTTTCTTTTATACTTGAAACTTGTACAAGTGCTGTTGGTACAAGGTCAGATAATAAAAATCTGAACTGAAGACCTTCACGATCTCCCGTCAATCTTAAGAAGCTTTCGATGGCCGGCCTTCGCTCTCTGTCAGTTTTTCATTTTCGTGACTGGTAATGCGGATTGAAAATGTATCTGCCCTGTACCAGTGCTTGTCACTGGTTCCAACCCATCCCTGTCCCCACCAGTGACGTCCCCTACCCCACACTGTGTGTCAGCATGCCTGGGACACTCACTCGGTCACAATCTTGACACCTCCCATCTAAACAATGCTGTCGTCATTTGTCAAACTCCTCTATCTGTCTCCTCTTTCCGCATCTCCGGGAGAGCCGCGTGATGCTGGGGTGTGATAGGTGCCTGCCAGGGTCCATGCTTTGGAGTGCGCGTGCATATACACACGCACACTGTGTGCGGCGGTTGATGGAGACAGATGCCCTGTGCATTTGAGCATTCAGAGAGAGTGAGTGCATGTGACAGACAGTCAATCAGCCCGTGATGAGAGGTAATCGCACAGTGGACAGATCAATTAGTTATTTTCTCAGGAGACGAACAGAAGAAAAACACCACTGATCTCCAGGTAAATGATTTGCATTTCACCGCTCTTTCATCTCTCTCATCCTTCTTGTATCTTTATCTTTCTGCTTTCTTCTAACTCCCTCCATTCCTCCCCTCTGCGTGTCTCCCTCTCTCCCACTCCACTTTGAATTTGGCTGTTTGGTTGTTTATCTCTGCTCATTTCTCCTCCTGCCTGTCTCATAGGGAGGGAGGTGGAGATCCAGCCGATCAGGGCTGAGTAATGGTATATGAGCCTGAGCCTGTGAGCGATGAGAGCTTCGCTTGGCTGGATCATTTATACTGGGCCTGGTGGAGAACAAACATATGTATCTCAAAGCCATCAGAGACACTCCAAGGCTGATTTGAGCACAAGCACACACATGCACAGAGGTAAACGGCAAACACTTCTGGACATGCTGGACATGTATCAAGTCTCAGCTCTGACCTCCTGAAGGGCAAAACGCACCTTTTTTTCTTGTTTTACTGTCACACGTGTGGAGGAAAAGCTGGTAAGGTCGTGTCATCTAACATGGGTGAAAAGTCATTCGCTCCAAACCTCCATTTTCTTGTTATACCCACTTGTTTTCCTGCTGCCCATTCAGCCGGCGTCAACTCGTATCAGCGGCTTGAATTGGTAGATTTAGTGCTGTTATGCATGTAGGTCATGTGTTTTGTGTGTGTGTGTGTGTGTGTGTGTGTGTGTGTGTTTACTAGCTGGAGCAGCGGACATTCCCTGAGGTTGCAGAAATGTGGTACAGTCTCGACTCTCGCTGGAGATCGCTCTGTCCTTCACACCCACTTAGAGCTGGATTCAGTCAGTGCTTGTCAGAGCAATTTTACACAGCAATCTTTATTTACAGGAATACCACCCTGTGCACACACACACACACACACATACACACACACACTTAAAAAAAAACATTTTTTTGGTGGCGCAACCAACAACTTTTGCTTTACTCTTTTCACACATGTGAAAAAGTGAACATGCTTGTCATTAATACAAACAGAACCATGCCATCTCACACCATACATCAGTCTTATGTCCTCTTGTGTCAGCTGGCGTTGCTTGGACATCCTCAGTCCTCCTGGGCTGGCCCAGCATGCTCTATTCCTGTTTTCCGTCCATCTTCTTCTTCTGTGTGTTGACAGGACCACCTGGTGCTGCTGCTGGTGGCCAGATTTTGGATTATCCTGCATAACAATGGGCCAAAGGACTGTTTGGACCGGCTCCACTCCAGAGCTGCCAGAGACCGCTCTGCCTCTTGCCCTTCAGAGACGACGGCGCACCCCCCCGCCATCGTGCACACGTGGATGCACGGCCACTCTGGGATGATGCTCCCCCTCACACACATTCAAACTGTTAATTAACGTGTCCTTGTGTTTATGGCCATCCAGTGGCCCACAAGGGAGTCAGTGAGGTCTACACTTGTGTACACACACTCACACACACACACATACACTGGAAAGCTCATACACAGCATCCCATTTGCACACTTAACAAGCGCACGGTGGGCAAAACAGATGGATTTCAGTGATAGTAAAGAAGAAGAAAAGTCACAATAAAAATGTCTGAAAGGAACAGGAGCCTAATTCAGCTCGATGTGGGCTCAATAAGTACATGCAGGCACGTGTGTTAGTGTCCGCATAAATGTGAGCTCTTGTATAGAATGAATTGAGTTGGTGTTGCTCCTTTTCCCTCACACTGACTGTTAACTTTTAAAGGCTGTACATTTGTGTCTGCAGAGCATCACTTTGCATAGCTCGCTGTGACATCGCCGCAACCTGGAGCGACACTGGCATATATGGCCTTCAGGCGTCCGGACAAACTCTCACTGTATGATAGTCTAAAGCAACATTACTCAGGTGGAGTAGATGCTCAGATCACACTGCAACTGTCAGAGTCATGACCCAACTGGAATAGACTGAAACCTGTGAAATAGAACCAGCCTCTCGCCGTCTGAACCACGAACCAAATCTGTCACTCAAACTGCAAATGGAGACCACGGAGAGGTAAGAGGAGAGACGGGAGGAGAGATAGATTGATAGAGAAATAAGGTGAGAGATGAGGAACAAGAGAGGACAAAGAGGAAACACAGAGAGCGAGAGGAGCAGAGGGAATCTGAATTTGAGAGAGGGCAGTTATGCAAAATGTATGATTTTGACATCAACCGCAAGCATTTTACGTAAGCTGTTTGTGTTGATGCACCATTACCGAGTTACACTCGGTTGCGTGTTGTTTTGCTCTGAGAAACAAGGAAGCTTCGCATGGTGCAAAGCTGGGAAGCGCTTTACACGCTGCTCTCACAAACAGCGTTATCCTGTATGAGCTTTACAAAAAGCAAAATGGCTCACTCTCCCGTAAAATAGCCGTTTAAAATTAAACTTTAATGAAAAAGTTGCTACGGCTCCAATGGATTGGAGTAGAGTTGGTGCTGCCGGTGTTGACATTCAGCCCTCTCCCTCGTAATTGTGGTATCAAGAGGGAGCAGCCTGTGGCCAGATGTCACGGGAAGACACCGTTTCCCATTTGTTATTCACACACGGAATAGAAACTGCAGGAATTAGAGGTTGATTATGATGGAGAAAGTTTGGGAGGGGAAAGGGAAGGTGAGAGAGAGAGAGACAGGCGAATGGTGGAGTGGGGCGGGGAAAGTTAATTTTCATCGCTGTTGTTTCTGTGTTGTGCTGCAGCTGGTGATGAATGACAGACAGAGAGCTCTCAGCTGGAGGAGGATGGCTAATGGAATTGTACCGCATCAACCCCGAGATTCACGAGGAGAACACGCTAGGTTACTATTATTCTTTCTAAATGCCGTGCCTTGTTAGGGACATCCGGCTTCACACGGAGAGTGCTGGAAAAAGCCCTTCAAAAAACGACCTGGATTTCATATTGTCTGCGTTGACTTGTTTTGTTTTGATTCATTGTGGAATTAGCTGCAAAGAAAGAGGGGATATCTAGCCCGCGTCACGACTCTGCTCCATTTCTAGCCTCAAAATATGCTTCAAAATGTCGTTTTGTCAGGCCAGTGAGTTTTCACTTGGATGGCCTAAGTCATCTACAGCAGATGAGTTCCATTCTGTTCTGCGATCATGACAAATATTGCAGGTACATAGAGGGCAGGTGGAGGGAGGACCTGAAATCGTGTGCGGTGTGTTGATTCGGTTTGAGGTGTAATTCTACACTGATGATGTTCAGCAGAGCGTGAGAGCAGTCTGAGATGAGAACGCCCTCACACATCGCTTTCTCCTGACTGCCTGCGTTTGCATCCTGCTCGAATGTTCCCTTCAACTGACCACAGCGCTTCCTTCAACTTGGTTTATAGTCTCATTGATTCACTGTTGTATTTACTGTATTCACTGCTGGAATTATGAACTGTTAAATCAACCCAAACAGGCAGAGTGGATGAAGTCATCAGATATAGCTGCATTGATTATTCCCATTAGGTTTCCCCCTTCCTCCTTCGTCCTGCTGCTTCTCCAGTTGAATGAGTTGTGGCCAGTGGCCGAGCCGTGATAGACAGATCATTACTCTGCACTGAGTATGCCAAGCGAGCTGCCTTTTTCACAGGCAAGGACAGAGAAAGCAGAGGAGGAGAAAAGGAAGACAAAGACATCAATTTATCATAAATGCTAAACTGAAGCCAGTCTGGGTGTTTCACAGTCTGTCTTGGTATTTCCCATCCCCCCGCCACTGCACTACTGTATATTCTTCATTCTCCAGTCTGCAGCTCTAACCTCTTTAGAGGATATTATAGTCCCTTGCCATCAGGAAAGCCCATTACTCCATCGACAAAGCTTTATCCATGGAGGTATAAGTTTACTTTTCCACTTTATGCGTGTGTGTGTGTGTGCGCCCATGATAATGTAACCAGAACCTTTACAGTTGTGCAGGGTAATGCCTGTAACAGCATCAGTTCTTGTTTGCGGGAATGGATCTCAAGACAGTGAGACAGGATCAATGTCAGGATGAAAAGTTACTCTGTCATAGTAGAAAAATTGTTGTCTTTTGCTGTTGGTGTTTTACATTTTTAATCCAGTCCTATGGCCAGACAAGACACTGATATTCAAAAACCCTGAATGACTTCAATATTTCAATTCTTTAATATGGAAATTACCCATTGGTTTCTTTCTACATCACCCCCACATGGAAGCTAAGGCACTGTTTTGTATTGTCCAGTATGAACAGACAGTTATTCCTTGGGATCATGTGCTGTCTCGATCAGTGGCCCATGAATGCAGCGCTTAATAGGCGAGGTAAATATTATAAATAAAGAAGGTGGATAGTGTGCACAAGCAGCTGAGTACACATGCAGAACAAAAGGTGGCATGCAAGAGAAATATTTGCACACACATAATGAAAATTCCCTAAAAAGGTTTCCCTGCATATTTAAACTGACAAGGTTGTAACTAACAGTCGGATGTGTAAAATACTTTTTTGAAAGTTTCAGTGTGTGGATGTTTTTTCTTTTCCTTCTCTGGATTTGGCTCAATATAAAGAAACTGACTGTTGCTATTTAATTTGACCTCTGGCTCAAAATGAAGTTATACAGATATACTGATACAGTCCTCTTCTTTCTTTCTTTTTCTTTCCTTCCTTCCTTCTTTCTTTCTTTCTTTCTTTCTTTCTTTCTTTCTTTCTTTCTTTCTCTCTCTCTACATGAAGCCAGATTGCCCTTCACTTGAGGTAATGAAGTCACTCTATCAAAGACCCGTACCTCCACTCGCCTGCCGCCCACCTCCAATATAATAGAACCCGGTCATGGTCGAGCTCCACCGCACAGCTTAAAGACAACTTTTGATCTTACTGTATCTTTTTTTTCCTAAACCTTGTTGTTTACCCGATTGTTCACAGCAGCTCATAACCATCATGAAAAATGCTCCCATCACCCATCACTGATGCTGCTGCTCTATCACCCCAGATTCTGCTATCTTCAGTCATGTTGTGTGGTTCCTCACTGAATGACCTTGAGATCCTTCTGCTGTATAGCTCGGTCAGGATGAGGGCTCTTCTGGGGAGCCTCGCTGCCTCTTACTACAGCGTCTCACCAGGCAAGTCATCCATATGGTCATTGCTCCGTAGATCAACACTCCACCGCTGAGGAGCTTTATGGGCATAAACGACAGCAAGACAAATTCCTTTTCTGGGGCTGATGAAATCTCTCTAGTCATCCATTTACTATATGGCCAAAGCAGCGTTTACTCCAACTGTCTCCCTGTCCCTCCAAATGTCTGTTTTTTCTCTCCAGAAGTGTGCTGAGTGGGGTCGTGGCACTGGCGGTGGCAGCATCTGCCAGCTAGGAAGGGGCCAAGGAGAGTGAGTGCCTCCTGTTTGTCTCCACTGTCTCCAAGCCCCCAACCATATTCTTCCTGCTAATTAACCTGCTGACGCCTCCTTACTGTGTACATTTTGGGGGGAAGGTGGAAGGAGGGTGTGCAGCAGGTGGGGAAAGAAGCTGACAACTGGCGTCTTGAGCTCTGAAGCTTGAGGATTAATTATGCTCTGTCTCATTTTCGGACCACACGTATGCACACACATGCACACCTGCCTGCTTGGCTGTGCAGAGTATCTCTGCTTTTTGTTTTTTTTTTTACCAACTGTTAATCTTAACTATCAGTACTGTCAGCACAGTCAGTATATCACAGTTTATGGCAGTTTTCGTTCTGTCTGTTCCAGCACCAACGTGGAACAGGAAGCACAGGAGAGCTTGGGAAACTAGCGCAGGGAGCAAAAGTGATTCAGCAAATTTCCAAACCTTCAGCCAAAACGGTGAGTATTTGATCAAGTCACATGTCGCCAAGCATGTTGGAGGTAACATGGCAGTGACGGCGGAGCAACGGAGGGAGGTGCAAACCTGCCTGCTGACACACAATGTGAGGTTAGAGATGCAGATGGCAAAACTGGCTGTGACTCCCCCGGCTTCAGGTTGCCAGGCTTGGAGACGGAGAGGAGAAAATGTTCCGCAGTCCAAGTGCTAGCCTCTTTAGCATGGAAGTTCAATTTCTGATAATTTTTTGCCAGGAGGCCATTAGCATCCATTTTGACTTTTCCACTTCGTGGTAAGAGCGAACACTTTTGTTTATCCTTATGAAAATGAGTTCCTGAAGGTAATTGCATCCGTGTTGCATTCAGCGTGTTGTTCATTAGGAGAAGGAGTTATAAATGGGAGCTCTCACAGCGTATGTTCACGTCAGGCTCTGCTGCTCCCTCTGCCACCATGGGCGACACGCACATCGCTCACTCCCTCGCAGGAACAGGCGAATATATGGCTGCACCCTGCCAGCGGGAACGAAAATGGGAAGGCGGGGGATGTAAGCGAGTGGAGGAAGAATGAGGAAACACAGGCGGGGAAGGCCACAGAGAGATGGAAATAAGAACAGGATCAGAGATGACGAGTCGGAAGATAAAACAAAGCAAAGAAAAAAGTTCTGACTGGAGATGGAGAAAGATGAAGAGGTGGAATAAGGAGAAGAAGGGAGGAGGTATAGCAGAGCAGGCAGACGGGCAGGAGAAGTTTCCAGCCCTCCACCCATCAGAGAGTTCGGCTGTTCAGATGTTTGGTTGGCGGTAAAGGCAGACAGACAGATTGCAGCCAATGATATGTGTTGGGAATCATCTCAGAGATGGGCTAATGACAGGAGGGGAGAAGCAGGCAGATGGCTCCCGTCAGGGAAATACGCTTGCATTACCGTCCCAGTGGTCTGGGCTGAGACTGCGTGAACATTTGGGATTGAAGGGAATAAGTAATGGTTAGTATGAAGGAAGCAACCGATTGAGGAAGATGGGGGCAGACTGTCCTCTTCTGGATCTCCTGTTTCAAAAAAAGAAAGGAGTTTATGATGCTCATACATTTCCTCCCTGTTTGCATGGGTGGTTGTTAGTGAGTCAAGAGGCAAAGACTGGACACGTTAGGTTTTTTACATGTGGAATTTTAAAAATATGATGAATTACTCATCAGTCCTCAGATATTTATATTGTATATGAGTATAAATTAAAATCCCATTATCACAGTGAAAGCACAGTTTCACCTGTCCTCACCTGAGCTCTGAACACGACCCAGATCAGTCCTCAGTGCACCTTCAGCTTAGAAGACAAAACATGTAAATACAGCTTTGGAGTCACCAGATGACATATTGCTCCATCTCCTCTTGGCAGAGACTTGTGACCACTCCTTAGTCCCCAGCAGCACCCGTGCCAAACTAAAGGCTTGAAACAAACTATATAAAATGCAACAAATTATCGGAATATCTGATGATCTGAATGTCAATGCTGCACAGACTGACTTGAAATTACAAAGGTTGTTGCGTGTGGCCTCCTCTACTCTAAAATGTGAAAAAGAATGAAATCACACTACTTGCAGTGTGAACGTAATTGCTTCTGAACAACACTGCTAAGCAACTGTGTCTTTCTTGTCTCTGTGTCATCGGCCCTTATGTTGGTCTGCTTTACTTTTCTGTCCTTCTCTCCCTGGTCTTTACATAGTGTCAGCTGATGAATGGG
This sequence comes from Datnioides undecimradiatus, assembly GCA_008933995.1. NCBI lineage: Eukaryota > Metazoa > Chordata > Actinopteri > Lobotiformes > Datnioididae > Datnioides > Datnioides undecimradiatus. Next base: position 125,365 of record WARS01000047.1, on the reverse strand, counting down.
TGCACATGGCAGCTTCTGTCAACCCTTAGTATTCAAGCATGTGTCATCTTCTCATGTGAGCTCACTCCTATCCCCCCCTGAGCAGCAGCTAAATAGATCAAAATGGACTTATCTGGTGCTGGCTCCTCTCGTCTGCTCCACTAGCTCTGACAATCTGCGTCGTTTCAGTCGCATGTTGTCTGACTGTCCACGTCTGTGATGCTCAGCTCTGTTGAAGGGCTCCGGATGAGAGGACTTCAGATCAGCTGTCAATATGGCAAAGAAAACTGAGAGAGCACTAACAGATTGACAACGACAGAGTCTCACGGGAAGATCAGATACAATCCGTGAATCGCAGACAGCACCAATGCTGAAACCGAGCCTATTGTTTATTTACAGAGTGACGTACAAGTATCGCATCACACAGGGCATGTCAGTATCTGCCCTCCTCAGTTTGCCTGTCTGTTATGTGGCGCAATACTTGTGCATCATCATGAACGTACAAGAAATAACTTTATGTTGACTAATGTAATGGGTGCTGAGTGAGTTGCGTCATTCTTTAGAGTTAGCAGCATGCTATACAGAGGAAAGCAAAGAAGAAAAGAGACAAGACAAGAGACATCCTCTCTGTCTCTCTCTCTCTCTCTCTCTCTCGTCTTTGTGTGTCTTGAAAACGTCAAGTGTTTCTGACCCCAGACAAGAAGACTGCAGAGCAGGATATACGGGAAGATGAGAGAGTGGCCAATCGGCGTTCATTACATTTAAAATGATCTTGAGTGAGTCAGTCCTAGTGGCCCTCTTACTACGTCCTGCCGGGCTGTGTGGGTGGATGACTCTGACTGTCTCAGACAACTGCTGCTGGCTTATGCATTCAGCCGACGCCATTGAACCACAGTGAGGGGAAGTACTTTCTAATGCAATAGGGAAATGGTCATTAGTTTGGCAGCTTCATCATCATTATGAGGCTTAAATAGGTCAGCCGCTGACTTCAGGAGGCGGTGAAGAGACTCTTGTTTCTTGGAGGAGGTCGGAAATCTTTGTGGTCATCAATGGCCATAGTTTATGATTGTTCATTTGTGATCATTTGAATGTGAATTTGTCAGTTAAACTTTGATCAGTGTAAAAACTGTATACAGCAAAAATTCATTGTTATTAGCTGTTGTATAACAGCTCATGCCCCAGACACATCGCACTGAGATGACAAAGGACCATAAGAGTACTAAGATATGATAAAAGTCCATTTATATGCAACCACCATCGCACACCCATACCAACTATTCCCCTCTGGCAAAACACAGCCCAGAATATGCTATGCTCTCCGAGGCAGTTAAGGTGCTGAGGGAGCAAACATAAATTTCATTTTGCACACCAATCATAGCTTTATTTGACTCCACCTGTTTGATAATGCTCACTCTGTGGCTTATATTGTGATTTTCTGGGCTGAATAGGATCCTTTATGGCCAAAACAATAATTGAGACAAAATATGGATTACATATAAATTCATCATACACTGTGAATGAGCGTACGGAAATGTGCATATAAATATGTATTTTCCTCAGCCATGGGGATAAACAGGTCTGTATATTTAGAAAAATGTGCTTATTATTATTCAGGCATGAGATTCATCTCAGGGTGCTTCACCCTGATAGAAAGTAGTGTTCTTTGATGTTCAGAGTCAAGATAAAAGAGTCATTGTTTTATGTTTGTGCGCATGAAGAAAATATCTGTAATTCATCGTTTGCCAAGTATGCATTGGTTTTTTTTTTTTACACTTAAGGTGGATATTTAGGAGCAATTTCAGCAAAAGGAATGAAAATATGTGCAGCAGAAGACAGAGGCGGTCAGTTAAATCTTGGTTTTCTTGAAAGTTAGAACAGCGAGTTAGCGCTCATGCCAGTTTCAGACTGCATGACTGTCTGTTATGATGACCACTGCGTTAGATTAGGCATAGTGTCACAAATTCGTGCTGCTCTTTGGCCAAGAGGCATGACAAGACTACATGTTGCTCCCCGGCCAATCATTGCTTGCTGTCTGTCACAATGTGTGTGATGTCACTGGGAAGGAGGTGCTAGGCACTGACTTCCAGGAACAACAATGTAAGCAAACAATGGCAGCTGTTTCGTGTTCAAAGAAGCCTAAAATATGTGGTGTTGTCTGAACCTGACATAAGAAATGTTCATATTCTGACACAGTTTAGCTCCTTTCATCTTTTGAGTTAAACAATACAGCATAATGCTGCATGTCTTATGTTTTATCTCCTGATCTATTTTGTTTGTTTTTGTTTTCTCTTCTCATTTTCATGATCTACACAGTAATTGCGGTTCTCTCCTCATCCCTGCATGGTAAAACCACTTTATTCACTTGCTTTATTGGATGTTAAGGGTCTTGCAGCACTTGGACAAAATCCTTAAGTCAGCATGATATGACTAGTTGAAATATATGCTAATTGATAAAGTATGTATGCAGAAGAGACACGTGTCCTTTCAAAGTGCTGCATAGTAAAAGGCAAAGGAGAGAACTGCATGCCAGAGAGTGGGAAAGGTGCACAGGTTAATTCACTGTCGATTCATTAGTCTATGCAAACATGCACTCTGTTACATATTGTATAGATGGATATACACACACACCCCAGACACACAGACAAGGAAAGACAGGCAAACTGACCTTGTGGCTTTAATTCCAAGGACGCTGCCATCGATCTTTCAGCGGAGGTGGTCAGTCTGCAGGTGCATACTGGATTAGTCTGAAAGAGATGGGAAAGAAAAAGCATGGGAGTGTGTGTGTTGTTTTTTTTTTCTTTAATTTATGTACAGTAAGTGGTTATTTGTTTCTGCGTGCAGCTTTGGCTCCGGGACAGAGAAGACATAACAGCATTGAGAGCTTATTCAATTCATGGCACAGGAGTGCACACTTGTGAAACGGAGACCCACCTCAGCACAGATTACCTAATGAACATTAAAATGCAGAAGTCTGATACTGCAGTACGTGCTTTTTGGTATTAGTGTTGCCTTCAGGGTAATGAGAATCCCCCTTTGTTCTAGCAATGGGACATTTCCTCATGTAATATGCAGTAGACCGGAATATTGAACAGGAGCATGACTACTGTCGCAGAATGAACAGTAAACCAGTAAGCATTGATTACACATCATTTCTACCAATGATTTATGATGGCAAACAGCTGCAGTGCAGGGTGTGGCATCCCACCTCAATTTGTCATCTAAAAGAATACAGTACAGTGCGTTAGCGAGTGTCATTTTGCCCTTCTGTCTCTGGAGCTGTAAAGTAGTACCTGGGGGCAAACTCTTTGAAATATCTCTCTGTGACAGTGCAAACCTTCACCTCGGCTCAGATCTGCCTAAATGATTTTAGCTGGAGGTGAGAAATCCCAGCCTTTGATTTAGAAAGGGGGGCACGCAGGTACAGATTTCCCAGAGGAGGGCGAGTTCACAGATATATATCCAGAGAGGTAAATGTCTTGCTCATTTCCAATTATGGTTTAACGAGACGGATTGAGGTCAGAGCCAGAGAGCAGGGCAGCAGGAACCCACCGTCACACACATACACTTGTGGGAGCACCAGTGGAGAGATGGGGGCACGAGGGGTGGCAGGAGCATTGGAAGTCCTAGCACGCCACCCTGAGTGAGAGGGATGATTTTCCCTCTGCCGCCCACCCTTTCTCTCATACACACAGTCAGGGAGCAGTCGGAGGCAGGGGGCCGAGATGGTGCCAGCCGCCCATAAAGGCCCCAGTGATTCTGTGTGGAGAATGAACCTAGCAACCACAGAGAGAAAGTGAAGCAGCCAGCTCCTTTCTCTCAGGCCCACTTTAAGACTGTGTTTCAGGAGAATATTGTCCTCTAAGATAACTCCTCCAGCACAATGCATCATTTCAGAGGGGCTTGGCAAAAGTGCGTTTAAGTCAGTAGCAAGTCAATGATATGGAGAGGGGGGAGGTGACAGCCTAGTTGGGACCGACAGCTCGGAGACTAGCTGAGAGAGGTGTCACTGCCACTCCGCCTGAAAGGCTAGCTGTTGTCTCGGCCTGTTTGTTCACTTGGTCTTTTCACTGTGGCTTCCTGTAGACAGGACAGAAAAAAAAAAGCCTCACTCCCAACACAAATCCCTGTTTAAACATCTTGTATTTGGTAGTTTCTGATTTTACCTGGAAACAAACAATCTATTTTTCTCTTCACAGATGTAATCCCTGAGGTGGAGTCCTAATTGAGAAGCACATAAAAGATTAAACACTTCCAAGTTTAAAGGGTTTACAAAGTATATGCAAGCAAGCATATGCTCAGGCAAAAGCGCAGCCATGTTCACACACATGCTGTGCATGGTGTATAGATGCAAGTGCAAGCAGCTGTAGAGGCAGCTGCATAAGCAAGCTTTTATTTAACATAACCTCAGATGCGTCAACTAGCACACACAGCAACTGGATGCATGTTGTGATACTGTAAAACAACTCGTCTTTTCAACCCTCCTTCAATTTTTCAGAAAAAATAAATGTATTATTTGGTCTGTGCAGTAGCTGAACTTGCAGCAGGTGTTTGCTTGGCAATCTCATTGTCCGCACAGCAACTCTCTGATTCGATCTACAAGCCACGTGGAAAGAAACTCCTGGGTTTCACTTCAAATTTCCCTTTACTGTATTTTTTCCTCTCCCTGCTAAATGGAATGGAAAATGGGGAAGAAACAAAAGTGCTTTGAGGAAAAAAATGAATCTTTGCAAAGGTCAGAGCGTTTGGTCCTCCAGGATACTCTTCATGTTTTTGTATGCTGGTGTCAGCGGACAAATCATGTGTATGTGTGAGCATGCAAGTGAAGGCGTATGTGCGCGCACACAAAGTGTTCGCCTTCGAGATTGTGTGTACGTTTAAGGGCCGCTGCTTGTATCGGTTTACGACAGCCCCAGAGCTAATGCGATTCAGAGCGGAGAATAAGGCTGTGCATTTTAACAGCTTGGCCAGTGGTGCACGGCAGCCAGCAGTGCACGGAGGAGTGACAGTAGCCGAGCTATATGTCTGTGCCAGATAGTCTACCAGGGCTGCTTAGTAAGGGACTGCAGTTCCAGCCCGTCTCTCCGAGGACCGGGCCAAGCTGAGAGATGAGGAAACAATCTGAGAGAGAACAGAAAATCATTCACCTGTTTATATCTTAGTAGCTCACAGGTTGCCTTCTTCTCCAATCTCCTTTGCCTTTCGTCCTTCCTCCATTCCCAGGCTGCCTTTCAAGCTCACCCATCTCTCCAACCGTCACTATGTGTGTGTGCGTGCGTGTGTCCAAGCGTGCATGCTCATAAATCTCTATGAAAGCTACTATCTGGAGTAAAACCGTTTTATCCATCAGGGAGTAGAAACAATCCTGCTTGATGTGCACAACCACAGACGCGCACACACACACAAATGCAAAGAGATACTCGATGATGGATGCCTCACATGCGGCACAAAATCATATGACAGACAGTCGGGGTAATTAATGTAGACAAAGGGACTGATATTTCCAGACCGGACGTATCATATCGGAGCAGCAGAGAGGGGAGTCGTGCATCACGTCTAAACGCTCCACTTAGTTTGTCAGTCTAATATTGTATGTTGGGCCCCATTATTGTCAAAAACAAACCCAGCCTGGACACAGTTTCACAGCAAAAACATGGATTTCTTTGACGGACAAGTTCTCTACAGGTCCTACGTTCACGTTTTTAACAACTTTACATTGGTGTGAGCAGTTATATTATTAGTTTCTACATCCGGCTTCTTTACGTACTGTTCAGTAATTTGAGCTGTATCCACTTCATTACCTTAATGACCTGGCAGACAATAAAAAATCAACAGGGCACCCCCGGGTAGGTCTTGTATAACAACGTGGCCTGGAAAACAATATGCAATTAGGCGTTAAGTAGATTTAATGGTAAGAGTTCAGAAAGGCTTTTATGTTGACTTGTGCATTGCCTTGTAACTTGAACTACAATTCAGTGGCGTAAAGTAGAATATAAATTTGTCACTGACCTGTGGCGGCGCCAGTAGAAAGATGTTCTGCAAAATGGAAATATTGAAGTGAACTACAAGCTACAAAGTTGTAGATAAGTACTACGCATGTACAGTACAAGCACTTACTGTTCCTGTACTTTCCAACTCTGCATCAATGCTTCTGCCAAGCAGCTACCAGGGCTGATTTATTCTGTTACACAGCAGAGCGTGTAAGGAAAACAGAGAGATGTGTAAGGAAAAGTTATAGGAGTTGAAAGAACAAGTAGAGGAAGCAACTTAATGGCGGGAGAAAAAAGAAGAATTGAGGAAACACCTAAGAAAAAGGGATAGAGAACAAGATGGGGAAGTGTGTAAAGGAAGATTGCAGTGGAATAGAACGATTGAGAGACGCAGACTGGGAGAAGAGATGAGAGAGTAAAATGCAGCTCTTAAATATGGAAAATAGAGAGAGAGCGCCTGGGGTACAGCAAGGAGAGAAAGCTTAGAGCAAGCGGAAGGGTGTATTAGCGACGTAGATTAACACGGCTGCAAAGGGGGTTGTTGACAGCGTCTTTTATCACAGAAGAGGGCGGTGACGGTGTGACGGTTCGCTCCCACTCAGGTCCTGACCCGTGTTATTACAGAGCAGCTCTCAGCAGATCGCTGGGCTAAATGAAGCCATTGTGCTGGATGGTGCACGGCCTGATGTTGTTCTAATGAAGACAAAGCCGCGTGTCACATGCCAACCTGCAGCTATTAACTACACACTCATATGCGCGCGCACACGCTCAGAGTCAGGCAAGGTCACGTCACCATTTCATAAACACCGTATTTGCAGTGTTCCCAGACAGATGCAAGCCGTTACTTGTATTAAATTCTGAAGTCGCGCATTTATTTTCATGCAAAATTGTGGTGTTATCTGTAAATTTGGCCGACGGAGCCTGATATTAGGTTTTAAAAACAGGGATAAGAAAGTCATGCAGAGGAGGAGGAGACTGTACTGCATCTCAATATTTCAAGGTCCTTCTTACTTATACGCAACCCACTTCCTAAACACACACACATACACGTATACACACACAGGCCTGTGCTGTTTGAGAAAGGTCCGGGGGGTTTTCTCGGGTCATGTTGACTCATCCTTGTGTGAAACGGAGACCAAACATTTGCTCTGCATGGCTTCAGCTCCTCGGCACACCTGCTGCCTCTGACCCCCACGGCCATCAGCATCGCAATAATAGGCACACTCATTAGATTTCTGCTCATCAGCGTCTGGACTGTGAGGGAAAAAAAACAACAACAACAACAACACAGAAACACCTGATGCACAACCAATTTGTCAGTAAAAGCACACTGAAACCTCGGAATAATGAGGGAATTACTAACACGATTCACCTTTTTGGTAATTCATTTCATGTCTTCAATCATCTGCATGGAAAAGCTGCTTTTCGTCCAATAAATTCAAGATTATAGGATTAAATTAGTAACAATGATAGATTACTGAAGGACATCTTTAAGTCATACAACAAAACAGTTCGCAATGGGGTCTATATCATTACTTAAAAACAATAGTTGAAAACAAATCTAAAACAGTAAGCAGTAAGGAATAATCCCTCTTTTGTCAGAAATGAATATATAATATGAGACATAATAACAGATATTGAATGGATAAAATGAGTGAAACAACAAACAACTTGGCACAGCATTATAATTTATATATAACAGTAGCATGTAACAGCAGCATGTTGATGTAAGCATTAAGCTCAAAACAGTGCTTTGCCTGAGCACAGCTTCACATTGCCACCAGCCTGGCTGCAGACTTGGTCTTGTTTGTGTGAGCGCTGAAATTGACTCCACGTGCCTTATGTGTATGTGTATGTCTGTGTTTGCGGTTGCGATGTGCGTGGCAAAGTGATGCAGCCGTGGTATCGGGGGGGGCGGGCACAGTGAGGCTGTCAGACACCCTCTGTATGGCCGCTATGCTCTCGGGTCAAACAGGGGGCATCTGTGCCTGTCACTGCTCCTCTGGAGTGTGTGTGTGTGTGTGTGTATATGCGTGCTTGTGCGTTGTGTGTGCCAGCAGCGTGTAACCCCCAGGAAGCTTTACCCCTGAACCATTGAGACTAACCTGAGGGAAACAATATCAGCTGACCTGTTTCTCCTCCACAAACCTCAAAGCAGAAGTTTCGACAGATGCAGTCAGGAGAGGTGACCTCGGCCAGACCTTATGCCAACAAACCAGATTTATTTTTCTCCACCAGACAAAATGACGCACAGACTAAACATAAATTCAAAACTATATATTTTCTAGCATCTGCCAGAACTGTCATAACCTTAAGCACTTCTTTTTCTTTTCGCCTGCGAGAATACTCTGATCTAAACATATCAGCGGTGTTAACTGCTCAGCTGCGATTAAACAGAATTACTGGAGCTAGCATACATAACACGATGTAGTATCACAACTCAGATGGTGTGTGCGACATGCAGAATTAACAACAACAGCGTTTTTTTCTTCACTGGGTTGATGTAAATGTTTAATCACGCTCCGCCGGGAGTTTTTTAATAATGAATCGGAAGTTTTTCGATCATAAAATTCGAGATGCTTGTTGGAAACGGGTGTTGTTTCAACGCTAATTATTTATGAGGAAATTAAAGCTTGCTCTGAGGTGAAACGAGTAACACTGCATACGCTCATGCTGTTCGCTTTGGTCCAAAAAACGACCACCTGAAGTCATAACATTAAATTTTTCCCATCTTACTCATTAGATCTGATATTATGAGTGCGTTATATTCAACTCGGAGAGACACAGAACAGGGGAGTGCCAGTAAGAACCACACGCGCACACACACACACACGCAAGTACATAGATATACACACACAGTCCCATTGACTGTAATGATATTCTTTGATAGCCTCTGCACTCCATCTCAGCTGTGTTAGATCCCTGAATCTGCGACTTAATGGAAGATAACTGAAGCCGCGCAGCCTCTCACAGCCGCCATAGCAACACAAGGCAACTTCAAGATTCTCATCGGACCCGTTGAGCTGAGACGGCACATTCTTTACGTATTCAATATACTTGGATGTGCAGTAGTTTCACAACAGTGTCTCCAACTTATACTTGCTCGTTAGGGGCCTGGGATGAAAAGAAGCACTTGCTGAACCTGATGCTGCGACACTGAGAGAGCAGGATTGCTTATAGTGCAGATGCTACAGGCAAACACATAACAAGTGCTATTTGTTCTATTTGGTCCTTCCAGCTACTCGGTCCACAAACTGTGGGTATTGTGAAAGTGTGCATGTTTATGTGCATCTACAAAGAGCTAATCCTGCCGTTCCTCCCCTGCAGGATGCACATTTCTTCTGTTCCTTTGAGATGTCGTTGCTATGATATATATATATATATTTTTTTTTTCAGAATTAGGGAGCCCCCCCCCCCACCCATCCTCTCTGCTGACACACAATACTAACATCTGCTGACCTAGCCTCCCTCTCCTCCTCATTTGCCTCAGACAGAAGCAGTGATGCAAATGCTGTGGCTGACGAGTACCTGGCACGGTGACATTTCATGGGTTTTTGTACCTGAGGGCAAAATCGTGCACTCATCACCTGTTTCTCAGCATCAGTGTGTAAGCCCGGCTGTGTGTAAATTCAACGAGTGGCTCCCTACTTGCAAATTCACAGTGTCAGTCTTCCAGTGTGCGCAGCCTGATCCAAAGCAGCTGCAGTAGGGACTTTAAAAGTTTGCGGCAGTGGCTGAAGGGTTTCATACCAACAACATCAGCTCTCTGGCAACTGGCTGCTGTTCTGGAGAGGACAACAACTTCTTTGCAGTCCTCAGCTTCTCTCTTTCTTTATGTATGGTGGGATGGTTGAGTGAATGGATGTATAGATGGATGTGTAGATGGGGGGATAAACAGGAGAGGCAGGAGGCTGTTTGGCTGCAGCAGATGGAGGAGCAGCAGGTGTCGTGGTGGGGAGGGACCAAGGTTCTCATCGTCAGCGTTCCACTATGATGCTCCTTGACAGCACAGGGAATGGATGTGTGGGAGAATGTACTCTCTTCCCATTAGCACATCTTCAGCCCAAAGCCGCCTCCACTCCAGGCTCCCCTTACTCTCAGGGGAAATAGAAACAGGTGGAGAAGGTGCTTCTCTCTTCGAGGTGGTGGCAGAACCGTGTCGTGGAGGTGATGGATAGATGCATAGTTGGACTGGCGATGTGTCACAGGGGTCATGGGCTGTGTCGGCACTTGTCTTAATGCAACATTCATCATCTGATCACACTGGGGAGAGTTAAGTGACAGGGGTGAAAATTGAATTTTGCTCACATCTTTATCAGTTTTTAAAAAACAAAAAGCTGGTTTTGGATTTTTATTTCAAATTTTCGTGATCTGGGCTCATTTCAAACGCAGCTTGTAAGCATGACGTAGAGAAGAAACGCCATCAGGCAATAAACTGATGTGTAACTGACATCCTCTCATTAATGAATGCGTCAAAACAGGCAAAGAGGCATGACTGCAATGTGTAAAATCAGTTATCAAAACCATATCAAAATAAAAACCAGCCCGGCCATGTGAGTCCAAAAATGATGAGGTTGTCATTACCAGCTGGTGGCTTTGTGTGAGCAGAATAACTTTGCTCTGCGGACAGCTTGTGAGTGTGGTTCAGGAAATCACAGGCTGTCGTAAAGACGCCGCAGAAAGCGCAATGAAACTGCTTCAAATGAGGCTGGGAACCTTTGCTCTGAGGGACCAATAAACACCCAGGCTGGTGGCTCAGCAGGACACATATAAACACACACAGCTCACACATGCACACGAACTAGCATGCCACGGGGGAAAATCAGGCCTGATGAATAGAGTGTTGCGCAGCACATTACTGGAGACAAACAAATAAGCAGCATGTGTCACGACTGGTAACAGATATCCCTTGGTGTGGTGTGTACGTGTCTGAGGACATCTTCCGTATATGAAGTGGCAACTGTCTTTCATTAATCCCCAAACTATTTCAGTTTATTTATTGAGTCACCGGCGGCATGACTCATGCCGACATCTTCTCCCCAAATAGTTTGGCTGTTTTCCCTGTGATGCGGCAATCTACCTCCAACAAAACAAGGAGAGTGCCTATTCTTTTATTTATTTATTTGTAAAAGTCTGCCCTCTATGGTCTTGATCATATGGAAACATATATGCTTCCTCGGGGCCTCAGAACAAATACTTTATATTCCATTTCATTTCTGGAAAGCATTTCCAGAGGCATAGACACAGTTTTTCTTGTTTCTCAAACTGAATGACTGTTTTTATTTATTTATTTATTTTTTTTTTTTAACTGCACCACGCTGAGGTATTCCAACCCCCCCCCCAAAAAAAAAAGAAATTTTCAGATCTCTGGCTGCAAAAAGATCAGAGACGCACAACTACACTGCACAGGGTGAAGAATGCACTTTGGTTACCTCTCGACATCATTCGTATGTTTTTTTGTTTTGTTTTTTTTACATGTGACTCATAGGAGTGAGAGTTTTCTGTCAGTGAAATCTAATTTAACCATTCCTTATTTTAACTATTCAGAGCACGAATGCAGGAAGATACTCAAGTAACAGCTGATCACTTAATCAACTTCAGTAATGGAGAAATTCATACTAGAAGAGAGAGGTTTAATTGATGTAATAATTGCTTGAGTGTAATATACTTACTTAAGTTTCCAGGAGTGCTTTAGAGGAAGTCCATTTAGGTTCAGAACACATGAATGGGTAGAACAAGGATGATTTGTCAGATTGTGACGTCTCTGAAAACAGAATGCTAAGCTAATGTTGGTATGAATATATTAGCTGCGATGTGGAGGAAGAGTGTGTTGCCATAGCTCTCTGTATTTCTCTCTCAATAGCCGCTGCATTTCCACAGAGATGTTCCAGTGTTTGTATTCATACCTCATACTATATTCATGAGATATTACTGAACCAAGGCATGAGATCCAAATGAATGGACAATTTATTCAATATTCAGCGAGACTCGGCGCCATTAATGAAAATTACCATTCTAATTGATGAATGACTATCTTCCTGTAATGAAATTATGGGGTGAAAAGCTAAAGAGTTATTTTAGGAGAGGAGGATAAGGTGCTTTTGTGGTAATACCCCCTTTTTTATCACAAACGATAATAGGCGAGCTCTAATTGGAGTGTTGATGAGGACACTACAATAGGTCCTCCCTCGAGAAGGGATTTCTGGGGGTCTATCGTTTAAAGATAGGCCCACCATTTCACACAGCTTTTAATTGAAATCCTGCGAAAAAATAGAAAGAAATACTTAATAGCTTTCGTCTGAGCACTCAACCAATCACAGAGATAGTGGCACCCATTGACTTGGGTAATTATTTCAGAGTTTAACTCTTGTGTGCATTGAGTGATTCTACTTGTTCTTTACTAAGGAACTCCTGCTAAATACTGGAATATGTCATGTTTGAGGCTTAAGTTGGGCAGCAGTGCTGGGTAACATATCATTTTTAATGAATGCTAATTTGTGTTGGTATTTGGGTTGATCTGATTGGAGGGTTTCCACCACGCTGGAATGAGAGACTATGAGGAACTGCACAGTGAGGCTAGATCTCCTTTGACAGGGTTTCACTAAGATGGATGACAGTGATCTATGTCTGGATGTGTAATTTAATCACAGGTCTCCTCTAGCAGGGGGAGTACAGTATAACCATCATGAGAATATTAATGTATGCAGATTATTGGCTGGATGTCAGCAGCTGGTTGCCTTGACGAAAACCACCAGGGATCCACAGCTGTGGCTTTGTGAGCCTGCAGGAGCCCACCGTGATCTAAGTGCTTTAAGGGACTGTGTCACTGACTGACAGGTGAGGTGTGGGTGGATAGATGCTTTTTTGTGTTTTCTAACACTACCTGACTGTACCGTATAGTTCACACTGGTTACGTCAAACGAGCAGCAGATTTAACCATCTGCACATCTAAATCTGTCTGTAGCATCACTAGTGCAATTTTAGCTGCGTTCAGAGCTGTGACACGACGCCTACAAAATACACGATCAGAAAGTGATATTATGACAACGTAAAGATCACCAGGATACACTGGGCAGGTAGAAATCACCTATGGTTTTGGAAAGAAAAATACAAAGAATGCATGATCACCTCTTTCACTTGAAGACCTTGATAATTACAATAATTATAATTATCTGGATCATTTTCTTTCTACACATCACTCATGTTCTGCCACACTAGCAGCGTAGCTGTAGAGATGGCAATGTCAGCTCAGTTTGTCCACCATTTTGGTCCAAGCTGAAATATCAATATTATCAATATAATATATTCAATGTTCGGACTGATTGGCAATATGTATGCCATGCTGCGAGACATTCAGGGTCCCCACTACAAGATAGTTCAAATTGACTTGTGCGATCCCTTCGGTCAGAAAGGGGAGGAAGTCAAGCATTTTTTTTTCATTCACCAGATGAACTGGAACAACGTCTTGTACAGACGTTGAATTCTGATGAGGTGATCTCCTTTTCCTCAGTCCCACCATGAGGTTGACATTTGCGGCTTTGAGTAAAATGCATCAGCAACTACCCCCCAGGGTGCTAGAGGGTTAACTGTGTGTTTCTTTGTCTTTCTAAAAACTCATTTGGAGAGACAATTAGTGTTCAAAACCTGCAGCTATGCACCCTGAAAATGAGAACTCTTAAACGATGTTCCCTATAATGAACTTTTGCAACAAGGTACCTTTACAAGTGATATAAAAACTTAAAAATCACTCCTCTCTCTATTATTATTTTCCCTTGAAACAAATTCCCCCACCTCGCCAGCCGCTCCACCCACCACCACCACCACCATCCTCTCTCTACAACCTGCTCATTCTTGCTCTCTGAGCACTTATTAGAAGAACAATCAGGGTTATATTTAGCCTACTGTTGAGAATATTCTCAGGGAATGTCATTCTCCAGTGAATTTGAGGAGAACCTTAATATAGGACAGGAGGTGAAGGCTATTCATTTCTAACTGAGCTCCGTAGCCTCTGATGGCTAACGGGCTGTATGAATGCAAGCACAGGATAAGAGGAACAGGTAGAGTCTGACAGACAATAATTATTCATTTTTAGTGAGGCAACTCCCTGCAGTGAAGAGAAGATCTAAAATATAACGCATCAAACAGAAGAGAGAGCAAAGCAGATTTTTAAATTCTCTTGAGGCTGCCAACAACATTGCAATTGATTTAGTATGAAATTAAATACAGTGGGTTCTTTTTGCTTAATTTCAATGTAAAAGCATTTTGGTGTGTTTTTTTAAACAGCTGTGTGATCATCAGTAGGCGTTCGAGTAAAAATAAAAGGCGGTGAAATGTCAAATTCTTATTTGAATCTTTTTTCGATTTCCACATTTTCACGCATCTGGGAATACCAGTGCAGAGCTCACCTCCGCGTCATCTCATCTCTCTGTTCTCCTTACCTCTCAACAGTTTCATCCCGTTTTCCCTTTTTCTCTAATCACAGGTTGTGTGTCTTGTGTTTGTGCTCCGCTGACAGAGATTGTGAGGCTGTGGGTTTTTTAAAGTGCAGGAAGTCCCTCTGGGTAGCTTCCCGTCTCCAAGCCAGGAGATGAGGCTGCAGTGGCCTTCTACAGTGGGGCCCTCACAAACACACACAAAAACACTACCACACACGTTAAAGGGCATCTGCTCTACGAATACAGGCACACATGCAGCTATTTGCACACATACAGGATACACACACACATAAACACACACTAACAATTTAAATGAGGCATGTCCAGCTGTAGTACGGCTCATGCATAGCAAAAATATACACTTGTACTGTACACACAAACAGAATGGAGCATGAGAGCCAGTGCATGATATTAAATGGGGAATTGGTTCTCTTTTTTCTTATTCATAAAGTACCACACTGAGAATATACACCACCAGCCCTACTCTCTCTCTCTCGAGACACACACACACACACACACACAAGAATACACACATGTAGGAGAAAAATATACAACAAGTTGCAGATGCATTTGAACCTGCGTGCAGCCTCAGATTACCATGTGCCTTTCTCATTAAAACCTGCATGTGTGCAGGGTCAGTGACCAAACAAGGGTGACCAATTACCAGATTGTAAACAGATTATTTATAGATTTAAAACTTAGAAAAGATGCTTTTACTATAGATGAAATCACCCTTTAATCATTCATTCCCCCAAGATCGTCATCCTGCACCATATAATTGGGTCCAGCTGGGTTATGGCTTTTGTGTGTCTTTATTGTATTTATTGTATAGTGTGTCAACTCACATCTGTCAGTTGCCCTCTTTGTGTGTGGCTCAGTCGATGTACAGCATGGTGCATCTATACATGTGTATGTGTCAATCTCTCTATTGTAAATATCCTGATTCTGTTAGCCCCTTCAGACAGTTAGTCTGAAGGGGCTAATTAAGCCTTCATGTGTCTCTGCTCTCTATCTGTTACATTCACCACATGATGTTTGTATTTGGTGCTTCCTCTCCTCTCCCCTCCTCTCCTCTCCTCTCCTCTGCTCTCCTCTCCCCTCCCTCTCCTCCCTCCCCTCTCCTCTCCTCTCCTTTGCTCTCCTCTCCTCTCCTCTCCTCTCCTCTCCTCCAGGCTTCTTCACATGGAGTTTTTGGATGCAGTGTCCAGTTGTTTGTCTGCTTCTGACTGAAGGTAAGAATTTCTCTCTCTCCACTACACTCTGCCTGTCATGGGGTTATTGTTTCAACTGGGCAGCTCGCCTTAGACAGACAAAACACAATAATTCACTCAGAGGAAGCAAGACCCCCCCTCGCCAAAGGCATTCGGACAGTTCTGTTGTCCTGTTTCCTGTCAGTAACACTGGAAAACTACGGTTTTGTGTTATTTTGAAGTTATAGTCATACTAATTTTCATGAAAAAGACAACAACGTGATTATATTCATTTGTCAAGTGTGTGTTTTTGTGTGTGTGTGTGTGTGAGAGAGAGAGAGATGCTGGAAGCATCATAAAATTTGCAGTACTGAACTCTTCTCCTGACCACACACTTTCCTACACACTTTGACTCATCCTCTAATGCAGAAAGCCATTATGTGACTGTATTGATCATGCTAATGAAGCAAAAAGAGCAATGTATGCAAGCAGACGTGGAGGTCAAGCAATGACACAGTTGACAGCTATGTGACAAGGACAAGAGGGATGTTGAGATAGTGTGTGTGTGTTAGGGTGTGTATGTGTGTGTGTGAGACAGAGTGTGTGTGTGTATGTGTGTGTGTGTTTGGCACAGTTGCTTGCCTGTGTTAAACAGAGTGTCGTGGGGATAAAACACATACTGATTGGTGTGATAGGCCAAATTCTGTTCAAACACACACATTTGCACACGCACACACACACACACGCACGCACTTACACGCGGGCACACACACAAGGATTCAAATCCAATTCCTGGAAATGAATATGACTTTTATTCGAGACCCCTTGTTCTGAGACAGCAGTCAACAGATGATATGTGATGGTTGATGGGTGATGGATGCTGTCACCTTGCGGTGTCCCTGCTGGGATGGAGGGAAGGCGGGAAGACGGGAGGGAAGGAGAGCGAGAATCATCTCCTCAGAGTTCAGAAAATGCGAAAGAGCGGAAACAAAATGTCAGAGCTGGGAATTGTGAACAGACGGCAGAGCGCGTACTTGGTGGCGCGCATGTTTTGTATGAGTGTGGTGGGTATGAATGTCAGAGGGGAGAAGTGTTCTTCCCCCACGCTATAGATAAATCACATCTATCAGGCAGATCGCCGTATAAGACATGAGATACGATGGTAGAAGCACCACACATCTGCTGTTGCTTCCCCACGCTAGGGAACATTACCCTCCTGGAGCTACAAGGCTGTAATTAGAATCATAAAACTTACTCCAAGTCCGTTAGCATGACCCCCCTGGTGATACAGATCTGTAATCAGCATTTATATGCCTGACTTTATATGCCTTACTGTATTACTGTTGGCAAATAATGAGGTGATAGTTTGTTCTAGATATGGTGCAAGTCAAAGTGTGACAGCAAAGCTTGACATAGTAATAAAACAAGTGCAGACTTTCTATTAGATCATGACGCTGATTTACCAGCAGTGGGTGGTAACATATTTCTTTTCAGTGCAATTTTTGTCTTCAGTGATAACAATACATATTGAGTTGTTTGATGCCAAAACTTAGGTCGGGCCAGAGTGGGCTGCAAAGTGGAACTTTCACTAGATAGCTAAAGACTTACATTTTTCTCAAGTATTTTTTTATTATATTATTGAGCATGGTTAATATCGAGAGTGAGATTTTAAAATATTTCCTTGTGTACAAACTTTTGTACCATCACCAAATAATTTGCATGCAAAAATTTGTCAACTTGAGTGATAATTTATATCTAATTACATCATTTGAACCCTTGAATTAATCTAAGCATGAACCACTCATGCTTAAATTATATAAATATTACTTTTTTG
This sequence comes from Datnioides undecimradiatus, assembly GCA_008933995.1. Lineage (NCBI taxonomy): Eukaryota > Metazoa > Chordata > Actinopteri > Lobotiformes > Datnioididae > Datnioides > Datnioides undecimradiatus. The sequence goes on along the minus strand of WARS01000047.1, from coordinate 107,940 downwards.
TGCACTTGGGGGCAGCAGAAACAAGCTGTAAACAGAACAGTGACGTACATTATATGGCAAAGCTGTAAGCAGTCACAGAGGGAACAATTTGGTAACCAAAACAGAGGGCTGAAAGAAGCTAAAAAGCTCCTTAGAGCTGAACTGAACAGTCAGGTGGTTTTTCCGCTAATGAAAGTGTTGCAAGTTAGTAATAAGTCACTTCTTTCAAAAGAAATCTACTACATACTACATACTAAGTTGATTAACTAGCAATTATTTATTTATTTAGTTAATAAAAGATACAACAACAAGTCTTCCTAGCTGAAAACTACACTTGCACTGGTATGGTTAGAGGATTTGGTAGAGGACGAGGAACACCATGCTGGTTGTAGACATTAACTGAGCTTTGTTAGTAGTTAAATAATTATATCTGATTAAGTTTTTCAGTTTATATTAGAAATGTTGGAATTGTTATATACTGTATATATACCATTTTAGTAATTGTAACAACCTTATTTAATTTGAAAAAGTGACAGCGTTACCGCCAATAGTAGTGGAATTACATTAAAAAATGCAACGGCAACCTACGCTGCTCATGAGAAGGCCCTTTCACATTAATGTAAGTATCAAAAGACTATTTGGTAAATTGATTAACATTTCCAAATGGCTGGTTTGTGTGTTGTTCTTACATACCAACGCTGTATGAATGAGAGAGGAGAGACTCAGCTGGGGAGGAGGGAGCTGGTGGAGGTGTGGAGAATTCCTGCTGACTAGCAACATGAACAATACAGGGCTCATTGCTGAGAACAACCCCTCACTTTGCAACAAACTGACACACACACACACACACACACACTGAGCTGTGCTGACACCTGTAGTTTTGGTCCCATTAGGTCGGGCCAAAGCGGGGAAAGAAAGGCTTATTGTTGCATTTCATTCTCAGATAGTTTAGTCTGCAACCTGACCAATGACCAATGAGCTGATTGCTGTAAACATCCCTTGGACTGACAGGTAACGCGTACAACGGACAGTTTGGGTGACCGATTCTGCCTCGTCAGCAGTGGAGAGCAGAGAGAGCTGCTGAATTTATCTCATCTGCTATTTTTAACTTAAAATCTCAATAAACACCTCTCGAGAATGTTTACTGACACACTGACAGGTAAAAAACACCATAAAATGTTAAAATATGGTTACTGTGATCACATAATTCACACAGGGGATCCAACACTGACTTCTGCCCTGTTTTATGTGTGATGTTTGCGTTGGTGGAGTTTGGGAGGCTGAACTCTGAGGCCCACTCTGTATTAAAGCAAAGGCTGGAGACTCTGAGAATTCATCAGATCCTTTGGATGAAAGAGAGCGCTTGACAGAGATTTAGAGAAGCCTCCCTAATTTAACACAACCTGCACATCTAAAATGAATCTTGATGGCTATTTACCTATTCTGTCTAGTCATAACACCCCCATAAAGTCATTGCTCCGCTGGATTGGTAAGCAATAATTTAATGTTTAAAGGATTAAATGTTTAATAGATTAAGTTTTTAGCTCAGTGATTTATGTGAGCTGTTTCCAGTGTCAACACTTAATATTTCCAGTTATAAAATACCCAAATGTACTGTGACTTCTCTTGAAAGTAAATAAACCTATTGATTAGTGTGACAGTGAAATCCCTCCCCACAGCATATTTTAGCTTTCCAGTTAAATCACAGCCAGGCATCAGTTATTATGTAGAGCTGCCTGAAGATGAGAGGATGGCATTTCTTTAAGTGCAAAACCATAAATTACAACTTTCTCTAACTGGTGTTCACTCGGGTTTTACTGATATCAAGTCACGCGTCATATTAACCGATTAGCTCTACGATAATACATTTAAGCTGGCAGCAGACAAGTTTTTTAACCTAATCATCATGAATTAGGAGTTGATGATTATATTATTACAGTTCAACCAGTGGCAAATGTTTGTTTATTTATTTTAGGTGTTTCATTTAAAAGACCTGGCGATAGTTGATGCACATGACTCTAGTTTGACTCATCTCACGTTAGTATCTCAATATTACCAATGTGGAAAGGTTAAGTCAGATCCAATGTAAGTTTTCATTACAACAACAATAATAATAGTAATAATTATTATTATTCTGTGCTGTCAATAGTGACTTTGAATTCAGTGGGGAGGACGGGAGGGGGGCTGAGGAGATGCAGAGTCTGAAGGAAAACCTGACAGTGTGTGGTAGCCTGAGGGACTCCGAGCTATCTTTTATTCATACTAATTAGCTTCTAACTAAATTAACTTCCTCCTCCATAATTTGCAGAGAAAGACATTTCTAATGTGCACCCTCCCTTACTGCATGTGCATACACACGCGCGCACCAACCTACACACACAGAACTGGAAGAAATCTAATTTATGCATATATACACGTGTGCATATGGGGCAAAAACGCTGATTACTGTATGTATAACAGCAGTCCATTATTGTTCTGCCACTCCCAGTTTGCATGATTCACAAACACAATCTTGTAGATGACCAATATTCGCCCATAATGTATAAACGCCTCAGAGGAATGCTTTCTGGTTATTTTCCTGCTTAGCTGCCGCTCTGTGTCTGAAATATTGAAGATTTTTGTATGAAGACTTTCATTTAATAAGACATAATCCAATGCGTCTTTTTGCTTGCACAATATTCATTTTAATGTAGACCAACAAGTGCATTCCAGGAAAGCATAACAGTTTCACATTTTGCCTTGCCTAGGTGTGAAAAGTGCACGTATGCATGAATCTGACTGTGTACCAGCCAGGGGCGGTAATGATGAGAGTAAAGGACAGATGTGTATGAAGATCAGCAGAGGGTTCTTCACCACAGAAGCTGCTGTACCCTGTGTAAAGCCAGTGTTGACTAATTTAACTTAGGTATGTTGTTAACCTAGAAGACATGCTTATCTTACATCACACATGTAGTAAGTTACGTGAGTAATTTTTCTTTTGCTGAATGTAACCAAGTAGTTTTTGTGTTTCAAACCTCAACAAGCTGCAACCACCACCTGAAATGCATCCCAGCAGGCTGTAGTTTGAAATTCCAACCAGATGTTGCATGCTTATCTTCGCTGGCGTGACTGTAGGATGAGAACATGTTGTTTTCACATTGAGGAAAGGCAAAACATGCCAGCTGACATGGCGGCCCTTCAGGTCTATTATATGCTTTGGCGTGACACACCACACTGGATGGGTGATTCAACAACATACTAATGTATCTTTGTGCGTATTTGTGCATCACTATGTATATTTCTAACCAAAGAACCACAGAACTTGTTGTAAGGTAAATTCATCAGATCAGATTTGGGGACAATTTTGTTTTTAATAGATTGAGACAGTGAGGAAACAGACAGGAGGCCTGAGTGAAGAGAGCTCACCAGCATGGAACCAGCAACTGTTGCAGCCTTTAAGCTTCCAGGGCACTCAGTTATAATTTTAATATGATGTAATATTGACAAGACCTGCCTGCAGCAGTGAGGTTTATTTGCATTTTGAGATGTCAAGGAAACAAATCAAATAAAGATGTACTGTATGAATCTGAATCTGGCCTTAGAAAACAGCCATGAGGGAACTGATTGCCAGTAGGAAGTAAATGAATATGAAACCAGTGAATTAAAGATCTACTGAGCAAAAAGTTCAACCTGCCCAGCATCCTGGGCAGGTTGAGAGAATAAAAAGGAAATCCAAATACACACAGTCCGGGTCACACCTGTCTGGAGGACAAAAGCAGGATCCGACCTGCCCTCGAGAATTATCAGAAAAAGTTCAAGACACTGTGGGACAGAAAGTGAGCGGGCTGGAGGATCAGCTCATGGTTAAGGACAATGTGAAAACCAGCACTGGTCATGAAAAAAAGACAAGAAATATTAACATTCAGCAAGGAAACTTTGGCCACGAGGAGTGGGGAGAAGACTGAGCTGAACAAAAGAGCGAGTGGCCGTGAAAGAGCTGAGAGAGGAGAGGATATGAGATGAATAAAGTATTTAAAAACAGACGAATGGTTGAAGAAGGCCAGCACTGCAGAGGAGAAACTCCAACTGGTGTTTATTCAAACCATTTAACTTCACGTACACTGCTGCACTACTCACTGGTCAGCACAAAGGCCCACAGGATAAAGGTTCACGGCCTCCAACACCGGCAGCTGGGTTTTTTATAGTTTCCATGTTCTCCCAGTGCATAACAACTGCTGTCCATATACAGGCGGGTCAAATGAGCTGCAAATGCTAACTTGCCCCCAGTTTCACAGTATAGTTCACTGAATTTCAAATGAACAGCTTAATCTATTAACATATTGTGGACACTGTACAACTAAATTAAACTATATTAATAATGCAGTATGACATTATACTGCAGCCAGTGTTAATTGGCAATCGGCCACGTGTCCTGGAAGATTTCAAATATTATGTGTGCTTATTGAATTTATGTATAACTTTCATTAAAAAGTAGGTTCATTTTGTATTAGTATTAAAGTATTAAATTCCAAATAAAAATGCATCAAAAAGGCTGTTTTCTAACATCACCATCAGATTGTAGTTTTCAGTACAGAGTCTGACCTGTTTTGCATCTCAGTCTGCAGAAGCAGCCGTCTGTTAGCAGCTGCTGCTGGGGAGCTGAGAGAGAGCGTCTGTTCAAACTGACAGCAGAAAGTTACTGAATCCAAAAAGTTTTCATGTTGACTCCACAGGAAGCAATCAAGAGTTTGTTATTGATCCACAGATTTCATTTCAGGCAGACTGTGAGCTGACCAATCAATCTAGATATGGTTAATAAGTTCAAAACTCACATACAGCAGGATATTTTTGAGATTTAAGACAGCTGTCTGTGCCAATTTCCCTTCACTAATCTCTTCAGACATAGATTCGGAGCATAAAAACACAGTGGGTCTGTGGTTGCCATGGAGATGTTGAAAACCTTTCACATAAGCATAGAGTGAAAATGACGTGCGACTCTTTAATGTCTGTCAAGTGACACTTAGTATAGAGTGTTGTTGTGACCTCGTCCTCCCCAAGGTGACTCGGCTGCACTGTTTTAATTTGATTCTGCAGTAGCAGGAACGGTCTCTGGCCAATTTTAATAACTTCATTCAACTGGTGTTCAGAGGAAATCATTTTTCACTGGTCATTAAGACCAGTGTCATACGTCAGACTTCAAGACATTTAATGGCAGCAGCCATGGCTGTCCTGAAGTACTTGTAGTATTTCTTGTATTGCTGGTATGAGCAGATAGTGGTACAACACCACTAATGCTGCTGACAAGCTGCTAAAGCTTATTAAAACTAAAACTTCTTCGTGCCTCACTTTGCTCAGACAGGGAGAGGACGCGGTAATTTTACTTTCAAAATTCAACATCATCATTATTATTTTAGGACAGATTATATACTACAATAAAATGGTTACTGAAAATATTGATTGGAATAACTGTGTCAGAAAAATGCACTGCATGGACTGTATGTACAAACGTTTTTCACAAACTTTTCTTGAAACTATACCTTTGCGTGTGTGTCCATGTATGTATGTGTGTGGATGCGTGTGTGTCCAGCACAGATGTGGGATTTCCTTCCTCGCTGAGAAAAAGGTGCCACAAAATTTCAGTGCGATCAATAAAACACAGAGACTAAAACACAGAGGCTGTATTGGAGACGTCAGCTGACCCTGAGATGGGCAGGACATGTACGACAAACACCTGGCTGTCCTTTGACAACACCTATATCAATCAACGCTGCCGAAATCATGACAAATACCTGCTATACCACAGTTCAAACTGCAGGCAAGGAGGACTGGGGAAAACATTTTAGCTCTCTTTTACATCAACAGGTAACTTCACGTTTAGTTAATTTGGTGGCTTTAAATCGAGAGCACGGCATGACTGAGTGGGCTGCTTTGAGGAGCCATTTGGTACTTTGCAAAGGAATCCAACAGGATAAAAACTTAACACATGTCCAGTGTCAGTTGTTTCACTAAATTAGCAACTTCAGCTTGCCAAGAAGGCCACGTTTTGCGTTCTAAGATCCATAATTCAGGAAGAAACTGTGGTTCTGAGCTCCTTCATTGTGTAAAACCAGCAAAGGGTTTCTTCTCTCTTTAGCGTGGCCCAGTGTCAAGACCCCCTCCTCTCTTCCGTTCTTCACACCCACTGTCTCGCATTTTTCGAAATCGTATCAATCTGTGGGTGGAGAGATGCTTGAAATGGATGTTAGATAACCCCATAGCAGGCATCTGCTGCCTGATTTTTACAGTAGGAGTTACATAGTCTGAAATGTAACACTGAGGCAAACCTCCAGCTGGTATACCGACCTCTGTATTACAGCGGCACTGTTGTGATGGAGCTCCGCTGGCTCATCATTCTGTAAATGAGCTTACAGTTGCTCATACATGATTACATCCGTTCACGTGTGTCACGCCTCCACTCCCCCTCTCAGACAGCCTCGCTCATCCCCAAGCCCCAGCTCTCCATCAAACCACGTGAACCCCACCACACATGCACACATACACCCACAGACCTTGGCTGGTGACCAGTAGCCCACAGGTCACAGATGTCTGTATGTGGGGGGATCACAGTAATGAATATTGAGACTGAAATCATGTCTTTGCCGTTCTGCCTCATGTCGCCTCCCACTCTTACCCTCCAGACCTTTACCCTCGTCTCTAAGCCAACCCCATCCTTTTCCTCCAGATGGCAACCTTTGGTCCCTCTGGCACACCAGTCAAGCAGGAAGGATTTCCCAATTATTAGCTTCTCACTGTTGAGAAAATGGCTTTCACTGTTAGACTGAAAAACAGCAGATTTTTCCATTGCTTTGGCACAATTTGTGGTTCTTGTTGCCATGAAAAATACAGACCAATAGTAATTGCAAGTCACAGCGATCTGCGATTTGAAATCACATCAATTTGACTGGTAATTATGGTGATCTGGGATGATGTGTGAATTTGCGATCTTGTAGCCTAAAGATCTGCTAAAATGCTAAAGTGTGTCGCGCAGGCATGGTGGCATATTCGCAAGGATTTGAATTATCTGAGGCAAACTCTATTCAGAATAAATAAATTCTAAAGAGGCTATTTGAGGCCTCCATCTCCACGAGATCACTGCACTGCACGAGCCCTAACCTCCATCCAAAGATCTGCAGCGACTGGGTGTATTTCCTGTTTCAACGCTGTCGATAACAGCCGTAATACCAATATCACTTTGAAAAATGCAGGGCAGAAAGACTGATCAAAATCCTGGAAACTACAGAAGTTTGACTTGGTTACGCAACGCAAGGTTGCTGGTTTCTGGTGCTGTTTTTATGCAGAAATCCTTTGGGTCTGTACAAGGCTTTTCCACTCCCGTTGGACTGCAATTAGGCTGGTTGGAGTGATGTGGTGCCAGAGGCCTTAGTATGAGCTACTTCACTCGGGTCCTCAGAGAAATAACAGAGCTTACCTCTCTCTAACTCTTGCTGTCTCACTCAACATGCTGTCAGCTCCTCTCTTTGACTTTCTCTTTTTTCTGTCTCATCATTTTCTTCTGGTTCCATCTCTCTCTTCTGCTCCTTCTTATTCGGGTCTGTCTATCCCCTTCTTCTCTCCTTCTCCCTCTCTGTCTCTCGCTCTCGTTCCCCCCGTTTTTGTTTTTTTTTTTGTTTATGTTGTTTTTCCAAGCTAACTGATTTGAATAAACTGCCAGGGTTGAAATGAATTATTGATTGTGGTGCAGACTTTTAGAGGATGGGTAAAGTCCTGTTAATCACGCCTTGCAGTAGGTTACAGTTATCTTTTAATTAGCAAAGGAAACCGCAGCAAATCATTAATGCTCTATTTCCTGTCATGACTGCTTCAGTAAAGTATAAATAAGAATTTATTCCGCACTTTTAAATCACAGCCGTGCTTCCCCGCTTGTTTAAAAAGATCTTTGACCTGCATCTTTGTTCTTCACACGCAACACGTCAATATTTACCGAATAAGAGTTTTTCTTTTATTTTCATGTTTGTGTTCTTGCTCTTAGGGAGATGTCAAGCTGCTCACACCTCCATCATACTAATACGGACCCCAGAGGGAGTTATTTTGTCTTTTGTAAACACTCTTTTTCTTTTTGATAGAGGCGGTGTGAATCGCCGGTGAAACAGGTGAGGAACAGCCAAGTCCCAACACAATGCTGTCTCCTTTATTAAGCCTCTTGTCTGCAGAAATCCCTCTCTTGGCTGGCATATATTACCTTGTATTGTCAAATATGGCCTCGTGTTCCTGTAAAGTATATTAGATTCTCTCAGCTCTTCTCTCTTTGGAGACAGAATACACCGGTTATCATTTTAGTCCAGGACAACGGCATTACAAAGACCTTAATATCTCTCCTCAGACAGTATGCAGAAGAAAATAAAGTTCTTGGGACTCAAAGTGTTTCCAGAGAGTAGCCTAACAAACATCCTTTACATTTTAATCTGACCAGGTTTATTCTTTTTGCACCAAGCTGTTTTGTTGCTTTGCTCCAGTGTCTTCAATTTATTCAAAGACTACAGCTTAATTTCCCATTGCCATTGATTTCTAGCCTTGCCACAAGTCAGGGTAAAGAGCCTATTGATTCACCCACTCCCTTCCTCTCTTCAACCTCCTCCCTGACCAACCGATGCAAACTGGCACTACATTGGGGGTTTGAGAAAGAGATGGGGGGGGGGGATGCGGGAGGCTGTAACAAGGCGGTGTTGCAGCAGAAATGGTGGGAAATATGGTTGTGGAAGAGAGAGGAAGTTTGCGAAGGCGTGGGAACACGGGAGGGTTGCGAGGAGCGAGACTTGTGATTGTGTTTGTCTGCGTGTCCCTTTGTATCATTTGTATCTGTGTTGCACATCTTCACTGAATTGTCTGGGTTAGCTTAGAGAAACTATGGGCATCTACTTCTTGTCTGCATCTTTTCTGAACTTGTGTCATGTATTAATGAAAATTTCAGTAAATATTCCTCCGACTGCTGTTTTTTGTTATTTTCCCATGTAGAGCGGGATGGAAGCCTCCTGCTTTCATTTGGGGGAAAAAAAAAAATCTGCTCTATTTTTCTGAATCAATGTGATATTTCAAAATCCCAAGAGAAGCCCTCATTTAATTGAGACACTGGCAGATACTCAAAATATAGATCGCATTTATTATTTGTTATTTTTATCATTATTTGTGCCGGCACCTCAGGCCTTTGCAGTTGTTCAGACAGGAAGCTCACTCTGATCTGCCGGATGCCGCCGTGTTTCTCCAGGATCAGTCGAACCTGCATCGCGTGCTTCACAAATATAAGATGATGCATCTGAAAAGCATTCAGGCTGGCTACGTGGTGACTCAAGAGACAATCAGGCATTTGCTGAAAATACTGGATCCCCGCAGATTGCCACTGACGCGCAGGAACCAGCTTTGGCAATGCTCGTATCATAATGCAGGCCTGAACTTTTTATGGCACGTAGATTTATATGATCAACTCAAACCATATGGGATGCATCAATGGTGCAATAGAGTTTCCATGAATAGTGCAGTGGAGATACACACACACACACACACACTTAAAAAGTCAGTACATACCAATTTAGTCCTCTTGACAATAAAACATTGAAACATGAATAAAACTGGATTAAAGTAAACATGGTAGACATTACTTTTGAGGTGAGCTCTGAGGTATGAGGTATTTCATCAGTTTATTTAAAATATATGATTTTTGTTAGCATTGAAATCTCGTTAATTCACAAAAACAGGGAAAAGATCGCTTTCTCAGGGACATTTCACCTCCACGGCGGGCACATATTCTTAGTATTCATAGTATTCATACAGGACAGGACATGTTTTTCATAATCAAATACCTACTACATTTTATATATTCTCGTGAAAAACATGATGACGTACAAACTTCACTGTTTCTGCATTTCCAGAAAATGATCAATGCAGACACAGACCTCATCATGACATACATACAGTACATATATCTGAACGTATGGCTGTAGGTAGAAGTAAAATATATTGAGATATGCAAATACAGAGATTAGCACTGTCATATCCCCTTTCTGGTATTTTTACAAAAGGAAAAGAAAGTTAAGTAAGTAATATAGATTTGTGGTTACTAGGGATATGATGATTTATTTGCACAACACATCATAAATCTTGGGTAAATATTAATAAAAATCAAGCCTCAGTCTGGAGAAATGCTCACATCCTGCCTTTTCCTTCTGTTATTAAAGGCTGTGAACAATGCAGAACATTGCAGAGAGCACTTACAAATCAATCAGGCTCAAATGGATTTAAAGAGATTTTTCTGTTTGTTTTCTAGTCCCCCTCGATGCTCCAAACTGTGATGAAGTTGTGGTTCCTTTAATTGGATGTGAAGGTAAGTAATTCAGATATAAATGTGCAGCAATATAAGCTCTTCCATGAAATCGTGGTCTCGGCTGAAGGAAACATACTCTAAGATGTGATGGCAGCGATAAAACAGACATAAATTAAACAAGGAACAAGCTCACTCCATTTGGTATTTTGAACTGAAAACTGTTGCCTGACTTACTCTGTCTCAAAGATTTTTCTGTTAGTGAATTGCCTCCTGAGCTGTGGGCAAGTCAGCAAACAAAAACAAAGCTTGGGCTGAATATTGGAATGTCTATTTCAGGACGAATACCTACGGTAAATGTGCTAAGGCTGTGTCTGTGTGTGTGTGTGTGTGTGTGTGTGTGTGTGTGTGTGTGTGTGTGTGTGTGTGTGAGTTACTAAAAGTGACTCAGACCCTATACAGTCAAGTACAGGTACTCACCCATTAATGGGAAACTTATCTCCCTCGAACACACGCTGACCTTCACTGACCTTCACCACCAGCTAATTGGCGTAGGCAGGCAAGACTGTAGTCAAGTATGTGTGCATGTGCATGTGCAGCCTTTCAAGTTTAGAAGCTGAGAAAACACCTGCACCTGCATCCTTTGCCAATTACCTCACTTAACCCTTTCCTGACCCCTCTCCCCACCTCCTCTGTGCAGGAGCACCACTTACTGTGAAGCCTCCTCCTCCTCCTCCTCCTCCTTTTTCTTTTATCCTCAGTCTGTCACCTATTCCAGTTCTAGCCCCTCCCACCTCCAGTCTGCCTTTTTTCGTGTCTGCGTTAAGGATGCTCGTGAGTTTGAGTGGGGTTTTGTGCTTTTGTGGGCATATTTATGTTTAAGTTAAGGTCAGCAATGAACAGGGACCCAAGGCACGACGGCACTTGAAAGGTCCTAAAAGAGACAAATGCACCAAGAAGAGCCGTTTCTGCATCTTCACCTTGTTAGAAGTTCAAATAATCATCTGTGTGTACGTGCATCTGCCGTCACTCACAGGCCACTGTTTCTGCGTGCCAGTGGCGAGGGATTGTTTCCAGTGTTCTGCGTAAGGAAAATTGAGCCATTTTGAAGCAGATCAAACAATGGAGTACTCTCCGCCTGAAGCGGTAGAAAATGTTGGCTTCATACAGCCAGCAGTAGAACAAAATGCTGACCCTATGCAAACACAAACTGCTGTCATCAAAAAATAGAACAAGGAGTGCTGTAACGAAAAAACTCAGTTTGAGGCTAGAAGATGGACTGGTTGGGAACACGGTGTGAGCGAAAACAGCGTCACGCTCCTCTCTGAGGCCTGCTTCCAGCAGTGGAAAAGAAATGTAGGACGAGTGGGTTGTAATGATTTTCAAAGAGGCCTCGACAAATCTTGTGTTGTTGTTGTATATATCTATCTAAACATGTAAATAAGTTTATTTCTTACCCTTCAGGGTGTATCACTGTTCATACATCTGTGTGCACAGTAAGTCACAGAGATCTGTCAGTACTGTAAATCTCAAAATTGTCCATCTCAGTCTTCGTCAGTCATTGTCAGTGTATTTCCCTGCATGTTGATGTAAACCCTTAACATTCGTGTTTGAATCACTCCAGTGGAATAATTTCATGTTAATTAATTGTTTTAATTGTTCTTCCTTCAGAAACAGTAAATGATCAAAGTTAACGCAGCCCAGCTCTTGCCGCATTGTGTGTCTCCCTAATGGGAGGGAGAAAACAGTGCACTTCGTTTCCTCACTCTGTGAATTATTCAGTCCCACCTCGGGCCATTGTCTATTGATGTTCCTACAGACTTCCCCAATGCACAACTGACAATCCTGACACTAGCCACATCCAACATCCCTCAATCATCCCGATTTTATCATGTAGATATGTCTGTTTTAATACTCAAGCCAGTGAAAGCAGACCAAAGCGCTGCGCTCAGTGATATAATTTGATATTCTCCCCCAGATGTTGTAAAACATTGCGGGGTGATTAGCATACCCTGCACGGACCCAAACGTAACAATCATTTTATGAGCTAATACATCAGCGCTTCAGTATTACAGCACATTAAAAGAAACGGCTACTGGCTAAACATATGTTTCATTTACATATGCAAAAGGTAATTGAGAGACTGAGAAAATCTTAAACATTTTAATGATGGAAGTTACCCGGCACATTCTAATTGCCCAAAAGCACTGAAAGCGCACTCCGCTGTTATTCAGCCGCAAGTATCCTCTACTTTGATTTCTACAGGCATCGCCAGATCATTCTCTGATGTTCAAATGGTCAAGCCCAGGCATTAGTATTCACTCCAGACCACCAACTGTGATTGGTTTCTTTTACGCCGCCTGTTCAAAGCATTTGCTTAATGTTCACCAAAAGGCCAACGTGTCTGTGCTATTTAGTACAAACGTAACATTTGGTCTGGCACTGCTTTCTCTTCCTCCTTCCCAGCCTGCTGAACTGAACAGCCCACTGGATGTACAATGTAGAGCAGAGCGCACGCTGGAAGCCGGGTGGTTTTGCCGTTTCAGATGAAAAGCACAGATAGAAGCTAAATATGTGAGTGCGTGAGTTAGTCACACTGTTAGCATCTTTATTACCTAACTGGCCTGTGCCTCGCTGAGGGCGAGCAGCTGTGCTTCAGGATGTCTCTCTGCAGGTGCAAAGCCCACACACACTACGGACAGGAAATTACAGCTTCACCTGGGCCAGCACTCACCTGTGCTTCGTCCTGACTCAGCCCCTGCTGCCCTGTGGGAGAGAAACCCACCACAACAGTTTGCACGCAAGCTCTTCTCCTGCTTTCTGTCACTTTCCAGTTGTTCACCATATTGTTCCCCCTTTTTTTCCCTCCTCCTCTTGATGCTTTTCTTAGCATCCTCATTTCCCCACCTTCTTAACCAACTTCTGCAGACCTCCTTTGTTTGAGTCAGCACATATAATGCTGGTACAAACACACGCTCTCACAAACAACGCACACACAGCATTTGGGTATTTCTGGATTTGATACAGAGTTAACCTTGGAGCGGTGTGAGCTGTGTGGCGTGCATCCCTCTCAGTGTGAGGGCAGAAGACTGCCAACGCTTGTATTCTGCCTCATCTTGGACACACATTCGGTGGCCTGTACTGTTGACCCTTCAAATTCATTCTGCAAGTTCCAAAGTCAAAACATAACAATTCACACTTTTTACCATAATAAGTCATCAGCACACAGGGTCACTGGGTAACAGTCTATAATGAAATACTTTTTAGCCTATGTTATTGGCTTTTTATAGCTGAGTCCATTAAACTAATTCACTAACAAACAAGGAAATGATCCTGACCTTAGCAACTGGTGTCTTCTCTCCTCCTCCTTAGCTTGAGGAGATACATTTTGCAGGCTTTAGCGTAGCAGCTGGAACACAAGGTTTTTAAAACTCACTGAGTCAGTGGTATGGATTAAGAACATTTAACGCAGTGGTAACAATAATCATTTAACATTCCTTGGAGGGATTATTTCGTAAAAGTTGACATACAGCATGACTGTTCGTTCCAAAGGTAAGTTTCAAATGCCTCTTATTCCTAATGTGTATTTTTGAGCATCCCACAGCAAACTACTCATGGACTTTTGACTGAGACTTGATATTGTGTGAATGACCAGGCTGCCTCGGTGTTATTCACTAACTGTTGCATTTTATGCACAAGAGAGAAACTTGTAACTGATATCAAGATTCAGCGACCTGAAGGAGAAAAGATCATCTCTGGCTTCTTCCAAATCAATGGTAAGTTAAAAAATCTGCTTAACTCTGGAAATATTCTTCAGGCATGAGCATCCGCTGCTCTCGAAAGCTTAAATAAGCATTAAAATACACCTGTTACTTCTGCAGCTTCGTGTTGGGAGGCAATGATCCCTGTTCATGGCCACTCATCTTAATGAAGTTACTAATTAACTTGGGTGGGCTGTATCGGCGTGTTTGAGGATTCCTCCAGTGTTGATGAAAGTTTGCCTCTCTTTGAAGATTGGCCTTTCTCACTGTATAACTGTGTGCGTAGTGTATTAACAGAGCATCATCAGTCAGTTAGTTAAAATAACACTGGTAGACTTTTTAGTCTGACTTTTATTTAAGGTGACGCAGCATCGGAAGGCTTAATCTATGCTTTTTTTATACTTTATTATTTATTCATTATTAACATATTATTGATTTATAGATGTATTTTCTAAGTCTTCGAGAATTCTATTTCTTGTTGTCTGTTTTTGGTTTTTACTTTTTGTGTGTGCTCTTTAATCTTGGTCTGTGATGCACTTTGGATTGCATGTTTGGTGCGAAGGTTTCTGTATGAATTAAGCAGGGTTGAGCTCAGCACATATACTTTTTCTTTTTATTTATAGTATCAAATACAAGTTAAATTATCCATAGGGAGTATTTATGGATCTTTAGAGATATATTAAATCCAACAGGATATGATTTGTGAATTAAATTTTTTTTCTTTAAATAAATGAGTGGATGTCATTGAGAGAGACTAAGTTCTTCAGTTTTCAGTAGAGTGGAGTCTCACATGCCTCTCTCATCATACTGTTCAATCCAGTTAACTTACCTAAAGTTACTCACTTGTAAAGGTTTATTAATCTGTTTGGAAACAGTCTCTGCAGAATGAGCCAAATCTATAATTTTTTACAAGCTATCCGAGAAATGATTTGGAGCTACCGAGCAACAGGAAGTAGTTTTTGTTTTGCTGTTGTGCTGTTTTCAGTGGTTAGGGCAATTACATTCATATATTCTGCCTGTGGCAAAACATGAAACTAGTAATTTGAATGCCTATCTGAAAAATTAGACTTTCTTTTTTTAACCAGAAACGCAGTAAGTATTGAAAGGGAAAGGGGGTTTAGGCATAATCAAAGAAAACAAAGCCACTGTGGGTATCATTATTAAAAGCATGGAGGAGTAGCACAGCTAACAGCACAATCACCTTGTTTTCTTGATAATGCATACTCTCCACTGTGTGTGTGTTTTAATGGATTGAGCTACAGTTCACGTCTTAAGGCTGCCGAGGATGAGCTCTAACAGTCTGTCAGCGACCTTTCTTGGCTTTCCGTCTGATCAAAGCCTCTACTCAGCACCACTCGCTGCTGCAGGTCCCAACCCTCTGTCCCTCTCACTTGATGTAGAGGAGAACAAAGGCAAGCTAGAGAAGGACAGACAGAGGAGAGGAGGAGGGAGAAGAAAGTGAGACTAGAGAGGGAGAAAACAGGGAGAGGCCATGCTGAGAGGTCATGTTTGATGAGAACTCTGGATCTCCTACAGATAGACAAAGAGAGAAAGGTCGGCTCAACTCAGCCAAAATAGAAACATTGAGGAGGTGGGTAGAGGACAAAAGATGAGGCAGAAGTGTTTGGAAGACTGAGGTGGAGGAAGAAGAGTAGGAGGAGGAGGGGAGGGATAAGACAGGAGGAGGACCCGTCGGACAGGAATAGCATCTCCAATTAAGATCGGTCACCAGATAAACAGATGCCCTGTGTGCACGCGTGTGCGTGTGTGTGCAAGCATGTCTCTGTGAGATGAGTCAGTGACTGTGTCTACAATGTGAATGAATGCGAGCACATGAGTATAAGTATATATTTGTGTACTGATTTAACTGTTTCTGCATCTCTGTATTTATGAGGTTGCAAGCAGCCACGCATGCAATCGAACATCTGCACAGTGTTCATACAGATGTGTGAACTTGCAGCCATGTGCATTTTTGTGTGTATACATTTGTTCATGTACCTGTGATTTCAGGATTTGTGCATGTTGGCCTTCCTGCGCCCACACAAGTGCACGTGCATTTCATACAAGGCCATGCATGGATATTAACTTTTGGTAAATGTGTGTGTGTGTGTGTGTGTGTGTGTGAGAGAGAGAGAGAGAGTGTGTGTGTTCATTAGTCTTGTAGTAATTAAATTGACTGTCATCCGCCACGTCTGCATCAACCTTGGTTGCCATGGTGGTCACCCTGGGGATAGTGTCAGACATATCCCGCTAGCGTGGTGGGTGTCAGTGTACTGTACATCAGCAGGACAACAGAATATCAGGCTGATCAACTGTGGATTTTATGTCTGAGGGTTGATGATGATGATGATGATGAAGTACGCTGCCTGCATGTGAGTGAGCACAGATGATAGAATTGGTGCAAAGGATGAAGAATTTCAGTGCTTCTCCTCATCTGTTGCTACTGGATACGCATGATCTTTCAGCCTCACGCAAGGACAGCAGGGCAGAGTGACAACACCCCCACTGTGGCTCCATCTTTCCTTCTCCAATGTCTCCCTGTCTATTGTTGTCACTGTCCTTGTGTGCCTTTGTCTGTCTGTCTGTCTTTCTCCTTTCATGTCAGTAAGTATAACCAATAAGTTTCAGAACAAGCCAGTCTGTGAACAGCCCAGCCTCTCATTATTTCTTGGAACTGATGGATCGATTGAGATAAACAAGATCAATTCTTTAGGCTTTCTTATCATCACTGGACTGTGTGCAAATAGGCCATCGTACACAATTTATTAGGTTTATTAAGGCCACTTGATTACTTCTTGAATAAAATATATATTTACGAATAAAGCAATCCTTTCTACAGAACATTTTAATGGTTAATGGTAGTATTCCAAAATAAAATGCTAAAAAAATATCAAATTTTCTTATTAAATGTACCAGACTTTTGCTTAAATATAATGTTGTCAGATTATGGGAAAACAAATGAATTTTAAATGTACATGTGTAAACATTTAAAACCAGAGAGCATCTGCCACAAAAATCGTTTGAGCAAATGTGCAGTGCTTTACAGGAGGAAGAGAAAACTACTGGTCCGCCAGTGTTTGTAAGAAGCAAAACAAGTAGCAGTGGTCCACACGGTTTATTCAGCTCATCCCACACGCAGTCTTATATTTGGTTACAGAGTGACAGTTTGTCATCTTTTGTGTAAAAATCCTAAATATCCCTTAGTTAAGCCAGGAATGTAGCAGAGAAAGTGAGTAGTGATTGGCAGCTGCCCCGTTTACACAACTTGGTCAAGCATTTTTGCTCTGCTGTGCCCAGTAACAGAGCTGAATTTACATCTGTGTAAAAGGGTGAGACGTCAAGACGCGGACGCGCATCCACTCACACTTGACACCGACACGGTTGTGTTACACGTTGCGCCTCTTTTGCTCCTGTAACGTGGGCCCTGCAATCTAAAATCACACACCGGGTTGGTGTTACATCTGTGTTGTTTGGTTTGGTGTAAATAAGCTAAGGCCGACGATGGATCCTATTTTTGACAGCACTGTGGGAACTCTCTGTGAAACGAGCAATTGACCTTCCTGTTTTCTGTGTCTCCTTTCCAACTTCCGGTAAGCACAGTTAAGTTTGAATGCATCTGTGACCCCTGACCCTCCGTGAGAGCTCCACTTTCCTGGTGCAAAACCTAAAAATATCATAAAAACGGAGCCAAAATGTCCTCAAGGCAGCAAGCGTCAAAGGAAGAAAATATTCTACCAAGGGAAACACTAATTTGCTTTCGACAAGATTAAGGAAAAGCGTTGCCACAATTATGAGGACGTCCATCTGTGCTTATGGTCTGCAGTATGTTGTTCATTAAAACTAGTTTTCTCAGAGTGCCTAGAGAGCCCACAATTCATTGTGCGTGACATTCTCAGCGGCACATTCTTGAGACCAGCCCAGCTTGGAAAGTTGGTGCGGCGATCAAGCTGTTAGCAGGAACCTCCTCATCACATCCACCTGCTAAATCCAAGCTTTTCTGCTGGACAGATTGAACGAGTGTTCGTCTTGACTCTTTGGTTCATGAACTCATTCTTTTTTTAAACTAACAGGCAGGCATACTTGCTTTTTTGTTTTTGTTTTTTTTTTTTGTCTTGACAGTCTCGGCTGCAGCTGAAACAGTTCGGAGATATGATATGCAGCATCACCAGGTGGGAGACGGGTAAAGATGACCTACTAAACATCACATCGGCACTTATGGAAGGGAGGCTGTAGAGCTATACAGATAAAACTGCTGTGCATGTTATAAACATGACACCGATATGACAAATTCACTGAAAAAAAAAAATTTTTAAATATGTAAAGTGTTTGCTTAACCAAATGCATGCCAGCTATTTCAAACATTTAAAGACATAGCGAAATATCTTTTTCCTGTCCTCTTCAGCCATCATCGACATGACAAGTCTCATTAGTGCCTCAGTGTGTGTCATATTTCCTCCCCCTGGTGCTGGCTCTCACACAGTCTAGATCATTTCAAGTTCCTCCCTCTGAAACTTTAATTTCCCCTTTCTCCTCCTTCATTCTTCTCTCCATCCTCCATCTATGTCTCAGCGGCTCTCAGAGGTCATTTTCTCTATTCTTCAAGGCTCATTGGTCACAGAAAGGAATCTGTTCTCACTGCCCACCAGTCTGGGACCTTGAGGACCTGTAAGGACGGAGCACTAATGTAACTATATTCTTTTTGGAGGCTTAGAGACATGGTTCTGCCTCTCCCTCCTCACCTGTTGTGGACCACAGTGTAATGTATTATTTGGTTATATATTTTTCCAACCGGGTTCCCTCCCTGCTGTGGCTTGTGCTATAAAAAATTAATCAGCATTAAATATACACGCCACAACTAGATTACGTTTATAACGGGGAAACCCATCTGCGGTGCAACAGCATGCAAAGGTAATCATTTAGAATTCATAAGTTACGTGAGCGAGGCGATTTGCATACAGATGTGTAACGCAGAGCCCTAACAAAGTGCCTGGTTAATTAAATTAGCACTGACGGTCTCGGCGGAAAAGTGCTGTGCCAGCAACAAGGTTCCACTGTTGCAGAGCAGGGGAGCAGTAAGAGTAAACAGTTGCCCCGCAGGGAGGCGTATATCGTTATGTTCCTCCTGTGGTCATTTGGGAGGGCGGTGCTGTCAGAAATAGGGCTGGGCTGTTATGTCTCTCTGTTTCAACGTCCCTTTGCCATTCTCACTCTTCGCAAGTACCTTTTCCTGCAGAAACTCTCATCGCCTTCTAACACCCTTTTGCTCACCCCATGTCCCTGTTCCTCTGGGTCGTTCCTCTTTTTGTCCATGTCGAGTACCATTAAGTCTTTGTAACCTAATACTTCGAGGTACAAGGACAAAGAAGCCAAGAACTTAAGATCAGAAAAGTCTCACAGACCGGTCCAAATGTAATGTCTGCGTAAGAAGTTTGGGTGAGATGCGACAACAGAGTCATTTTGGTGAATAGATGTTGTTAAGAAGCTGTGCAGAGGTGGGAAGGCAGATTGAAGATGCCCGACAGACAAAACGGCTAATTGCTTTAACTGCTCTGACACAAATAGTTACTTGTCATTTTGCCAGGATTCTTCACTGGCTGTAATTCTCCCAGAAGCCAAATAGTGTCTCTCTTCCACTGGCTTTTATTAACGCCAGCCATTAAGTTGGTGACAGAATGGATCTGCAAAGTAAAACACATAAAGGTAAAAATCCATAAGGTTTTTGTGCAATCAAACCCCATTTTTTAAAAATTTTATTTATTTACACAATTCTTTCACCAATGGTCAAATTCTTCTTGTCAACATTGACATTTTTATGACAACAGATTAGTTTTGAATATTGCATGGAGTAATTGAACAAGAGGGGCCTGTCGAAGGTAACGCACTGCACGCCACCAACTCCTCCAGAAGGTAACTTTTTACAGCGTCCTGCTGTTGTGTGCACTATGCAATGTGCAGCATGACTGCACACCATTACCGTTAGCCACAGGTTATAACTTCATAAGAAATAATAACAAGATGTGCTTGTTGCAGTCTTTATGAACGCTGCATAATGTTGTTACACTCTGTTGGAAAATTCCAGCACAGGGTCATTGACATTTTGGGGAGCAGCAAGGAGTGACAGCCCAGTGGAGTCACACCTGGAACAGGGATTGTCCTTTAAAAGCTTCTTGTTTTCTTGGAAGAAGTTTCCATGGTTGTAAAGTGCTTTCATTTCCGTGTATTTTTCAAATTCTCGGCTTCTTTCCTGGCTCATGATATGTACGCACTGTGGTAGACAAGTTTAAACTGTAGTGAATTTGCTGCGTCCTGTCACATGTCAGCTGTTGCATCGTGTTTTACTTTAGTTTGCGCCAGACAATATTAATAAAACAAATGATTTGTGACATGATAAGGTTGCTATTGATATAGGGTATTTTGTGCAAAATCAGCAGTGACAGAAAATCAAAGGCCTTCAGGCCGTTACGAGCATTTCTGAAAATCTCAGTTTTTGTGGGGGTGGAAAACTCCAGCTCACTGTGGACAGGAGGCCAAAATGTAGGAAAAAAAAAAGATGCCTCAGCCTCGACTCTGCTCGTCTCCTCAAGGCGCAGCTCTTTCCTCCAACAGACCATCCCTCCGTCACCTCAGGGTCTGCTCTCACCTCCCTCACTCAGCCGTGTTAGCCATTCACACTTGGCCTGTGAAATCACACTCTCTTCACGGGGGCTCTTCAACACGCCACGCTCTCTCTCTCTCTCTCTCTTCCCTGCCCCCGTCCCTCCCTCCTCTGTCTCTTTGAATTCTAATTGACTGAACAATGAATCCATCATTATTTCTCTCGCCTGTAGCAAACAGATGGGGCACTGCCGCTCTCTTTCCATTTTCATTGTCCCTATACATCTAACCCTGTCACTACCGCTGCATCATCAATCTGCATCCATCTACCTGTAAGGGACACCGTGTCCCTCTTTCATCTGGTCTTACAACTCACATATCAAAATGATTTTACTGGGTCTCAGTGTCCATGACAGTCCCTCCTTTTTTACCTGGCTTCACTCAAAAGCTGGCTCTCCCCTCCAACCACGAGGAAAAAACAGCAGAGTTTAATGTTAGATTTTAAATTGAACTCTAAATCTTAGTTTGTGATGGCACCTACCTACAGAGTAGAAACCGCTCTCGTGATGTTATGGATCATATATAGTCTGGGTAACATATTTAGCATTTTTATATCCACTAAGAGAAACTATTACTTTCCGTATAGGCAGCCATTAAGGGAGTTTTAATCACCTTTACTGCTGACTTATATGTTGTTGCCTACGAGAAGCATTGTTTCTTTCTTTCACAATGTACGATGTGTTTTTGCTGTCAACAGTGAATGCTACAGTTTTGCTCACGGGAGGCCAAACACACACCAAGAAGTAAAAATTCAACAAAAGCGCGTGACAAATATAGTGGCCTTCACTAAAGATTATACAGGTAGGTGTGAGTATGTGTTTATGTAACCTCTGAGGAAAAAAATGCAAGTCTTAAAAGAGTTGGATTGTACTTAAGGTAAGGTTATGATTAGGGCCAGGGTATGCCTTCAAAAAATAAAGGTAAAAGTTAATGAAATGTCCTCTCAAGTGATGCCAACCTGCGTGTGTGTGCATGTGTGTTTCTGTGTTTATGTGCTTGTGTGGGGAAAAAACACATATACAGCATGCATTGTGGGATACATTCAGATACTCTACATCAGGTCAGTTTAAGGTCAGGAGCTGGATCCCCTCAAGAATCTCATTAGTGACATCTTTGGTAGGTTGCCACCAGGATGACAAGAAAAGTTCAAAGGGAAATTTTTGTTTATTGCAACTTGGATTTATTTTTATAGCGTCTTCCTTTTAATGTCTTTAACACGTCCAGTGACATTTCGACTTGTCAAAGCAGGAAAATGCATAGGTGTAAATAATAACATAACCCATAGCTTTACCCGCTTAAGTTTCAGCAATCCATGTCAGTGTGAGAGCATGGACAATACCAGAGCCCTGGTGCTGGGGCATCTGAAGGGAATACAGCATTAATGTTGTTACTTCCACCTTCACCTGTTTTGCTGTGACTTTTTAATATTACAGCTATTTCTCACTCTTACAAAGGCATCATACTTGCCAAATGAATTGCTGGGATCTGGAAACCTATTAAACTGAACTGCGATAGGGCAAGATACTCAAGTTTAAATCTCCAATCGTTTACAGAAGGGCTTCCCAGTTCAACATTGACCTTCTGTGCTTGCTATAGCTGTGCACATATGCGTGTATTTTTGCTGCGAGATGACAGATTTCAGGGATGTTCACTTGTTTGTTTCCAGCCATCTGACCGCTCTCATTTCTGAACCTGTTTGAATTTTTTTAATAACTTTGATAAGTTAGCGCGCAGTCGAAACAATGAAGTCGTGCAAAATTGATTTAATATGTTGTTTAAGAATTGAGCACTTAAATTTGCGACGGGACAAGTAACTTCAAACTCATAAACTAACATTTTGATGCTGAAACTGAGGAGGCATTCTGGGAAAATATCTAATCAACCTCCTACACATTTCATACTGCAGTCGAGCCAGTGTAATGCTGGGACTGAGGGGGTTGCTGTGCAGCATGGTGCTGTGCAGCGCAGTGTTGTGTCGCGTTGTGCTGTGCTATGCTGTGAGGGATAATGATCCGTGGCTGTGTAAGCCATTAGTGAGTAAGTGGTTATGTTGGAGCCCCTGTATCCCTGACGCCTGCTGTCACTTTGATAAATATGCAGCACACAGATGCCCTGCATGTAACAGCTCTCTGCTGCAGATAGAGGTGCCATTTAGTTTATTATTGTTTCTGAGAATTAATTAATTGTCATGAATATTTTATGGGTTTTGAGTTAAGAATCAAACTGAAAAGTGCAATAGTGTTTGTTGGTGTTCCTTCTGTGTGTGTGTGTGTATGCGCATGGCAATCAACTGACACTCTGTAGTATGTTGTGGTTACAGTCCGCAGTCCAGGGACTAGCCTAGTCCTGCAAGCACCAGGCCCAGAAGGCAGTGAGCCACGTGACAAAAGCCTCGCGATGAGAAAATGACAGCACTGGCTCTGACATGCATATCCGCTGACAGCAAGAGAGGCCTGCGTGCGTGTTTGTTTCCCAGTGCGCTGAATTCACCCTTGACTCCCTTCAAAAGCTGATTTGTTTGGGTCACCTCAGCAAACCTCCACAGACAGTCGGGGAAGACTTCCTGCAAAGCCGTCTCTTTTAAGTCTGCTTATTTTCACCTCATTTCACACCAGTATGAGATGGGCTCCTATGAAAGGGCTCAATTCACGGTCCACTGAGTAGCAGTTTTTAAAAAGAATACATTACTAGATGCACTCCCTGATCTCCCTCTAATGTCGGGTGAGTAGCCGGTCCTCACAACCGTATGCTGGCCTGCCCTCTTTCACAGTGTTTGTATGAAAAGACAATCAGTATAAAGCAAACGTATATATTCATTCATGGTGAGTGTTTGTTTTTAGCCAGGGTGCCTCTGTCCCACATGCAGATTCAAAGCTGTGATTCTCACATGGAGTGGAGATGCGGCAGCTCTTTGTCTGTGTGAAAGGTTGGAGGAAAAGAGGCTTTTTCATGGTCTGAGTCCGCCGTGAATCGAGCTTTACATCCTGCTCAACTCTTTTGCAAGTGAATTAGATCCAGTGGCATTATACTGTGAATT
Organism: Datnioides undecimradiatus; assembly: GCA_008933995.1. NCBI lineage: Eukaryota > Metazoa > Chordata > Actinopteri > Lobotiformes > Datnioididae > Datnioides > Datnioides undecimradiatus. The sequence continues at coordinate 84,218 of WARS01000047.1, read as the reverse complement.
CCCTGGGGTCAAACAGACACAGATAATTGTATTTTCTATTTTCTCCGCTTTGCCTCTCCCTCGCTTATGTGCACTGGTTCGATATGTGTGTTGATCATCTAAAGCGTTTTTTTGTCTCATTTGTGTTTAAATGAATGAAGCGTCTAATAAATCTTGTATCTTATTTCTCACAGTAAAGTACATTAGAGGAGCTCTTGTTGACTTTTGTTTCTCATCCAAGTGAAGTATTTTTAGACCTCTTTGGAGAAAATGTGGTTGCTTCACTTACTAGAATGTAACCTTTGCAAATTCATGTAGCTTTTGTTTCCACGCTATAACCAAATGGTTCCCCCCGAGGTTAGCAATTAGGTCTTGAATTGAGTGCAAGTTTAGATGTGTGCATGCTAGAGTGCCTGTTTGTGTGCAGGTTTTCAGGCATATTTGAACAAGTGAACCAAAGTAGACAAAGAGGAGACTGCAACCGAAGAAACTCAGCACTGTCGGGAACAAAAGGCCTGGAACTTATTCAATTGTGCTAGTAGGTTAATCTTCAACCCAGCACTGGTCTACACAACCTAACATGCTAGAAGGTTCCTAGGCGCCGCTTGCACTGGGAACACTGGTCTGCCAATAAGCCTTACTGGCTTGCTGTGGCTCTCCCAGTTAGGACTGTCACTACTGTGGCCAAGGGACTGTTCTGAGAGAGTGGAGATACCAGCTCTGTATTCAGGATTGAGCCAAAACTACCGTTTTGTCTCTGTGTGAGTGTGAGCAGGAAGACGGGCCTCTTATTATTTTACTAATCTCGGGATTAGGGAAAGCAGCTTTGGGCCTTCAACTCGTCCTCACTAATCAGCTTCAGTGTATTCAACAAATATGATCTATAACTGCTCTTTCACTTTGCATCTGCACAAAACAAACAGACACTCTTAGAAAGTGGAGACGGGGCAGGAGTGTCGGCTTTTTCGTCTGTATTATGCTCCGACTCCTAGTATCTTCGGCAGCAGCGTGCCAGTAGCTTAATGCAAAGCAGCCGCGTGGTCATGGCTTTGATTGGCTGCCCATGTTTTGGCACCATCTTCTTCACGTAAATTTGTACGATCACCAATCACTTTGTTCAATTAAGCTCATAATCACCATCAATAGACCTGCGGTATTAAGGATCTAATCTGGACTTTCGAACAACAGGGTTGGCAATGAAGTGCACTCGCATTGATCTCTGCCAAATCACTATAATGTTCGTAATGAACTTTAATGTCCCCTTGGCAGCACCAACTGTTCACATTTACATCTCAGACATTTATATTTCATGTTTTATAAATCTCCTCCAGCTGATCACAGGAGTCATAGAGGATGTGAATAATGCAGCAACTTCTGATCTGTGCTGGCCGATATAACTGATTTGCCTACAGTGAAATTACTCCCATTCCTTAATATCACAGGACAAGTCCTGTTTGTGTGCGTGTGTGTGTGTGAGAGAGAGAGGAGAGAGCTTTTGCTGGAGGCTTTGTTCAGCTCAGTGCTGCCTACTTTCGTGGAAATAGGATTTTGATCTTTTGCATTGAGAGTGATTATAGTTCACTTCCTTCACACAGGAAACTTTGGCATCCAAACTTTGACAAGCCGCAGTGGCTAGGGTGCTGGGTGTGTAGGAGAGCGTGTACATATGCTTGCTTGTGTGTGTGCCCACCTTAGCCAGAATCCCCGGAGTTTGCAGATGGCAAGCGAACATGCCAGCCATACGCACACTTGCACACACACCTCCGGAGCCAACCTGGAGTCAGGGCCTTGTATCCTGGAGGTGCTTGCTGCCAGGTTACAGCTCTCTTGGACAGTGTGGTTTTCCAAAGATGCCCCACCTCCACCCTGATCTCCACAGAACCTTATTGAGCCAGTCCAACGAGACGTTAAGCCAACATGACTAGAAGCTGTGTGCAGTGTAGAGGGAGCTAGTTTTGATACAGGTACAATGGCCAATGAAGTAAATAATTACAAATAATGTCTAAATAAGAAGGTGTAATGAAAGAAAGGGGAAATGGCAACTGTTCTCCCTCAAAACAAGAGCATCAGTTGTTTCAGAAAGGTTTGTTCGAGTAACAAAATCCTCTGGTGTCTGCAGTCATGATGACTCTTGTCTGTCTGTACCAAAGGAGGAAGTAGTGTGACATTGTTACGAAGCCACAAAGTCGGGGTTAGAGAGCAGGTCAGGGTGTGTGGGTGGGTCTGAACTTTAACAAGAAAGACCCCTGATTGTCGACCGTGGTTGGTTTCTTTTGTGATCATTATTGTAACCACAATGACAAAGAGCCCCCGACCATAACCAAGTGGGTATTTTTAACCAAAAACAGAAATCTTTCCCTTTACCAACAACAATGACTATTCCTAAAATTAACCAAACCTTAAACCAAAGCCGCTTCTACACAACTTATTCAAGGCTTGGGATGTTCAAAGGATGTAGTGATGCTTGGTTTAAGTCGCCGGAGGACATCAGTGTTTGAGAGAGCGGGATGGGACACTCACTTCACACACACTAGATGCTGTTGTGTTACATGTCTTCTTTAGCGTGGTGGGATCTCTGTATAAAAACCGATTTGAAGTTATTCTGCATGTGTCGTTCTGGAGAGCACGGATAAACAGCACATTTTGTTATTTAATTCAGACGTCTTGACACTCCATGTGATGTGCGATGCTGTGGCTTTTGAGGAAGTCACTAGTTTTCTTGACAAGAGTCAGCAAAAATATTCATAACCATTTTCTCACAGTGTGGAGGGATGAGGAGTGACAAGTGAGTCAATGCAGTGGTTGTCAGAAATATATACTTGTTCCCGTTACATTCAACACACAGTACATCTCTTCATTTTAAAAACTTGAGTCAGCTTCATCACACAGCAGATGCCGCTGCTTGATTAAACACTGCATTTAGATTAACGCTTGTGTTTTTAGCCCAGTGTGACCATTTAATTAGCTAAACCTTGCAAAGTGAAGGCGTGTGGTTTCTTGACAAATAAAAAACAAACCAAACACTTTTTTCAGATTTTTTTTCGCGTGCATTTGTGACTTTATAATCTCAAGGAATAATTCAGTATTTTTATTTTGAAATGTTTGACTTTAATTGCAGAAGTTCTAAGTTTTTCTCTGAATAATACCTCCTTTCTATGTCGCTGTACTTGTTCTTTAACCTACAATGGCCCCAATATGCTGTCCTAAATACTTTTAGGAAACAAGATGGAGAAATTTTAAGGTGTTGCAATTCACAGTCACAATAAAAGGATTTGAACTGTCACCGTAGCGTAGCTGATGCTAAAATATTTAAAGTTATCTTTCAGCTGCTCTTCCAGAAATACTTCCTGTATGCTTTTCCAGCTGTGTAGCGCGAACGCACCCATCAGCACGCACCGCGCACACACATGGCCAAACGCATTTAAACACATGTAAAATACATACCGACAGTCCTATATGAGTGTGTACGTACATAAGCACACACACTGTTAATTCTAGTTTGTAAGTTCTTGGTAAGACGAAGCGAGGATAGAAATTAAATATTTATTGTCGGAGGAGAGATGGAGGGGAGAAAAGCACTGGAAAAAAAAGATCAACGGAAGGAGAGAGACCACGAGTCCTGGCTTTTTCAGGTGTGTGTGACAGAATTGACTTTTATCTGACCTTAGGTTCCTCCGCTCCCTGCCACTGGGAGCGAAAAGAGGGCGGGACAAAACACGATGTCTGGTGCACTTCAAAGTGTTACGCTGACAGAACAACCTGCCTGTGTGTCTCCCAGCGTATGTGTGACAAAATGCATAAAGCTGCCAGCGGTGACAGACGTGGATGTTTACTCACCAGGGTGTTACACCTCGCCTGATGCGCGCATGCAAACAAGTACACAGGTAAATATACAGTAGGGTGAGGTGTAATTACCCAATCGAACGCTGACGAGCACAAATATATGCGCACTCAGACAAAAACCGCCCAACCCTGAAGAGGCCATCCGGCTGCTATTATCAGCCACATGCAGCACAGTGATGGATGTGTGGATTTGGTCTCAGTCCAGTGTGTTTTAGCTGAAGGACAATCTTTGTGGTGCCGTCCCCTTTCTCAGGCCCAGCAGGAAGCCACTTCTCAGCTGGAGGGCTGATCAGCCTCCAGTATTGACACATCTCAGGGTCTGACCTCCATTTTTTTTGGGGGGGGGGGGGTTGAGGACTCAGACAAGCAGCGAAATGGGGGAGAGGTAGGACAAGAAGGGAAAAATGAAGAGAAAAGAAATACTGGTTAAAGCTTTACCGGCCCACACTGCAATCCTTTCCAAGTGGGGATTGCCATTTTCTGGCATTTATTCTCCCCATCTTTGATCCCACAGTCCCACATTTTACAACCTCGCTTTCACTCTCATGACACTTCCTCTGTCCAGTTCTCTGAGTATTTGAAACAAAAACAAAAGCGGCTGAACTAGAAAAGAAGTAGGGCGTAGAGCTAACCCAGCTGCCTAGCCAGGCATTCCTTATTCCTTTGGCTTTTAATGCCGGCTGTTATAAAATATGCATGGCGTGGCGTGGAGGGGAGCTACTTAAGGTGGACTACTTTATGTGCCTGTAGTCTGTGTTGCTGTCGTGTGTATGAGCGTGTGTGTGTGTGTGTGTGTGTGTACTACAGAGTAGGGATAATGGAGTCTTCTTTAATGGGCTAGAGAGCAGGACAATCTCCTCAGTGCCCTTATGGACAGTATTTGGCTTTGTCTCCATTTACATACATTGAAGATGCCATACTGCAGATGAGAAGAGGAAGTGTGGTTCCCAAAGGAAGAAGTCTTATAGTAATATGAGGTCAACCGCCATGCATATTACATGTAGGAATATACTGTGTATCCTGCTTTGTTGTTTGCGGTGACAGGACATCACCTCACACATTAGCTGACGTCTTTAGATCCAAATGAAATTTAAATGACCACAGTACAATCGTAACTACATGCTCATCTCAAACAGTGGTATAAAAAAAAAAAGCTGTTACAAATAACTTAACAAACTGTCTTGTGCGTTAAGTGTGACCTAATATAAATACACATTTCAGCTTTAAATTTGAACTCTCTGATTTGATTAGACCATTTCTTCTATAGTTATTTTGGACTCACCATGATAAACCTCAGACTTATATCTATCCCTTCTGAAGCTGACAGACTTGTGATGCGCTGCTGCTTAAATATGACAAACCACTACTTTTAAATCCACCCTAAGTCTGCGTCATGCTTATAGCTATTCATTTCACCCATATTTTTTTTAAAAAAAAAGCATACTGTGTGAGTCATCTCTTCAAAATTAAACTCCCCCACACACAAATCCTCCCACAAAGGTCGCAGTGTTTGCAATTAAAAGAGTGGTTATTTGCAGTGTCAGGGAGGTGACTGACATTAACTTAACAAAAGAAGTAAATTATATAAAGGTGATGGAAATTACTTTGCCACTGTCATAATAGCTGAGCACATGCACCAAGAAAAAGTGCTTCATTACAGATACCTAACATTAACAGCTGTAAATGCATTAATGAATTGAATCACTTAAAGGGAAACAGTTTTGGAGTTAGGCTCATTTGCTTTCTTGCAGAGCGCTAGATGACCGCTTGATACCACACATGCACTAAGTATAAAAAGCTATGCAGCAGCTTATTTCTTGGCAACAACCTGTAACTTCACATTACTTCCTGGGCAGACACAGTTTATTCAAATACAGTTTATGAGCTTTAGAGGTGCTGACAAGTGAGTTTTATTACCTTTAGACTGAACCACACTGGTTGTTTCAACCATTTCTGGTCTTTTTGCTATGCTAAGCTAACCAGCTGCTGAGAGTAACGTCATATTTACTGTACAGATATAAATGGTATTGTCATGAATTACTGTATGTAACTCCTAATTCAGGCAGGCATGCTTCCTGAAATGTTTAACTTTTTCTTTATGTGAGTTATACATGTCACAAATCACAGGTTAATGCCTACAGTATGTGAACTGGAATGAAATTATTAAATGATGTGAAACAAAATGAAGAAATAAAATGATCATCATGTTTTCTTTCTTTAAAAAAAAAAAACTCTCGTGCGATCCTTTTACAAATAAATAAACGTATGTTACATTCCAGGAAAATAAGTTCACATACACGTTGACTAAGTGTATCATTCTATCAGCAAATCACAGTATAGTTTTTATAACTGGTGTCTGGTGTGACATTGCTGCAGTGGAGCACTGGTTGTGTTGCATTTGTTGACGCCACAAGGGCATCGATATTGTTTGTGTAATTATTCCTGCAGCCAGAAGGGGGAGACAAAAGTCCCACATTACAGCTTTAAACTGAACAGAGTTAAAACCACACGAAGTGAGTTCTCCTACGGTACATATGACCCCTGATTGCGTGTGAACTGCAGATGTGCAGTGACGCCCCCCTAGTAATTGTTGTGATAATTATATGTGGTATGAGCATTCCCTTCATTTTACTGATTGTCATTCTTGTTCACTCAACATACCTGCAGTTGATAATTATGCTATCACTTCTTTGTTTGAGAGAGATACTGCAGCAGCTAAGAGACAAAAGGAATGGACGCTCTCTGTCTCTCTCTTTCTCTCTCCCTGTAGCCCAAAAAGAAAAATGTCATCTATTATGGGTAAGGGACTAACAGGAGATGACGACTTGAACTGTACATTTGTCTGACTTCTGGCTCGCCATATGAGATCTGTCAACTCTCAAGCCATTCAGTCATCCCCACATTGTCACTTCAGTCACTTCCTCAAGGCTCCAGTGTACTAAACAAAATCAGATTTGGCACAAAGGCCGTCAAACGGCTGTTACAGTAAATATGTCTCTGTGAGCCGCTGCCAGTGCACTCACTCCAGCTGAAGAGCCGTTCATATAATGGTGTCCATGCCAGACTGGGGAGTTGTACTGGAAGCAGAAGTGAATATTAAGCTCTTCACTGCTGGAAGTTAACCGAATATAAGACATGATTGACATAAACATATGCATGTACATGTGAAGACATACAAGAAAACATACAAGAAGAAAAGACATACAAGTGAGCAATTGGTCTGTTTATGCCAACCTACATCTGTAACCTACACACGTGCTGCACTTTTGGTCACAAATTCACAATTTTGCATTTGCAAACACATCTTTTTTTGGTGCAGGGCAGCCTTACTGTTTTACAAATTCACTTATCCACTTCCACCTTGCTTTATCAGATTTAATCTGAAAAATTGCAAAAATCCAGACCCTCCTGCCTTCAGCCTTCAGGCTGCTTCACCACTTCTAAAAATGTATCACCTAATATCAAAAGAAACTAATCAAAATGAGTTTCCCTGTGTGTTTCGGAAACTGCCCTGAAGAATGTTTGAATGCCCTCTCTCTCTCACGCACACTCTCACTCACACACACACACACACACACACCATTCAGTCATTTCACTACCTGTCAAGTGCTGTGTTGCTCTGTAGTAATGCGCTCAGACATAGGAACTGAGGGAAGGTAGCTTCGGCCCACATCTGCACTACAACTCTACCCCTCAGGTACTGCTGAGATATTGTGTGTGTGACTGTGTGTGTGTGTGTGTGTGTGTGTGTGTGTGTGTGTGTGTGTGTGTCTGTCTGTCTGTCTGCGTGCATATGTGTGTGCGCCCTCTGAACGATTTTAGTTCGTTTTAAGCAGTTTTGTTCTTATTTCTGCATGTTTGCTCTTCGAGATGCAAGCTGACATATAATAGATGGTGTGAGGATCAGGGTAGACAGCCTTAAAGAGAGCTGTCATTTAAGCTGGAAAAAGATGCTGTGTTGTTCAGTCTTCGTATGTCGCTGCTGTTTGAATTGGATGTGGTGTGCAGGTTTGACACTGTTTTGAAGAGACGTCAGACATACAAAGTCAAAGAATTCTTCAGCAGTTTTGCAGTCACACATTATCTTCTTGTGTTGCTATTATCACTACAACCATGTTTGCCATTTTATTGTCCCCCTCAAATAAAAAAAACAATTACCCAAGCTTTTGTTCATCAGTAATACGTAAATACATAAATTGTCCTCTCTTGCTTTAACTCTCAGTTGGATATGCCTCCAGCAGTGATGAATCTCCAATCTCTTCTGGCATTTTATAAATGACACATCTGCTTTCCACTCAGTTCTTAAATCTACCAGTGCAGCTAATAATGCCATGCCTTTCTTATGGCAATTCTGAGAATCTCATATTGAATCCTGACCTTTATATTGTTGAATAAACTATCATTAAAAACAGACACAGTGAAAAGATAGGAGATGAGTTTTAGAGCCCGAGACTCGCCGTTCACCGTCTGCAGCCCTGCCTAGTGAAACATGTCTGACAGGCTTCCTGGCAGCTGGCTAATAGCGTCATCAGTGTCAATGTAAATGATCAGGCCATCTCGGGCAAAACCAGCTCTTTCTGCTCCGTACAGAATGACAACATCCCTCACTAAGAGCCCCAGAGGACACACATAACCCTGATTACATTTCTGCTAAAGATACTGTATAACCATGGAGCGGCAGGAAACAAACAGAATCAGTCTCGTGATGCTGCCCTCAGACTTCTTGCAGGCGTGTTTTCATGACCCTGCATGAGAGATGCTTTGAATCTCAAAAACAGTATGGTTAGCCACATGTTTCTGCCAGACCCATATACGCACGCTGCCAAAAAGACAAACGGTCATGCTTACACAAAAACACATACATTGTATATACACAGACGCACACACACACACACACACACACACACACACACAATCTCCCACACACCTACATGCCAACAGCTGTGCGCTCTGGCAGTGCGATGGAGCCAGTGGCAATGATTGAAACGTGCCTCTTTAAGCTGGAACCCTGCGATATGGCTCTATCTGCTGGTCTGCACAGCCACACTTAGCTCACAACCCCCATTTTAATAAACCGTGCACCCCTACAAACACAGCTTCAGTGAGCCACACCACCCCTTCACCCCAACCCCCTCGCTAGTCAGCCAGAAAGCTTTTCCGCTCTCTCTTTACCTCATCCAAACCTCTGTTGTCTTAACTCTCTTCCCCCCATCTCTCCAATCCTGTTCACCTTACATGCCATTTTAGCCCCCAGGAGCTTACCAAGGCTCTTGATACAGTAGAAATAGCCCCTGGCCTCAAATCCTTAGGGATAGTTATCCTAAAAAAAAGAACATCATCCCCTCTCTGATCGAGCCCCAGTATCAGCAACCCAGCCAGGCCACTCCTCTCTCCATCTCAGTGTAAATAAACAGATGCAGCCGACCCCCCCAGGGAAGAGGCTATGTGGCACATTGTGTGAAAAGAAGCCCAGTAGAGGGAGTAGATGAGCCCTGTAGGTACACAGAGATGTTTTGAAGCTGTCAAACCGTAAAACAGCCACACACACACACACACACGCTTTTATTTGCAGATGACATTCCTCTATTTCTGTGTTGTCCTGCTTTGTGGATCAGTGGACAGTGTTGCTCTCTTGCCCTCAGAACTGTCTTTTCACTCGCTGCTGCATTTTCTCCCTTCTTCACCTGCTCCACACTCCCTTCACCTCACTTCCTTGCCTGTATAATATAGCGCGGCCACCGAGGGCATGTGTGTGAGAGATAAAGAACAAGCAGGAGTGTGTGACTGTCAGTCACGCTTTCAGGATCCAAGGGCGAGTGGAAAATGTTACGGCCTGCTCCTTTGAAAATAAAAAAAAGGCCCAATGATGTACTGATCTGCGGAGATAGAAGCAGCTCTGACATGGAAGGTCTTGTGGGGCTGTCACTAGTGTCACCATGCAGAAAAGCAAAAGTACTGAGAGGTGCAATGTGATGACAGTGTGACTCGGGAGAAGAGACACACGGCCACAGCAGAACTCATAAATGTACATGACCCACTCACGGTGGGCAGACAGGTAAACATTCCCTACTCATAGCTGCTGCCTGCAGGGTTGACTAAAGAAAGGAGAACATATCTTAAGTAGTAGAAGTAGAGGATAAGAAGTCATATAGATAGAAGACTTAAGGTAATAGTAAATCAGCAACACAAATGAAAAAGAAACAGGAAAAAATGGCAACGTTATTGCCTCATCCACCCACGCAAAGCAAATCCTCTTGTGACAAGATGCAAAACTCACAAGGATAATAGGGAATTTGATTGGCAGATGCAATAATTCAACCAGGGGAATTCATCAGTGTATTCTGACGGCTGTGTGTGTGTCCGTGCCTGTGTGTGTGTGTGTGTCTGACAGGCAGCTGTTTGTCTGAGAGAATGAAAAAGATGGTAGAAAAACTGTTGTTGTCTTCTTGGCAGCATAAAACCGGAATAAAAATCACTACTGAGAGACTGACAGAACAGCTCAAATCAAGACTGCAACCCATTCTGCGTGTGTGTAGGTATGACAAGCTGTCAGTGTGTGTGTGTGTGTGTGTGTGTGTGTGTGTGAGATTGAAAAGAACAGCAAGACTTGCACTGAGGCATGCTGAGACAGTGGTCTGAGAGGAATGACTGTGTGTGCGCGCGCGCGCCTGTGTTGCAGGCTCCTTACCATTATCACTTTCATTCCCGACTCCTTCTCCTCGACAGCACATTGATCCACCAGCGTTCCTCTCTCCCCAATCCATTTAGTTGTAAAGCAGACAATTGGGCACAAGGACAAAGGGCAAGCTGCTTGTTGTCCCCGGCTTCAGGACGGCGGACAGCCCCGGTTCACCTGCGCTTGTTACCTTGATTTTGAATCAGTATAACTGTTCTTGTTTCAGTATCTATAAAACCTCAGCAAGCATTATAACTTGGTGCTGAAGACGACGCCTTTGAAGCCTGGTGCACAAAGTTAAGGTGTACAATAACTTTCATTGTGCTGATGAACTGCTGGAAAGTTCACACAAAGCTTTTATATTTGGGCTCCCGATGAAAAGAGGAAGTGAAAGACGGGAGGGATGGATGGTGGGAGGAAGAGAGGATTGAAGTAACGGAGGGAGGGCAAAGAGAGCAGAGAGCTGTACCTATTCATGTATAGATATTATGTTTTTAGTCTACAAAAAATGACTCGGCATCCTTGCAACATATTTTTCATATTTCTTATGCGCTCTCTTGTGCAATATCAAAGTACACTTTGGTTGCCGAGTGCAGCCTAAGTGCATTCATAAACATGCACGTTTACCTGACAAAAAGCTGCATTTATCAATATTTAAATATTAACAATGGCTCAAATAACTATAAGCGGCTGCTCGTAGTGATAAGCCTACAAAGAATTATCACTGACTTTGAAGCTCCCCTCAGCTCTCCAGAGCATTTAAATGTCTTTCAACTCATTGTTGTCCATTGTCTTTCACTTTACTGTTTTGGATTTGGTCTCCACTCTCTCATCACCCTCTATTTTAACTGTAGGAGGCACCTGTTCACCGCAACAGTCAAAGTATGGTACATTACGCGGCTAGCACCAAATAGGAATAGAGTACAGGCAAAGTCAGCAACGACCAGGTGAACACAGTGGAGAATTAAGCTGCTGCATTGCCGTAGGGTTGTTGTTGCACTCAAGGCTTTTTTCAGTGGAAAAGAGGTTTTCACTCTTCTCCTGCTCCAGCAAGACTTTGACTCGCTCTGTTGGTATTGGGTACCATCTCATACGTTGTTGTTTATCTGATTGGTTGAAGTTAGCCCGCGATAGATGGTGACAGACAGATGGTTCATCCAATCACCTGCCAAGTCAATTTTGAAAACGTCTGCCCTTTCCCTAACACTTCCCAAGGACGACTTTCCAGATGGTTCTGCGTAACAAACCATCTGGCACGTCAGGGTTACACCTGAACTTAAAGCAAAACTGAATATCGAGCTCATATTGGTCAGATGGACAGACATATGATTCAGAATGCATGCTGACATCGCTCTCTGTCTGCTGGATGTATTAGTAGGTGACTGTTTGTTATAATGTCCTCTTTATCACGTGTGCAGACTTGTGATGCGTCAGGAGCACCTCACGGTAGAAAATGTGACGCGTCACTGTGGAAAAAACACTGGTGTAAATGATGAAATGTATGATGGCTGAATTCCATTTACCTGCTACAGTTTCAGAGCCCTGGTATTGGACATGCTGGCTTTAACAGTCATGGCTTACTGGGGCACTTGAATAGAGCAGATCGACCATTAATGTTATTAGTAACACCTGTGATTTTTCTATTATAGCAAGCCAAAATGTCTGCTGTGAAAAAGGCTTATGTCGTGTTTACAGCTTGTTCCACTGCCCTTAGGAGGCCAGAAAAAGCCACTTTTTCTCCCTTAAGCTATTATCTCTGAAAAAGTACTAATATATTGTCAATTTTGAGTTGTTTCGAACATCTCCGGTGAAACATATTGGTCAATATTCAATGTTAGGATGCTGGAGAGGCTGCAGAAGTTTCAATGCATGATCAATCTATTTAGACTCTCTGAACAAATGCAATTAAACACAGAAGATCAGCAACGCTGTGCGTGTCGTACACTCAAAAGACATAAATGCAGGATTAAACTAAAAAAGCTTTTTTTTTTAACTTAACAAAGGGTCAGAAAAGAGGCAGAGACATTTTCCTGTTTTTAGAAAACAAAGCCAAAAGTGCTCTTTACCCACTGTCTGTCAGCCACTGTACATTATCTACTGGAAGCAAAGTGCTAATGATTAAAGGCGGGCAGTTTGGCGCCCCTGACATTAGCCTCAAAATGGTTGTTGAAATCATTACTGCTCATTATTTGTTTTGTAATTAACATACGATGAATGAGTTGCTCTGTAATGATAATTCAGTTAGCTGTCTGCAAGCCATTTTGAGAGAGGGGGACAGATACATGCTAATTGGCTTCGTGTGTGTGTGGGCATATGTGTGAGTGCAAGCGCGTGCTTGTGTTCATATTGTCATATTTTAAGCATTACTGATACCGTACTTCATGCAAGACCCTTGATAAGAGATTGCTGCTTAAAAGAAAAAAAAAACCAAATATATGATTTTTTCTTCACTGTCACTGAAAGAAACATTTGATAAAGACCAGAAAAGAAAATGACGTGAAATGAATTGCTTTTAATAAAACAGCTAGGAATGTACAAATTCACAGTGCCTGCACCCGATTAACCAAGTGGTTTGAAGTGTGAGTGCCCTTCATATCATCAGAGAAGCTATAAGCAAACAGAGCAGGCAGCCTGGGGAAACAAGGTAAAAGGTAAAAAAAAAAGATCAGTTTCATCTTCTCATTTGTAATTCCTCAAATCTGATTTCTTCAGCTGCTCTGTATCACTTTTAATATGCCTCTCTGTCTCTCATATCCAGCACTGCTTTACTTTTATCCCTCCTCAGATCCACATCTCTGCCTATAACTATGTCACATGAGAGAAAGAGGTCTAGGAAAGGATAGGGAATGGTAAGAAGAAGCTGGGAAACATAAGAGGATAATTAAAGCGCCCAGATGGCACTCCTTAACTAATAGTCCAAATTATCAGTAATGGGGAAGGTTTGGGATCGGAGCAGAAAGTGGTTGAATCTCACCATGACAACTAGCATGTTGCTGGAAAGGAGGCTAACAGCTTCTGACTGGGGGAGAATTGCTGGTAACGAACCAGGCAGACAGGCATCTTTAACCAATCATGTGTCAGAGGTTAATGAACCACATGCCAGTGGATCCAAGACGAAGCCATACCAGTGGTGTCAATTGCATTAACCTTTCTGCTCTCTCTCGCTCTGTCCCACACACACTCACCATAAATTTACTCTGTGATGAACAACCCCCCCCCCCCCAAAAAGCTTTATTCCCTGCCATCAGTGTAGTAATTTAGCAGAAATCTCCCACATATTCTTTGGTAAATTGCGTTATCATACACCGTGGCACCAAAACACTTCATATGTTTGTGCTAAACTGTCACAACATTTCACATCTGATATTTTGGAAGTAGAAAGATGTGTTTGTGGGGTTTTATTTGTACAGTTTTTTTTCCATTTTTCAAGGATTTCTCATATAAGTGTGTTCATTTAAAGGGTCAGTTCACTCAAATTGCAATGAGATTTTTATGGTTTATTTATTTTACTTGAGACACCCTTCTGCCGTCAACCCTGTACAATGGGAATGCGTGGCATGTTGTTTGTGTTTCTCCCCTCCGTCTCTTCCCGCCGCCCTGGGTGATCTCACAGTGTTTTTAGACCTTATCTCGAGGAAACAAGGCACTTGTATTTTCTTAATGTCATTTTTCAATGCTGTGGGCATGACGGACCAAATTCCACTCACCAACATCGTATTTGGGTGGAGGATAAATCTTAGCGTTAGATATTTTTAAACCAGAGCTAGCAAAATCCAAACAATCTGCAAGGCTAAATGGGAAAATTGGTTTTCTTTTCTGTAATTTAGGCCAACTAACCATTTAACATTATCTGCTTTTGAAGGAAGAGTAGTTAAAGCTGGTTCAGGGACTCAGGTGGATTTTTCACTGAGAGAGGCACAAACTAAAGCTTTTTTTTGCATTTCCACAGTTTCCAGAGTTGAATGACATCATTTCTTTCCGCCCCAACTTCTCTTTGCTGCACCTGACAGGTCAATAGCAATTGATTTTGACTGTATAATCTATGCATTATTGAAATGATGATATCCACGTGGGGACTCGCAGCGATCTTAGGGTTTCACTGTGTGGGCTGATACACCTGGCAGAGGGCCAGCGCTCAGAGACTACAGACAGATCCCACACATATGCAGGTCAACACAGATATTTGACTCTGCTCTCCTCTGGCTTCTCATCTAAAACACACCCCACTAAAATACAATGAATTTTGCACTGAGGTCATGTTTATACATATACGCACCAAGAGCATGCTCACACACACTCACTCACAGTTCATCCCGATGGATTTGAGAATAAGCCAAGCTCCAAATCACAACATCGTCCTTTCTTTAGTTCTTTTTTGGTAAAATGATTTTTTGGGAACTCTGTAAATGAGCAGCTATGGCAATTAATATCTTTTCTATACTTTGAGTCATGTAACTATTTCACTTTAAATGTTTAGCTGCTTGGCTTTGCATAGAAAGTGACCAAATGTTGAGACAAACAAATGAAAAGCATCACACTCTTCTTTTTCCCAAAATGCCTTTAAACACTGAACATCATGATATATTTTGTACACTCAGGATGAAGAAGATGTGTCTGCCAACAGTTAGTGCACAGTTATTAGCGAGCAACTGACATTTTTATTTTTAAGCCACACAAGAAAAAGTTACTTTGCCCCTAATATATTTAATTCTCCTAAGACATTGCTTTTGAATATATGCTCTAATTAACAAACTCTCTTATCTCCTCTGTAACTCTGTAACTAACTGTTGTTTGTGTCAAATACAGGCCTCTGTGACTCAGGGGGACAGGAGGGATTGGCCCTGTGCAACAAAGCTGTATCAAAGCAGAGCATTGCCAGCGACGCTGGTGTAATTCCCTACAATGTTGGAGGTAACAGGGACTTTAAAAAAGACCAAACTGAACAGAATGTGCACATAAAATTGCAAATGAGATGCAGTCATATATAAACTCTGAGTCATACCACAATCTTATATAGGAGATATGCTTGTGACGTCAACTTGGTATGTATATAAGCGGCAAACAGCAGGCACGAGACAGCCAGCAGCTGCCATGTGCATCAAAAGGAAAGAAACAATCAATCGTACAAAGACCTGTTGTGCAACTGACTGTGCAGGAATAAGTTCTTACTGCTGAAGGCTAAAAAAGAAAGGAGGCGTGTTAATAAACCAGTTACATTCACAGACCACTTAATGTCTGTGTCTATGTTGGCACTATTATCAATTCAGGCAGCCGTTACTTTTCACAAAATGTGTCTGCCTTACAACCGATCACAATTTTCTCCTCACTGCCAGCACTCAGTCCTTCTTTCTATCAGCATTGCACAACATCATCCTGCCTCCACAATGCATCTCCATTATCCATATTTATCACTTTCTCTTTTTTTTTTGTCTGACAAAATGCAAATGCATGTTGCCTGCATGACAACTTTCCCTTGTGGTTAATGCAAAATTACTCTTCCCATATGTCTCCTTATCAAGATGTCACCGGCACACGGGAACTTACCTGCATTTCGTTCTGAACGTCTGCGGCAATTAATGTTAGTCTTCTGCATAGAACAGCTGGTCCTCAGTACTTCAGTGCTGTACCTGTTAGCCATCTTGCAATATATGTGCATCTGCGTGTGCATGCATGTGTTGCTGAACGACAAATGTAGAACAGCAGCCATTTCAGCTGAGTGCACAACACAGACATAACAGACTGAGTGGATTCACCTCTGCCTTGAGCTGTCTGATCATCTTGTAGATTTGGACTAACCTTGGAGCAAGTATAGGACTTTTATTCCATCGTGATAGAATGACACATGGAGTAACTATAGTCTACATCAACTCAAAGTCTCTTATTTCTTGATTTCCTTCCACAATTTGACCTCTTTTACACATTTTCCCCTTCTTGGTTGGCAGCTGACATTGATAATCAACATTTATCTACAGAGTGCAGGCTCTCCTTATGGGAGACACGCATTCATGCACAATTGTACATGTGCCCACCCACCTACACACACACACACACACACACACACACAAATGCTGCAGATTTGGCAGTTTGCCATTTAGGCTAATTGTGTGGCATCTGACAAGGTCTCAAACCACTGGGTTTTAATCATGATGAAATGACGTTTGCCCCAGCAAGTCGAGGTAAAGCTGCTTTCCTCCACAGATCCATCCATAGTGCTGATTTAGCAGACCCGGACGGACAGTTAATTAGGGGATGGACTGCGGCTGTTTATAATAAAGGGTCACGTGAATTTGAGCTGTATTGCCACTGATTTGGAGGTCGGCAGGTGGCTGTTTCCCCAACTTAACCATGCAATTAATGATGTACCTTTACATAAGTTGTTATAATTTTCCTGCCAGCATTTCGTTTGTAATGATGCAATTTACTATAATGGACAGGACAAATTACTGCAAAGCCAACTGGTTTTCCACATGAGCAGCTGGATGGGCAAAGGCTTGAGAACTTCATTGGCTGGAACCATGATAATGATCGAGGGTCGTTTTACGAAGCAAGCTTAGGCGCTAAGCCTTAACGTATTTTGGTAATTTCATCTTATTTCAGCTTCATGAAACACACTTAGGAGGAGGCCACATAACACTGCTTTTTACTTACATTATGTATTTTCTTTTTTATTAATATCCATTCATTTCTGTCGTAATTATAAAACCTTAAAGAGAAGTCTGTGTTTCTCCAGTGAAACAAGAGTCTGTGCTAGCTGCTTCTTTTGTGTGTGTTGCTATAAATTAAATGCTAATCCCAACATGCACGCAATGAAAAAGCAAAGATACTAATGCAAAGCAGGTTTAATGTTTGCCTGTGTTCACTGTGTCAGTTTAATATGTTAGCATATTAACATTTGCTAATAAGCCCTAAACAAAAAGTGAACCTCAGCTAAAGTTTTTCTCTGTTAATGAAAATTTCAGTATCACACCTGGTTGTTTACAACTCAGTCTGTACAAAATCATAATCCTGTTCTACTAATAGTTTACCTTAAACCACAAATGTGACTCACTAAAGGAAAAGTCTGGGGATCCTCAAAGACATTACAATAAATCATCTGGGAACAATTAGTGTCTGTGCAAAATTGTTTGCCATCATTGATGCTAAAATATTTGATAAGATGAAAAAATGTAAAAAAATAAATAAATTGGGGTTTGCCAGTGGCACAAAATCAAAAGTCAGAGGATCACTGTAGTTATTCGAAGTAATCGTCTTGGCATTATGAATTTCTAAAATCCAAGGCAAGTCATACAGTAGCTGCCAAGACATTTCGGTAACAGCTAAAAATGTCAGCCTGCTAGTGGCACTGCAGGTAATGTCAATGGATCGCCAAAGTCAGTGGGATTCATTCTCTGGGTACAATGAATGTCTGTTTTTTAAGAGAGAGACATTTTCAAGCCTTGCTTAATTGGACCTTACAAGAAGAAGTCGCACGTAATTTTAATAATAGCATTCTCGCACAGAGGACCACGTCACGTTGTCAATACATCTTAGCGTCTTCATGAGATATCCTTCGGATCTCCACCTCGCATCAATCATACAATACAAATTGTTAGGATCAGGAATTGATTCGTCTGGGCCTGACAAACAACACGTGTTTTCACACCGCTCATTGATTGACCTGCTCAGTATATTGTTAAGGCTGTTTTCAGCCCTGATGAAAATGGAGTGGCCCCAGCAGACTGACGACATTCCTGCTAGAGAGAGAGAGGGGAGGAGGGGACTGGTGGCCTTTACTGGACTCCAATTGTCTAGCTCCATCCCAAGAAAACCAGGTAAATGTCAGGTGTTTTTGAAGAGCGTCAGAAGCTACATTTCACTCCTCTTTATTCCACTTTTTTCCTCCGCCCTCTCTTTTCATCGCCTCCCCCCTCCCTGATGCCTGTCTCTCCTCGATAATGTCAGTGCCTCCAGGGTGAGGAGCACAGTGTGATCCTCCCCCCCTTCATCTGTGCATCCACGCATTCTTCCTCGTCATTTTTACTCCTCATCCTCTTCTTCTTCACCGTGTTTCTCTGATCTGCTCCCTCTTCGTTTTTGATAAGCCCCACTCTCTCTCTCTCTCTCTCTCTGTCTGTCAGAATTTAGAGGGGGATAAAAATCACTAAGCTCTGAATTATCTGGCTCTGCTAAAGGTCACAGTCCTAATCATCCTGGATGATTGTGAACAGAACCAGCAGCAGTCATTAGCAGCACTCTGTCTGGAAGGGAACCAAAAAAGGATGACAAGAACATCGTTTTTGCTCCAGATCAAATGGCGAGACAGCTAGGCTGTTGGATGAACAGGCAGCATTAAAATGTATTTCTACATAAACACTGCCAACAACAAACTAACTTATAAACATAGATTTTTTAAATGGGTTCAGAGTCAAATACCTTCCAACATTTTTATCTGTATTTAAAAACAGAAGCTGGTGTAAAATAGAATCATCTAGAAACCCGCAGTTTAGCATATTTGTACAGTGAGAAATGGCAGGAGCAGAAAAATGGTGCTAAATCATGACGGTAAAAACTGTTGAGGGAATAGATGTAATCAATAATAAGTGTGTGGGAGACGAAAAAAAAAAAAAACCCCAAAGGGCATCTAAAAACATCTCAGCACAAACAACAAACAGACTAAACAACAATAAAAAAGATCAAGGCGACAAGTGGAGACACGACTGCGTGGATAACACAATCTAAATTATAACGGAAAACAGCATGATGAAAAACACTGTAACAGCAATGAGATATATAAAATATCAGGGGAAATGCAATAAAATAAAACAACCCAGCAGATGTGAGTGTGCCGAAGCGTTTGAGAACGTGTGTGTGCGTGAGGCAAAAACATAAGTCAGTCAGACAGAGGACTGTGTCCATGAGAGGGACAAATATATATGAGATAAGCTGTAAGGATGATACCTGATGCAGATGAACTACATGCCCAGGCTCTGTATTACTGAAGTCATTTAGCATAACTCTAGTTTTTGACTCCCCACTCAAAGTGCAACCCGCACATCTCACGCCACTGGATGATAGATGGTGATTTCCACAGAAAGTCATATTCAGGTTCACCAGATTCAGACTCTGATTCGCTCTCGTTTACGTTCTGATCGTTTTCCACCACTGCTGTCAATGGCACATATCACTGTTGGCTGCACCTACAGGTACTCAACAACGTGCCCCATCACTGTAAAGCCAGTTTTAGGCAAATTTATGCATGCACACACAGTCTCTCTCTCTCACACACACACAGAAACCCACCCAGACTATTAAGATATGATAATTATTCTATTTATATACCATCTTTTATGTATGTATTATATCAATGTCAAAATATTTGGTACAGTGGCACAAAGAACAATTTAGACATTGTTCCACATCGCCATCCAAGGCTACCCTGTGGAGGTTTTGACCTCTGGTACCACTTTGTATAATGTTTTGTATAATGTATCCCATGCTTTTGTTAGCATGTGCATGAACTGTGTGCACGAGAACGTGGGTGACACAGCGCACACTCCTGCCTATTGCAAATGTCTTTGTGCGCACAAGCCAAGACGCTGAAGGGGTGAAGCGAGTAGTGGAGTGCCGTATTGAGTGGGGAAGGTAAGTCAGCAGTTACAGTGGAGAAACGTAGGCTGCGGATATCGCATGTAAGAAAAAAACATCCAAATGTGCAGAAGAAGAAGAAAACTGGTAACCAAATATAAAGGTGGGTAAAAACAGAACAGGTTTAAAAACAATCACAGTTGATTGATTTGCTAATTTGTATCTGACACCGCAAGACCATCTTTCAACACAGACATCCATACCGAGGTCATGTCATGACATCTGGGCTCTCTCCATGACAATGTAAGATGCAGTACGACAGAAAATGACTCAGGGTCCACTTACAGCTTTTTCTTTCTTAGCTTTAAAACTGTGTTCTGAGGGATGAAATACATTCAACACGTTTACGCCTGAAGGATGCACGCAGTTCCTTCTGCTGAGAGACGCTGCCTATAAACATACCTGTGTTTGTTTACAAGAAAACTCCAAAGGGCACCTTTAAGCGTGAAGTCTAGCCCAACATAGCCTGCACAGTGCCGAAGAGATTTAAGATGCCTGGCATGCCTACACACAGACAGAGGGCATCATAGAGGTTTAAAAAAAGCCTTAAACATTTCAGAGAACCCACTAGTTCTGACCAAACCAGTCGGAGTGCTTTGTTCAGAGCTGACAGAGTTCCTGTCAGCCCGGTGGCAGGCTATCCCACTTTCACCAGTCTATCAGTCAGTCAGCTTTCCAGCGACTCTACGCCCCCGCTCTCTTCCTGATAGCTCTCTATCAACTCTCTGATGCTATCTATTGCTCCAGCTAGCTATCATTCCATCAGCCCTGCAGCGTATCTTCTCCCTCCTCCACAACCTCCTCCACGCCCTCCCCCCATGTCTTACTCATGGTCTCTCCCTCTTCCCTTCTCTCTCACTCTCCTGTTGTATGTGGATCGATGAGTTACTGCTGTGCTGAATGTCAGGCCGTCTGACAGAGGACACACCGGCTGCTGGAGAGACGCCAGGGGACAAGTGCTGACTTCATGTCCCCAGGACATCAGCATGATGGTCACGGAGGTGAGTGCGCGTGTAGATATCTCTGTATGTGTGTGTCTGATGAGAGGAGCCCATTGATTCTCACCAGTCACTTTCACTCTGCAACAGTGCAGCAGGGCAGGTAAAGGTCACAGGAGAGTCAGCTCAAGCTCAACGCGTACAGCACCGTGTGTACGTGTGGCAACGGCGCACGCAACACAAAGAAACAGACAGTCTGCAAATCACCTCACAAGCAGACAGGATCTTATTGCACTATCAAGGTGTCCACTCATTTGTGGAACACCAAGGGGAGCATTTACAGCACAGTCGCTCACTAAAATCGTGCTGTGGAGAAACAGATTTCCCATTTTCTGTCTTTCTTACTCCCTTTGTCCCCTCTCAACGACAAAATAACGACCACCCTGTTCCCCCTCCTCTTAACTGGCTAACATACAGACTCCTTGATTACCTGAGTGCGAGAGTGTCAGATGGAAGAGAAATGTCATTCCGACATTCTCTGTGTGTGATCCGAGCTCAAACCCCATTAACTGTTCCCAGAATAGACTCTCTTTCGCCATCCCCAACTGTGTTTATGGAGCAGACTGGAAAAATCAATGTTGCAGCAGAAATTTCCAAAGTTGGTACTTTATGAACCGCATATACATGAATTGTTAGACAAGGAAATGGGAAAATTATAGTGATAATACTGAGCAGTGTAAACAGAGTCCATGCAGCACAAGAACATCTCCCTATTAAAAGCCAACGCAGTGATATAAAATATCAGAA
Source organism: Datnioides undecimradiatus (assembly GCA_008933995.1). Lineage (NCBI taxonomy): Eukaryota > Metazoa > Chordata > Actinopteri > Lobotiformes > Datnioididae > Datnioides > Datnioides undecimradiatus. Next base: position 62,351 of record WARS01000047.1, on the reverse strand, counting down.
AAAATGATAATCTCATTTATCTCTGCTGGTGACATTCCTGTGTCCCTTTTCGCTTCCTCGCCTCCTTCCCCTTGTGTTCCTCCTCTTTTTTTTCCCCATCAAACCCCCACAATCCCACCCACCCTCACACACACACACACCACTGCTCCACTTGAAGTCACCAAAGGTCAATCTCTTTAATCTCAACTGACACAATCGTTATTGGATTCTCCTCCATGCTTCTAATGAATATGGATACACACATGAGGGAGTTTGTGGACACATGCCTACACACACACACACACACACACACATATACATACACACTCACTCACACACACTCACACACACACCCACATCGGCCCACTTTCTATTTCTATCTGTTGACACCACCCACAGTACACATAGATGCATCTTGTTGCTATTACCCTTGTGACTTGCAGGCCATCAAAGCAGGAAAATGTGTCCTCACTGATACTCCTGCAGACGAAATGTTTTATCAAGAGAAATAGCATTCTCAGTCAGATGTAAGGTCCTGATAGCTTTAATTTCACACATGTGTGGGCACAATGGATGTGAGCATGGTTGTGTGCACGACTGTGAATGTGAAAAGTATTTGTTTCTTTCCTTTTGAGCAGGGAAGAGCCTCAAGAGCTGCGGATCACTCATGCTCTCCGATGAGTCACCGTGGTCAAAATGTCAGCCTCATGGGAAGCTCTCGGTGAGTGAAGTCCCATTGCTTTTGTTAATTGTTACTTATGATGATACTTTATGATGAGACGACGGTACAAGCATGGCCAAAGCTGTGGGGATTTCTTTAAAAGCTTGTTTACATTTTCATGAGAAATGATGTCTTGTGGTTTGCAGATAATGACTGCTTAAGTAGAGGGTGCCACAATAGGTCTGGCTGCACTCGTTGCATCCCACCTTCAACCATCCATCAGCAGTAGTTGCCTTTAACCATAAAGGATGATCTCTCTGTCTGATGCAAGGCTTTACTTTGTTACAGTGATGCTTTGAGCTAAATGCCACAAATTGGCAAACTAGCAGGTGTAATGATTACCATGTTCACCTTTGTTGTTGAGTATGTCTCCGTCCATGTGTGAATTTACACTAAACCTGGCGTTGACAGGAATGTCGTTTGTTTTGTTGATATCATATTGGCACAGCAATGCGTGCTGTAGTCATTTACAGTCTGGGCTTCAGCAGTGGAACAACCGTCCCACTGACCATCCCTGAAACTATGTCATTAGCCTGGCATAGCTTGAATCAGTCGTACAGGTCACTTTGAAAGTCACTGATATAAACAACCTGTTTTGTCATGTAGGTATGAGGACTTGTTGGCTACTGGCTAACACTTCCACTTTTTTCAAACATCCCCTGCACAGGAAAAAAAAACATTATCCTGTCTTGGAGGGTAGAATTAATTGTTCTTGGATGGGAACCAACACTGAATGCATTCGCAACACAAGGTTGTTGAGGGAGATGCATCACTAAAAACCCAAGCTGGCAGTCTTCAACTTCCTCGAAGCTATGGTGGCGTGATGAAGCACTAGCCAATGACAACAGCGAGATAGTTACTTTATAATTTAATATCTTCCAGGAAGAAGCAAATTATCTATATATAACTAATGTCCAAATAATGGATGTAATATGAGATTTGGATAAGGTGTTCCAAGATGGCTCTCCATTCATACCAATGGGTATTGCTGTCTAGGCCTTATAATGCATTTACATTACCATCATTCTCTGGCTCAACCTGACTGACTGCCAGCAGGCATGAATGATGCAAATACAATATGTTCATATAGCTCTTAGTGGCTTTTCAAAACCATAACCTAATGAATATAGAAAAAAAGGAGTTATTTTGGAATGCATTTGATGCCCTGGAAAGTTACCTGTTAGTTTTACAGCTGCTTCTTTTGTAACAGATGTGTATGACAAAATGTCTGTCCAAAAATGGGACAGGAATAAAAGTAACTAGAATCAAAACATCAATGAGGCCTGAAAGCACCAAACTGCCAGCACTACTGATTACTGAATCAGGGCCCTGTAAGTCTTATCAAATGGATACACACAACCAGTCACCACCAACCATTGCTTTATATAGAGCAAACCGAATACCATAGCGGAGCAAACACAGACATAGCATTTCTTAGTGATACAATCAAACCCCACAAGTACTTCAAAAACACAGTAATCGCCACGACTCTGATAACACAACATAGAAAAATTCAACAAATATGAGGTGAGATTAAAATGTTTTCAGAAGGTGTCTACAGATTGCTACCAAACAACAAGCAGCAGCTGTTAGCACAGTTGTGGTTCACCAAGTTACATTGTGCAGTAAGAAACAGGACTGGAGTCACAGGCTGTTATGTGACAGCTTGCAAATGTGCGTCTGTGATCCAGCTCATGCACTTGCAAATTGTTACCATGGAACTCAGATGTTAGCGCAGAGTAAAGATCAAAAAACCTATACGAAACCCAAGCTTCATGTGAAGGAACATCTCTGGTTGGGACCCAGAGACCAAACAGCGTTCTTAGTAGTTGAAAAGGCTGCATATCAATGACAGAGGTCGATGTAGCATGTCATAGCACCAAAGATGTTCTACAACCTACAATTGTGCTGGATGGTTCTTTCATTCTCCATCTTGGCCTCACCTTCCGTTCTCGCTGGCTTTGTGATGACAACTTCTTCCTCTTCTCCAAGATTAAATTTAGGCTGAAGCAGCCCCGGTTTAACATTGTGGAGATGGAGGTCCAGTGCCTATCATGGACAGTGCCTTATGAGGTTACATAGCCAGACTGTAGGAGCACCTGGAGTGCTAAATCACTGCCTAAGGTGACAAATTTGAAGGGTATGATGGCCAGAATTAAGCCTGGTAAGGTTTCTCTCTCTCTCTCTCTCTCTCTCTTACAGAAGCCTTCATGGGATTACACACCTTGATCATATTGTTAACAAAAATACCTTTCAATACACCCAATTAAAAAATCCTATTCCGTGGCTATTCCACTTCCATATGCATACTTTTTCATCTTAATAGACTCAGCACAACACACAATCAACAGAAATCACAATACCCTCTATCACCTTGAAAACAATGGAACTTAACAGGAAGAGTGGAGAAATCAACATGTCGTACTCGTAAAATCTTCTACCATGACAGCTGACAATGGAGCAATAAACAGTTCGATAAAACATATTAAACAATTCTCAGATCTATTCAGCTGTCACAACACAAGCAAGGTATAAATGTAAATGTAACTGTATAACTTCCATTGATGCATCCAAACCCAAACAGGTCCCATCCCTTTTTCACATGATATTCTGTTATTTATCTGTGATCTTTGATGTTTTGTAAATTGTTATTATCTGTTCTTTTCTACATTTGCTAGTATATCTTTACTGTATGTATGTCTATGTACCAACTGGTGAATAAAGGGGAAAAAGGAAAACCTCCAAAAACCTGTCAAAATAAAATTTTAATGCACTCTCGAAGGGCACCATTAATCACCTCTATGCAGCAGCAGGTACACCAGTAAAATTATAGGATGGTTTCAGGCTAGAGATTTTAAACCTTGTTGATCAGCAGGTGAGTTCTGGGAGGTTCTGGGAGAACCGAAATGAGCACTCCAAGATCTTTATTAGCTCTGCTCTACTTCATACAACCCAGGCTATAGTTTTATATTTTAAAAGCCTGGAAGGAAACAAAACACAAACAGAAACCACTGATTCCAACCCCCAATCCCACTTGGTACAGTCCACGTTGCCAATACCTGGTGGCGCAGGGGGCATTCATATGTGCGTGCTAATTATAACACCATCCCCAACCAGGAAGTGGACCACAGAGAGAACAATAATTAGAAATCAAAGAAAACAAATCTGTGAATTAAAACATAATAAATGAATTAACCCACTAATTAATCAAACATATATCACATAATCTAAACCAAACTAAACTAATAAATAAAGGAAATTTTCACCTGGTGGGTGAGGGAGTGAGTGAAGCCCCCTTAGAGATAGCAGCACTTACTCTCTCTGTGTCTCTGCGGCTCTCTCCCTTTTCCACTGTGAGTCATGATGGTGTTTCCTAATGAGGTTTGGCTGTTTGGAAACCTCCCATTTACACACTGCAAATTATAGTGAGCTAAAATTAAACCTCTGCCTCGTCAGCCCCATTTTCAAGACTTTCAGTCTGATAAATAATTGAAGTTGCTGCTTATGCCATGACATCTGTTATTTATGATATAAAATGAGGGCCTTATTAGCTTTCCACTGACCAAGCGGACAGCCGTTATATGCACCTTCACTGGCAATGTAAATATGTTTTACAGTCATTTGTAAAGTGTTTGTGTGCATCTAAGTGGGATATACAAAGAAATGTAAAACATATTTGTGTGTTCAAAAGCTTGACCCCGGCACTGTGTATGGTTATTCAGTTCTTGAATATTTCACAAAGATGACTACTATTTTCCAATCGGGCAGCTGTGTAGAGACAGAAGCCAAGAATGTAATTTGCAACTTTCCTCTGTACCTTCTCACACAATGTATCTGGAGGGAAAACACCTTTTAGCTGTTTGACTGTGTACTTGCCCTGTCAGCACACAGCTGGGAGTAAATCTCCACAGAACTGAGGATGATCTGGGCAGCAGAAAGAGTCAGGTAAGTGTTACAGTCTGAGATAACAGAGAACAAAACTATCTAGCAAACCAGAGAGGCCTATCTGTGCCACTGTCTCAGAAAAAGTCTCTGTCTCATTACTTGTGCGCACATTGTCAGAGATTTACACAAAACAAGTGAAACCCGCTCGGAGGGAAAAAAGTGACATTTTCTGGCTCAGCAGAGGCTACAGCTTTTTTTTTTTCAGGTCTAGCTGTGATGAAATAAATGAAATTTATTAAATCAGGCAAAAACTGCATACGCAGTGTGATATTTTACATTTAAATATTTTGTAATAATAAGTTTGTTAAGTGTGAATACAAGATAAAATAACTTGCGAGGCTTATCTTTCGCACAGTGTGTCCACCACATCATGAGAAATGAAATGAGGTTCTGTAGATATTTCGTTCTGTATTCTCTCAGCCTAATTTGGGTTTTGCTGATTAAATAATTCTCTCTCTGTGAAACTCCTCACACACCAGACTGTTTTGCTCTCTAACTTCTGATTACATCAGATTTCATACTTCTGCCGGGTCGCACCGTTTTTATTAGCGAGGAGGGAAAGGGGTCAAGGGGCAATAGAAAATGTGTTGAAGGAACTAATTGGAGTGTGTGTGTGTGTGTGTATGCCTGCGTGCATGCGTGTGTGCGTTTGGGGCCCTCACAGTCACGAGGTTAGTAGGGAAAATAATTGAGGTGATGAGAGAGGTGATGGCAGGCTTGCTTTTAGTCTGTGTTTTGTCACTGGGAAGATCATTTGTTGAAACCAAAAGCTTTTCCATCTCAATAAACTGGTGCTTAACACACGTTGACTGAGCTCTGTTTAAGATAAATGGCAATCAATGACCGTTGACCTGCACAGATTAAAGTGTAGTGACCTCTTCCAGTTTATGATTTAATCTAGCGGAAGAGTGGGTACAATTGACAATGGTTTAGAAATGTCAGAAAGAAACAGAAAACAGAAAGTTAGCTTTTTGGAATATTCATATCTGATTGTCAGTTAAGTTTAATTTGTTTTACTCACCCTGCTATAGACACCCCATGTGGATCTAATAAAAATGTATTACCAGGTTTAGATGTCACAAAACTAAGACTAATCCTCTTCCTCTTTTCACAGAGGAACACAAGCTTTGCTGTCACCATTTTATGTCTGAATGCACTCCAGACTCGAGAAAGTGTGTGCAAGACAGCAGAATATAAAACAACTTATGGTAAACATGGAGCTCATGAGTCGCAGATTATGTGTTGTTTATTGCCATCGGGCAGATTTTCTCCAAAATTCAAATATTGCATATGATGTATTTCCATGTTTTTTAAACCCAGTAAATTCATGAAGGTGAAGCAGTTTAGAGTACAATTATTTATTATATCAAATGTGTAGTGTGACAGCCAGTACCATACTGTAATGGTAACCAAAACTACTTATAATAATAATAATAATAATAATGATAATAATATAAAGAACAGTATGTTTTCCAGTTAATTGGTAGATACTGGTAGTGTGCTTCAGATGCCATCATACATGAAGAGTTATTTTTCCAGTCCATAAATGCTGCCATAAGATACATTTCAAAATGAAACAGCAACAGTTGTGGTGATGAATAGACTGCACAAGAATTGCAAATTATAACCTTAGGAAATTGCTGCATTAAAATGTCTGGACAGCATCTGCCAATTCTATTAACATTCTCCAAACTATTTCACCTCTGACTCTTACGATGAGTCTCTTTACAGAACGTTTTCCATCCAAGTTTAGTTCTGATTCCTAGAGTTTGTCTTAAAAGGGTGAAATTGGGGCCCTGTGACCCCGACCCTCTCTGTTTCTGCAGCTAAGACATCAGCTGCCACAAAAATGACTGTTTCCTAACCCGCCTAAGAATAGCCTGCAGTCATCATTTATCCAGCAGGCTGCAGCTCACATCTAAACCCTGGTGTATTTAACCATGCCTAATGCACAAAGTTGTAAATTCTCTACAAGCCACTCTGCTCTGGTGCCTGCAGTAGGCTTTTACAATTTCCAGATGGTTTAGATTAGGGAGAAAAACACAATAAAACACTTTTGACCACATTTGGCTGATAGCCTTTTGTAAGATGTGTGTGTTTGAATATGCTAAAACACCCAGGTACATGAATATACAGCAGTGAGTATGGTTATGTTCAGATAGGCAGTAAAGAGGAGTGACAGCACAAGAGAGAGAAGAACAGGTGAGAGAGAGTTTGTCTATGGGTGATACCAACACACACAGACAGAGACACACACATAATAAAAAAGGAGCTTTTGTTACATTTTCAAGCATAAGTAATTATAGTGAGACAGAAATATTCAGGGTGACATTCACTTTTATTGACGTTCTAATGGCAATCCTCATTTGGACCTCATTACTAATATGTCGATGTTGCTACAACAGCTCCAATTAAATCACTAAACACACATTTCATTACGGAGTGGAAACGCTTGCCTTCTTCAAGCTAACTCACTGTGAAGCCGCTCTCTGGTGTGGGGAAAAAAAACTGACCAAAGGCAAATAAATAGATAAAATAATCAACTGTTAATGCTTAAAATGACCGTGACCATGACGATAACCTGCAGCAGATAACAACGAATTGTGTCCATGAGGCCATAAAACAGGAAATATGCTTTAGTCCAGTTATGCCCATTCAGTCAAATCAAGTTCATGAATTTAAATGTTCAAATATAAATATGTTAATAGTGAATGTTTCTTTTCTGAATTTTGATTTTGCAGCATCACAGAAGCTGTAGTTAGAAGATTATCTGAGTCTGTCACCTGTGGAGCAGGTCCTTGTCTCTGTCTGACAAGCTGTTCGATACCATCTTTGCAGTCTCTAATGTTTTCCGAGCATGTAGCAACTGTGAACCCTGAAGGACTAAAGACATTCAGGACCTGAGAAGCCCTCACCTGGCAAACATGGTCAAAATGATGCAAATACTAAAAAAACATATAGCATAAGGCTGAAGGCACCAACTTAATAAGATATCTGCTCCGATCCTGTCCCGAGAACAGATAAACAACACCGTAATTAACGAGCAATGAAAGTATGAAGGTAAGGAATTTGCTACCTCCTACAGACCAAGTGAGGATTGTTGCCTTTGTGGGCATGCAAGTTTGACTCACCACTCATGAGAAGGAAAAACACAGAAAAAATAAATCTTTTTAAGAGTATTTTCAAAAGAATTCAAAAAACCTGGGGGGCTTAATATTGAATCCAAACACTAAATTTCATGTATAATTTACAAGACGCAACGCAGCACTGCAGTAAACACAATGTAATTGATGGTTTTGATTACTTTTCACAAAAGCAAACATCTATGGAACGGCTCAAATAATGCAGATGATGCCAAAAGGGCAGAATTGATTAGAATTTGAATAAGTAGCCCACAGGCTTGCTTTTCTTTTATGTTCTGCTCGGCTCTTTATCATCACGCATGTTTTACCATTCGCTCTGCCCACTCGTTTAGAACGTAGTCATGGGGATTTACAGGTCATAATTAAAAGAACACGAACTGCAAAATAAAGAGAGTGGGTAGCTTCACGAGCAGAGGGGAACTCAGGTCACACTCAGGTCTTTTGAAAGGAACAAAGAGGCAGGAAACATTCTGAGGTGGTATGACAAGCCCTTTAGACTGTCATGTTACACCATCCCAATTAGCCAGGCAATCCTCAATCTGTTTGTCCTGCCTCACATCACAGAGTACCCACACAATCCGTCTGGTGTAATCACAGCTTTAACAATGAACCCCTTTCCCGTCTTTCTCCCACCAACCCTACATCAAAGACAACGTTGTGGCAGTAACAATACAGAAACCAGCCATTCCACCATATTTGTTATGTCTTTAACAGGCATGTGAGGGGGAGCACTGTGGCAGAGCTTGCTCATTAGAGGCCTGAGGATGTTGAGCCAGCAGATGCTAAAGGGGCACCTCTCTCGCCCTTCTCTCCTCTTTAGCCATCAGCTCCAACACACACACACACACACACACACACACACACACACACACACACACACTCACAGAGTACATGAACTTGCCGGTCTCACCTAGAGCTGTCAGCTTGATGTGCCAAATACAGATTCACCCCGCTTTATTTGGAAGGGAGCTACTAGCGATGCTTTACGATGCAAATTCCACCGTGTCCTTTTATGTGAAACCTTGCTAACATGCCCGTCATGTCATGCTTTCCATCAGGGCTGCTTTAAATGCTGCACTCTGAAAGCCATGGTCAGGATCAACGGTTCTGCTGCTCTTAACCCCGGAGTTAATATTCAATGAATAGAGAAACTCGTGAGTCAAGCTGGGCGCTCCCAAAGCAGCCCATACTCACTCAGGTGGACTCATGATAGAGAATTATTTAGATGTGAATAGAAAGGACTGTCAGTGAGCATGTAAGAGAGGGAGGAGGACCTGAGATAGTACCTCCGCTCTTTCTTGTGGTTTCATTGCCAAGCTATGGTCAGATATTGCATCATGCATTTTCTCTGGGGTGTAATAATATTATTTGAAATTTCAGAGGAAGAACATTTAGCTCTTGGCCTGTTTTAGACCATATTTTTCTCATGTGTTGTACAGTCCCGTTATACATAGTGACTTAAAAAGTAGAGGTTTATCGACAATCAGCCTCCTTTTTTATTATTTATGGCGACAGAAACTGCGTGTGTTGGTAGATGGCGGCAATTTTGTTACCGCGCCGTTCGCTTAGAATGAAACATAGTGTGATGATAAGGCCTGCAAAAACACACTGATGTCCTCCGATGTCCTCTACGCTCTCCCAGCTCTCCCAGCTCTCCCAGAACACAACTATATCTCCTTATCGCATGCAATTAGTGCACAGTCCCAGTGTAAGCACAGGAATATAAGCTCATACACACACGGACACTCACACACCAAACACTGTTCCAGCATCAAATCAATAGGCCCATCCAGCGATGATTAACAGCACAAAGAAAGCATATTTTTCCACCTGGTTGGCTATTTTTGTTCTGGATATGTTACTCTAGTCCACACAGACCTCAATGATTTTCATCAAAAGTCATTTCTGCATGCCAAATGTTGTTAGGATCACAGATGTATGAGCATCATATTGAGGATGTCACCACAGGAGAAATGCTGTCCAGCATGTTGAATGGAGATTTTGTTTGGGCTTTCAAACCTCATCTGTTTTTGAGGTTTACAGAGATGCATTTGAATATGAGTCAGTGCAATTTGCATTTTAGATACCTTTCCCCTGCTGACGAGGAGATCATAATCTTTTTTTTTTTTTTTTTTTTTCTCGCTGGAACTTTTGTTGCCCTGTACTGTAACATCACAATGTTGTGTTTTTTATATCAAAGCCAGTACATATGTAGGCACAGAATATGGAAAACACATTATGCATATGACAAGACTGATGAAAGCAAACATAAAATCCCCATGTGAGGTTGTTTTATGATGGACCGTGGGAGCTGGCAATGTTTTATGTTGACTACTGAAGCGGTAATAGCTTGGTGTGATGTTTGAGTTTTGAACACATTTTTATAACGTCTAGTACGGCCTTAATTTAGAATCAGTTGCCTTCTTATGGAAACCCCATGTACTCTCAGATTTTGAATTAGGCTGTAAACCTACCAACCAAAACTATCTGTATAAGAATCTACATATGTGGTATGATCAAGACGTCCACTGACTGCTCCTATAAAGACAAGAAGCTGCACCTCGCTGCCTTCTTCAGAGTAGTTACCTCGTACAGCACTCCTGCCACACTTCTAAGAAGTGTGTAACTACTCAAGTGGGGTCGGATAAAGAGCGGCGACTGTGTTGTTATAGCCAAAACATCTGGTGCGTTTTCAATTTGCTGTGTACCTGAGCTACACCAAAATGTAGAGCCAAAAAGCAGCTGCACACAATTCAAGTCGTTTGTGCCTGCAGAACGGTGCAGTAAAGCTCTCCACTGCCACTGGATTCATGGAGTACAACCATGCAAATGCCTCATTTGCCGGTGAGGTTTGAGGTTAATTGTGACAATGCACTGTGCAAGCAGTCACTTAACCATTTAGTGTTGAAGAACAGCAAACACCACCTGAAAACATTTTGATTGCTCCCTGAATCTATAGCATTATTTCAACCAGTCTGGTGGCAGGAAGGAGCAGATGAAAACAAACTTTGGGTGAGTAATAAATCGCCTACTGTGCAGAGTTTAGTTGACTGAAATGGAGTGTAATGAGTTGACAGTTCTGTCTGATATCAGGCAAGTGCTCTGGTGGGATTAGACGTCTGCATCATGGCAGGGCACTCTGGATTGAAACAGAAACAAAGCTGGTGTCATGAAACCTTGGGGTTGTGTGGTGGAAGTGTTTTAAATCTTATTTTCGAGGAAAATCAACAAACTTGTGCTGATAAGTGTTCTTTAGAGGTTTGAGTGGTGATGTTTTATGTCCCTGTGAAAGTGGAGTAATGACTCTCTCCTGATTCACTGATATCAGCCTGATCTTGTTAGTGCAGAATACAAGAACACAATAATTTAACAGCAACACATATATACGAACAGGCTTCTTAGAACAACAAAGTTAGCTCGGCTAGAGCTGCAGTTTAAATGTCCCACTGTATTACAGCATTGGTCCAACAATGCTCTCCTGTGAAAGTAGCCACATTAACCAAGCAACATGCTAATGTCGAGTTAAACAGCTTCCAAGTTTAAAGTCAGGTCACGGAGAGCAAATATCAATCTCAATATCTTATTTGGTTTTACGTGGCTTTTTCATGTGACCATAGTTCTTATTTTGCAATGGATAGTGGTGAAATTCAGAAAAGTACACAACGTGAGATAAGCAAAATGCTTTAATCCAAGCAAAATTCTTAATTTATAAAAAATAACCTACTTGGATTGTTCAGTAATCTACAACCATAACCTAAACATACCAATCTAATGCCTATACTCCTACATAGACCAGTCAAAGTCCTCCTAACCAGAGTCCTCCTACTTTTGACCACAAAAAATAAGTTAGGATTCTCATGGTGTTACACTGAACGGGTTGAAAAATAAATGACAAACTACACTGCAGTGCAGTTAAACCCACACCCGGAGAACCTGTGCTAAAGATGCTCCCTCACCATCTTTGTTGAGGTTTTCCCTCCAAGTATAATTTAAATCTATGATTACTCTTTGGTCGAACTCAATTATTCCACTCAGAAAGAGATATAGAAATCCTCTGCAGAAGTTTTTCAATAAAAGTTTTACAATGAAAGATGAGTCCAATAAAAAGCAATAACACTAGCACATCCTCATTAAAAAGTGCTTTGTCATATTTCAACTCCAAAGGCAACGTAGGACCAGAAGACTTTTATTAACCCATTAGCATGCTAATTACTCCAGACGAATAACAACACGTGGAGAGATGGAGAGATGTTCAGCCCCACCAGGTCATTTTCATTGCAAGGAACGTGTTTTGAATAGCTAGGAAATATTTTCATGGCCCATTTCTCATTTAGACGAATTGTGGGAAACATGTCCAAATGCGCTGCTGAAAAATGATATTGTCAGTGTAATGAGGGAGCCGCATTAAGCAATCCTGGCTTTACTGTTTGCAAACAAGCAACATTCATGATCAATATCCACAACTATGAAAGGTGATCCTCTAAGCTTTCCTCGGAAGCTCAATTGATTTTTATTTTGTCTTTTGTCTGAGGTTTATGAGTATAGTCGAATGCCACACGCTGCAAAGTGCCATTAAATGTTTCTGTGTGTTTGTTTTAGTGTTTGAAATACGTCCTTGTCAGTTTTGTTTGATTTGATCTGCAATAACATCAAAGGGCTAAAGGCTGTTTTCTTCCATGTTGCATATTACGAATATTTAAAATATATTGCATCTTGTGGGGTGCTTATGAGAAGACAAACTGAGGCTGAGGGAAAGAGCACTAATGATGGTGAGGGATGGGGGAACGCTGGATGTAGGGAAGAAGCTGGTGCTGCTACTGTAACACCATTGTCCAGGCGATGGGTTATCCTGTAAAAGGAGATAAAAGACATGACTTTTGGTCATGTAGAAGAGCACACCAGAGACCTATGTGGAATTGTGTGTGTGTGTGTGTGTGTGTGTGTGTGCTCATATAAGCTAGAGACAGAAAGACAAAGAGGGGGAGTTTAATGGAGTGTCCCAGGGCGAGGCTCCGTTGTTCCCCCTCATCAAGCACGCTGGCAGTGCTTTAGCCCCATAATGGCTACCGTGTGCCCTGAGCCACTACACGCTCCACAGTTTCCTCTCACTCATTGCTCATTCTTATAGGCCAGGTGCAACCACATTCCATACTGAGGGTGGGAGGTTGAGAGGACGCACTGCACTAAGAGACAGGGGGCAAGTGGGTGCTGTGATAGAAAACAAGAGGGATGCAGGGACCAGAAAGAGACAGGAAGAGGAAGGGCAGGAGGTGGGAGCAGGGGAAGGGTGACTGGTGAGGGTGGGAAGGGTTTACGAGGTGATTATGGAAGGACTCACATAACAGCACAGTCTAATCACAGAAACAAAGCAGCTGCCAGTTTCCAAGAAGGCCATGCTTGCTCTGATCTACATGCCCATCTGGCATTAAGTCGCACACATTGTAAAACGCACAAATGCAGAAACTCTTTCATGTGTACACACACGTACGTATACACAAGAACATCTCAGTCAGCAGCCATTTAGACAAGAGGAGTGAGATTCGGCTCAATAGACTGGGGCAGCTGAATCCATCCCTCATATATCACTACTAGACACTATAAGACAATCACAAGCGTGTCATTCAACACACACGCGGAGGACGTAACAGCAAAGCTGAATGGGCTGCCAGCCTGCTCTCACTCACATAGTCTGTAGGTTTCTGTTTGTGGTCTGTGTTTCATTCTCTCCATCTTTGGTTGATTTAAAAAAAAAGATCATTTTCTACATGTTTGTCTCCGACTAACTCAGTAGGAAAAATGACTGAATGGATGCTGTTATTATCTCTATTGATGACATGAATCCAATTTAGATATAGAAACCTCAAAGTTTAAGAATTATCAGTCAACCCTCAAACAGCACTGTGAGTTATGTTCAGCTGATTTTTTTCTTGGTCTCTAGAGCCCCCTACTGATTGTAAAGAGACACACTGATTACAATGAATTTAGAAGGAAAAGTTGACCCAAAATGGAATATTATTAATATAATTGGCTATTTAAAACATCTGCATAAAGGCAGTGTCATTTTGAGTCGTTTAGAAATACTGAGTCGTTCCATTAAACCAATTTTTTTTTTTCCTACTCAAAGCATCTCACAGCATTTTAGAGCAAAAAGCTTTATAAGTTAGGCAAATTGCAGAGCTGGCATAAGATCTGTAGAGAGGGGAAGAACTGGTTCTCAAGATGTAAATGTGACATATCTGAGTCAGCTGAATGGAGGGATGTGCGACGCTGTGGCTGCCGAATGCCCTCATTTCATATCACCCCCACTGTCAGGGGAAATTATCTAACTGAGCCTGGTGTTTTCAACTTATCAGTCCCACCAATCACGAAGTGTCATGCAAAATGAATAAGGCGATAATGAAGGATGACACAGAGCAGTTTTGTTTTTGTTTTTTTTTACTAGTGATGACACTGATACACTGTTAACCTTAACTAGCCTAGTTACCATCTTATTTTCTTTTCTCCATCATAAAGACCATTTGTGACCAAATTACTAATTATTTTATTGCGGGAAAAATAAAGGTTTGTTTGCTAATTGCACATAGCACAGTCCCAAAAATTCAATCTCTTTCTATATATTAATTGTTAAATCTACATTAACACGTTAAAATAGATCAAGATGAAATCACAGACACTTTACATAGCATCTATTTTGGTGCTACGTGCTTTCTTCGGCGTAAACATTAAAATGTTAGAAAAGATGATGCTTTTTAGTGGCAGGCTTGTAACTCATCCAAACTATTAACTGGCTGCAATGACAATTTTGAACGTAATTAACATGAAAACAAGAAAAAGGAGCAGGTTAAAAATGAAACTGATGACTGTATCTCAGTTTGTGCAACTGCGACTGAATCTCATCTCACCCCAACGTTCCCTTCCCCCTGCCTCTGCCTAATGGCTCTTGTTTGAACAAGTATGGAATAGTCTTCACCATTTCTCCACATCATAGACCTTTATTTGGTCCCCTCTCTTCACAGGCTTCATTGTCTCCGCAGCTCAGATAAGAAGTCTATTATGAGCTCCCTTTAAAATTTACAAGGGCTGCAGTATGACCATCATCAAACTCAAGGTCCTTTAAAGCACTATGGCTTTACATGCTCTCTTTTCTCTCACGCGCACAGGCACCAGCGAATACCTATCAGTCTAAGAGTGATCTTTTAGTTTCTTCTCTCTTTAGAAACATCTTATCAGCTGATGGTTCAGATTAATGATCAGCCAGAGTACAAAGACACGCCCAGACAGAGCCATTTACAACAGTCCACTTTTAAATCAGGCCCTATTCAAAGACACCATTTATTACTGCAGTCATTTTCTCTCATATCTAATCTCCATTGGAAAAAAAGAAAACACCTTTTCATACCTGAATACAATTCCTAACTCTAAACTAGTTTCGGTTAAATACTGTTGTTTGCACAATGTGGACCATTGTATATCCTACAGTAGGACGCAGGTATTGGGAGGACTAAACCTAAGACATATTCCCTCCCACTGAGCCTGGATTTTTGTCATTACAGTAGGTGCTAATCATCTGCCAGCCACCTCAGACAAAAGCAGTAATTCAGATTTCTTTTCTTTATAGAAATACATCATATTGTGCAAAGCTATATTTGCTACCTTTCTTGATCCTTCATTCTAAGCCAATGAGCAAACTCTCTCCTTTGTCCTTTGTTGCCTAATCTTACTATCTGCTGTATTTTCTTTTTATTCAGCCACATTGGTGTGTGTCATGATATAATCCTGATAATCTCACTGTAGGTTGCTGAGCCAACAGAGCCGTATGTAAGCTGTGGGGAGGGAGGGGCAGTGCTACCCGGCAATAGCAGTGGCACCGTGTGGTATAATAATTTCCTCCTGCTCTATAGGCTCCTATATTCCTGGGGTTCACCCGTCTGCCTATGAAAAACACACGTGTAAATGCATCCTGCATATGTGCACGCGAGGAAGCGCACACATGCAGACGCACGCAGACACAATTTTTCATGCACAAATTTGGCACATGTCAGCAAAGATAAATGTAACATGCATAGACATAAACACAGCTGCAGACATGGGTAACATATCATTCACTTCAAACTAATGTTTTACTATTCCTGGTATGAGCTACTGCCAGGATCCATACACCAAGATAAGGAAACAAACTCACTTCCTTAGTGTGGTTCATTCACATATATAAAAGCACACATAGCAGGCCCCTGTCCAGCTACGTCTGCATCCTATTCACTTCCTCCTATCAGTGCTAAAGCAGGTCCTACGATGAGTTGTCACCAGTCAACAGTGCCCTCTTCTGACTAATATGTCACATTACAATTAATTTGTGGCACAAATAGTGACTGTGGGACTCACAATAGGTTCCAAAAGGCAGAGTCTCTTTTACCATAAAAAAACCCAATGCAAAAAAGATAAGCTTTACAGTCTATATAGTGAAAAAGGAAATAGCTAGAAGTGAGGATAATCCCAGTTTTTACATACTGACTTAACTACTTCTGATGCCAAAATTAAAGTGATGACCCCTCTGTTGGCCTCTAGTGGCTGATTGCAGAAGAGTCCATCGCCTTAAAGGTGACTCAGTCAAACTAAGGTTAATCTTCTGTGCACAAATACTCAGCTAATTGTAGTAGTAGTAGTCTTGTTTTCCTTATCTTGATCATTTTGATATTGCAAAGTGTTGTTTCATTATTATAATGTTTATTGCATTCACACAGAGCAAAATGACAGCAGCTCCTGTGTCAGAGCACGACAGGTAGCCAACCTTTCCTACTGTGGCTTTGGGCTGACTGCAGCCTTTGACCCAGCTATGCAAACTCTGCCTGAATAACAATGCGTGATCTAGCAGCCTTTTCCTATTATTGCCTTGAGGACTTAAAACTCAAAATATAATCTCACCAGTAATTAGACTGGCATTTTGGCATTTTTCACTAGAGAATATGGACTGAGATAACACAGAATACAAAGCAGCTCATCATGCATATATATAACTGATGTGTGAACCTCTTTCTATGCAAATTGTAAATTGTTTTGAACAGAAATTAATTCACATGCAAATTTGTGTGCAGCAGTGGGTCCACGCATGTGCATATATATTTTGTAACTGTATAAACATAAAATAAATAAAATGATGACCCTACAGTTGTTGTGCTCTCTCTAACACGTCCTCTCTTCTATTCTCTTTCAGTGGCTCATCACTGTCTGTCACAGTCATTCAGGAACCTGTTGCAACTCATCTGGGATTATAAGCTTTGGTATCGTCTGTCTGTGTGTGCATGTGTGTGTTTGTATATGTGTGTTTGCGTGTGTGCATGCATGCATGTGTGTGCGTGAGCCAAGCCCTTGATCTTCTCTTCACACTTCAGAGCCACGTCAGAAATCTGCTCACGCCCACCATCTGGTCCTCTATCATGGGCTGTACTCTGCATAGACAAACTCATATTTGTGTCTGACACACTACACACTACAGTACATCACTCACATGCACGCATGCAGACACACATACGCAGTGAACATTGGTACGTGCCGAAAATAGAATCGTATCTGATCCAAATATAAACGAGACAGAGAAACACAATAAAGTTCAATAATGTGAGATGAAAAAAGAACAGCAATCGTGTTACAGCACAGAAGGGGCAGAGGAAACTTCATAGCACAAATGCACTCAAGCGAGCGACCCACCACACACACACACACACACACACACACAGAGTTAAATTTCATTATTGAGCACAGGGACAGACCTGAATAGGTTTCTGAACCCATGAATAGAAAAGCAAATGATTCACACACGCACATCAACAGGGACAATAAATAATCCCTGAAACAACTGCAGATGTGAGAGATCCCTCACTTAGCCCAAGGCTGGCTGGACAGGAGAGCAGGAGAGACAGATGGACGAGTTAAACCACGGTAAAAGAGGCTGACCTTCCTCAGAGCATAGAGAGGAGGGGAGAGCGACAACGGTGGAGAGAGAGAAACAGAGAGAGAAGGAAAAGACGAGGCGGTGTCAAAGACAGAGACGACGCTCTGGAATAGCTGTCATCAATCTTCAGTATCTCTGCAGACACAGAAATCTCTGAGAGGCTGAGCACGATTGCAGTGTGTGTGAGACAGAGATGGAGGAGGAGCAGGAGAAAGAAAGAAAGCGAGAACACATGAGTCTTACTGTATGGTAGCGAGGCGAGTGTAGGAGGTTAAAAAGCATTCACGCCACAATCAAACACTGGGAATCACTGAGGCAAGGTAATTACACTCTGGCTGCAAGAGAATCATGACAATCACAAATCAGGAGCAGTTGTCATTTTTCCTCCTGCAGAGAGAAAACATTAGCGTCCACCCATTCAGAGGCCATGGCTGCCGCGTTTTAGTTTTTGCCTTTTTAAGAGGTACTTTTACCAAATACCGGGACTGAAGAGGATGCAGGCAGGATTTTAAACTGTTAAGTGATCCTCTGAATGTTTTTATGAAATATTAAATAATTATCAAAACTCCATAAAATAAAACAGATCAGTTGTTAATTATTAATTACCTGTATTGTTACAACAGCAGCTGTTTTTAGCTGCTACCTTTACAATTTCTATTCTTATCCTCTTACAAATAGGAATATAAATACCCAGATTTCCAAGGTTTTATTGTCTTTTTTTTGTTATTTGACAGTCAGTGTGTAGATAAATAGGACACAAAGGGAGGGAGAGGGGTATGTAACATAGCTGGGAGTCGAACTATGGCCATCGTGTTACGTGATATGTGGTTTAACCATTAAACTTAACTGGAGCTCCCCTGACCTGGATGTTTTCAGTTTGTAATAACAGATGATGCCAGAGATTGGGAGCAACAATAGCAAACATAATGGCCTTGTTTATTCTGGAAAGGCAGTAACTGGATGCTTTGGATCTAGCTGAAAGAAATGGGACATTTCTGCTCTGAGATACATGCTCACCCCTGCAGTGCTTTAGATTTGAACAAAAGGCTGTCTAAACGCAATTCTGCTCTCAGTGGGTAAGCAATGAAGGGTGACAGCACTTGAGCAATGTGTGTCATACAACATGCCCGAGTTAAATTTCTCACAGCGGCATTCTGCAGTAGAAGAGTCCAAACAGCAAGGTGTTACAGACATAACATTATTGTAGTCTAGTAATTAAGGCAGTACTGATCATTTAACAAAACATTTATGATCAGTGGTTGATAGTATTGTTAATTGGAAAAAAGAAAAATTAAAAAGGGCACCCTGTATCGTATTTTCATCGTGGCACTATATTACAATAGATTCAGATGAGCCAGGCCTGTGCAGAATCAATCACCAGCAATCCCTGCACAGTGCTTACAGGTTAGATGTGTGACTGACTTAATCCCGACTTGCTGTGATGTCTTAAGCAAGTGGAGAACCATCTCCTCACAAGACCAAAGCAGCCACAGTTGATGGCTACCGACTGCCAGACCAAGAGCATGAGACGCCTGGTTGTCACCTGACCAAGGGGTTAACTGGCTCTTAGTTTTATTTAGTTTTATCATGTCTCTCATTGAAAGAAACTTAAGCTCCGATGTCACAGTTGTTGTTTTTCCTCCTTGTGTGGAGCCTGTGCATGTACCCATGAGGATGTTTGAGTGATGCATTCAATTTAGGGTGGTATGACAGTGCCATGGTCTACAAACTATGAATGGTGTACAGGTCGTGGATCTTGCAGCTTTGTCCTGCCCATTTGCCAGGCGAGGCACAGTTCATCTCGAACATGCCTGTCTTCCTTATGAGGAAGACACTTTATTGCTTTTTCTCCAGGATGGCACTTCATCTAATTTTCTCCATCAGTGGGGCACCATGGAGCACAGTCCTCACATTTTCTCCACTAGAGGGGCGCTTCATCTCATTTTCTCCACTAGAAGAGCACTTAATCACATTTTCCACACTAAAGGTCACTCTGAGGGGCATTTTTATCACATTCTCTTACACACCTGTTGACTGTAAAGGGCACTTTATCATGTTTCATGTACCAGTTTCTTTGAACATGTGCAGGGCTGCTTTCACATTCCCTCACACAAATAGAAAGCTGACAAGATTAAAAATGGCTAGAAAGGTTTCCACCTCGTCAAGAGCAGACCTTGACCACATTCAATCTGCATAACACAAACTAAAGTACAAAGTGGTGAAGTGTAATTGTAGGCTTTAAAATAGACATCCAAGATTAAGGACAATCTCTGCACCTCTGTAAAACTGTTTAGAGGTTTATTGACGCCATTATAAAATGTTTTACATCCCTGTGTTCTTATTTAGGCACTTAACTGTTTTTAACTCAAATGTTTGACCGAAAGATAAAAAATGTCAAGTAATATTTTTACCATCCGACGGCTTATAGTAGGTGTAAAAAGCCAAGATGTAAACAAAAACTCTACCATCATCAGTAACCTTTATTTACTTCCACATTAAAGGTTTAGCCATTGGAACAAACATAATTTTTGTGACAGCTGATTCCAGTGTTTTAAATGTTTGCCGGTTCCTTCCATGTAGATTTATATCAAGGATTGTGGCGTATTTAATAAATCAAATATTTGATCAATCTGTGCCGTCAGTTCATCAGGAAAGGTAGTCGTCATTAGTGTCAGTTGATACGGTTGAGCACAGTCAGCTTAGTGACTTGAGGAGAGAGGATGCAGCTAGACAGAGAATGTGCATGCTGCATGAGCTGAGACTGGAGGCAACACATCTGTTCATGAATAGGGTGGATGGACGAACACTTGAGTGGCCTGTTTTAAGCCTGCTTCCTCACAAGTGGCTGGAGGAGAATTGTGTCCAATCATAGACAAGAGTCTTGTTCATTGGAATGCAGCGTTGCTTTTCAGCCTTTAGCGAGACAGTTTCCTTCTCCTTTCTAAGCACACCATAAAGAAAAAATAGAAAAAAGTGCTACATAAGGGTGATATATAAATATATGAACTATATAAATATATGGATAACGTGTCAAAGATAAAATCTAGTATTGCATGTACTTTGGGTTTTTGCTCATGCATCTGATCTACGTACAGTCACGGTGTTGATAGCTGCCATCAGTCTATTTTGCAGAGGCTAAGAGCTCATTTTGAAATTCAGTAGTAGTCCTGAAAACTATCTTTAATCTTCCCTTCCCCCATACTTTCTCCATAATACTCTGATCTTTCAAAGCAACAATCAGCACACTGTAATAAATATTCTGTGTTGCTCTCATGGGTCCCATTAACATTATTTGCAAACATCACAATGTGTTGATCTCATCATTTCTAATATAACTCATTTTCGCCCACATTTCAGAGAACCACGAGGCAAAATGTACATGCCAGTAATTACAAATTGCCAAAACACACAGAGAGGCATGCAGGATTTTCTTGGCAGTATAATTACATTAAAAAAAAAAGAATCCTTAGACGTGCAAACTGATTAGTTTTAATCAAATGTTGACTGAAATTTCTGATTTACTTTTCCTCATTTATGGTCAAGGCACAAGATTGGCACAAGATCACTATAAATGTGTTACTTTGACAGAAAACTAAGGCACTTATGCTGTAAATACTGTTTACTTTATGACAAGTACATTTAAACAGTATACAATGATTTAATTATTTAAGATTGCCAAGAAGCTCAGTTATATTTTTGTCTCCAGGAGCAGAACATCTTCCACCTCATGCCCAGACTGGAGCTCCCTCCAGTTAGCAGCCATCCATGAAATGAGAAAATCTATAATGCATTTAATTCTGTTCTCTGTAGATCTAGACTCTGTCTCCCAATGGCACCGCAGGGACTACAAACACTGCATAAACCTTCTTCCAACCCTACTGCAATATCATACATACAGCTATTACTCACAGCGTCCACTGCCTTGGACCCTCTCTTACACACACCTCCTGATCAAAGTACTCTACTCACTTCTTTTACAGGTTAGAAATGTAGCGTTGGAATATCCTTACTGTACTTCTTTGTTGGCTCGGGTCTCTCTGCAATGAGCACAGCACTCCTGAACAACTGCATAATACCTCAGGTACTTCAGAGATGAAACCCCCGTTTTCTTAATAATCTAAAGTGGGTGCCGTCCATCATCTCAGTAATAATCAGTACAGACAGGCAGACATGATTAAACTTGCTGGGAATTTGCAGGAACATGTCCATCTATTTTTGTCTTGTTTGATCAAAGGGGTGAGGAGTACAAATGGCCCCAAAACATTTGATATGTATTAGCTAGATTCATTTTTTTCTGTCAGAGAAAGATGCCTCAAGGTAGAATCACAGCAGTTTTCTGTCGAATTTATCTGGGTTACAAAATTTCATTCAAGATTTATAATGACTTACAAATGGCTGGTTGTACACTGCAAGTGTTCCTCAAGTCTTTAAGTTGTTCTATAGCAGTCATTTCTACAACGTTAAAAAAAAAGCTTTTGGGACATTTTTTTCCCCCTTAAATAAGCACATATAGCACTTTTCTTTGCTAAATACATCGACTGATAATTATCAGTCAATGTTGCCAGGCCATGAATATGGAACAGTTGTAAAGTCTGACACTCTAGTAGTTCAAACAATGGAAGTCAGCAAATGCTAAATGGACAGGCACAGTACTACACATGCTACAGGATGAGTGTGCCCTGCCATTGTTGTTGACACTGCTTATGTGTATGTGTCACATTCTCTCTGGCCTACTGCCTCGCAATTTACTGTTCTCTTGTCCTGTGTGTCATGGTGGCTGGCAGGCAGGCTCTGCCTGATGATGTCAGTGTGGCTTAAATAACTAGGCCAGTGCCATGATGGTTGGTTGTGTGTTTTACCACGATGGATCCCTGTCAGTCCTCTCATCATTTCTCTGGAGACAATAATGGAGAGAGTGTGACAACGCGAGAGAGGGCACAAAAAGGAAAGAGGATAAACATTATAATGCTGATTTGCTCCATTCAATCTCATCAGTGAGATGAATGGGAGTAGATAAGGAGATGAGTTGCAGCTACAGTGAACCTCAGCCGGGTCTTCCTCACTCACTCTCTTTTCTCTGTAAAATGTCAAACAGTAGTGGACAACAGTGTCACAGTATTTCATATCCTATATTGTAGCTGTGGCAGCTGTTGTCTGTGACATAAAGGACGCAGTTAGCCTAATGATTATTTTCATTATCACTTAATCATCAGATTATTTTCCAAATTGGTGAGTCACTTGGTTTATGTAATATCAGAAAATAATGAACAATGCTCATAATAATCACCATAATTTCCCAGGTTAAAATTGCTCTTTTTTCTGACCAATGGACCTAACCACAACTGATTTACCATGATATAAGACAAGAGCAAGCAGCAAACCCTTACATTTGAAAATATGGAGCCATTATCTGTTTATGAATGAAATGACCTAACCTAAAATTACCAATTATTTGCTTATCAAAAGTTAGTCCATTCTTTAACTCACTAGTCAGCTACTCGTTTCAGTCCCACTATTCTTGTTATCCAAAGATAATACAAGCTAGTTACTCATACAAATTTAATTATTTTATTCCATGTAGGTTCAAAATATAAACATGTTTTTTTTGATGTAGTGATTCGGTGATTGCAGCACTATTTCAAAGGCATCGTCCTTTTTTCCTTTAAGAATTGCATGTATACATTTTCATTCATTAGACGAATAGCAGAAAACACTGCAGCACCATAAATCCTAGGTTAGGTATGCCCGCATTCTGCTGCATTAACGCTGTTTTATGTCCACTGTTTTCACTCATTCAATTACTTACTTTGAGTCACCGATAAAATACTGTCCCACCAGTTTTGGTTTCACCCCAGACCCTACATTTATGATCAATGAACTCAAATCATCGACAGAGGGCTGCTTCCTCTCCATACTGGCGCGCCGTAAACATAGAAAAGCATTGCTAGAGCAGCTGTGCAGTATCCCTGAAAGAAGCACAGCTAATCTTTAAAGTGCACTTTAAACAAAAATGATGACGCTGTTAACAGCTGTCTGTCTGTATTCCCGGACAAGGCTGTGGAAGCACGCGGTGAAATTCAGGAGTTGATATTTTCTTGTCTAGATTATACGGATCTATGACCATTCAGTCGTGCCTCGACAACGTCGTGAACGCGCATGTCAGGTTCGCTGCAGAGATCCCGCTGCCTCGGCTCTCACGATTAATCGTAGGGATGGTGTTGACAGCGAGAGGCGTCGGGCGGCCAGTTTTACATGTTTAAATAGATGACAGGGCCAGGTGAGATTACATTCATATCGGTCCAACGCAAATTCCCCGCAACCCTACTGTTCGTGACGGAAGACGACGCTGCCAGGCCGAGGACAACGTTAACATTACTGATGGAATTCCCAGTTGTTGCTAGATGGAGAAATCGAAAGGGTGGACTCGTTATTAATAATTAAAAAATCCCATCTGCTGCTAAAATATAAGGAAAATGCATCTGCATCAGGTGCTGACGGGAGCTGTGAACCCTGGAGATTGCTGCTATTCGGTGGGAAGCGTGGTTGACATTCCTTTCACGGTGAGGTTTTATTTTGATTATTATTTGCTCAAGATGCCACCCATTGAAGCTAACGGCTGACTAGCAAGCTGTGTGGTTTGTTAGCTAGCTAGCGCCGTATTGGCTGGAAACGGACTGGCTAGCGAGCTCACGCGCTGGTTAGCCGGGTAGTGTGCTAGCCAATCTGCCGCACCAGGGGATTCATAAACAGTGAGTCGAGACTACTCGGGGCACCCTAAATACAAGCCCCTCATTCATTTCCCTTGACAGTCAGTCAGACATTGGCAAGCTAACACCCACAAGTAGATACTCAATAGAAACGCTTGCATGTGTTCCTTAAAGGTAGCCTTTTATTATTTATCGCTCCAAGTCGCTAGCCACTCAAATGACCTTTAGCTGCATCCCGTTACGTTAGAATTACTGCAAGGGAATCCCTTTGCGCAGCCATAACATTACGGGCACTTATTTGCAACGGGACACACCGACGAGATTTTGCAGTGCACACTAAGGTGACTGTGCAGGGGGGCTCGACAAAAATTGCGCACCGCCTCTGGATGAAAACGCTGTGTTTTGTCTGCTTGCAGAACTAGCTAAGCTCGCTACCATTTGGCGTTAAATCCTCCTCACGGATCATTAGCTCGCTGTCATCCTAGCATCAGCTGCGCCAGTCATGACGTAGAGAGCCATATATGGATACATGAGCTAGAGGGCTGAATGGCAGTGTGTTGGTGTCGAAAATAACATCAAAAAACGTGGTGCCATCTGTCATCACTCTGAATTAAGTGGAAAAGAAAACGCTTAACGTTTCTGTTACTGATGTTGATTTCCCCTTTATCAGCTGATATAGGAGCTTGGCATCATTCATCTAGTGTTTGTGTATTCGTATACACGCTGATCAAACGCTGCACCTTGAACCAAATCCACTGTCTGTTATTTATTGACCTTTTTGGGCTATACATATTCTTTGTCTGTCTGAGGTTTGGCAACTTCCCAGCATTTCTCTTTGTGCCTCGAGTTGACAGGACCGGGAAGCCTGGTCAATACTCCATTTAGTGAAGTGAGACATGGGAAGAACCTATAATATTACAGCCACTTTTGTGATGGCAAAACAAATGCACAGCAGTTCATAACCTCAACAGATGCTCTGCGGCTCTGCTTAAAATGGATCGGTTGAAGTTTAACTATGAGAATAAAATGAAGTAGAACAAAAAGCTGTAGCATCCCGAGTCAGCTCCTGTATTGAGAGCAGAAGATGAATGATGATGGTTTTATTGACGGCTGGATGGTCTTTCACAATATCCCATAAGCAGAACCCCTCGAAAGCCATTACTGTGTTTTGTCATTTCATCATTAAGTTGTCATCTTCACAAATCATTTGGGTGTTGCAGTTTGCCATAATCTGTTTATATCAAAGGCTTATTTCATGGTTTCATTCAATTAATCATTAGAGAAAATAGTATTTATTTGAAGCTTAAGTGTTTGGGATTGAAAGCAGAGAAAACAAGCTACTACATAGTCATAATGAAATCAGGAGTGATAGTCTTTTAGTTTAAGTATGGTTCAAGATGGAAACGGTTATGTCAGTCGTCAGGTCCAGATTCATGTAGTCTTTTTTGCCATAGTTCACACCAAAAGCGGTGGGACTGCGTTAGCTGAATTGTGCCAATGCAGGATCACAGTAAATTCTTGAGCAGCTATGTTGCACGCCACCATCCCCGTGTGCTGAGAACACTGTGAGCCTGTCTAATGGCTGCCAAATCTGGGCTTGGTGTGTTCCTGTAGGCTATTAGTGAGTTGGTGCTTTGTTGTTGTTGTTGTTATTTTTGTTGTCTTAGTTTTTTTGTTTTTTTTTCCCGGAAACACAAAAACCAAATCCTCCAACCCCTGTCTTATTCTCTCAGTCCTCTGCAATATAGTGCACTAATTCATTACCCTGTTGATTTTTGTTGAGAATGCAAAGAGGAGTTGTCCCCCTTTCCTTCACACCGACCGCATGATGTTTGAATGTAAACAGGCGATCTTTGTACCTAGGGTCACATCTGCTCAACAACATAGGACAGAGCTGGTTGTGAGGCAAAAAGCCTTGCACATTGCCGCAGGGCCTCAGTTTCTATGCCTGGTGTTTTCTTTCTGTGTCTGAGAGGATATTTGAAGAACACTAGACATCATGTCCAATGCAGTTACACTCACACCGACCCCCAGGGCTCCTAGGCCAGACCCTGACATACAAACACACACACACGCACACACACACACACACACACACACACACACACACCTAATCTACAGCAGCCAGTGCGCCAGTTCAAATGAGCAAGCATGAGGCTAGTGCTTCATTGGGTATGGTATCATTCCCTCTCCATGCTTTTTGTTTCTGTGCATTGGTATACTCACAGAAATTGAAAGACAGATATTTAATGGATTTTGCAGGATAAACAAGACACTGCAAGATCCTTTGGGGCCAGTGCATGGTGCTGGTTTGTAGTACAGTACAGTAACTATTGCTTAAATGGTTAAATCTGTTATCAGCTGAAAAATATGACAGAACTGTTGACCTTAACGTCCTCTTTCACGGGTTTTTGAAAAGTCATAGCCACAAAGACCATCTCTGTTTCCAGTACAGAGCTTTTTACCTGTGGTTGTAGATGAACATACAAACAAGCCTGGTGGGTTTGATATGCAGAGAGGCAGATGTGTGAGCTTCTAAAAATAGAATACACGCGTAAACTACAAAGCACAGAGAGAGCACATAACCCACCAAGGCTGCATATTCCTCTAAATTGTGTTATCTTGAAAATAGAAAGTATCTATTCTTCATCTGGATCTTGATTTACTGCAGAATACAGATATCATCACATAATGTAAGACAGTGACGCTGATTTGCAGAAGCCTGATGTAATTTTCTGAAATTACTTAAAGCCTGTCCTGAAATATTAAAGTTTCTGTTTTGTTGTGCAAGAATGAATTTATTAAAATTTGAAGTGTTTCAGGCTCGTGAACCATGGCCTTTTAATTTAACATGTTACTGTGGCAACATCTTCATTAGCATCTGTTCAGATTAATACGCTAACTAAAGATGAAGGAACAAACAGGACATTATTACCCATGTCTGTGTCTGTGTTTTTAGATCCATTAAGATGCTGCAACTGCACCCAGTTAAGTTGGAAACATTGATGAAGATCAATCGAGTTGTGATGATGATGATGATGATGATGATGATAATAATAATACTAATAATATATTCAGTTAAACTGTGATATTTTCTGAGATGGCTAGAGACCTGATGTAGTTTGGCCATTAATGGCCACTGCTTCATTGCAGTCATGCTGCAGTGAATAACACAGCCAATAACAGGGCCCATATGACTCGACTATACACAGTGGATCAAAGTACAGGTCTGTGCTTTAGGCTTTGCCAGACATAATGCATTAACACAGATCAACAGAGAGAGACCAGGTTCCTACAGGCCAGAAATGGTCATTCATGTTCTTTTAATACCTGCAGCTATGCCTTTGACCCCAGCTTAAAATCAGCCCTAACACCAAAATAAAAATGGCACACATGGAAGCAGCTGTGGCTGGGA
Source organism: Datnioides undecimradiatus (assembly GCA_008933995.1). Classification (NCBI taxonomy): domain Eukaryota; kingdom Metazoa; phylum Chordata; class Actinopteri; order Lobotiformes; family Datnioididae; genus Datnioides; species Datnioides undecimradiatus. The sequence goes on along the minus strand of WARS01000047.1, from coordinate 34,492 downwards.
AACATGCTCGCATGATTGCGTTAGACATGGGGAATGAGTGGCAGTGGCATTAGCAGAAGTGATCTCTCACTCTTCCTCTTATCTACTTTCCTGGCCACAGCACATGATTGCATTCACTCCATTCTTTCGAAATACATTCAGCCTGAGTCGCAGCTAAATCCCTGTGTCATGGTGTTGGTCATTTTTCAAACAGCATTTGAGAAGCACTTTACCAAAAATTCATGAGAATCGATTTCTATAGCTGTCATCAGTGATGACTGTGCTGTCTTTTCATAGATTAGGAATAGAGTTGAGGAAGAGAGATGTTTTATGAAACATCAGATTCATATCTTTGAATCTGTATATAATTTGAAAATGTAGTATTGGGACATCTGTAAATCCATTAAGGGTTTTATATCTTTATATGAAATAGTAGAAAGTAATTCCAGCAAAAGGTCACATGATGAATGAATCCCGTTTCTCTGCTCACCTAAGATGCGACTGCATTGTTAATGTGTTACAGAGGTAATATTTGTCCAAAGGCAGCAACATTATTGATGTAAGCAGCTTTCAGGACTGAGAAAAGAGGAAATGTTGCTGCTTCAGGGTTGCACCCATTAAATCAGCAGCTTTATAAGCTAAAGATACTTGACTGCAGATCCAAGTACATTCATTCAGCAACTTCTTAAGGCCGTCTGGTGCTGAATCAAATAAATATTCTGACAGCGAGCTGCACATTAAATTGATTAGAATGGGCATCCAGTCTTCATTTTATTTGTTTGCCTTTGATTGAAATAAATTCTTGTAGTCGTAGGGTTTTCAATCACTCAGTTGACTTACTCTAAAAAAATCTGTCAGAGTATATCTCCAATATTATTTCCCCTCAGTGGCTAAGCTCACTCAGACAGACAGATCTGTGAAAATCTTGTGCTTTAATGAAGACCAAAGAGGACCGGTTTAATGAATATTATTGAGATGGTTGATGTTCACAATAATGCCACATATCACATATCCTGCTTTGGATTGCCGTGCCCCAGCACCTTGTCGTTGGCGTGCGTGTGCTTGTGTGCGTGTGCGTCAGGATTTGCGGATGATGACGGAAATAAAGGACACAGACAGGCCCAAAACCGAAGGAGCAAAGCTGCGATGATAGGTCAACCTGGTGTGCTCCAGCTTACCAGCCTGGTGAACACACACACTCTCTCTCTCCTCTGTGTGTGTGTGTGAGGGGGAATGAGATCGAGAGGTGCAGAGCAGTCCTAGACGGTGCGTGACGGTGACCGCGTTTAATTCCAGCTGTAATGTGCAGGAGCAAATGCCGCAGTAATAGTAAAGAACAGAGTGCGCCTCCCTTCCTTCTCCTTCCACCTGTCTCTCTCAGATTATGTAATAGCACGTTAAGTTTAATCTAACAACAATCTTCACCATGGCTTCGTTCTCGGTCGTCACTTCATGTTATACCACGCTGGCTGTAATGTTGTCCCGTTGTGTGACCCAGTGGTTCCCCAGCCTCTCCTCCTGTTCTCCTGAATAATGAACGACACGAGCCTTCATCCCGACTGTACTGTTGCTTCGAGGCCAGCTCGCCTGTCTCCCAGGTGCTGCCGCCGTTCTTCACGTAGCCAAGAACCACCGCTGTATCGGTTTACGTTGCTGCCCATAATCCAGATATTAGCGCCGGTCTGCCCATTAAGCGTGGGCATTTAGCGTGTGCTGTGTGTGCTTATTGACCATGAGTTGGTGTTATTTTAACATGCAGTAAATCTGTAAGACAGCATCTTGTGTTTGTTTTACTGCCATGGTGGTTTAAAGTAACTGCCATGCTGTTCTAATCCACTTGTAATATCTCACCCTACTAATGCAATATTCATATTTGTGCTATTGAGTGCTGTGATGGTCTGCTTTTAGTTATTTATAGGGCATTATATTGCATATTCAGTGTAATTACGTGGAAGTTCAAAGCAGAAAGAAAGTGGACAGGACCTTAAAGCAGTGGACTATACGTAGTATGAAGTTTATTAATAAATGGGACTGTTTGTCAGATGCTATGCTGATATTTACTATTCAAAGTTTGAACGCTTTGGTTTCATTTGTTTATTGTGGCTTGATCTGATTTGGTTCCTCCTCCTGTGGCCCTTTTCTTTTTCAGGCCTATGGCTCAGGTTGCGATGTGGTGATCTTGGCCAGCGACTTCGAGTGTGTGCAGATTATCCCGGGAGCTCAGAATGGAAACATACAGGTGGGCTGCGTGGAGTGTTCCCACCAGCTTGGCAGGGTGAGTGTTGACTGCACACTCAGACGAACTCCCACACACAGTTTTTGCCTTGGCCAGGAGACATTTTCAATTACTCTGAGCATAGAAAAGTGCATTTAGCCTTTCGTTTGCTGCTGTGCTGTGCTGCCCGTGCTTTCCTCGTCTCGCCCATCCCGCTCTCCTGCACCACACCCCGAGTGCCCTTCTCTTGGGGAATGGCTGTGCAGAAGCACTGATGGGGTGAGTAATGTTGTGATGATGAACACAGCTCTTTATTTTTAGATTGCTGCATCCTACGGAAACACAGTCTGCATCTTTGAACCTCTTTCCACCAACCCAAACAAGCGCCACAAGGTAAGCATGAATGTCAGTATTCCAGACATACATGTAGTTTCAATCAGTACCTAGTGAGGTTGATCCCACTTGTGTGCCAATAATATTGCATGGTGTGTGCTGCTCTCCTTTCACTAACAGCAGCTTAACTATCAGTGGCAAAAGACAGGACAGTTCTTCCTCGATGCCATCACCTACAACTTGGCCTGGGACCCACAAGGTACCCCGATGCTTTCTGTGTTTAACTGATTCACTGACTGTCTGACAAAATTAATCCACGCTACACACAGCTCCTGTTACAGCCCCCTGTGGTTTGTCTGGAACAACATGTGCATTATGTAAGAGACACAGTGTGCATGCGGCTCTGCGTGCCGCGTAGTCGCCAACGTGGGACAAGAGAGGTGTGTAACGTAGTGCTTTTGTGCCCTCAGGGAACCGTATCCTAGCAGCAACAGAGCGGCTCCAGCTGTGGGCTCCACCACTGACAGATGCCCTGATAGAGGAGGAGGATGGGCAGATGACTGAGGACAAGCCCCACCCTGTCCTCAATGACTGGAACTGTGTCTGGCAGTGCAAGTATGTTTTCTTTTTTGCTGTTGAGCGCAATGTAAAAGCATATGATATGACCGACATGGGGAAATGTTGTCAGGTCGATGGCGCCACAGATAGAGAATCAGTTTCTTTTGAAGAAAATTGCCTCCTAGACTTTTTTATGGTAAAGCAAATCCTGACAGCTAGCCAGCCAGTCAGCTGAGTGTCAAGCAGACCTGGGTGTCTTCATTTTCTTCACTCTGTCCTTTTTTTCTGCCCTTCCTGTTGACTTGTCAGTAAAAGCTTTCTTTAGCCAAGTCTGACAATCTTTGACAATGCAAAGTTTGCTGTCAGTGTCGTGGCTGAGCATTGAAGCGCATTTGTTCATCAGGGCTTCGTAATTGTTTTTGTTTTTTCTTTGTCAGCATGTTTTGGTTTTTTTTTTGCAGTAAACAGTCAGTCCACGCCTCATGTGCACAAAACATTAACTGTACTTCTTCCTCTTGAAGGTTGTGGAATTACAACATTTTTACTAATAAAAACCTAAAGGCAGTTACTGATTATCCTAACTCATCTGCACACAGCCTCACATGACGGGTTCATATGCACTGCTGTAAGCCTTACACATTAAGCTGAGTAAACAGCCATCGACATCCGACACCATATTGGTAATTGTCATCTGATGATACACAAGCGTAACCAGGAGAGCTACTAGAACAGGGAAGTGCAAGCTCTGAAATTACCAGCAATAACTCATGCACAAAGTAACCGCACATACACAGTGACAGCTGACAGGAGAGCCACTGGTGTGAATTTTCCACGGAGAGTTTCCTGCCGAGAAGTGAATATAGCTGATGTCGCCGTTTGTGCTTTTGTGTTTCTCTCAGGACTGCTGCATCTGTTCACATTGCCAAGTGGTCTCCTGATGGGGAGTACTTTGCAACAGTTGGGAAGGTATATGATTCATGTAAACATGCTGCAACGTAACAAGTTGTTGAAAACATTTTTTTTTTTCTCCAAGGCCCGTGGGGATGTTTGTGTGTAATGCATGTCCGTCCATGTGTTCGAATACGCAGGATGACTGTTTACTTAAGGTGTGGTATACGACCACTGGCTGGCGCTCTGCAGTGGTGGTGCAGGACGTCTCTGATAAAAAGCCTGCCCCTGTTCACTTCTCCTTTGTTTACCTGGCTCATCCTCGCTCTGTCACGGGTATGTCCTGGAGGAAGACCAGCAAGTTCATGCCCAAGTAAGGAAATACACGCACAATCACGCAGACAGGGTGCCTGTAACATTTCATGTTTTTTTAAACCTGGCACAGGGGGAGAGCCGTGGGTGTGTGAATGATTAGCGTGGCCCATCAGTGTTTGTGTAAATGGCCGATTGCAGAGTAGTTCGAAGACTAGAAAGAAGCGATATAAATGTAGCCCATTTATCATTTACACACTTGTTGTCATCTAAGCCACTCTAAAAAGTGTCACCTGTAATGAACGGGTTTGTTAAATATGTTTTTAGTTTAACTGTGTCTAAATGCTGACAGTGAATATGTTATGTTGTGCATTTCTATATTTGTTTATTTCTCAGGTGCAACGCTGAAAAAAGTTTTATTTACTCAGTTTAGATTTTCCTGCAGAAGACTGCAGAATTTTCAGTCCTGTTGCTTTAACACACTCGCTGTCCTGTATTCCACTTTTCTTTCCTTCCCGGTTATGTGAAGGATCACAGGCTGATCAAAGAAGAGTTCACAGTGTCAGATGAGATGCACCATGGAAACAGTTTTGAATGTGTAGTATTTTACTGGATCTTCAAGAACAATTCTGGCTGTTTCCTCACATGCAGTGTGAAAGTGGAGCTGTTAAATTTTATTCCACCCACTTGCACTCCCACTTTGTTATCATTTTTCTCCTTACTGTATAATTCATAAAGTTGATAGCGAGGCTTGTAACGTGCACGGAAAATTGGTAAATGACTGTAAAGCTGGTGCAGCACTAATCACATCAGTGTTTGCTCCTATGCCACAAACTGTACCACCACCAATTATATCCATCTTGACTTCAGTATGCGTTAATGTGTTTTGATGAAATGTTTTAGGGTAAAAAGATTGGGTGGTTTGAAGCGAATTACTGGTTTTGTAAAATATTTGCATCCTCCTGCTGTGTCCTAGGGGTTCGGTGTGCAATGTGTTGCTGACTTCGTGCGAGGATGGCGTGTGTAGGTTGTGGTCGGAGACCCTGTTGCCAGAAGACAGCCTGCTTGGAGGACAGATCTCTGAGAACACACAGTCCTTCAGCTCCAGCCTGCCAGGCCTGGCAGGCAATAAGGACAAGATCCAGCATGCTTTGGAGGTACACTTACCAACTCTGACCAAAAATAATCCACCAATTCACCATTCACCATAATCAATCCAATTCACCAGACAAAACAAAAAAAGATACCCTTTTTCTGCTAAATGAATGATCTAAACCTGTTCTCTGTGTATCATTGATCAGTCAATCCACCACTTGAAGCATCTGCGCCGGGGCCGGCGACGGTCCTCTGCTCTGGTCGCTCACAGCGAACTGCTGCCCTCACAGCTCGGCACACAGGATTCACACACTCACCGCCACATTGCTCATCATGCCAATGCCCTGTGTCACTTCCACATCTCAGCCAGTATTAACCCCAACACAGGTATGTCCTGCGTCTTCATTTGAATTGGTTCTGTTTCTCTGGTACCGCAGAAACAGCTTGTCTTGAAAACAATGCAGCCGTGAATCTCATCTCAGCTTGTGTAATTTTTGCTTACCCTTCCTCTCATTACTTTCACACCCACCTCCCTCTTTCTCTGTCAGACATCCCATCAATGCTGGCTGATTCTGCAGTGTTCAACCCAGATGATGGCAGCGGCGGTGGAGGCTTTGTGGTTCACTGGCTTAACAATAAAGACCTCAGCTTCACTTCCTCCATGGACCTCTTCATGCTGCAGCTCCGTAAGTTCTCTGAACAGCAGCTGGAGCAGACCACTGAGGACCCCCTGGACCCTGAAGGATCCCCTATGAAGTTTGACTTTGGTATGACCTGCAACCAGGCCAATACAGGTTCCTCATGGCTTAACAACAACATGATATTGTAATAGCATATGGGTTTCTGGCTTTCTAGACCTGGACGAGATGTCTGACAAAGCCTCCTCAGAGCACGGTGAAGAGGGGGAGCCGGGGGAGCAGGGAAGCACCAAGGCGTCCTCTCCAGGGTCCAGCTCAAGCATGCCTTTGCCCTCCATGCTGCTGGAGAGGAAGATGGAGACTTTGACAACAGAGTGGAACAAGAGCCCAGACATGCTGTTCACCATCCACCCTGCCGATGGATCATTCCTGGTTTGGCATGTGAAGTACTTGGATGAGTTTAACCAGGGCATCTTCAGACAGGTTCAGGTGAGCAGGGAATGCTTGGGAGAAACAGTTTACACAAGCAAGCAAGAATTTTTTTTCAGATTAGGAACTCCTCTGCTTTAAATCTTATAGTGAGTCACTTGCTCAGTCATGCAGTCTTACACACACAGTGACAGCAGTGTAGCGGTAGTTAAACTTTGTCTAAAATGTAGGGTGACTCAGCACTCCCCCAGCTTTATGTAAGACTCCTCATATCCTTCTGTCTTTTTACTCTGGGGGAGCGACTAGGCACTCCTCTTTGCATGTGGGCTATGAAAACTTTGACATTTCATGGTTAATAACACTATTTTCTGCAAATCTATTTATTGTATAAGTCGAAATGTATTGTGCGTCATCTTTCACCTAATTTTATAAATCTTCACCACTTATTTGAACACGTTTCCATCCCGCATATATAATATGTATCCCAATCAAGAGTTTGAACATCGTTCCTCATTCTATTAATATTGGTTTATTACTTTGGATCATTGATCTGAATTCAAGTTTAGAGAGGATGCAAGTCCTCCAGACTGTTGTGATGAGATCATCAAGCAGAGAGTCGTTGGAACTACAGAAACACTCAGTCAGCTCACAGCTGAAAGTGGTTTTACAGTTACAAGTGTTGGCTGAGCACAGACACTTGCTGCAGAAACTCTTCAACCAGACAGTAGGCACATTTAAGTTTAGCCTGTCATCGGGCCGCGCACAGGGGTGACATTAAGTAGCTACAGCTGATAATATGTGCTGCTGGCATCATTTTTCATTTTAATTGGTAAACGCTATGGTTAGAAATGAGAAGCCCCTTTCTGAATGCTGTGTGCTTGTTGTGCAAGAGCAAGAAGTGATTACACATTTGCTAGTGTCTGAGTTTAGTGAATCCGTGTAATTTGCGAACCTCAGAGTCGTTCAGTAGTGCACCCGAGCAGTTTTTCACCTTGACGTGCTCCAGTTTTCGCTTGGATATGCAGCAAAATGCTTGCATTGCTACAGGAGAGCGCTGCAACACGAGCAGCACTAAGGAGGACAACACACAGTAAAATACTGTAAGGAAAGGATGGGAATTTGATTGGCCTTGGTTTAACTGAGATCCTTATTGTCATTACTAACAACATCTGTGATGATACAGTACTGTAGGCAGTGGTTGTTTGTAATAGTAATATGCAACAAGTCTAAGTTCATTGTTCAGTCTTAAGCATAGCCAAGTAATGTCGATGCTACTGATGAATTAGAGAGTTGTGCCTGCGTTCCTAACATTTCCTGTCCAACTCTCTCGCCAGGTGTCCTTCTCCTCCCGTATTCCAGTGGCATTCCCTACTGGCGATGCCAACTCGCTGAGTAAAAACATCCTGATGTACGCTTGCACTTTGACTGAAGGGGTGAGTGCTGGGGGAGTGGAGCCGGGGACGATGGTCCAACGTGTCTCCCACTCTGCTTCGGCCTCAGCCGGCCTGGGTTCACCTGCCCTGGCTGCCACTCCAAACGTTCGCCCTGGCATCAGTCCTGCTGTCATGATGGTCTCCAAGCATGTCGATGGATCTCTCAACCAGGTAAAAGACAGGATGTACCATTATTTTCTGCCACTGTTTAACCATTGGTGTTCTTACTTCAACTGATGTCAAAATGCTTTCCCCTGTCTGCAGTGGGCAGTGACATTTGCAGAGCGTTCTGCCTTCTCCAACGTTTTGACCGTGTCTCACAAGTTCCGGTACTGCGGCCACCGCTTCCATTTGAACGACCAAGCCTGCCACACGGTCCTGCCTCTGCTGCTGACCTCCTCTCACCATAACGCTCTGCTCACCCCACCCTCGGCCCCTGGCAGCCTAGAAGGAGAACAGCCTCCTACCTTTCCTCTACCAAAGGGTCTTCCCAGGTACAGAACAGAGGGAATGCAGACAAAGATGAGGGTGTAAATAAGAAAGGCACAAGGAAAAAGGGAAAGTTTCAAGAAGCACAGATGCTGTTTATTTTCAGACATTGTTACACACTCTCACACTGTAAGTAATGTCTGTTGTCCTCCCCGTGAAACATGAGATCTAACGATGCAGTACTTTTCCATTAGCAGGAAGCAGCTTCGTAATGCAGCTACAAGGACCTTCCATGACCCCAATGCCATATATAGCGAGCTGATCTTGTGGAGGGTGGACCACATTGGACCCCTGTCCTGCACCGGGGGGGTGTCTGAACTGGCACGCATCAACTCACTGCACACCTCTGCCTTTAGCAATGTTGCTTGGCTACCAACACTAGTCCCCAGCTCCGTACTTGGTAAACATACCATGCTTTTTTAAGATCCTAGATCCTTTTAATGTTAATGTCTTATATTAATATATGAATATGCTCCAACTTTGTTTTAACACTGCCAAATATCTTTAATGAATTTCTCAGATCAAAATGAGCTCCAGACGAAGTGGTTAATATATGCATTGCAGGACATTCCAGACAACTTTGTGTTGTATCCCTCAGGAACTTACTGTAACAGTGCCAGCGCCTGCTTCGTGGCATCAGATGGGAAAAACCTGCGCCTCTACCAAGCCGTGGTGGATGCCAGAAAACTCCTGGATGAGCTGTCGGATCCTGAAACGTCTGTGAGTGGACACACACAGAAAAAAAAACATGATGTTATTGCTCACTGGGTTGTGATCATCTTTGTTTAAAGCCTTTGTTCGGTGAACCTGATGTATCAGGGGGTTCAAATCTTACACTGTGTGTCTTCAAAAGGACCAGGAATCGAGTCCAAAGCAGGCTTGTGTCCAGCCATATTGGGGTTGATGAGTGTAGATCAAACATGAAAGATCACAACTCTGATGTTACTACGTCGTTCACGGATATTAAATTCTTGTTAGATGCTGGCTTTACAAACCGATCTTGCCTTTATTGAAAATAAGGCTGTGTTCCTGTGTAATCATGTCTTCCATCCAACAAATAACCTACTTTAAACCATGATATCCAATATTATTTTACCATGCTATTGGTTTATGATGCGGTTCATTGAGTTTCATGTGTGTCTCTGTTTAGAAACTGGTGGGCGAAGTGTTCAACATTGTCAGCCAGCAGTCCACTGCCAGACCCGGATGTATCATAGAGTTGGACGTCATTACAAACCAGGTTAGCAGCTGCTCTGCGGTTTTCACACCCACCCTGGGTCAGTGTCGGACAAACGCTGGGCCTGAAATCCTGACACTGTCTGATCAGTAGGTATAGTAACCTGTGTAATACTCTTTCCACGTGCATCCAGTGTGGCGCCAACACCCAGCTGCTGCACGTCTTCCAAGAGGACTTCATTCTCGGTTACAAGCCACAGAAAGAACAAGAAGTATACACTCCAGCCTTTCCATGTGGTGAAGGTAAAGCATTGTGTTGCTTTAAAGCTCTGTGCAGGTCTGTTCTCTGACAAAGCTGGTAATCAAAGGAAGATAATCATTTAATTTTGCTTTGTTTAGATTACCAACCTGCCCCATTCTCTGAGAAGTTCTTCCTGGTGGTGATAGAAAAGGATCTGAACAGGAACTCTGTCCTGCAGATGTGGCACCTGCACCTTAAGTCTGTGCAGGCCTGTGTGGGTAAGCTGAGTGGTTACTGGCATAATTGGAATTGAAAGCATGAATCCTATCTTTCTATCATCCATCTGCTTTTGCTGAAGTGTACGGCAGCTGTAATATTCCTGTGTCTGTGTGTCCAGATGAGCCGAGCCCAGATTACAGCTTCCAAAGCCAGCTAATGGTCCCAAATCAAGCCATGAATGCCGACTCATCTCCGGAAACCTCTCCTATCAGACCCCTGCCGCGGTCGGCCTCGACAGCCAACTTGCAATCAGCAAGCAAACTCATTCTCAGCTCCAAGCTGGTGTACAGCAAGCGGCTGGACCTGCCCCACGGGGTGGAGGTAACCAGGGCTACCCCCTCTGCAGGTAGGGACAGTTGTCACATAGATGACTCACACCTTCTTGTTACTGCCAAATGTAAAACTCCCAAGGTTGAATAGGTGGCAAAAAGATCCCAAAAAGATCTGCATGTATTGCTGGATTAATAAGAAATGCTAAAGGTGTTTTTATTTGTTTGGTTTCCATCCTTAACTCTGGTTAAATGATTCCAAGATGTACTTGTAAAGTCTATTTGTCACACATAGAAAGCAAGAAACTAAGGATTCAGGCCAGCACATGTCAGAAACCTGCTTGAACTTTTCTCATGCTTTCACCACCTCCCCTCTCTGCCAGGTCACCTGAGTTCCTCCTCTATCTACCCTGTGTGCCTCGCGCCGTACCTCATTGTCACCACCTGCTCTGACTCTCGCGTGCGGTTCTGGCACTGTGCTGTGGAGTGTGATGACGGGTATAGCGAAGATGACCAGGACAACCGCGTGTACCGCTGGGAGCCCTGGGCCCTGATGAACGAGGAGGAAGACAACAACAGTGCCGTGGCCGTGTCGGGCCGGCCTGTAGCTGTGTCCTGCTCCTACATCGGCAGGCTGGCTGTGGCCTTTAAAAAGCCACGACAAGGACAGGTAGGAGATCAGAATTTGGCCTGTCACTGGTGCTTCCAATGTATGAACCAAAAACATATAGCAGTGTGGGAATTCATTATACTGTGGCAATCATCTTCAGGTGGAAAGTTGCAATAAAAATGTAAATGCAGTGAGTAAACATCATTTGGCTGTGCGGCCCGAATCCTTCCAGGCAATTCTATATATCAGCATATGAATACGCATTTATGTAAATTAGAGAGCGGTTAGGGAGGAACTAGATCAGATAAACATACATCATACGCATTATACACTTCACTGTGTTTAGAATCTGTGCTAACAATCATTAGGAAAAGGAAGTTATAAATGCTGACGGTGTGAGTACCCTGTCACTGCTCTCCAGTTGAAGTATGCAGAGTGGATGTGACTCAACTGAAACCGAGGATGTGATAGATGAAACAGGCCCGTATCGCTTGCTGATGTCACCTGAATGACCGGGTCACAGTGCCTACACTATTGTCACTATGTTGTCCTCAGCTGCAGGGCTCTGGAGAGGACTTCTCCATGCATGTGTCCATCTATGAGTGCGAATCCACTGGTGGCTCAGAGTGGGTTTTAGAGCAAACGCTCCAGCTGGACGACTTCACCAGACCCTCCTCAACCTTGGATCCTAGAGTCAGTGTGGACTCCAACCTCTTTGTGTACAGCAGGTCAGAAGGGCAAATCCTCTGTGTTTTTTATAATCATATTCTTTTAGTTACTAGATGTATATCAGTGTGGGTGTTACAGAACATAATGCTTTTGTCCACGCCAGGTCTGATCTGTACATGAGTAGAGACCACAGCTCCCCTAACATCAAGCACTACGTCCACCTGGACTGGCTGTCAAAGGAGGATGGATCTCACATCCTCACCGTCGGAGTTGGATCCAACATCCTCATGTTTGGCCGTATCTCTGGCATGGTCAACGAGCAGACCAGCAGCAAGGAGGGGGTGGCTGTCATCACCCTTCCCCTAGGGGGCAGTATCAAACAGGGGATCCGGTCCCGCTGGATCCTGCTTCGGTCGGTGGACCTCCTGTCCTCTGTGGACGGCACACCGTCTCTTCCAGTGTCCCTGTCTTGGGTGAGGGACGGCATCCTGGTGGTGGGCATGGACTGTGAAATGCACGTGTACGCACAGTGGCATCAGGACAAAAAGCCCGGTGAGGGAGAGGAGGGCAACCTATCGTCCGCAGACATTGCTGGAGGTCAAACTGGAGGCTCGGTCTTCGAAGGCAGAGCCAGGTCTAAGAGTGTGTTTGAAGGGAGTGCCGCAGTGGACGAGGCCCTCCGTGCACCTGCAGGACTTCAAGAAGGGGGCCTGTTTGAGGCAGCTCACTCACTGTCCCCAACTCTACCACAGTACCATCCAACCCAACTGCTAGAGCTCATGGACCTGGGCAAGGTTCGCCGGGCCAAGGTGAGTATGTTGCTGCCTCATGCAATGACTGCACAGAAATGGTTATTAAAAGCTCTCATGTATTTATTCAAAAGGAATACATAATTAAAATCTCTTGCAGGCCAACCCCCTTTTGACTAAGCCAGCTAAAACGACGCACTAAGTCTAACAGACAAACACTATCTGTAGCTCATCTAATCTACGGTGTTGTATAACCCCTCGACTCTTCTGTATTTCAGGCCATCCTCGCTCACCTGGTGAAGTGTATTGCTGGAGAAGTTGCAGTGGTAAGAGATGTGGAGGCCGGTGAGGGCGGAGCCAGGAGACATCTGTCGCGGACCATCAGCGTGACCGGCAGCACAGCAAAAGACACCATCGTGGCTGGCCGCGACGGAGGCAGGGACTACACAGAGATCAACTCCATTCCCCCCTTGCCCCTGTATTCCCTCATGTTGGCTGACCTAGACACCTCATACAAAGGAGTGGAAGAGACTGCTAAGGGAACTAAGGTGGTAGACGGTGAGGGAGCCCAGAAGTCCACAGAAGACCAGTATTCTGACCTCTTCCAGGTGGGTACAGTTCAGAGAGCTCTGTCTTTGCTTTTAAGGTTTAGTCGACTGACACTTTGAACTCCATGTCGTCCCGTGTTAACAGGTGCCAACAGTTACCACAGACGACTTTGTGAACTTTGCCACTGACAAACCAGAGAAGAAGTCACGAGTCATCAACCTCTCTCAATATGGACCTACCTACTTTGGACCGGAGCATGCTCAGGTAAAGGATGTAGATTTTAGATTTTAGGTTAATAAAGAAGCAATAGCATGGTAATAACAGGTAAATGATGGTGTTATACCATAATCGTAAGAGTCCAAAAATAAACATGTATGGCAGTGTTGTGGCTTCATTTCTGCAAAGATAATAATGGGGCCAAGACACGGCAGTTATAAAATGGTAATAATAGAATATTTATATGTTTTAATATCTGTTGTGTTTTTTGCTAATTCAAAGTAATGATAATATTAAGTCTAGGTTGAATTTAACAGAATTTACATCTTCATGCTTACATTTCTTTTAAATCCACGTTTCCGTTGTCATTGCGTGCTTTCTTTGCGTGTGTGCAGGTACTGTCCAGTCACCTCATGCACTCCAGCCTGCCAGGACTGACCAGACTAGAGCAAATGTTCCTGGTGGCCTTGGCTGATACTGTCGCAACCACCAGCGCTGAGGTCACCAGCTCCACTGATCAACAGTACACAGGTCAGGATTAATGTTTGTGTGCACAGGTTACAGCCACACAGTATAGTTCTAACATATTGTCCCAAGGTTTGCTGGGATTGATGTACGTCGTTGCCGCATTAAAATACTTCGTATTGTAGCACAGCACTCTGACAAGTTGAACCATCCACAGTATCTTTATGTAACATCTAATTCTCTCATCATCTGATTTTCTCTGTACTCTGCACCCTTTCAACTAGCAAGATAGAGCTCGGAGTATTAACAAATGTCATGTTTTGATCTTTTCTTCTCATTCTCGAGTCCAAACAGCTGGTTGTTTATTTTTTGCAATTTCCAATTGTTGATTTTAAGGCTCACATCCATGTGACAGTGACAGACATGCGGCAATCCAAGCTCTCACGTTTAGGGTTGTCACCTTGATTGAAGTTCTTCCGTGTACCCACTGAAGTGTCCTTGAGAGAGAGGCCGATTTGTTCTGTAGCTGTCCCTGCACTCTGACTTGTCAGGTGACGGTAGAGAGTGTTTTTCTTTCATGAATGAAAGAAGTATTGGCTTTTTTTTGTATTATGTGCTAATATATAAGATACACGATGCACACATACCTGAAGGATAGTTGGTATTGTATTTTGGCGTCTCCCCTCTTTGTCTACCAGTCCATTAACAGTTACCCTCGGTCAGAGATAATATTTTATTAAGGTTGACTAAAGCTTAGAGACGTAAAAGCTAAACATAATTTGTCTTGATTGTGTGTTCCTGCATGTAGTTATTCACCAGCCATCAGCTCTTTATTAACATAAACAACAGTATATGAACAGACACTGCACTTTTTCCATTATCTTTGTCCTTTTTCTCCAATTTTCCATCCTATTTATTTAGTCTTTTCAGAGGAAGACATTAGCAGGTTGTTCCAGGGCTAAGTAAGCACAGAGAGGGTAAGGAGGTTCAGGGCCACAGTCTCTGACAGCACCGCATAAACTCAAGTGATACCGGAGTTTTAAAGGACTTCGCACTTTGGCTACCGTTTTGACAGAGTGGGCATTGAAAGAGCGATGACAACGCTGACAGCTTCCTGTTGTGTTTTTGTGCAGGTGCCGAGGCTCTCGATGAGTGCGGACTGAGGTACCTGCTGGCCATGCGTCTTCATACATGCTTGCTCACCTCTCTGCCCCCCCTCTACCGCATGCAGCTGCTCCACCAGGGTAAATGCACTCCTCACTGTGCTGCCTCTGTGACGGATAATTTTATATGACAATAATACCACTGCATTGTAAATAAGTGGCGATAGATTTTGCAGTGTATTTAATCTTGGGGCTGATCTTCTCTTTCTATTTGTATGGCAGGCTTGTCAACATGCCACTTTGCGTGGGCCTTCCACTCGGAGGCAGAGGAAGAGCTGCTGAACATGATCCCTGCCATGCAGAGAGGCGACCCACAGTGGTCTGAGCTCAGAGCTGTTGGAGTGGGTTGGTGGATACGCAACATCAACACTCTGCGGAAGATGGTGGAGAAGGTACCAGAACAAAATTCAGACTAACAGACATAGACAAGATTCACAGTTATTGGGGTTTTTTTTAATTAGCACCTGGTGATGCACGTCCTGTGTGATTTTAATTCCCTGTATTTTGCTGATGGATAGTTTCTAATAATAGAGCGGTGATGTAAATAATTAACGAGAAGAGCTACTTCCTGGCGGTTGCAGCTATGTTAGAGGCATTTTCTGTTTTTCTACTGGTTTCCAAAAACGTGATGACTTTACAGTGTAATGTTGTCAGAACAATGCCATGAGCTTCCTGGTAGAAATGCCACAGTTGAAGCTGCAGCACTCAACAAAACAAACACAATAAATAATGTAAAGATAGATGCTTCAGGTCATCTGGACAGCTCCTGTTGGTCATCTATCAAAAAATTATGATATGTATGTTTCTTATGTATGACTTAGAAGTGTACTGAAGTCCAGACACCAAGTTAAACCTGGGATTACTGAGGTAGTAACTGTAACGTTTGTGTTTAATCAGTTGGGTAAAGCTGCGTTCCAGAGACACAACGACCCTTTAGACGCTGCTCTCTTCTACTTGGCAATGAAGAAGAAAGCTGTCCTGTGGGGCCTCTTCAGGTTGGACATTGTTTCCGAACACTTATTATTATTTTGAACTGAGTTACTGGCTAATGTCACTGAAGTATCCCAAATAACCTGTCATGGGATTCTGCGTGTTTTTCCTCACAGGTCTCAGCATGACGAGAAGATGACTCAGTTCTTCAAGAACAACTTCAGTGAAGACCGCTGGCGAAAGGCGGCTCTGAAGAATGCTTTCTCCCTGCTGGGAAAGCAGCGCTTTGAACAGTCCGCTGCCTTCTTCCTACTGGCTGGATCACTCAAAGACGCCATAGAGGTGTGCACAGCGCACACACTTTAACACCGGACGACGCACCAGATACACAGACATAGCTTATAAGTGTTGAGTCTGCTCCAGCACTTCCTCACAGTGGAAAGTTAGCATAGCCTTGTTTTCTGGAAACAGAATAAAGCGTGAAGGTGTGTCTGAGAGTTGAATCCATACATCACTATTAGTGCACATATCTGTTTGCTGAGAGAGCTGGGTATTCTGCAGCCTTTAAATCACACGAGAGAAGTCTAAATTATGCTGATAAGATGCATAAAAAGCCGGCATAGTTTTCCTTGGCCTGGGTTTTCATATCGCAGAGTCAAAACATACAGATAGCCAAAAAAAGGAAATGGAAGCATGAGCTTGGTTGAGACAGTTTTATTTACATAACCCAATATCACAAATGCATGATATGTACAGCATACAATAGTTTCTGTCTGTAGACTCTTGATTCAAATGAGCAGAAAATCCAAAAATTAAATATCCCTCAGGAAAAGCAACAGAGAGGTCTGAGGACACATGGATGTTGTGTACACAGAATAGATTTACATCAAAATTCATCATATATACAAGTACAGTGAAAACATCTACATACAAATCTAGATTGTATGTTTCAGATCAATGTATTGGTTTCAGTGCAAAGTCCTTACTTACATTTCTGGCTTAAAATGCTGTTGTAACTCAGTCTCACATCTCCTCTGGGTTTCTGCGTTGTGTAGGTGTTGATGGAGAAGATGGAAGATCTCCAGTTAGCCATGATAGTAGCGAGGCTGTATGAGGCCGACTTTGAGAATTCATCCACATGCCAAGGCCTCCTTTATGAGAAGGTCCTGGGCTGTAACAGGGACGGAAGTGGTTACCACTGCTCCAGACTGCACCCTGACCCATTCCTCCGCAGCATAGCCTACTGGATCATGAAGGATTACACCCTAGCCCTGGACACACTGCTGGAGCGAATCCCCAAAGAGGATGATGAGAACCCTGGTCAGTGGGTTTCAGACGTTTCAGTCGGTACCTGTCAAACCTGTTTGCTCGCTATGTGCAGCCCGTGCTTTGCCTCAAGGCCTTTTGTTTTTTTTTCTTTTCCTCTTCCTTCATTCCTCTGTGTCAGATGTGATGGTGAAATCATGCAACCCGGTGGTGTTTAGTTTCTACAACTACCTGAGGACACATCCCTTGATCATCCGTCGCCACTTTGCAAATCCAGAGGGCGCAGCAACAACCGTGGGCCTCACAGCTGAGAAGAGCAGCGCCGATGAGATCAACCTTATAGAGCGCAAACTGTTCTTCACCACTGCCAATGCACACTTCAAGGTGCGCTCCATAATGATAGTCCAATTTGTCTGATGCAACTGAAATCTTTCTATTACAGTTGTTTTACGGTTAAAAGCAAGCTTAAAGACATGGTTTTAACCACATATAATTGTATATAGGTGGGCTGCCCAGTTCTGGCCCTCGAAGTGCTCTCCAAGATTCCCAAAGTTACCAAGAAGTCCGGCTCCTCACCTCTCAGCAAAGCTTCGTCCAAAGCCAACCTGAACTCGAATCAGCCCCTGGAAAATGGCACCCAGGGAGCTGTGGACTGGGGCTTCCCAGCAGCTCCTGCGTGGGGAGGAAATGACAGTGCGGGCGGTTTGGATTGGAGCCAGCCTATGGTCAAGGTGGAGGATGAGGGGCTGAAGCTGGACTGGGGAGATGACAAGGAAGATGATGAAGATGAGGACGACGATGATGGTCTGACCATGAAGAAACCAGAAGCTGAGACCAAAGCAGACGGAGGCTCAGAGAGTGGCGGCGCCAAACTGCAGAGAGAGAACTCACAGGTAGGAGTAATTCCTCCAGAGTATAAACGATCAGAGGAGTAACAAATACTGCAATTCTCCACTTAAACGTGTCTGACATCCCCCAGAACAGTGCACACACCGGCTGTTGTTAGTTGGATGTAGTGACATTTTCTGAGTCACAGCCGAAGTTTAAAAAAACAAATGCTGCTGAACTGGCACGACATCGAACCGGGAGGGGTTCAAATGCGTCATAGTTGAAACTGATGACCAATTCTGAGGTCTTGACTCCGTGATAAGTCTCAGCCTGTTTTTCTGAAAGGTTTCCAACAGATTTGACATGAGGACTTTGGAAGATGGAGCCTCACTGTGTAAAAAAAAAAGAAAAGAGCATTATTTTTTTTTTTTTAGCCTGCATCCAAAACAGAACAGGCTCTTAGGAAGCCTGCAGACATGAATGTTCCCCTGAGGTCAGCGAGTCTGCAAGGAGCAGTTGTTTTCCTTTAACTCAGTGATTAAGAATCAGAGGTACTTCAACCCCAGATGGTACTTCTGCTGATCCCAGGGGCTACGAGGAGAGATGGTTGAGAAGCTCTTTGAGAAAAATCAAATAAATGATTTGATTGATAAAATACATCAGCATAATGACTCAGTTATGAGTTTGTGAAAGCTAGTTAGCAAGCAGGCAGAGGAAGTGAAAGAATAATGAATAAATACCTGAAATACGCAGTTTACGAAATACGATGATTTAAAGTGCAACGTCTAGCTCTGGCCACTCTGTTGAATGCACATTTGGTCAAATCTGCCGTAACACTGACAGTTCAAATGTTTAAAATATGTAACTATGATATCTTTTTTAAAATGAGTAGTACATAAATAATACCCATTTTGTAATTAATTTAAAAGAATGTATTTGAATGATGAATAGTGGTGATTAATGGGTTCGCTACAGAAAAGAGTCTGAGACTGTTGATGCTTATTCAAGCAAACTCATGACCAGACTTACCGTTTTGCTCTTATTTATTGGTTTGATTGTTTGTTTATCTGTTTATTTATGAATTTTATGCTTTTATCCAAAGCAACGTACATATAGAATAGGTACAATACAAGTGAAAATCAATGTAGGAAAAGCAACGCGGATAAGTGCTAACAAATGATTTGAGGTCAGTAGGATCAAGGTGTCGACAGGTAGTGCTGATGTGAAGCGCATGTGTTGTTTTTTTTGTTTGTTGTTTTTTAATTGATACGTATTAGTGCTTGTCAAGAGAGGAAGGTGTTTGGAAAACACTAAGGTCTTAAGCAGTTTCTTAAGGTCTTGCTATATGCTTTTTATCTATTGTATATTTGCAATTTCGTGTGTTTTGATATGATTATTGATTGATATTAGTGATGTAACACTTTATTCAGATATTTTCTTATTTCCTGAATTGTTTTCATTTTAATACTGCACTGTTTTAGTTGTGGATTTACTTGCTTCTCTTTTATTTTTTATTTTATGCTATTTTATCATTTTATCCTGTGCTCTTATTACTTTAGTGAGTCCTTTTGCTCTGTGTGTTTGTGTTTGTACAACATTCTGTTTGTACTCTCATATATTGCTCATATTTCTCAGGGTGAGTCAGAGGTGGACGTGATAGCGGAGCAGCTGAAGTTTCGAGCTTGTCTGAAGATCCTGATGACTGAGCTGCGCACGCTGGCCACAGGCTTTGAGGTGGATGGAGGGAAGCTCCGCTTTCAGCTCTACAGTTGGCTGGAGAAAGAGATCGCAGCCATGCATAAGATCTGCAACTACAAGGTACACTATAATATTTGTTGTGGTCTGTGCAACTGTTCAAAGTGTTTGCCTGTTTGCTCTCGGTCATTCACCGCAAATTCTTTAAAGGTGGAGGGGAAGGAGGAGGAATCAGAGGTGGAGCGTTGGGGAGAGCGTACAGCATCGGTGGACATATCAGACGAGGTCCTGGAGCGGATAGAGGCCGGGGCCTATGAACGTCACCAGATGGAGCGGCGTCGCCTTCAGGCCAAGCAGCAGCACTCTGAGAGGCGCAAGGCCTGGCTGAGAAAGAACCAGGCCCTGCTGAGGGTGTTTCTGTCCTACTGCAGCCTCCACGGAGCCAAGGGTGGGGGAGTCACCTCTGTTCGCATGGAGCTTCTGTTCCTCCTGCAGGAGAGCCAGCAGGTACACATAAACACTCATGCACACGTGTGTGTTATGTACTTCTACTGGACTGATGCAGAACGTCCTCGCCAGGAAAAGCAAATTGTCATCTCGTTGTCTCACTTGTCAGGAGCTCACAGTGAAGCAGCTGCAGTCTCCTCTGCCCCTGCCCACCACGCTGCCTCTGCTATCCGCTTGCATCGCCCCCACCAAGACGGTCATAGCAAATCCCGTTCTCCACCTCAGCAACCACATCCACGACATCCTCCACACCATCACGCTCATGGAGGCGCCGCCGCATCCTGACTTCATGGATGACAGGGTCAGAACTCGTATCAGAATCTGTAGAGCCTGCGGCCTTTCCCGCGGTCATCGGTCGCTCATTTTGACGTTGATTAAGTGAAATGTGTCTGTCTCTCACCCTCAGGTGAACACTCTGCACACGCTAGCAGCGTCTCTGTCTGCTTGCATCTATCAAGCACTGTGTGACAGCCACAGCTACAGGTAACTGTGCCCCTGCAGCCACAGGGTCACCGGTTCATCACTCTGCAAGTTCCCCTTCATTTGGTGTCTCTGTTTCACTTTTCAGTTCCTCTCAGTTTAACCTTTTTTTTTTCATTATAAGTTAAAGTTGTATTGAAAACATGGGGGATTTGCTCTTGATGCTAAATCCTGAATATGGCTCAGACGTCTCATTTAATTAAAGGAAAGCAAGTCAGTGTGTGCGCTGTACGTCTTAAAATGTTGAGTTTCCACGTTTTGTTTTGTTTTTTGTTTTTTTTTCCAGTTGTGACTAACAGTTTACCTTTCTTTTGCTGGTTTTGCAGCAGCCAGACAGAAGCCAACCAGTTTACAGGGATGGTGTACCAGGGCCTGTTGCTCAGTGAGAGGAAGCGACTGCGCACAGAAAGCATTGAAGAGCACATAACGCCCAACTCCGCTCCTGCACAGTGGCCAGGTAACAAAGCCTTTCCAACCAATAGCACTTGGGAGATTAAAAACTAGTTTGCATCTATACTTTAGGGCTCTTGGGCTAGCATCTCATTGACAGCTTTGACACAATGCTGTCAAAATTAGTTTTAATGAGACTGAAGCTCAGTTAGATCGCTGTCCAGAGTCCTCATCCAATGCATAGAAATAGAAAATGGCAAATGTGTGAGCATCAAAGACATGATTGAGAGAGGGAATATGGAAAGCAGAGGGAGAGGAAGAGCAGAGCAGAGCAAAGCAGGCAGTCTGTGTTTATGCAGAGAGGCAGATGGTGTTCTATAATAGGAGCTTCATGGCCTCTGGGAAGGAAACGGAAAGACAGAGACTGATCACGCCATCATGCGAATGTTTCATAAATGCGTCCTGTATTTTGCAGAGATATTGTTTTGTTCTGCTGTGGACGTCTGTGTGTGTGTGTGTGTGTAAATTACAGTTTAATCTTTTACGCGAGTGCCATGTTGTGAATGCGTGTGTGTGTGTGTGTGTGTGTGTGTCCTCTCTCTGCAGGTGTGTCGTCCCTGATTTCTCTGTTGACGTCTGCCAGAGAGGAGGACCAGCCGAGGCTCAACGTGCTGCTGTGTGAAGCCGTCGTGGCCGTTTATCTTGCGCTGCTCATCCACGGCATGGGCACACACAGCAGCAATGAACTCTTCCGCCTGGCAGCACATCCCCTCAACAACCGTGTGTGGGCCGCCGTCTTTGGGGGAGGGGCCAAAGTCATCATTAAGCCAAAGAGGCCCGAGGCCCCTCCAGGTAACATTGCTAATTTACCACTCACAAAGACCTTTATCTCCATCCTGCCTTTTGTCCTCCTTCCTGGTCTTCAGAATCTGTCTCTGTCCTCTTTTCTTGCCGCTGTCCCCTTCTGCTCCATCTGTTGACTCTCTACATCCTGACTTATCTCTGATCTGAGGCGACGCCTGCATCCCTCAGGCCTGCCTACATAGTTACATAGACATACACCTAGTCCTGTCCTGTTGATGCTCCTAAGAAGCTGCTGCTGCTGCTGCTGCTGTGTCTTGTGTGAGTGTGCCCTCTGCCCTGTGTCCCAGTGCCAGCTGATTTTGAGGCAGCCAGGCCAGAGGAGTCTCAGGAGACAGGAAGACCTGAGCAGAGCAGCCTCACCCCAAACCCCACTCCCATCCCCACTGAAACCCAGCGCCCCAAACGACCCCCTCCTCCCGTTTCAAGGGGAGAGAGGTTGGGCGTTGTGGCACCAGCAACTAAGGCCAGCTGTGAGTAACTGGGCTGGTGGATTGCAGTGCTGGTTTGCAGGATTGCAGTGCATGGTAACTGTACAGGGTTGCATTGTTGCAGATGCTTGACTTACCCCCTCTCTCTCTCTCGTGCAGCTACTACTGAATGCCCATTACAAAACAGCAAAGCTCACTACTGCTATCCAACAGCTGTGTGTGTGTGTGTGTGTGTGCGTGCGCGCGCGCGAGCGTTTGTGTCTGTACTGTATTGCATGTACATGTTGTAACGTCCTCTGTGCTCATCTCACTGTGTTGTTCCTGTCATGCCACCGAAGCAACAGCCGGGCCTAGCAAGGAGTGTTCAGAGGCCACGGCTGAGCAGCCCCCTCAGACTAAATCTGAATCTGAGACTAAACCAGGTACACATTGAGAGGTTATTAGATTAGTGAAATACCACCATAGAGCTGGAACTGCATGTTTCGTCAAGTTTGTAGCATTAAATGTTCAACAAGAATGTGAGTGAACCAGATTTGCAGTAGTTCGCGGTAGAATTAGCTTCATAGCAGAGTGATAGTTACTCTTGTGTGGTGCGATTCAGCTGTTTTCAGATTTGTGGGAACGAAGCCATTTCCTGAGTACCTCTGCTGTGTACGCCTGAGTGTTTTGACTGAACTTGACACTGTTCATTCATATTCATAAGGCCAAAGTAATCTGCGTTCACATTGTATTTGTGGGGGAGGAAGATACACGCCGCTGGCATTTAGACTCTGGATCACTGTAGAGTCTGAGATAGCTCTCAGCAAAGCCAGGAGTCTTTTATGAAGTGCTGCTTAGGGGGATCTGAAATGCCAGATGTCGATAGGAATCACTTTGCCAAGCCCTCTTTTTTTTTTTTTTTTTTTTTTTTTTTTTTTTTTAAGCACTGCCACAAACTTAACATGCATGTCACAAATGCACAGCCGTATTGCAACTGTTACACAGTGACGCCTCCCCGCCATGTTCTAATTAACACTCATTTCTAAACAAAGTAAACAATCCAACCAGCCTCATTGTGTTTGCCTCCCCCAAAGCACCGTGGATACAAGAAAACGCTTGGCACATGACTGCTCAACAACTCCACCACCGTTGTTTGATGTGTTTTCTTTCTGTGTATCTTTGTGCCACGCTGCCACGTCAAATGTCCACTGATCCACTTATGTAATGATCTGTGTCGTATCTGTGTGTCTAACTGCACTGTCTACTCTGGTTTGTGTCTTGTCTTGTTTTTGTCTGGTGCGATGCCAGAGATAGTCACCCAGGATAATGGTGCAGGTTTGTGCACAACCTAGCGTGTCTTGCCCTGTGCCTCCATCCTGAATGTTTGTGTGTTTCTTTGTCTCTTTTCCAAGTGTGTCGACTGTGCTACGTGTCAGATCTTGTAGAGGCAGGAATCACATTTTAGATTTATAATGTGTAATGAAGCTCTGTTGTGGACACTGCTGTGTGTGTAGGGTGTGGATGTAGCTCACGTCCCCCTGATCTATGTCTTGACCTTCTTCTGGCTTTAAAATGACTTTGAGTCTCAGCTCCTCCTCGTCATTTGTACCAAACTGCAGCATGCTGCAGTCTGCTGCAAACTGACCTTATCACAGTTTATTGTGTTTGAAAGATACCATCTCCTCGCTCTCTCTCTTCCTCTCCCAGTGGTCCCGCCTCAGCCCCCAGCGGAGGATGTGGATCGATACAGACGTAGGTTCAACATGAGGATGCTCGTTCCCGGACGCCCTGTGAAGGAGACGCCAGCCACGCCACCCCCAGTGCCCACAGAGAGACCTGCATACAGGGAGAAGTTCATTCCCCCAGAGCTGAGCATGTGGGACTACTTTGTGGCCAAAGTAAGGCAGAGAAAATCTACATATGTGAAATGGACTAATGAGATCGGTGATTCATCGTCTTGTGACCTGCCTGTTACATTAGCTTCACCTCTTCCATCATTATCTCGTCCCTCTCAGCCCTTCCTGCCGCTGTCGGACAGCAATGCTCTGTGTGACTCAGATGAGAGCGGCGCAGAGGATGACGAAGACGATGACGACGCCTTCCTTTCTGACACACAGATAACGGAGCACTCTGACCCCAACTCTTACAGGTGGGGTTCCCCCTCTTTTGTATCTCTGCCACCTCATGTGGAGCCCACGCTTCAGATTTCTAAACTCTCTGCCTGTCTGTCTGTCTGTCTGTCTGTCTGTGTGACGCGCAGCTGGGCCCTGATCCGCCTGGTCATGGTAAAACTGGCTCATCACAACGTCAAGAACTTCCTCCCTCTCACTGGCCTTGACTTTGCAGGTACACCCTCTCCTCATCATTGACGCTAAACAGCTCCTTAAATCAAAATGTCACAGAAACATTTCAGTGTAATGTGAAAATAACTTGCATAAATAAATACCTAAATAAAAGCATAAACATAAACATTTTTTGGTGTTGCTGTTTACAGTATATGTTCCCACATGTCTTTGTGTCACAGAACTGCCAGTCACCTCCCCTCTCTGCAACGCTGTGCTGAAGACTTTAGAGAATTGGGAGCAGCTTCTGCTGGAGCGAATGAACAAGTTCGACGGCCCGCCTCCAAACTACATCAACACTTACCCCACTGACCTCAGCGCAGGAGGTGGCCCCGCCATACTCCGACACAAGGCCATGCTGGAGCCAGACAACACACCTTTCAAGTGAGTATTAAATCCTATACAAAAATGGACGAGGGCTGAGTAGTTCAAAGAACTTATATGAAAACATCAAAAATGTATTTCATATTTTAAATTCAGAATAGATTAGATTAATAAGACTGTTCTTTCAGGCCACAGTTACTGAACACAGTTACTGAACAAAAACTGCACCTAAAACCAAAACCTGTAAATTACAAGACATATAATCAATCCACTACCTTAAATGTGGAACAGATCATGAATCATAAACCACATTACCACTAAAATATGTCACCCTAGCAACAGCTTTGCCGTAAGAAGTAGTTTTACTTCAAGAAGTAAGACTCCTCCAGTAGCCGATCAAGATAAACTTTGACTTTAAAAGCAAATTAATAGACATGTATAAATACACGTTCATCCATAAATTAGAATCAGTCAGTATAATCATAGAACGAAACGTTTAGATTGATTGGCTACACAACCTGTTTACACACTCAACACACCAAGTTAAACAGACAGCAGACAACAGACAAACATGCACTTCCACATCATATTGTAAACCATGACATAAAACTCCTGAGTGGATGCTGTGAGATGCTTTCATACCATACCATACATCAGTGTTTCCCAGCCATTCTTAAGCCATGGCACATTTTTTTACATTAGAAAGATCCCACGGCACACCACCAAATAAAAATGTCACAAAAAGCATATACAATGAAATAATGATCATCTAGTTTCAATTTACTCACATTTTACTTACTCAGTGTGAAATCTGGGCCTGTGTAGTTGAACACAAAGCTGATTTACTCGCAGGGAAAAGTAAATCCAAAGGAAAGATAACTTTCATTGTGTTGTCCTGAGCTCACCTTTTCTGCTTTCTACTGACCACTACTCGTACTAGGGCCTTCACCTGGATCAGATTTTTCTCCAGGACCCAGTACGGATTGAGCATTTTTTTCTTTTCAAGTATTTATCTATCGCTGTCACCGCTGTCTCACTCGAAGCACGAATTATTCTGTTGTTTGAATGGCAACAGGTAGATACACAGGTTGATTATCTGCCTTCTGCCATCTAGTGGAAGAGTATTTAATTGCTCTGCCTGTCACTATACGTCGCTGGCATAAACGAACAAAGACAAATTATTTGCAGTAAATAAATAATTATTATTTTCGGACCAATTAGGTGAAATTGTATAATTTCCCATGGCACACCTGATGATCTCTCACGGCACACTAATGTGCCGCGGCACAGCGGTTGGGAATCACTGCCATACATTACCAGTATAATGTTTTTTTCCTTTCAGGACAAAGAACCACCAGTCCTTTCCAGCGCGACGTCTTTGGCATTTCCTGGTCAAACAGGAAGTTCTTCAGGAGACTCTGATCCGTTACATCTTTACAAAGAAAAGGAAGCAGAGTGAGGTCAGTGGCCCACATGCATAAGAAAATGTCTGCTTGTTCTTCTCCTCAGTTCAGTGTCCATTAGCTATGACGATTGTTTTATTTAACAACTCACGTGAGTTCATATTTACACCAAAATGTTTGCATTCTACGTTTTTTGCTCTCTACCCCTCACGCCATTACTGCATTGGCTCATGTATAAGACCGTATTCTCTTGGAAATTACATTTTTAAAAGTGGGCTCGTCTCAAAAATTCATCCGCAAAACAAAACGGACCTTTATTCGACAGATGAAGAGAAACTGTGACTGCGTTGGGGGAACAACAGCGGCTGAAAGTTTGCCATTGTAACCACACGACAGACCTAATGATGCTGATTGATGAGATGCGCGGTCGTCATCAAACAAAGTGGGTCACAGTAGCGTGTTAGAAGACAGCAGAGGCTTAGAAAGGAAAAGCTCTCTGCTTCTGAGAACTTGTGTGATGTAATGTTTATTATGAAAAGTGCTATTTATCGAAATGCCTTGAGAGGAGTGTGATTTTCCTTGTTTAAAAAAAAAAAAGGAGTTGTCATTATACATGGGCCAATTCAGTATGTCTTTTATTTTCACTTCAATTCATTTTGCACATCATGTCGACAGAAGATTAACCATGACAGTTGAAAACAGAGTCTCCGTATTATTTTGCCATGAAAGACACCACAGTTATGAACACCTTTATCAGAAGCCGGTAAACTCTAAATGAGCGCCTGCCCGACAAATTCATTTACATTTCTGTGGGCAGAGGTATTTACATTTCTCAATAGGTGCTCACTGAGCATTCATATCTGTTGTTGATATTTTTGTTATTGTCATTATCATTGCTTTGACTCCTTCAGCACTGTAAACCAAAGTACAGGACAGTTCACTACCTTCCCGTGATGTCCACATTATGTAACGCTTCCATGACAGACTGCTGCTGTAGCTGCCGGTCCAAAAGTAGACAAAGGTCCCAGGGACTTTGGTCCCAGATGCCCGTTTCCTTTTATGATCTCAGCATTAATTCCAGTCTTTGCTAACTGGAGTAAACATTACTTCAAATGAATCGACTGCAGTCAGATCCACATCTCCATCATATCTCCATTCATCCCCCCCTCCGTGGCCATAGCTCCGCGCCGCGCTCAGAGTTCTTTACATTTTGTCACCAAGTATGCATCAAAGAAACTGTCGACCTTTTTTACGTTTTCTTTTCATGCCATGTTTTATTTTTCTGTGTTTGTGCATGTGTTTTGTGTTGTGCCGTGTTGGTGTGTTCTGTGTCTATATTGCCTCTGTGTGTGTTGTGTAGCCTGTAGAGAACCATATGGACCGTATAAGCCCAAACTGCATAGCAGGAGCTAGCAGTCCCTATAAGGTAGTATCATTTCCTGTACCAGCCCGGGCCCTGGCTCTGTCTGTCCGTCTGTCTGTCTGAATCAGAGAGTCACTTCGAAGCCAAGCTAGACGGAGCAAGTGCATAACACTTTAAAAGATTTATCGTGCGCCAGTCTCCAAGGGTTTGCAGGTTCTGGTTAAAAGTAGCACCAAACTGGGTGAAGCTCTTGATGTCTCCGCCGCAGCTTGGCCTGCTAGTGACTCCTCTGGCAAGTTTTCTGGCATAAAAACCTACTCGAGGCTCTAAGGCTTAGATCTAACGTCTAATCTCTCCCTCTCACCGGGGCACCTGTGACATCCACTCACATCACCCCACATCCGATCCCTACCATTAACACGCCCCCCCTGTGTTTCTCACTCCTTTCTCCTCTCTAGCCGGACTGATTCTGCTGGACCCTTAAGAGAGTTGGCACTTTCAAGTAGACATACTAACTTTGCATGCTCACTGTCAGGGCTGTGTAAGGCTTGCTAATGGCGCAGGATGTTGTCACCGGGGAATCCCAATCCAAGGCAAAACTGTGAATACTGAATTGTGCTACGGTTAATTCTGTCCGCCAGTGAATGTGGCTGCTCTCTGCGCCACCTTCACATGAAGCGGGAATACTTTTAACGGCCCAAAGAAGTATTTCTTTTTTCCGTACAGAAGAAAATGAACTTAACAGTATTAAATATAATCATCTAAAAATATGGTTTTTAAATTTTGACTCGGCGGCCCCAGAGCCCCACTCACCACGGTGGCTTTGATGTGTATTGACATTTTTTAGCGTGTTTTCTTGGCTCTTCCAGGTGGAGGCAGATCTGGGCTACCCAGGAGGCAAAGCTAAAATCATTCATAAGGAGTCAGATATAATCATGGCCTTTGCTATCAATAAGGTAAGCTTAAACTCTGTGTGTGTGTGTGTGTCTGTGAGAGTGTGTGTGTGTGTGAGAGAGAGAGAGAGAGAGTGGGAGAGATAAATTTACTGGAGTCCATAATTTCATAATAATTTCCTCTGACATTTTCCTGGAAAGAACTCTGTGATTTAGCACTAAATGAAGGCAAATTACATAATCCTTTCCAGGAACCTTCCTCTGAATTGACAAATCCATATCAGTTCCTTTCTAGGAAATTACTGCCAAGTCCACTTAAATGATGTTTTCCCTTCCATCCTTGTCCTCCTCCTCCCTGCTCCCCTCCTTTTCCAGGCTAACTCCAACGAGATCGTGTTGGCATCCACTCACGATGTCCAGGAGGTGGACGTGTCAAGTCTGGTGGCTGTCCAGCCCTACACCTGGATCGGGGAGGACTTCGATAAGGAGTCCCGCAGGTGAGACTCAGGGCTAATCAGAAGCAGCCTTCGTCTGACATCAAGGAAACAATTTCAGCCTTTTCTGCTCCCGCACACACACAGTTAACATTTGGGTTTTTTTTCTGTATCATGCCAAAGATTTGGTCCAGTTCATGCATTATATTTGGTAATCAGGCATTTCCACAGTTCCTATGTTTGTGGATTATTACTTTATACAAGAACAAAACAAAAGCCGTTATCTCTCATCTCGCATCAGCAAAGAGACGTGCAAAACTTTTACCATAGCATCTTCCCAGTCTGAGCTGGTACTGACTGTCACATGTTATTTCAGTGTGTAAGATACATATTTAACCAATATTTAAGTAAAAATGAGCACCGGATCTGACTCAGCAGTTAGCGAATAGTTAAGATTGGGCAAAAAAAAAAAAACTACATCTCTCATCATTATATATATCCCAACAAATATACATCTGCATCACACGTTATTGCAAAAAGTTCAAATGGACTGTGAACGCAGAAGACCTAGTTAGCTACTGCAGCCGTTGAGCTCATGATTTATGCAAACTCTTAACTTATCAATATGAATTAATTTGCTGCTTTCAGTCTAACTAAATATTCTCATACTTAGATTTCTATCATACTCAGATATGATTTTAACAACTCTGATTCCATTTGGCGTTAAAAAGGTCTTAAGTTAAATCTTGTGAACCCGACAGAAACCCCATAGGTAACTGGTGTGCTATAAGAGTTTTCTGTGTGAATAACGAACTGCGTCTGCGTACA
Organism: Datnioides undecimradiatus; assembly: GCA_008933995.1. NCBI lineage: Eukaryota > Metazoa > Chordata > Actinopteri > Lobotiformes > Datnioididae > Datnioides > Datnioides undecimradiatus. The sequence continues at coordinate 4,783 of WARS01000047.1, read as the reverse complement.
TCATCCATATTTTAAGCACCTCTCCAAAAGATTGTCATTGACCGGGTTGTGGTTGTTCTTTGCTTTACAGCTCTGACGACATAGACCATCGTTCTTCTCACACCAACATCGCCCAAGCGAGCTCCGTCCCCTTTGCGCCACCGCAGATGCCCGTCTCTGCGTCCATGCCTTGGCTCGGCAGTGGGCAAACCAGCATGGGAGCCAGCGTGGTAGGAGCCCATGCACCTCAGACAGAGATATACACAAACACAGTCAAGCCAGAGAGTGATGGGCATGCAGTTGTCAGTAATAACCAGTAGGGGGAAGCTAAGCTCTGTTTTAGAGCCTATAGACTGCATAGAATATGTGCTCTCACTTGCATTTCATAACAATGGGTGCTCCACGGTAGATTCATAGATATATAGTAGTCTAATTAAATATTTAAGTAATGATAGATAGTTTTATTAAAGTTAAAAAGCCAATTGTCTTCTAAGCATTTAATCCTGCAGTTGTGGGCCGCTGCACATATTCAGGAGAAGTTTATTTTTTATTCTTATCAACGTCGAGCCAAACTGAGCCGCGCCGACAAAACAGCTGGCCTGCTGAGTCTGTGGAGGCTGAGACAGAAAGGGGATGTGTTTGCATGTCAGAGATGGACGCGTATAAACACAGATAGCAGCAGCTCTCACAGACGGCTACCCAAGGTACAGATTTGCGTCATGCTTACACGCAGCCAGGGTTCTCCATGTCCCAGCCATGTTGATAAATGTTGAGCGCGATACAGTCGCGACAGGACATGGGGTGTCACGCAGGTTCAGAGCATTACAGGACGGCAGCTAGTTAGCGGATTCAGATCCCGGCCTATTAATACTCAGATTGATCGTCAGTGGATCCCTGCTCGCATATCATGTGACCAACTGTGCATTCTGGACAGGAAGTGATGGCAATTTGTGACTGGCCTTAAAGTCTTTAGCGTTGCACCATTTCAGCAGTAAAGAAACAGAAGTCCAAAAAAAATTGCTTAAAACAAAAAATGAAGTTATGCAAGATTAAACACTGCAAACAGGTTGAACAGTCGCGCAAACAGCATAATTTAGCGTGTTAATATTCAAATGTTTATGGGTCGTCCTGTTTAGACAACACAAACCTCCAACCAGCAGCAGCATTTTTTAACCTAAAAATGAAAACTGAACATCTGGACATCATGTATTACTATGACACGAACTGATGTTTTTTTGTCGATGTTTTTCAGATTATGAAGAGGAATCTAAACAATGTGAAGAGAATGACATCCCATCCCATCTATCAGTATTGTAAGTGCCCACATTAAAGCACTTGTGTGGCATAGATTTTAATTTTGATAACTGATAAAGTCTCCTCACCTCCTCTCCCCTGCTTTGTATCTGTTTCTGTGTGTGTGTGTGTGTGTGTGTGCCTGCGTGCGCATCAGACATGACAGGGGCTCAGGACGGAAGTGTGAGAATGTTTGAATGGAACAGACCTCAGCAGCTCATTTGCTTCAGACAAGCAGGCAACGCTAGAGTCACTCGGCTCTATTTCAACTCCCAGGGCAATAAGGTACATACACACGCTCACACACACACACACACACACACACCACAGTGCGTGTGTTTTCTATTTGGTGTGATTGCTCTGATTGTCCCGTGCTCCTCTCGCAGTGTGGCGTTGCTGACGGAGAGGGCTTCCTCAGTCTCTGGCAGGTCAACCAGACATCATCCAACCCCAAACCATACCTGGTGAGGTCACCTGCCACCTGCTTAATCAGCAGCGTAGCACACAAACACACACACCTGGGCAGACAACAATATGAATCACTGAAGTTAATGTTTATGTTTGTTTTTCTTTTCTGTGTCTTTCTTCCATCTTCCGTGCCGACAGAGTTGGCAGTGCCACACTAAGACTTGCGGCGATTTTGCTTTCATCACGTCCTCCAGCCTCATCGCTACGGCCGGACAGTCCAATGATAACAGGTCGGCGTGTGCACTGAGAAACGTCACTATTAACATTTTTCTGCTGTTGGTATAGGCCGACTAATATTATCATCTGTTTTCTTTTCCCGCAGAAATGTCTGCCTGTGGGATACTCTGATTTCACCAAGCAATACCATGGTCCACGGTAAGAAATCCCCCAAACAAGCCTGATTTAATCATTTTCCCTGGTATATCAAGACGTTCTGTGATCCAAGCCCACATTTCTTCCCACCCATCCCTTCAGCGTTCCCCTGCCATGAGAACGGGGCCACTGTGCTGCAGTATGCTCCTAAACAGCAGCTGCTGATCACCGGAGGCAGAAAGGGTTTTGTGTGCGTGTTTGACATCCGCCAGAGGCAGCTGCTCCACACTTTTCAGGCCCATGACTCAGCCATCAAGGCCCTTGCACTGGATGCCTTCGAGGACTTCTTCGTCACCGGCTCAGCAGAGGGCAACATGAAGGTGACGCATGCTTCATCACTCACTCACTGACCTGCCAAAACAGATTAGCTTCTGCAGTCACACTGTGTGTGTTGGGGATTAATGTCTAGGTACAGACCTGCTTGATAAAATCTGCAAATCCTGAGTGGGGAGACAAGTCAGAATACGCAGATTTATGAGTGACAGTGAAGACAGCTTTATGAGGTCATCTTAGTAATGATGAATAATCCAGCGACTCCTGCATACAAAAGACAATATGATACAGTTCAGGCAGACCAGTCTGATGTGTGCAGAGGCTTTGTAGCAGTGTTGTTTCAGCGAAGGTAAAGCTAAACCCTGGACGGCCGTGCCAAAATCAAAGGCTGCTCTTGGGTGTAGAGCTTTATTGATCTGCATATAAACATTATCATCTAAATAAAGCAGCTGCTAACAACAGATAATGTACAAACTACTCATGCTAATTTAAAAATCAGTGCAGCCTGATTTACCAATATTTCTGCTACAAACACATGAAAGGTTTCTGATGCAGATTTTAGCATCTACTGTTTTACATTTCAAGTGGAAAATGTTGTGAGTCGGATGCTGGGTGACAAAGAACAGAGACAGACTTGTTTTGTGCCTGTTAACACTTTTTTGAAAACGCATCACAGCACTCCCATGTAATCTGTCCCTTGACAATCAGCGGCAGCGGCAGCAGGCGGCTCTGCATGTTGAAAATAACAACAGTAGGCTGGTGCGACAAAGGAAGACGCATTGTTCAACAGCACCTGTTTCATTATGCCTCCCTCTTTCCGTTCTCTCCACCTCCAGGTGTGGAAACTAGCCGGCCACGGGCTCATGCACTCTTTTAGCACTGAGCATGCCAAGCAGTCCATCTTCCGCAATATTGGTGCCGGTGTCATGCAGGTGGAGACGCGGCCCGGCAACCGCATCTTCACCTGCGGAGCGGACGGCACCCTGAAGATGAGGGTCCTCCCTGATCGCTACAATATCCCCAGCAGCTTGGTCGACGTCCTGTAACGGCTTCTTCCACTTCCGAGGGTCCAAAGAGGAAAGAGACAGAAAGGAAAAACTTATGTAACACTCGCTAGGCATTAACAGAGTACTGGATTGGGAAGAGTTAGTCAGAAGATCACCATGCTTTTGGCCTCTTTCAGAGCGTGCAGTGTTCATGGGTTTACAGTTGATGTAAATCATATCCAGAATGAGAAACGGAGCTGCAAATATTTTTTTTTTTTTTCCCAAAGGCTGAAAGCAAAGTTACAAGCAAAAGGTATCATACTTGATTTTAAAGCTAGATTTATTGTAATTTTATTGAAGAATCTCTACTCTTAGAGTGTGTCCATAGGGAAGCTATGCATGTCCTGTTCTCGTTACGCGGTGCAATCACAGGTCTATTGATAGTGCTCTGTAAAAGTGCTCAAGCAAAAAGTGTGTAACTGTCGTCATTTTGTGCCCACAGCTGAAATCTCTTAGCATCTACTGTAACCAGCACTGTGGTTTGTTATTAAGTCAGTGGTTTCCAGTGTGAATCGAGTTGTTGGAATCTGCATTTTGTTTCAATGGTTTTTGCCCCCCACTCCCGCCTTTTTGCCCAGCTTTTCTCAGCCCTTATGGAAGAGTTGATGGTGCATTGCTCCTGTAGTGACACCCCACCCCCTGACCCCATCTCACCGGCTGCCCGTCACTCACTCCGGCCTTTCCCGGTTTGGGCTCGAGCCGGCCCGGTTTGGTCGTCGAGTGCGCGCGTGCGAGCGTGCGTGTGTGTGTGTGTGTGTTCACTCTGCCGTGTCTGCCATCCATACGCCTGCCCGCCCACCTGCCCTCAAATGCCTGTTTGTGTGGCAGACTCACTGCTAGAACATTCCTGTTTGGAAGATGATGTGTTTTATTCCTGTGACTGTGATTTCAATGTTTCCATCTGTCTGGTCCAAACCTGATCACCCACCCACCCAGAGCAGAAACACAAAGGTTCACTTCTGGTTTTGCACAAGATATTCTTGAATTCTTATTTTTTTTAAATTTTATTATTTAAATTATTTATATGTTTGTGTTTGTTTGGTTGTCCATTCCTTTGTAAAACTATTTTAACTTATTGCCTTTTATTTTAGGAATGTAAGGGGTTTTACTGTATCTGACTGGGAGATGTGCAACACAGTCTACTGTATGTAAGTGTGTGTTACCTCGCTAGTTGTTTTTACTGTTTCATCCATAAGGAATAGATATTTGCACTCAAATTCTGGAGACACTAAAAGTTTATTTCAAATAAATAGGTTATTGAAAAAGAAACTGTTATATACAAATGAATGTCTGGCTTTATTTGGCCTAGTAGTAAAACGTTTGAAATAGTTTTAATATATAAATTATATAAA